>JALMGA010000008.1:23928502-24571386 GCA_023333525.1 Aspidoscelis tigris stejnegeri
AATCCATCAAGAAACACTGGCACCTACTTGACAATATACCAGGATACACAAACAAACCTATGTTTGCATACAGTGCCTGACAAAAGTTCTGTCGCTTATCCATGTTGTTGAAACCAAAGCCTATAACCTGACTTAAAATTCATCGATTGGTTTTAAAAATGACTCATATGAAAGCTGAAACCCTCCCAAATGAGGTTTTTAAAAAGAAAATAAATTTGCTTCACTGCTGAAATATTGATCATTTAATGAACAGAGAAAGGTCAGATTTTGGCTAGACAAAAGTTTTGTCGCCTTGTCATATAATGCACCTAATCCTAGTTTACAGCCTCACCTGTGCTCACTAATTGATCAGATAATTAGTGGGTGTGTATAAAAAGAACGCCAGCACCCCGGACCTTCACTTGAACTGCAACTTGACCTCTGACAACATGCCAAAAATCCACCCTGCGACCAAAGCCTTATCAGGAGACTGAAGACCAGATCCTCTGCAGAGGTGGCTGGCACCTTTAATGTGTCTCAGCGTCAAGTACAAAGAATTACAAAAAGATTTGAAGAGACTGGAGATGTTTTTGACAAGCCCAGGTCTGGCAGACCCCGCAAGACGACTGCTTAGGAGGAACGTTTGTTGGTTCAAAAATCAAAAGCCAGCCCTTCTTCCACTGCAGCAGAGCTCCAACAGGCCTGGTCACCTCAAGTCCTTTTGTCAACTAGAACAGTTTGTAGGATTCTGTCTCGAAATGGCCTCCATGGTCGAATCAGTGCCCAGAAGCCAGCCCTAAACAAAAGGCAATTAAAAAACCGTGTGGTATTTGCCAAGGCCCGCAGCCTACTAAACGGATGGATGCTGGAAAAGTGGCAGAAGGTAGATTTCTCAGATGAATCTTCAGTTGAATTACACCACAGCTGCCGCAAATACTGCAGAAGACCTACTGGAGCCCGTATGGATCCAAGATATACCCAGAAAACAGTTAAGTTTGGTGGTGGAAAGATCATGGTCTGGGGTTACATTCAGTATAGGGGTGTGTGAAACATTTGCAAGGTGGAAGGCAATATCAATAGCCTAAAATATCAAGACGTATTAGCTACCTCTTACATTCCCAATCATAAAAGGGGTCAAATTTTGCAGCAGGATGGCGCTCCATCTCATACATTCCATCTCTACATCAAAGTTTCTCAAGGCAAAGAAGATCAAGGTGCTCCAGGACTGGCCAGCCCAGTCACCAGATATGAACATCATTGAGCATGTTTGGGGTAGGATGAAAGAGGAAGCTTGGAACACAAAACCAAAGGATCTTGATGAACTCTGGGAGGCATGTAAAACTGCATTCTTTACTATTCCTGATGACTTCATCAATAAATTGTATGAATCATTGCCGAAACGCGTGGATGCAGTCCTTCAGGCTCATGGAAGTCACACAAAATATTAAATATGGCTCTAATAGCACCACAACTTCATTCACCAATGTTATGAAACATATCTTTATATTTGAAGTGAATTATCTGTTTGATTTTCACATTACTTTTTGTGGGCGACAAAACTTTTGTCTCGCCAAAATCTGACCTTTCTGTGTTCATTAAATGATCAATATTTCAGCAGTGAAGCAAATTTATTTTCTTTTTAAAAACCTCATTTGGGAGGGTTTCAGCTTTCATATGAGTCATTTTTAAAACCAATCGATGAATTTTAAGTCAGGTTATAGGCTTTGGTTTCAACAACATGGATAAGCGACAGAACATTTGTCAGGCACTGTATAAACGTATCCAAAATATTAAGAACATACTGGTACGGGTGGAATTCATTCCCCCACCCATACAGAACAGACCAAATCTTAAGGTTTGACCTGCAAGAATAGCAGCAACTTGAAACAGTTTGTGAATCCAGCAGATGGAAGAGTCTATGACATATATAAATTTTTTACATGCGCTAGCAGAAATGTCATATATATCATCGAATGTTCATGTAGATTGTTTTACGTAGGAATGACCACCAGACAAATTAGGACCTGTATAGTGGAGCACAGAAGCTGCATCAAAAATCATAGGCTAGAAGCCCCTATGGTTAAACATTTTCTGGATAAACACCATTCCTCTGATACTTTCAAGTACTGGTGCACAGATGGTATACCTAAAGTTAGTAACATCAAACAATTGGAATTACTGGAACTCAAATGGATCCATAGATTGAAGTCAGAATCCCCATTTGGTTTGAATGAAAATGTTAATTGATTGGTCTGAATTTCTTTGTTTGTCCTTCCTAACCCTAGTCTTTCCCTATATTTTTCTGCACTCTCACTCTTGAGTCTTTGCAGAATCTCTCCCCTCGCCTGTGCAGCCGTATAAAAGCAAGTTAACAGGTAGCAGAAGAGCACAGTGAGTTTGATACTTTCACAGAGTCACAGGTGTGAGCTGTGTTTATTTTAACAATTTTATTGATTATAGGCCACTGAAGAAGACTTGTGTCAAAACGTGTTTGGCCGCTTATATATATTTTATATATTTTTTATATTTCATTATATTATTGAGATATTTTCTATTATTATTTTTATAATTTTCATTAAAACCTAGTGGGGTATAGTTACCCTTTTAGAAATTATAATTGCTTTTCTGTTCTACAGTTTGGTATTTCTTATTCACATAGGTGTTTGGGGTAGACATTATCTTCATTTATTTTACTCTTTTGAGTTGCTTTCTTTTCTTTGGCAGAACCCCCCTGTTCAGTTTTGGTTTTGCACTTTGGGTTTGTTTAAAGGACTTGTGTAGATTGTGTGATGTCTGCAACCTTCACACCCAGCAGGCAAGTCACCATGTGGTCAACATGCCCATCACAAACCCAGCTCTCTATATTCCTGATAATCAAATCGCCCACTACAAGAAGACCCCCTCCCACTACCCATGGAGGACTATCCTTGGTGCAAGAGGATACTGGCACATCCACTGAGGAAGGGGTCCCAACTAAGGGAGCCTGTCCCTCTTCCTTGGCTTGATGTCCTCCCTGCCTGTGGCTTCGACTGTCTGAGGCAGCTGGAGAGCTGCTTGTCATGGCGTGGGATGCTCCTACTGCATCCATGAAGGCCTCACCCTCAGACCTGTTACTCTCTATCTCCTTCTCCAGGTCCGCTACCTTGGCTTCGAGGGAAGAAACTCGTTCCCTGAGAGCCCAGAGCTCCTTGCACCAAGCACAGACCCAAGACTTCTGCCCCATGGGCAGGTAGTCATACATATGACACTCAGTGCAAAACACTGGGAAGCTCCCCTTCCGCTGCTGGCCTTCTACCTTCATTTTATTAAATGGATTTGTGTTATTTTGGGAAAATTACCTTAAAAACTATTAAATTCTTTAAGATAAACTTTTCTGAATTAATATTTTATGTTATGATATAATATATGTGTCCCCAAAAACTGTCCAAAAACCAGAGAACTTACCTCCCAAACTTACCACAGCGCAGTTTTCCCAGGTTATTTTATCAAAATCCCAGTTATTTTCTGGCTAGTTTTAGCAGAGAGCTCTTCCTTCCACAGAATTTCCTCTCAACTCAATTGAAAATAAAGATTCAGATAATCTGGATTCGAATTGGATTTTCAGAAATCTGGATTTTTAAAATTAAAATCAAATTGAATATTCTAATCAATTGGAATTCGAATGCAAAAAATATGCATTCGTGCACGCCCCTATCCCTGGGTGTATTTTGATAGGAAAACAAAACTGGATTCAAGTTGAGGATTCAAGTTGAAAACCTTTCCTCCAAGAACTGTAGCATTTGGGAGATATGATTTAGGTCTGTTCAAGACGTGAGCGTGTTCATATGTGTATTTGTTGCATCCACTAAAAACATCTCCAATATTTTGTTATTAAGAGGCAGTTACGTAGCTGTTTTAGATACAGTGAGATTAATTTTCTTGCTCACCTCCTTGCAGTCGAGATTTTTCCTTTCTTCTGAGTCCTCCAAATGCTATAATTACGGCTTTCCTTACTAGGCGCTTTAACTTATTCATGAAATCATCTGTTGCCCAGTCTGGTGTGTGTTTCTTATGAATTTTCTACAGTAAGAAAAAAGTAGCTTTGTGCACCATGATCCTTTCTTCTCCACCTATTTTTCACTGGATAATGGAGTCCTTAAGAAGTTCAGATTTATTATATCTGAAACATGGATGACATTCTAAAATGCTCATGGGTGCTATTTATTGTGAAACACGCAGGTGAAGGGATAAGACAAAGAAAGAGGGGAAAACAACAGAATCACTTAAAAATGCTTAATAATTTATGTTCATGTTTGTTTATACAGCTGAAAAATTGACTGTTGAGGTCTCAGCATGGTTATTTATTGTTTTATGTAGGCATTTCTGTATCTTTCTTTTGACCACAAATGTAGCCTCAAAGCAAAGTCTCACCTAATAATTCTGTGGCCTTGATATCTCTCAGTTTGAAAGGGATGAAGGAGGCTACTGGATTAAAGCGTGACAAGACATCACAGCCAAAGGTTCCAAGGCAAGCTGGATACATACATGCTTAGCTTGCCATGGCGACCATATCCAAAGATCATGATTTCACTTCAAGAGACAAGGTATAGCATTGCCATCCAACCTGGAGGCCATCCAAGATGATATTGAAGCCTGCTTGGTGCCCATAAAGTAAGGACAGCTAAGATGTGGCCACCTGGGTATTGCTAAGTGTTCTCTATCAGCTTCAGCACTTGTGGGCCCTTATCACACCTACAGTATATGAAGTCAGGACATCCTATTCATAATCTGAACTGAGGTCATACCAGCTCTGCTCACACCTAGATTGTTATAGGGCACTTTGGGCTGCATCACTCACTCTTTTCTCCTCAATTGACCTGAGCCTCCTCCATGCGTCAAATCTCCTTTCATATTGTGTCCCTTAAGGATCATGAAGGTGTGTATTTGTAGTTCTTTTTTTAAGCCTGCTCCCCCACCTCCACCTCCACCTCCACTTCCCCTTCTCTTTTTAAGTACTTTTCTTCTCTGTGTGATTAATTAAAATAATAATAATAAATTTGCAGAAAAATGCTAGATAGAGGAATCATACATATAAACTGATGAGAGAAGGGGGGTGCCACATGAACTCTGTGTGTGCTGCCCTCCCAAAAGGGAAGACTGGACCCCACTCACCACAGCATGGTTCAGCTTCCTTTAACCCCCCCACCCCACCCCCTGGGTCACACTGAGGAAGAGAAGACAGCCTGGCATGCCAGGATGTGCTGAGTCCTCTGGAAAAGAGGACTCCAGTTAGAATAATCTAACAGGGGTAGGCCAGCTTGGAAAATGAACTGAATAAAAATAATGATAGTAATGCAACCAGTCCAAGCCACAATTAAACAGGTCACTAGGATAACCCCAGGAGCCTTTAGGGACTTGTATCAAGTAATAAAACTCCTTTTTGAATTTATTTCCCTTTTTGGGAGGGGACACTCAATGTGTCATGAAAGTTTGCTTAAAACAGTTCCATACCTGAACAAGTAAAGCATCATATATTTGCCAAAAGCCAAGATGTCTAAGATCCAGAAGAGTGCTTATATCATATCCCACATTTTTTGCGACTTGGCTTATAAATTCCTGAAAGATAAACAAGAGAAAGAAGGGTCTGTAACTGCAAATTAATACTTAGAGTCTGAGAGGCTCTACCTCAGATCTGGCTGCCATCTTTCTTATTTATGTGTTCGATTGATTGAGCCTTTGGGACTCCCACGTAAAGGGCACAAATACATCAGCACATCTTATTTATGTGGCATTTTAAACCCACCCTTAAGGACTCTAAAGGCAAGTGATAAACAATATCAAACATACCACCATGCCAAAACAACCAAGAAATGGATAATAGCCTGTTCACACAATGTTTATCATTCCATTTCAGTGAAGCAAAAATCAGCCACATAAGGAGCCATCTGAACTTGACGTGGACTCTTCCACCAGAACACCAGTACCTGAAGTATGGATGGCCTGGCCCAGCCCAGCCATATTGCCATGGCAACAGCTGTGGCAACATCTCGCTTGTGCCAGGATGTTGCCATGGCAGTTGCACCATGGCACACAACTGCACAGTTGCAGCCACCCTGTCCCAGCCACCTGTGAAGCTGTGGACCATTTTTTAACTTGTTCCATAGCTAATGAAGTGGGAGCAGCTGGAGGGAATTCCTCAGTGCTTTGGCACAGCAGTAGCAGTGTGGAGTGTGGATGCACTAACCAAGAGCGGCTGAATCCTAGGGGTGTGTGCGAATGCAATTTTCAGATTCGATTCAAATAGCTTGAATGTTTGAATTTATAGGAATAGAAGAAAAAGCAAGTATTCAAATTGATTCAAATATGTTCTTATCTATTCGTACAAATATTCAATTTGTACTTGAAGATGCAAATGTCAACAACATTCATATGTGTCCATATGCATCCGTATGCACCTGTACGCATCCGTATGCATTTGTACGCATCCCGTTTTTATTCCGTATGCATCCTGTTTTCGTCCTGTACGTATCAGTACAAATGCACACGGATACGAATAAGATGCTTACAGATTCATACATAGTGCGTATGTATCAATACACATACAAATGTCTGAACAATTCGTACAAATGATTCAAAATATTTGAATTTAAGTGTTTAAAAATGAATGTATAGACATTTGATTCGAATTCAAATGTCCTAATTCAAATGAGTTCAATCAAATTTTGAATGTTTTGCATATTCTTGCACATCCCTACTGGCCCTAAGATTACATTAAGTGTAGGTTGCCTTGTGGACAAGCAAACAGAAATCCATGTTTTTAATTATTGTACATGGAATGCAGTTTTAGCAGGCAATATCTGATGAAATTGCCTCTTTTTCACAACCTGTAAAGGGGTAGCATTCCTGTCTTCTTTTCCATATGGCATCTATATAAGCACAGACAAAGACTAAAACCAAGAATGTTTAGTTTTATTACTTCATCTTATTATTTTACTTTTTTTATTTATAGTGGGTTTTATTTATAGATTTTTCTAGATTTTTCTGGATTTTTTCCTAGATTTCTTTTTTTAAAGATAAATCTTCTTGTTTTTAAAAGAACCAAATACTTGAAACAAAATGGTTGCTTTCACAATACATACCCTTCTGGAGAAGTCACCAATTTAATGGAGTGAAAGCCAACAGCAGGATCTCAGGTCTTGAGATGCATATGGAAGAAGATAGTCTTTGCTTCCACTAAGGGCTTTGAAACTAATAAGCAACCAGTTACCTCAGCAGAGTAGCAGAAGAGTGATCTGGCTGCTGCATTCTGCACCAGCCAGACTGCATCTTCTTGTCAGTGTTCAAAGGTCAATCTGGAGAATAGATATTTCCACTGTGAACTGAAATTAATTAGGTTCATAGCTGGGTTGAAGGACTGATTTACATTAATTAATTATTATGGATTAGATCCAGGCTTAGTTATGCTTAGACATTTGGGATTGCAAAGTAGGGATGGGCAAGAATGGTTTTTTTGACATTCTCGAAAATTCATTATACTCGAAAATTCAATTTGGTTTGAATTATTTAAATTCAAATTTAACCAAATTAGATTCAAATTAAGCATGTTTGAATCTATTCGTTTGAATTTTTGATTCAAATTTGCACTTACGAATGTCGACAACATGCATAGATGCCCATATGCATCTTCCCAACATCCGTACACATATGTGCGTATGCATCCCATAGTTGTCCCGTACACAACACATTTTCATCCCATACGAATCTGTACAAATGCGTACAGATGCGGGAAAGGTGCGGATCTTCAAGTACGCATGCAAATGTCTGGATAATTCAAATGAGCCGAATAGAGCTGAAATTCAAATTTCGATTTGAATGTTTAAATTCAAATTCAAATTTTGGGACTATTCAAATTTGAATGTCAAAGTTAGGCATATTCGATCAAATTTTGAATGCCAGGGGCCTGATCTGGGTGCGCAGTCAGGAACCTTTGCGGAGGAGAGCCTGGACCATCAGCCTCAGGCAAGCAACAGCTGCCCAGATCTCGGCGTCTTGCGCAGCTGCACCAAAAAAGGCGCGGGCTGAGTCCCCTACTTAAGTCCGTCCTCACTGGTATCAGTGTGGCAAACAACAACCATGCAACCCCCCGTCTGTTTTGCCTGTGAAAACTGATTCCTGGACTTTGTTATTCAACCCTGTTGAACTCTGGATCCCTCTGAACTTGGACTGTGTGACATTGCCTTCTCTTGAGCCCCAGTGGATTGCTGTGAGTGTGTGTCTTGCTGACCTAACCTGCCTGAGACCCTTTGTGCAGGCTACTGAAGCTGTGCCCACCATGGAATAAGCCATGCCGTGCAGAAATGGCCAATGACTTCATTGGAACTTACTTCCAAGTAAGTGTGTGTAGTCTTAAGTTCCTCTCCAACTTACCATTTGAAGTTTCAGTCTACTCTCGGTGCATTTTGGTGAAAAGCTTTCATTTAAAAGTTGTTGAAAACGCAGGCAGCCACGAATAGGGTAATTTAATAGCTAAAATTAAACAAAATGGATTAGCCAATTAGAAATGACATCTGATATTAGGTCCTGGGGTTTGCAAAGGAGGCTTCTGAAACTTAACTCTAAGATGATAAAGTTTTTTTTTCCTTTGGTAGAGCAGCAGCAGCAGCAGCCCAACATTTTGTAGAATAAGAAATGTAGATTGGGGTGGGGAACAGGGAAGATGTATTTCTCCAGTCCTCCAACTCTTTCTATGAAGGTTGGAGGGGAGGGAAGCAAAGTGCAAAAAGGCCCTTTGATTTTGCTAAAATGTTGTTTTAGACTGTAATCAACCAATAGGACCTTCTTATTCTCTAGTGGCTGCCTGCTTAGCACACGCCTCTCAAAGGGCTCAGATAATCTCACTTGTACTCCCCACATGAATCCATCCCCAAAGCAAAGAAGTATGAACTGTCCTGTATGTGGAGATAGACCAAAAACCAAATAGGGAGGGTTCTGCCAAAGAAATATAAAAGTAAACCAATACGGTAAAAATAATAATAATAATAACTAATAGGGTAAAAATACATCCCACTGAACAATATAAATAGTAACAAGACAAATATATAACAAAATTCAAAACTGTGAAGCAGAAAAGTCAATGTGATATCCAAAAGGGTAACAATACCCCACTGATCAATTTAAAAATGCTGAGAATAATAGTTTAATAACATTCCAAATAATATTACAAAATACAAAACAAGATATATCTATGGGCCACTGAAGAAGACCCAGGTTGAAACGCATCTGGCCTCTTGTTTTGTATTTTGTAATATTATTTGGAACATTATTAAACTATTATTCTCAGCATTTTTAAATTGATCAGTGGGATATTGTTACCCTTTTGGATATCACATTGACTTTTCTGCTTCACAGTTTTGAATTTTGTTATATATTTGTCTTGTTACTATTTATATTGGTCAGTGGGGTGTATTTTTACCCTATTAGTTATTATTATTATTTTTACCTTATTGGTTGACTTTTATATTTCTTTGGCAGAACCTTCCCTGTTTGTTTTTTGGTTTTGCACCTTGGGGTTTTTACTATAGGGATTTGTTTTGGTTTGTGGAGATAGACCAAACCAGACTTGATGAACTGCTGGGACTGGCCTTACCAATAATGGATACCAATTAAGGTATCGATGTTATAATGTGGTTATATTGAAAATGTTATATTAAAAATCAGCCATGGGAGGCAATATTTCTTGCATGGAGACATTTCCTCTCTAAGGAAATTCTTACCTTTTCATCTTCATGAGGGACTGTATGAACTGGAACAGGTTGCCAAAGGATATCTTTCTTCCAGATCTGATCCCCTTGAGGTGGAAAGAGGGCTGCCAGGGCAGTCTGAGCACTCATAATTGTTCGGTCATAATCTGTGCTCCGGACATAAATCTAGAGGGTTAAAAAAAAAAAAAGTATTCCAGGAAATCCTAAAGTGCCACTGTTGCCCCTATAGCACATAAGGCCTTCCAGATGTCCTGAACTCCCATCATTCTGTAGCAGCCCCAGATGCAGAGGGGATGGTACAGAATGTTGGAGTATCTAGAAAGTCACAGCTGAGTGCCCTGCCCTGCTCCTTTGCCTCTCCTTAAAAGCAAATGATCTATGCTGGCTTGAACTCTCTGTGGACAATTTTCTATTGAAGAAATCTCATATCATAGATAAGGAAATGTTCCCTTGCATATAGGTAGATCATTTAACATAGGAGCTAAAGCAAAATAGGCTTCTTATTGCTGCTCGCTTAAAAACAATTCCTTATCAGCAAGAGCAGTAAGAGCTAAGTTATGATTATTCATAGAATCAGAGACTGGTTCATATCAGTTTGTTCCAGAAAAGCTAGTGTACTGTTTTATGACCCAGTGTATAGGGTGGGTCCTTCTACTACTACTACTACCACCCACCAGATTTCCTTGTATAATCTCTGCCTGTACCAGAGCCAACTGGGGGTTTCGCAGGAGTTCTTCAAGAATCTCTAGGCTGATGAAAAATAATTTATTATTTCCCCAAATAATAATTTAAAAAAACAAACAGAAGTTCATCAAGCTCTTCTTCCTTCCTTCCATACAGCTAACTTTATATTTGCATAAATATTCATACTGATGTGTGCATTAAATTATACACAATGCAAGTATCTAGAAGTGTCGTTAATTCAGTACTCACCTCCGTTTGCTTGTAGTCCTTACTTAAGAAGGATTTATATCTCTTCCTTAAATTTAGTCCAAACCTGTATTGTTCTTGCATGCCAATCTGCAAAACCAAAACTCTAAGTTTGTTTTAAAAAACCAGATACTGTAGGTGTGACTGTTTCTATGAACTGTTTCAAAGAAGGATGACCTTTAGGCCGATCTGCATTTGGTGTGGTGCGGGTCAAAAGCTATACGACTAACAAAGAAGCCTGCCTTTAGGAAACAGACATCAAAAGCAGTGTGTAGTGAGAGCCCAGAACTGGAAGTGCATTTTTTGGGCTCCAGGAGGCCTATTTGGGGCTTTGGAGAGTGCACAAAGAGGATATCAGTGGAGCATGCCCCAATAGGTAAGGGGGCACATGTGAGGCTGTGGGAGGGGGATGGGAGACCACAGGGGGGAGGCCCTGGGGCATTCAGTATCTGCCAAAGCTTCAACCAAAGATTCTACAAATACTGGATAATCTCATTTGTAGGCCCTATTCAATTTAGCCATCAACCTATTAATTCATACATATTTGTATGAATTCCGGATGTCATGAATATATGTGCACATCCCTACTGTATACCTTTTGCTGTTGGCAGCATACAATGCCCCAAAGCGGTTTAGAGGTGGGGATGTTTACATGCTAGTGCCTTGAATTAACTTTAAAGGTCAGAAAATGTGATTCCAAAATGCATTTTCTGGCCTTGAATGTAGATTAGAGGCAGGAGAGAATTAGTTATTTATTTATAATTTATATTTCTTTCCCGCCCTATACCCGAAGGTCTCAGTGTGGATAATATCTTTCAAAACAGTAAATTACAAATTAATAGATATTAAAACAATAAAAGACATAAAAACAAAAAATAATTGAACATATTAAAAAGAATATAAATATTAAAATAGAATCTACGGGGGGGGGGGGAGTATAATCTGAAGGCACTAGGACAACCAGGAGGGCCTCCCCTTCAGATCTCAAGGCATGGGGCGGTCGGTATGGGAGAAGGCATTCCTTTACATATTTGGGGCCCAAGTCATTTAGGGCCTTGTAATTCAGAGTTAACATCTTGAATTGGGCTCGGTAGCGAATTGGCAACCAATGAACCCTTTTAAAACTGGTGTGATCTGCATCAGGCTAGCTGTTCTGGGTCACATTTTGCACTAGCTGCAACTTCTGAACTGTCTTCAAGGGGTGTTTTTCCACCGCACTCCATAGATCCAGATCTAAGAAGATCCAGATCTAAGGGATGGGTACATGGTAAGCAATGGGTAAGCAATTGGTGCTAACCTCCCTGCTGTGGAAACACCTTTGAACCCATGTGGGGAATCTGGATCGACCCCAAAGGGAGGCGGGGGGTTCACTCTTCGAAATCCCTCCAAAGAGACCGGCAAAGACTTCAAAGCCACTCCAGAGTCCCTTTGGAACATCTCCGAAGTCAGCAAAAGACAACCCCGGAGCCCCCGCAATGTCAGCAGGAAATCGCTCTGGAGCACCTCTGAAGTCTGTGCTGATCTTCGGAGAGACCGGTGGCGAGATTCCAAAGTCTTTGCCGATCGCTCCGGATGGATTTCGGAGGGAAGTCTGTGCGGTCTGCGCTAATAGCGAATGAACCATACTGACAGCTTTGGAGCCTTTCCAAAGTGTTTGCTGATCTCTTTGGAGTGACTTTGGAGTCATTTTGGAATGATTTTGAAATTACTCCGAAATCACTTTGAAGCTGGGATTTTGGGGCTCCCATGGGTGCCACAATTTGTGGAGTGTTACTAAATTAAAATATCTCTTAAGTTTACCATACTTTTATCTACCCAAACCTTATTAAAAATTATAATAATGCCCAGGTGTTTTGTGCTTTCTTCCCACAAAAACTTCATCCACATAACCATTACAATTTGGGGCATATCCAAACCAGGAAGGATGGGGTGATAACAGTGAATACCAAAAAAGTACTGACCAGCAAACATTATTGGGATTCAGATTTAAAACAATTCAAATCCCCATACATTCTGATTCTATGGACCTGCCCTTATGGAATAAGCATTTTAAACATCAACACTAGGGATGTACACGAATATTCATAACATTCTAAATTCATATGAATTTGTATGAATTTGGCCATTTGAAACTGAATAGAAAGTTGGCACATTCAAAGATTGACATTCGTATTTGAATCAAATGTTTTGATACATTCATATGAAGCTTTGTGTGGGATTCGTATGGAATTCATATGCTATTTGTATGCATTTGTATAGGATTTGTAAGGGATTTGTATGGAATTGAACATTCGTACCAAATACGAATCCTAGAACACTTCAAGGGGATCTATTAAAACAAATACAAATTCCCTTGTATTCGATTCAATACAAATCGATTACAACAACAACAACACCCCACACACACATTTGTGCACATTCCTAATCAACACACATTCTGAATTAGGTCTGGAGTCTGGCCAGTCAACATGCAACAAACCACAAAAAAGGATGTTGATGAAATTTGGGGGTTGGAGTTGGGAATGGAAGATTCTCGCAAGAAGAACATTTTTTAATATTTCCAGTGTTAAGGCAGCACCAACCGTAGTGAGTTGTCCATATCCTTGAGGCCAATCATCTTTCTTGACTGTATTAGTGGGAAAGGTTGAAATAGGAGTTATGTCACCATGCTTGAAAACCTTGTAATATAATAGAAATAATACATTAGCCTTCAGAAAACTCACATTTTGAACTACTAATTCAATTAGATCATACTATAGTACTTGCTCTGGCTAAAAAAAAGTGGACACGGTTGTCATGTTACACCCACCAGTTTTAACTGCTCCACACCTATATGTACAGGGGGGATTCTGGCATGTATGGACCCTTTTCTAGTAAAGTAGTGGACCCATGTGGTGTGGATGCGCTGTGCAGAATCTCCCCCTAGCTTTTCCAGTAAGGTAAATGTGAATTTGCCATAAGTAAATCCCATCTGGATGAAGCTGTAACAGTCTTTACCAGCATGCAGACAGCAGGCTCCTGTTCTGAAATATCATCTGGAATAGAACCCACTTCAGAAAGGGCCCAGGTTACCTTACTGATGACTTGCAAGAATATTAGTCAGAAGTAAGAACCACAGAGATGGGTGCAATTGCAGCCATCACCAATTGCAACTAAAGACTTATACTTACTAAAATTACAAGCTTCAGTTCATGTCCTGTGATGCTTTGGAGAAGCAGACCAAAGAGATACAGAAGGAAAAAGCCAAAACTATTGCAGCCACGCACCAGAAACACCAATGACCAGTCCATTCTCACAAGTGAGAATACAAGTGCCCCTTGAATAAGCAGCTTTATGAAGAGCAAAGAAGGGGGAGGAGTCTTTTTTTGTACATCTCAAGTTGCCCTTTAGTTAGATGGCTACCTATTCTGGCTTACCTCTTTGTGATTCAGTTCTTTTTACAGAAGAAAAGGTGTCCACATTGCTAGGGTTGGGTGGCTACATTTCCTGTGTAACAGATCATTAGAACCTATGCACATAAAAATTATGCCCAGCAGGAAGAACACCATGGCAGGAGGTATTGATGATTGTACTAAATGTTCTGCCTAGCAAGAGGAACACCTTGGCAAGGGGAAGACCAGTTAGGCCCCACCTATCACCGGGAGAAGGACTAACTGCAGAGGTTGCCAGACCAAGCCAGTTTTCACACTTACCTTTAGCATGCTGCCCTGATCCAAGCAAACTGGACCACACAACATCCTGCTCTGTTCGAGGAGATACAACCTGTTGCATTTGGCAACAGGTTGCTGCTGGAAAGAGTCAGGACTCTCTGAATTTTGGATGGCCCATCTCACATCTGACCTGCTGGCCACCAACTCTGAAGGCTGAGAACTTTTATTTGAATTTCCAGGAGGATATTTTTAGGTGGTACACCACTTATGGTGGCCCTTCCTGGAGCACTACAAAAAAGGATTTCCCATGGATGGAGTGAGATAGGGCTGTACCACGGAGAGTGGTCTGCATTGTCCCATGATAGTGTGCAGTCACCAAACCCTTTAGACATCTTCCTGGACTTTAGTGGAGGTAAATATGGACAGCAACTAAAGTAAGTATGTATGATGCACATTTTTTTGTTTTCTGTGTTCTATTGTTGATCTTACATGTCACAACATTTGCAAAGTACTTTCTGTACAGAGCACTGGTAAAATATAGATACTAAGCACTGCATCTACAAGTTAAAGATCCATTATAAGAATGGATAGTTAGCCCAACTAGTCTGGAAAATCCATCTTTAAAGTGTGCCATTAAGGCAGCTTCTTCATGGGCCAAAAAAAGCAGCCTGCTGGTCCAGAACACATAATCCAGCCCTGGAAGGCAGGTTGTCCACACATCCAGTCCCTCCCGCCCTCAGAGATCTTGAAGCTGAGAAAGAAAAACCCCTCAGCTTTCAATTTTCTACCCTATATGATTTTTGAGATGAGACAGGAAATGGCCTCCAAAGATAGCCATGTTCTGTCCATTCTTTAATCATGCCTGGCAGAAAACAGGGCAGGGAAATTTCTCGCATTGCTGCTGTCCTTCCACATGGTGGCAGGAATGGCACATTCATAAATAAAATGAATTAGCTAAAACAATCCCTGTGTCTGGAGGAGGGAGGATGCTGTCCCTTCAGTCAAAAGCAAGCAACAAGCACCCTCTGTGGACATTGCTGTGCTCTGAGTGAAGGGTGATTCTGAGGGTTTTTTCCAACCCCCTGAGGCACACTGCAGACCTGATGGTGAGGTGACATTCAATTGTCACACATCCCTTAAGCCAGTGGTTCTCAACCTTCCTAATGCCTTTAGTGCCTCAACCTTTAATACAGTTCCTCATGTTGTGGTGACCCCCAAACTAACCCTAACCCTAATCCCCAACCATAAAATTTTCATTGCTACTTCATAACAACCCCTGTGAAAGAGTAGATTGACCCCGAAAGGGGTCACGACCCACAGGTTGAGAACCACTGCCTTAAGCCCTTTCCAGGCAGCCTTTTTTTCAGTCATTAAAATACTGTAGCAACTATTTGCAAATCCATGCACACCCCCACATATATTTAATACTACAAAAGCAGCTGCAACTGGAAAGGCTGTAAGAGCAGGTCAGAGCAGAGGTGCCTGTGTGAATATCTGTCCTCTACCTGGACCAGCCCAGTTCTTAACTATTAGGGTGTTTGTGTGTGGTTTTATCCTTGATTCTAATTTTTCTTTTTCATTCACATTGAGGTTTCCTGATGAGAAGCAGTATATAACTATTTTAAGTAAATGTAGTTGGACCCCCATATCTTTGGGGGTATAGCTTCCAGAACCCACGGTGGATAACATAAACTGGGGATAATAGTTTGTTGATAAAAGTTGACCTAGAGTACCTAGAAAAGTCAACAGCCCATCTCTAGTCACAGAGAACAGCTGCAGAACACAGCAGAATTTTCTCAGTTCAGAACTATTGAACTCCATTGAGTAGGAAGTAAACATCATGCATAAAACTGCATCAGTAAGCACAAGCAGTGCACTTATAGTTACACCAAACTCTTTGCAGGCCACTGAACATAGCTGTTGCCCAAATGGTTGCAGCCACTAACTCCCACCCAGCAAGAAACCCACATACACAAGGATGTAACTTTTTCTAGTTTAATGGGAAACTGCACACACAAAATGAATACATAAATAAAATCCTGCAAAGGTTACTCATATGCATTTCCACTTTAGGGATGCATGAATCTAGAAAAAATTGAAGTCAGGAGCCAGTGTGTTATTACAGACAGAGGGTCAAACCATGACCTGGGAAATCAGGGTTCATGTCTTCCCTCAGTAATTATGGGACTGTTGTGTGGCTTATTTCACAAGAAACACTGATGTGCCACCCTAACCTTCCTGAAGAAGAAGAGTTGGCTTTTCTACCCCACTTTTCTTACTCATTTAAGGGGACTCAAAGTGGCTGACAAAGCTTTCTATTCTTCTCCCCACAACAGAACACCCTGTGAGGTGGGTTGGCTGTGAGAACTCAGAAAAGAGCTGTAACACACCCAAGGTCACCCAGATGGCTTTATGGGGGAGGGTGGAATCAAACCTGGCATGCATTTCAGTGTCTCTATGACTATCTGAAGACTTCAACAGCAAAAAGGGGTTTTTCCTGTTTTCCTGTTGTTCTAAGTGGTAAATTCCCCAGTTTGCTGTTGGCCAGAGAGTTAATGATCTGATTTGCTTTGACTTCTGCATCAGAACCTCAAAGGACTACTGCCTTACTGTTTCCAATGTAGCACTGATGTTTAATGGGTGCCATGAAAGAAGTGGGAAGGGGTGGCCATTCCTTTTCAGCTCTCTGCCTTCGGACCCATGAGTGTTGACCTATGAGCACTGTGTAAGCCAGTGACTGCTGTCCTGTCAGAGCATGTAGCTCTCACCCTTGGGCCTGCACAGATTTTGTGGGTGATCTGAGGCTAGGCGGAGCAGTCAGCCTCACACCTGGTGCCACTTCCTGCCATCCTGGGTTGAAGACACCAACGGTAAGGCTTTCCTTTAAGTCCACTGTGAACAAAATGCTGGATACATAAACATTTTAGATCCATGAATCATTTTCATGACCTCACAGTTGCATGGGGCAGAGAGAAAATTACTGTTTCCAATACAAGGATTAATTACCAGGAAGAAAACATGGCAGCCCACATATTCTTTCAACGTATCAACGGTTATACAAATGTGTGCTGAGCTGTGAACCCACTTTCAGTGGCTTCCCATGTTCAGTTTTGTCCAAGGAGTACAACTGTTGCTCTTTCATATACAGTATAACAAAACTTCATTCTCCAGTCACAAATTAGTCTCCATGGTGGAAAAAGTATAAAGTGCTTTCTCTAATTATACAGCATGTGGTTCCCTTTTTCTGAGACTGTTTATTCTCTTGTTGTCCGGTATATGTGTTCTATTAATGTTGCCTTAACACAGAACACTTTATTTTTAGCAACCTGCTCTTATAAAAAAGTGTTCATTCTCTGAAAATAGGTATCTTTTTTTCCTCTTTATTTTTAAATTGAAGAGATAAATGAGACACTAGCAATTTTTCCGCTATGAATCCTATTGCACTTAGATAAGCCAATATGTGAGTGTGGTTGACCTCCATGCAGAAAAAGCAGGTTTACCTTGTTGTTCATTCTATGTGTTCAGTTCTATGCCTCTGTGACCTCAGTAGCCCCGCCCCATGACCTCAGTGGCCCCGCCCCATGACCTCAGCGGTCCACCCATGACCTTTCCCCACCTTGCCTGTCGACACCCAGCCCTGAAGTCCACCAGCCACCACTGAGTTCAAGTTAGAGTTACAATGCAATATCGGTGAGTAGAAAGTATTCCAGGCTAGTTTCAGTGTTGGGAGACAGGAGTTGTGTAATATTAAGCAGAAAGTTTTGTCCAATTAATAAAGAGCCGAGTCAAGTTGCTATAAATGCTAGTTTTTTCCCAAACCAAATCCTAAAGCAGAATTATTTTGTATAACACCAGTATACACATTACTTATACAGCAGATACCATTTCAGACGAAAAACTGAAGTGTTCCTTTGATATGCAGGTGTAACACAGTTGTCCTATGACATAATCCAGGTGTATCTCAGTCGCAGTCTGAGAAATATAATAGTGACATTTGATTTCTTCTTGGAGGGCAATACATGGCACTTAACACTATTTTGTAGCCATGGTCATTTTGTTCATCTTGCATACTGGCTTGTTTGGATCACAACTCATTAGTGAGGTGTACATTGAAAAAATCATGTGTTTGTTTCACCATTGAAGCAAAAACCTTTTTATTGGTGTTATCATCAAAAAGTATAATAAAAATCTGGGTCTTTGCATTCATTTTCATGCTTTTTCACACAGAAAAATATCCTTTGCCCCAACTAACCCCCCCTTTTTCAATAATGCAGCAAAAATGTGACTGTTTCCTTTCTGCAAGTGCAAAGATGCTTTGATTTGGTCAAAGTTTTGGAAGTGCAAAAAGATTTTCACCTTCAATGTGAATATCTGCAACTGTGAAACATTCAATGAAACTGCGCACACAAATTGAATTTTGCTCAATTAGTTCTCTTGTTCTATCTTCTCACATGCACTGGCCCAGTCATCTACAAGGATGGGAGAAACAAGTTCTATAAACATTGGCAGTGGACATGAAGATGAGCACCCTGGAAGAGTGAGCAGATAAGGCTCCTTTGAAGTGTTATTCCGAAAATGCATTTCAACAGTGTGACTTCTGAAATATAGAATTTTTTTTTTTTTGGGGGGGGGGGAGGTTGGGAGAATGAAAAAAGAGCAGATGTTAGTGTGTCATAATTTCAAGAATATTATCAAGAAATGTGCAGTCATCATTTCGTAATTTGTATGAATTTGAACATTCACGTTTGAATCAGATATTGACTGCATTTGAAAAGTGGCATTTAATACAAAGCAAATGCTTTTATGCATTCATTCCAGGGATGTGCTTGAATATTTGTACTATTTGTACTATTTGATTTTTGTACAAATTCACATGAATTTGGACATTTGTAGACGAATCAAATGTCTGGACTTCGCTCGTATCAGATACATATTTGTGTGTATTGGATATGTATTGTATACATATTCATTCATAACCAATATGTATCAAATATTCGCACAAGTACATACAAATAGATTTGTATTGAATAGAATTTTAATACATTTGAATGTGATCTATTCATACAAATGCAGAATTTTAAAAATTTGATTTGATATGAATCAAATGTCAAAAATCCATTTGGGCATACCCCTATTCCTTAAGCCACATACACATTTGAGTTTACAGACAGTAAACAAAAAATAAGGATGATAAATGCTTATGGGTGTTTTTCTACCGTGCTCCTTTAATCCAGATCTAAGAAGATCCGGATCTAAGGAATGGGTACATTCCTTAATCCGGATCTAGTAGATCTGGATTAAGGGAAGTACCCAATGTGTTTCCATGGGTGGTCTAGCACCCAATAGCAATGGGTGCTAGCCTCCCTGTTGTGGAAACACGAGAACACCCATTTGGAAATCCGGATCTACCCATGAGGGGTCTGCCTGTCACCCCAGGTGTTTGGGGGGACAGGGGGTGCAATCTCTGAAATGGCTTCAAAGTCACTTCGAAGTCACTTTGAAGTCATTTCAAAGTCACTTCAAAGTCTGTGCAAAATAGCTCCTTTGAAGTTGTGCTGATCTTCAGAGTGAACTTTGGAGTGACTTTGGAGTAATTTCAGAGTGACTTCGGGGTCACTTTGAAGTTCACTCTGAAGATCAGCACAGACTTCAAAGACACTCCAGAACTATTTTGCACAGATGTTGAAGTGACTTCGAAATGACTTCGAAGATTAGGTTTTGGGGCTCCCCCCCCCATGGGTGCCCCATCCCCCTTGCCTCCTCTAGACCCCATTGCCACACAAACATGGAAACATGCTCTCTTTAACTCGGATTTTCTGACTGAAGACCCCATTAGTTTCTGTAGACCCCATTAATGGGGTCTACAGAAAATCCGGATTAAAGCCCAAAAAGTACCCATATGATCCGGATTTCCAGAGGCGCGGTGGAAACAAATGTGTCTCTAATGGGTGCCATGGTGGAAATGGGGTCATCCAGCTCTCACCCAAATGGGTCCTTAATGGGTGCTAAAATGGGTACTAGGTGACCGTGGATATATCTTCTGCATATTCACTTCACTCGTAGCTGAAAATGCCTAGCTAGATTAATAAATATTACTGTTCCATGCATCGTTTAAATCCACAAATAGTGGTGTCTACTGCAAATGTGGATTTCACTGAATAAGAAAGAAACCAGCTGTTTGGTGCACAATTTACTTAACAGCCATATTATTTGTACTGATTTACGCCCTTAGAGAATAGCAGATGGTTGCTAGAAACCCTGTATTTTGGATTTAAGTGCCTCTGGTAAGCAGTTATTTTAACAGAAATGCACAGCAAAAGACGGCTTTTTTTCCCTGGAGAAATGCAAGGTTTAAAGAAATGGATACTGGCACGTGACAACAAAGGAACAGTGATTGATAATGACACAGCGAAATACTTGCCCATTGTTTTCTTGATACAGTTCAAAAATCTGGCAAGCGGCATATGGTGGCAGCCTTTCATTGTAAACATTGAGCGCCATCTGCAGGGCTCCAAGGGTAGTATCATGCTGTAAAATATATACATGTATAACAGTATATATAACAGTATATATAACAGTATATATAACAGTTTAATTGGAGACACACTGTGAAGGTAGGCATTATATAGTACTAACAATTCTATTTCTGTCACTGGCTAGCTGTAGTAAAACTGTATATAAATCTGAAAGCATGAAATGCATCTTCTTCCACTCTCTGGCAGGATGTACAGAGAGGTAACTCTGGGGTAGGGTAGGGATGTGCATGAATATTCGTAATATTTGATATTCGTCTGAATTTGGACAAATTCAGACATTTGTGTACGAATTGAATGTTATGGCATTTGTACATTGACATTTGTATTTGTATGAGTGTTTCTGAATGTTCATGAACCGGAGAGGTGGGAAAGCAGCTGACAAAGCTCAGAGCTCAGAAAGAAAGATGTGACTAGCCCAAGGTCACCCAGCTGGCTTTGTGGAGGAGTATGGAATCAAACCTGGTATTCCTAGATAAGAATCCAGCTCTTTAACCACTCAACCACTGGTAGGAGTGCAGAGGACTGGGGAAGCGCCCCAGATGCCTAGACCTTTCCATATGGAACCAGCCTCTCCATATACTCTCCATATACTGTACTTTGCCAGAGATACTTTCCTGGTTCTTCAAAATTGGTGTAAGAAGTATGTGGGTTCAGAGGCTATTGGACTGCAGTCTTCCTAATCTGGAATCTCTGGCTATGCTGACTGATGTTGATAGGAGCTAGAAGTCAACAACATCTGGAAAGTTGATAGGAGCCAGAAGTCAATAACATCTACTGACATTCCAGGTCTACTGGCATACTAGTCGGGGCTGGTCCAAAATACAGAAGTGTGCAGAAGGTGCACACATTTGTGTCCCAGTTACAGGGGGAACCATTTTGGCAACACATTTTATTACACTACTGGAATGAGTCCCCCATGGGCTCTGAGGCCAGGAATGTCAGAGCTTGCACAAGCTTTGGGGCCTGTGAGGGGACTGGGCTGGAACATGCTCTCACCATCCAGATGGTGTTGTTCCATTCCAAAGCAATTCATCCCAGCCTTGGGACAGATTGCTTGTTCCATACCTACTGGAATAGAGCTGTCTCAAGTAAGAGCAGAAAGACCCTTAGTTTCTTCACTGTTGCCCTATTAATTCTGGTTCTCATAGTGCGCATCCTCTTTCTCCAGAAGGAAAGAAACAGACTCATCACCTTTCCAGCCTGACCAAAGCAGTGGAGCCCAGGGAGGGACAAGGTGGTGACTGGCACCTTGCCTCTGATTGGGCTGCATCACTCTTTGACCAGCAGTGGATCAAAACAAGTCTGCTGAAATAAAAAAATAAAGACCCAATCTAGGAGTGTGCCACGAATGCAATTTTTGACATTCAATTTGATTTGAATCAAATATTCCAATATCCAAACTTGTTCAAAGAAAGAAAGATGAAAGTCTGGGCATTCAAACATTTGTATCTATTCGTTTCAATATTCGATACTTATCTGATGATACAAATCTCATACCCATCCATACCCATTGTATGGATCCTGTTTTTATCCTGTATGCATCCCATTTTCATCCTATACATATCCATATGGATGTGTATGGATACGCACAAGATGCGTACAGACATACAAATGTCCAAATTACTTGTACAGATTGCACAGAAAAATGAATGTCCTGACATTCCATTCGTATACAATGCCCAAATTTGTCTGAATACCAAATATTTTGAATATTCGTCCACATCCCTAACCCAATCATCTCCTCCCCTTCCCCATTTTCCAATGCATGGGTGCCCCTTCTTTCCCCCTCTTCTGAGACCTATATATACTATATGAAGCTGTAGTGTCCTGAGGATTAAGGCCTATTGATTCTGATGAGACTGCACAGCAGTGGAAGGCCCACCTGGGGGCAGGCTGCCAGTCCAGAACACTGTAGAGATACATACTCACAGCAGAATAGATTAACATTTTTCTTTTGGCTTGATTTTCAGCAGCTGCAGAGAGATTTTCTATAATAGTTTTCATTAGGACACCTTGATGGAGGAAAAACAAACAGCATCAATAATAGTAGGAAATGATATGCCAAGGTGAATACATTCTTTTAAAGATCCAGAAGTAATGAGAAGTGTTTTAGGTAAGTGTTGGTGAGGTTAGGGCAGATGCCAGAACTATCCCCAGTGTTCAGTTCCTGGAGAGGTTTTTCTAGGAAGCAGAGGTGCAAAAATCAGTCTATGGAATTTGCTGCCAAAAGAGGTGGTAACAGCAACCAGCCTAGATGGTTTTAAGGAAGGGTTAGACAAATTTATGGATGACAAATGTATCAAGACTACTAGAATGGATGTCTAAGTAAATATTTCAGGCTGCGAGGACAAGCAGGATGCCTCTAAAGCCATTTGCTGGGATTTGGGAGCAGGAAAAGTTTCGCGGGCAATTGGTGGGCCACTGTGTGAGACAGGATGCTGGACTAGATGGGCTGTGAAAAAGTCAGACAAACCGTTTTAAATTTAGTTGATTTCAAAGGAAAATATATTCTAAGCTTTCCCACATTCAACTGCTAACATTTTATTGCCCCTGTGTTTTCTCAGCTCATTTCAACTCTATATATGTCAAAAGGAACAAGCACACATCAGTCCTGAAAAGCATTCAGGCCTTTTTGGGTGTTTTCCACTGTCACTAGAAGTACCCATTAAGTACCCATTAATGGGTACAAAAATGCCATTTCGTACCCATTAATGGGTACTTAATGAGTACTTTTAGTGAGAGTGGAAAAACACCCTTTATTTACAGTCCTCCTTAATTTGTCACACAATCATCCTTTATGTAACATGGGTCCCTTTTTATGGTTAGTAAAGTGTGAGTTATTTTAATGGTTTTTAGTAATGTGTTTGAACTTCTGGGGTGCTAATTACTTAAGCTGGTAGGCCTGGTCACTCCTCTACTGTTATACTGGACTTCCTGTGATGTGTCATTGACTTCCATTGGTTGACTAGACCATAATTCTTGTAACCTCGAATGTTTCATAGGTGGCAATTACTTGCAAAGTATGGATTTGCGCAACATGGTAGTTTTGGGAAAGTACAGTCATGCCTTGTATATGAATTTCAGTTGCTTATGTACTTATGAATAACTTAAGAGCTCTTCTTATACACTCAAAATGTCTTAGCTGAGGTAACCTCTGCCCACATACAGAGCTTCTCACAGGAAAGAAAAGTAATCCCTGGTTCTGCCAAGAAGGCAGATATAGGAACTTAAAATGTAGAAACTATTTGCCCATATTCACGATATGCTTAAAAAACTAAGAGTTAGGATTGTGTTGTGTTCTAGAATCTTCTAGAATCTGTCATTTTACTGGAGAGACAAAGATGAAGTGTTAGAATAAAACAGCAGAATGAAACTTGTCTAAGAAGTAGACAATTTCCTACTTCACAATTCCTCCAATTAATTTTGTCCCTTAGGTTTATGCACGAATGGGGTTTTTTGCATTTGATTCATATTGAATGTAAGAAAATTCGTATTCATTCAAATAGATCTCCTTCGAATGTGGTAGGATTCTATTTGATACGAATGTATTCATATGAATTTGTACGAATACCCGATATGAGCACATACATATCTGATAGTTATCCGATATATACCTATATGTATGCAATACATATCTGACACGTATCTCATAACATGTTCACACTGAAAGTGTCAAATCTGCCCTGAATCCACTTTGAATCTGCTCTCAGTCCATGTTGAATGCACTCTGAAACTGTTGCAGATGTGACTGGCACAGTCGCTTTCCCACCTCTCCATTTCACAAATGTTCTGAAATTTTTGTACGAGTACGAATGTCAATGTATGAATGTCATAACATTGGATTTGTATACAAAGGCTAACTGTTCAGCCAGTGAGAGCTTCCAACTGTAGTATTTTGTCTTCTATTTCTCTTGGAGTGTTTTTTTTGGGGGGGAGGGGAAAACATGTTGATCGTTATAATGCCTCACATGAATAAAGCTCTTTGGTTACCTCCTTGCAGTTGTGCTTTCTCTTCTCTTTTGTAAATGCCAAATAATGAAGATAAAGATAACACAGTCAGCTCTGCCAGCTTGTCTTGGACATCAGCTGTAGCCCACTCAGGTAAAGTATAATTGTGAACAGACTGCAATATAAACAAGCTTGGCTTAATTGGATCGCCTAGTTTTGCACAAGGTTTATAGTAATACAATTTAATTTTAATAACATATGAGCATTGAAATAGCAGATTAAAAATAATATATCCCTCACATGCATGCAAACTTTTAAGCATAAGTTTCACAGACCCCCAAAGAAACACAAAGGGAGAGAGTCTTTGATTCAGAAATGCCAGTAAACAAATTAATGTGGTAAAAATAAATCCTGATAGTACCGGGAGTGATTAGAATGAAATGGGCCCATGACAAAGAAACAAACATATAATACAGACTGGTATTTAAAAATGTACACACAGTGAAATAGTAGGCATCAGGCCTAGTCAAACTAGACTGGCCCCTAACAAACAGGACAATGTGTTACTAAAATATCCACTTTCAGGCCCTTTTCACAATTTGCTTCCCATCCCTGAGAAGCAAAGGTCAAAATGATCCGAGTACGCACTAAGTATCTGCACTTGAAGATGTTTAGTGCATATTTCACTCTCCCCAAGCCCTTACTTTATGCGAAGATAGCTGCCTGAACAGCAGCCATCTTTGAATCCTAGTGCTGGTGCCAGCGATAGCACATCTGTGTGACACTGTCCCCAGAGCAACTGGTCTGTCATGTGACCCTCCAGCACCCGGAATAGGTGCATACACTGCATCTGGAGCCCTACAGGGTCTGGCACTGGTACAAGGTAAGTGCACTAAATAAACTACCAGGCCAAGTGTGAAATGGCCATCTAAAAATAAAAACCACATACATTCATGTAGTTAAAATGATCTGCATTTTCTACAACATATCTAACAAACCACTGCCCCAACAAATATAACTGCTACTAGTAGGGATATATATATATATTTGCAATTTATTGACAATAGACTAATTATGGACTCCAAAAACTGCAGTTTCATATATCTGGGGTAGAAGTGTATCCCCAAACAGCATTTTTGTATCCCTGGGTCACATCTGAATCCTGAATAGGTATGTGCACAAAAGGGTTTTTTTTGTATTTGATTCATGGTGAATCAATGTAAGAAAATTCATATTCATTTGAATAGATCCCCTTTGAATGTGGTAAGATTCGTATTCAATACGAATGTTCAGTCCTCTACTGGATGGCCTTCCAGCCTAGCCATGCAAACTCTAATGCCGTAGCCACAATTCACTGGGGTAAAGGTTCTGACACAAATCCCTTACAAATGCATATGAATAGCATATGAATCATGGGATCCCATATGAATCCCATACAAAGCTTCATATGAAGCTTTTTACAAATGTATCAAAACATTCAATTTGAATTTGAATGTCAATCTTTGAATGTGCCAACATTCTATTCAAATTTGAATATTCAGATTCAGCCAAATTCATATGAATTTCAAATGTTACAAATATTTGTGCACACCCCTCAATGTTTTCAGTGGGTATTATAATTAAAGCACAGCTAAGTTCTGGATGGCATCCACCTCTTAGGAAATAATCTCTATCCTTAGTATTTAAGGTCCCGACACATGAACGATAGCTTGTTCATTTCTGGTTTGTTTCCTAGCTTATCCTTTATATTTCGGTAAATAGGTGGCCTTTGATGGCACCCATCCATCACACATACGGCAAGCTAGCACAACTTTATTGGAAAATTGGGGTTTGTACCCCAGGAGAAACAGTTACTAAAAGCTGGTGAAAAGCAATAGCTTGTGTACAGGGCTATTTCCATTCATGTCCATAGAGGATTATTTTGTATTCCCTGTGACCAAAACGTATGGGGATTGGCCTATTTCTGTGGGGATTTTTCTTCTAGTAATGGGCCCAAAATTATACTACATAATCAAATCATTTTTGATCTGCACATAAAACCTGTACTGACAAAGATTTAACAGCCATTATAAATGATTCAAATATTTATGAAGTAAGATCAAAAGAAAGAAAAGTACCTCACAGAATAAAGTATCCTGTACATGCCATATTTTGAAATTGTCCAGATATCTGAGTTTTCTGGGGTTATATCCTGAATAGATAGCGATTTTCTGTATGAATTCCTGAAAATAAATTGAAGCAAACATATTTCCACTGTAAATTGCCACTTATTTATGGAAACCATTTTGTATGCCGCTATACATTGGTAATTAACTTCATCTTGTTTTGCCCTCTGATGATATTGATAGTTCTTATTTGTGAGTGTACAGCAGTATATAAACAAGTATAAACAAACAAAGAATTGGGCATTATCTGCTTTCAAATAGAAATTGCATCTTCCTAATGTGATAGTATATTATACAAAAGAAAAATTCAGGTTGCCTCCAGACAGAGCAGTTTAAATTCACAATTTGGCAATAAACCAATTTATAGTCAATGAGAAGGGAAAATGGTTGTCCCAACTATAAATTAACTCTGTAGTTTCCGGTTTAAGGAGTCATCAGAGGAATGAGAGTTTAGGTGTCCCATGCCATCACATGGGTTCAGAGAGCCAATCAGTTTTGAGCTGTACTTCCGGATTTAGCATCCTCTCTTTTGTACTTCTCATTCTGCCTACATTTGCATGATAATGCAATGCAATTGCATGCTGCGCAGGGAGAGTTCTTTCTTCTGCACTAAGGAAAATGTGATGTAATGGCTGTACACTGAGGAGTGACAACAAAAGATTGATCATCCTATCTGACGGGATGATTGGGGCTGAGCATTCCATTTGCAGTTTAGGATGTGTCTGGAGGCACCCTCAAATAGTAGGTCCCTATTCCCTGATATAATCTGAAATAAGGTCCTTTGAAAAAGTCAGGCCCTAGGCTTCTTGACTCTAATGTTGGGAGATGTAATAAAACAATGTAGAAACCAACAGCATTATTAAGAGCAATAGATTGACTTATAGCCTGGATAGAAAGCACGTGAGCAAACCCAGGCAGAAATTGAGTGACTAGTTTGAGAGGGTACTGTGTGTTTAGCAGGGATGTGCACAAATTGTTTTTTTTTATTCAATTCGTATCAGATTTTTATGTATCAAATCGGTTGAAAGACAATTTGTATTCATTTGAATAGATCCCCTTTGAATATAGTAGGATTCTATTCGATACAAATGTATTCATACAAATTCAAATGAATATCCAATACTTATCCGATATGTATCCTGTAATATATCCACTCTGAAAGAGTCAAATCAGCCCTGAATCCACTCTGAATCCACTCTTAATCTATGTCAGATGCACTCTGGATCCATTGCAGATGTGACTGGTGCAGCTGGTTTCCCACCCCCGTTTCACGAATGTTCCAAAGCATTTGTATGAACACAAATGTCAAAGTATGAATGTTGTAACATTCAATTCATATATGAATGTCTGAAGTTGTCCCAGTTCATCAATCTTACAAATATCCATGCACATCTCTAGTGTTTAGTACTTTGTAAAGGTATCTATGAATATAATTTTCAAATTTTGCCCGTGGTGCAGAGACATCTTTCAAAACTTTGGGAAGACTTTAGAAATGAACAAAACCATGGGTGTTTTTCCACTGTCACTAAAAGTACCCATTAAGTACCCATTAATGGGTACGTAATGGCATTTTTGTACCCATTAATGGGTACTTAATGGGTACTTTTAGTGACAGTGGAAAAACACCCCATAGGTACTTTTTTTTTTTAAGTACAGTATTTCTTTTCATGTATAAAGGCAAATATTTTTGAAAATGTCATGTTTCCCGCTCCTGGTTTCCTTGTTTTTAATTTTTCTCATTTTGTATTACCATGTATGGTTGAATCTTAGCCTGGAATTCTCTGGATAGCATCGTCTCCTCCAAAAGTTCCCGATAGCGCGCACAGTCAAAATTAGGAAAACGTAGTCTCTGAAAAATTAATATTGAACCCAGTCAGAATGGCAGTAAGTGCCTGCTATCTATTTTCAAGCTTCTTGACTACAGTTTCTATACTTCAATTATCCCTGTGTGTAGATTCAATCTTGTTCACAACAATGATGCATTGATTTTATATCTGCACAACTGATCTGCAGTCGGTTGCCCAAATGTTGTGCTTTGCGCTGCAATGTAAACTAGTAACAGCCAGAATACATGTTGAGCTGAGTGAACATTCAAGCTGAAGATTAGGTAGCAAACTGAACCCAGGTGGAATTTTCCATTTTTCCATTTCCATTTTTATTTATATACCGCCTTTCCAAACAAAATTTGCTCAAGGCGGTTTACAACAAATGGAAGAACAAGGTACAATACAAATTCAATCAATTAAATCAAAGAAATACAAGAAATAAGAATAATCAACGACTCAAATTGAAAACACTTGCCAAGGCAGTTTACATACATCAAAATTACATTACATGTTATAATCACTAATATATTATGCAGTAATAATAATAATTAAAAGAAAAAAAAAACCAGAGTAACTTGCTGTTAAACAACATGTTTCACAAATAATGAAGGACTGACAATCTATGTCCGAAGTCTACATACGGAATTTGGCCAGGAATAACTAAACGTCAGGTGTTTCACAGACCCAAATACCTCGGCATCGTTTCCATTTGGTTTCTTCACCCCTTCTACTTCATCTTTCAAATCTTTCAGGAGATTCTGAATAAGTTCAACCACAGGTTGGTCTCCCAAGGGCTGAGGCCGCTCAGTCTCGCCATTCTTCAAGATATCAGCCAAATTAAGGAGAAACTGCAATTCTCTGTTCAGTGCGTACACAGGACTCAAAGGGCTCCCAGACATCATTTGAATGTTCAGTGTGGCTGTGCACGTCAGGGGAGGTCTCTGGAGAATTTTTGTCACCGTGTCCCATTCAAATTCTGCAAATATATTTCTCTCCAAAGGAATCAGGGTATCCTCCAAGGACAGAGAGCCCAGCGAGGAAACTTCCAGAAACGTGTAACAGGCAAAGCCCTTTGTAGTCAAAAAGGAAGAGCGATGCCTCCGCCTGTGGATTTCTTTAAGTTCTTCCAAGTATGTAGAATGGTCTTGATTTGACACTGGACCACTGCAGGTAACTGTGTGAAGAGTGATCCCGGTAACCTTATTTCCAGAGATGGCAGGTTCACCGCCTAGCCAGATGGTCTGTTTGGGGTCTGATCGATCACATCGTATCCACAAGGGAGGAAGAAACTCTGTCGGGCTGATTTCCAAGACTGCCATGTTTGGGTTTTGGGACATTGTGTATAAAGAAAGCAGCTGCCTTGCTCTTGAAAGAGGTAAAGCAAGTGCCAAATTGTCTCCTTTTGGAAAAGCCTCCAAAGCAGAAGAGTCACATTTCTGCTCCTCATCTAGTTCGCAGTCTTCTTCACATGGTCTCTCAAACAGACGCGGGAGTGGCCCTCTGATTTTTCTCTTTCCTTCTTCATACAATTGGAGAAGGAAAGAGCGGAACCGAAGGATCTCGTCGCGCCTCCGCCGTGAACTCATCTCCACGCACCGAGAATCTCCCGCCTCAGCCAAAAAAAGGGTGATTAGGGCTGAAACTGGGGACAGAAGGATAGGCAAAAGACCACCAAGGAACACTTAAAGTGGTTCTAGTGCTTCACACATTCTTTTGAAAGCTTAAAGAGTGTTCAGTATAGGCCCTGTAATGGAAGAGCCTAACTGAGGCCTTACTGTCTCCAGTTTTTGCCTTAGAGGGTTAACATCTAAAATAAAAATCTTCTCTTGAGAAAAATCAGGTTGTGATGTTGGTGTTTTTCCACTGTCACTAAAATACCCATTAATGGATACGTAATGGCATTAATGGGTACGTAATTGGAGGCTGGTTATATTTGATTCTTTCTCATAGCCTTCCAGTGTTTTAGAAAAAGGATACCCTTTGAAGATTATAAGGGAGGCACAGAACAAGGTTCGTAATTTAGATCGTAATAAGCTTCTGAAAGACTCCAAACCAAAGAAAAAAACAGAAAGAGTGGTTATACCACTCACATTCAATACATATTCACAGAAGGTCCAAGAATCCATCAAGAAACACTGGCACCTACTTGACAATATACCAGGATACACAAACAAACCTATGTTTGCATATAAACGAACCCAAAATATCAAGAACATACTGGTACGGGCAGAATTCTTGCCCTTACCCATACAGAACAGACCAAATCTTAAAGGTCACTTTATATGCGGACATTGTTCTACCTGCAAGAATAGCAGCAACGTCAAACAGTTTGTGAATCCAGCAGATGGAAGAGTCTATGATATATATAAATTTTTTACATGTGCTAGTAGAAATGTCATATATATCATCGAATGTTCATGTAACTTGTTCTACGTAGGAATGACCACCAGACAAATTAGGACCCGTATAGTGGAGCACAGAAGCTGTATCAAAAATCATAGGCTAGAAGCCCCCATGGTTAAACATTTTCTGGAAAAACATAATTCCTCTGATACTTTCAAATACTGGTGTATAGATGGTATACCTAAAGTTAGTAACATCAAACAATTGGAATTATTGGAACTCAAATGGATCCATAGATTAAAGTCAGAATCCCCGTTTGGTTTGAATGAAAATGTTAATTGGTTGGTCTGAATTTCTTTGTTTGTCCTTCCTAACCCTAGTCTTTCCCTATTTTTCTGCACTCTCATTCTTGAGTCTTTGCAGAATCCCTCCCCTCACCTGTGCAGCTGTATAAAAGCAAGTTACCAGTTAGCAGAAAAGCACAGTGAGTTTGATATTTCCACTGAGTCACTATTGTGAGCAGTGTTTATTTTAACAATTTTATTGATTATAGGCCACTGAGGAAGACTTTTGTCGAAACGCGTTTGGCCTCTTTTATGTATTTTATATATTTTATATTTTATTTTATTGAGATATTATTTTTATAATTTTTATTAAAACCAGTGGGGTATTTGTTACCCTTTTAGAAATTATTATTGCTTTTCTGTTTTACAGTTTGATATTCCTTATCACATAGGTGGTTGGGGTAAACATTGTCTTCATTTATTTTACTCTATTGAGGTGCTTTCTTTCTTTGGCAGAACCCCCCTGTCCATTTTTCGTTTTGCACTTTGGTTTTGTTTCTTTCGGGGACTTGTGTAGATTGTATACCATCCAAAACCAGTGGCACCTGGGAAGTTACTCCCAAATTAGATAACACTAATTGGCTGCAAAGAGGGGATGTGGAGGGGGTTACTTACTCATCTTCTGGAAGGACCTATGTTTGTGGGCATTTTATTGGTCATTGTTTAACATGTGATCTTTCATGATTTAGGATATAGCCATGTCTCCATTAGCTTTGATTATTCTTTTCTATTTCATACTGTTTCATCCTGATTCACATTCATGCTATCCTCTTGATGCCTTTTGTTGTTTCCATGTTGATCTTTTGAACTGTTATGGAATTAAGATGCTGAACTCCATGCTTCTGCATGGAGAATTATTTTATTTGCTTGAATTATTTTGAATCTGTATCTTTTTTGCTGTTTTATGTATTTGCTCATTTTTTGCCTTTTTATTTAAATAAACAAAATAATTCTACTTGGGTTTCATCCAGATGACCCCCCCCCCAAAAAAAGGTTTTCTATGGGGGGTGGCAGAAACACAAAGTGGAGGAGGAGGAGGCACTCTGGTCACATGGTCAAGTCCTCCCAGGTTCTCATGAGTAGGGATGTGCATGAATATTTGTAGGCATTCAAAGTCCAATCAAATGTGCCAAATTTTGACATTCAAACTCGAATCGAATGTCCTGAAATTCAAATGTAAACATTTGAATTGAATTTAGAATTTCAGATCTATTTGTTCGAATTATCCAGACATTTGTACATGTACGGGTTCGTACACGATGTGTACTTGAAAATCTGCATCCATAAACATTTGTACAGATCCGTATGGGATGAAAACGGGTTGCATATGGGATAACTATGGGATGTGTATGGATGTGTACAGATGTGGGGAAGATGCGTACATACACATACGAATGTTGTTGACATTCGTATGTGCAGATTTGAATTAAAAATTCAAATGAATAGATTCGAATTTGGTAAATTTGAATAGTATCTTGTTCAATTCAAATTTAAAAGATTTGAATCAAATCAGATTTTCGGGTATTTGATTTGAATAGAATGTGAAAAAAAACATTAGTGCACATCTCTACTCATGAGGAGATGAGATTTCTGTCTCTGGAAAGGCAGAATTTGGTCATTTTCAGTCTGATGGTAAACCAGACTGGGTGGAAATCACCTCAGCAATGTATCTTTTCTCTCTACTATCACTCCACACAGTGATGGAAGTAGTGAATCAGACCATGACCCATCCTCAGAGCTGTTTTTTCCCCACAACCTATGGCTAAGGAAACTTTGAGCATGGCTTCTGCATCTCTTCAGCCTCCAGTTGGCCAGCAGGGTGTGGGCCTCAATTTACTTCCTAATCACAAACAGTATCTAATTAGCCATCCAGCAGTCAAGCAATTTTTCTTAAATAAATTGCAGATTATTCTTTCTTAATTTTTTTCTCAAAAAACCACAAAAGCAGTATATTCATTATGCAGTTGCATTTCTATGCCCTTTAACATTTACTAGGAAAAAAAGCAGGGGAAATGCCTTCACCTTAACTTTATCTGCCTCCTCCACAGGTGACAGGTGAGCCCTGGCTTGCATGAGGTTGTAGGGGAAAGCTTCAGGATAGACACTGGCAGCAATGCCTTTTCCCTTCAAGTTACACCTGTGAGTCTTCATTGATCTATAATTATTTGCTCTGTGAAGGCAAGTATTATTTTGGGTGGGGGAAGTCTGGGTATTTTGGGGGAAATGTTGGTGGGTGTAAAGAATTTGGGAGACCAGTATGTTTGCAAAGACTGATAAAAATGCCTGCAGATTTTGCAGCTTCAAAGGAGTGATCGGTCTATGCCAGTCAGCACGAACTTTGCGTGAACTGTTCTTACTTCGCCTTCACTGTGCATGCCAAAAGAGAAATTTCATATATACTTCTCCTCCTTATTGTGAATAAATTAGAATGCAAGTTAACTTTGGAAGGTGGGAAGAGGCATTACCGGGAAGACTGTAAACCTCTGGCCAGGATAGGAATAAAAAGTCAGGCTGTGATGTACGAGAGTTTGAACTTGCCCTGATGGGATGTCTGGAAGACAAGCTTCCTGTATTGCAATATAGACAAAAGAAATCTTTAGTCTCTAGCTTGTTTGTTTACTCAGACCCACATGGGTGGAAGAAAGCTGATAGGGCAGCAATTTTCCTAACATTGGGTATGCATTTCACTCCATCCTTCACTCTCCTCTGGACAATTGTGCATTTGTCCCTTTCCTGAATTATAGAAACAGAAGAAGAAGTGGAGGAAGAACAGAGCTTCAATAGCCTTTTACTTTGCAATGTATGTGCTCTCAAAGAGCCGGTCCAGTCAAACTGATGCCACACCTTTGTCCATGCCAATCAATGCAATTAAAGAATATGCTAAACTTAAATTGCAACAGTGTGAAGTCAACTGCAGTCAAAAGCAGAGCTAATTATCTCTGACTGAGCTTCATAAGGAAATTAAAATGATGACTGATGAAATCTCTCTGCTTCAATCTAGGAAATAACCTGTCAGTCAGGATGAAGGTGGAAAATAAAGACTGAGGGAAATGACAGCAGTCTGTTTGAGTAAAGAATTGGAGACATGCAACAAAGAAGATTGTGTGCAGGGCGTCCTTAACAAAATTATAGAATCAAAAGAGTAGGAAGGGACCTCTAGGGTCATCGAGTCCAACCCCCTGCTCAGTGCAGGATTTCTTAAACCATCCCAGACAGATGTAGGTCTAGCCTCTGCTTGAAGACCTCCAGTGAAAAAGAACTCACTACCTCCCATGGCAACCTATTCCACTGACTGATTGCCCTCACTGTAAGGAAGTTTTTCCTAATATCTAATCTGCTTTGATTCCTTTGAAGTTTCATCCCATTGTTTCTAGTCCTCCCATCTTGTGCAAGGGAGAATAGGGACAATCCCTCTGCACTGTGACAGCCCTTCAGATACGTGAGGACCACTATCATGTCTCCTCTCGGTCTTCTCTTCTGTAGGCTAAACATTCCCAGATCCTTCAACCTTTCCTCGTAGGAGATGGTTTCTAGACCACTAACCATTCTGGTAGCCCTCCTTTGGACTTGCTTTAGTTTGTCAATGTCTTTTGTGAACTGGGGTGCCCAGAACTGGGCACAGTATTCTAGATGACTGTCTTCTAAAATTAACTATAGTAAAACTCAGAAAAGATAGCCTGGGCGCTGTATGCTTTGTGATCATAGAGAAAGTGGGTACATTGGCTCTTCAGACAACAGAAGGTCTCACTTTAATTTGACCTGTGACCAGGCCTAGATGTGTACTACACAGACCTTTAATCCTCATTAAGGGTCCATGCAGAAAGGGCCTTTGACTCTCTTGCCAAGGACCAAAAAGTATATTGCAGCTGAAAACTACTTATACTTTGGTATGAGAAGAGAATTCAGGAATGTCATCACATGTGCACACTTGGATCAAATGAACTCAACAATAAAACTGGGAAGATAGACTGTGTATGTGTGGGCAACTGAGAAATGAAAATTCCTTTCACATCCTTTTCAAATGTCAATTATACTCAGATTTAAGACAGTCTTATTTGAAGCCTCTATTAAAGTGAAAAGGCTCCTGGCAGTTAAAGCACAAATTACATTTTCTACTTCAACAGATGAGCCAGTACATAACTAATAGAGTAGCCATGTATGCACTGAAAACCTCAAAAGTAAGAATTCTCTTCAATCTGTTGGGAAGTCCTGTGCTGATAACAATGAAATCTAAAGTAATATTAAATGAATTCATTTTACTAATTGTTTTATTGGATTAACTTATTATTTGTGTTACGTATGTATAAATGGATATGGATATGGTCAGTACACAATTCTGATTCTTTTTAAAAATGAAAGGATAGTCTCAAAGGAAAGAGGCAGATGTAAGATTGGTAATGGCATCTCTTCCTTGCTCTTTGTGAAAAGCCCAGACACTGCTTACTTATTCTGCTATATTTGGATATTCTGAGGTAAAGCATGGATATTCTGGATTATCCGTGCTTTAGTACTAGATGTGGCCTTGAGCCTGGAGAGGGTGGGATATGCTCAGTTGTGCTCCTTCATGGCTCAGTTAGTGCCCTGACTGAGGGTAATGTCCACATGGACTCACACATTACCAGCTCCATCCGCCCGCCCGCCTGCCCGCCTGCCCGCCCACCCGTCTGTCCGTCTGTCCGTCCGTCCGTCCGTCCGCCCGCCCGCCCGCCCGCCCGCCCGCCCGTCCGTCTATCTATCTATCTATCTATCTATCTGCATTTTTCTCCCACACTATACCCAAAGATCCATAAACCCTCTGTACAGCGTTGTAAACTAGATGCTGGAATAAGCGCTCTAATAAGGCCATATTAGAACCCAAGTTTTAATCCATCTTCAGTCCACCTTCAGACTGAAAGAACACCCGAGCAAAATGCAAGTCATTTTTTTCAGCACTATCTTAATTGAGAAAAGTAACTCAGTAACATGGAAATAAAATAACTAGTTACTAGGTTCTTCCACTCTGAAAATAGACTGAAAGTGGATTAAAGCACAGGTGTGAACACAGCATTGCAGTGCTCACTACGCCTCTCCAGTATCTGCTTCATTGCCACTGCTTGTTCAGGCCCACTTGGTTTGCTGTACAAAATGCCACCCGGTGTCTTTGGGCACAGGAAATGCCTCATTTCCAGGGCCTTTCCCTATCTTCAGGGAAAGGTCCCTAATTGGAGATATAGTGGCTGAGGAATGAAAGTTCTGCCACTGCTTTGAAGAATACTACACACATGGTGATTTTCTTTACTGCAGTAGAAGTGCCACTGGGAGCCCTCCATGCAGACCCTGCCTAAAATTTCCTTAATGGCAGGAATGTGGGTAGGGATGGGCATGAATGGGGTTTTTTGTCTTTGAATGTGGTAGGGTTCTATTTGATATGAATGCATTCGTATGCATTTGTACGAATATCTGATACAAACACATATGTATCCAATACACATCCATACTGATCTGATATGTATCCCATAACATATCCACTCTGAAAGCATCAAATTTGCCCTGAATCCACTTTGAATCCGCTCTCAAACCATGTTGAATTCTCTCTGGATCCATTGCAGATGTGACTGGTATGGCTGCTTTCCCACCTCCCCATTTCATGAATGTTCCAAAGCTTTGTGCGAATGTTCTGAACCATTTGTATTTGTACAAATCTCAATGTACAAATGTTATAACATTCACTTCATATAAGAATGCCCGAATTAATTTGAATTTGTATGAATTTTGAATGTTACGATATTCTGGGCACACTGAAATAGTGTGTTTTGGAAGGAGTGCTCTGAATCCATCTAAACTATTTCCTCTTTAGATAACTTAAAATTTTGGATTCTGTTGCACAAAATTAAATTGTAACTAACACAGCACATTCCAAGTGTCCCTGAATATCAGAGTTTTCCTCAGTCTATTTTTTTTGGTCCTGATATATTTTATTTCTTTAGTTTTCAACTTTTGTGTGATGCTTGTTAAAATGACAAGAGTTTCCAGAGCTGCCATGTTTTGTGGTTCAGTGCTCTCCCCAGGGTTTCTAGCAGTGCATGGTGTACAATAGAGGCAAAAGGCTTACAAAACCATCAGCCACTACAAAGCCTGCCATTTCATGCAATGAAAAGGCTGAGGTGAATAAGTTTATCTGACAGAATATTCTAAGTCACTGTCATTCCATTCCTTGCAGCTGGGTTTTAGTGACAAGCTGAAGGCATGAGATTTGAATCTTTTTTAAAAAAAAAATACAGAGCTTTGTTAATATTTCTGGTGCATTTTTACATATTTGGGAGTTTTTGATAGGATTTTTTTTTTTTACTGGACTACATCACGCAAGTGGGCTGAAGTCTCCTTGTGATAAAGGCTGCATCCCCATGACAGGAGACTGCAGTGCCTTATCCATAAGAGTGCTTGGTCGTTTCTGCAATGGGCCTTATTCCAGATTATGGCTGTTTTTCCACTGTCACTAAAAGTACCCATTAAGTACCCATTAATGCATATGTAATGGCATTTTTGTATCCACACTCAGCCTCTCTTTCCCCCACCCCACCTAAGGTTTAATCCAGCTTCAGTCCACTTTCAGAGTAAGAGAATACATCAGCAAAGTGACCAATAATTTTCTTTCCACATTATCTATCCCAAAGGTGAATTTTCTGAGTTATTTAACACTGAAAGAAAAGAGCTTGTCATTTTGCTGGTGTATTCTGTTGCCCTGAAAGTGGACTGAAGCTGGATTAAACCTTATGTGTGACCAGAGCCACAGTGTCACATGATGTTTGTCACATATATACACACAGATTACACCTGGTTCTCACATTTATCTGGGTCCATTTTGTATGGGTTTCAGATAAAAGAGCAAAAGGCCCTGGTCTCTCTACTAGCTTTGGACTCTGTCTAACAGTTTATGGGAGATGGTGTAATATAAAAGATGTGATAGGAAGAAGAGGTTTACGTGGTTGTTAAAAATTGTGATCAAGATATAATAACAAGTAGTGTATACAAAATTTTCCAAATCTAAAATAAGTACTTTTTTTAAAATAGATACACAGTTTCTTCTCAAAATAATACTTTTCTGTAGGGGTGTACATTCTATTAGAGACGAATAGATGGTAGAAAAATTCAGCTCTGGCCGAATATCACGCCCCACAGATATGGGGGTATTCAGATCCAGGCATGGATATTTTATAGAATATCTATGCCCAGAACAAATCCCCCACCCCTCCTTCCCACCCTCCCCCCATCCTTTCCCTCCCCCTCCCCTTACCTCCATGCTGTCTTCTGAGTTGCCACTGCCACTGATGCTCTGGGCCCTGCTGGAACCGTGAAAGGGTTCCAAGTGGTAAATACAGGACTTCCGGGTAAGTGGGCACTGGGGAGATACTGGATTGTCTCGTAGATGGGTAGGGCCCTTCAAATAGAGCCCTATTCGATCCATCCACGAATCTCTGAATCCAGACATATTTGTCCAGATTCCAAATGCACAGATAATTTGTGCACATCTCTACATGCAACCTAAAAGATGCATAACACCATTCACAACACAGTTACTTACTGGGCTTTTCTCCCTTGGTACAACATGGACTGGAATAGGTTGCCAAAGGAGTTCAGGATTCCATATTTGTTCACCAGTAGGAGGAAACAGTCCGGCAAGATTAGCCTGAGCACTCATTATAGTTCGATCGGTTTCTGAGCTCAGGACCAAAATCTAAAAGGACAAAAGAAAAAAGAAAAAGGGAAATGTGTTGTAATTAAGAAATCTCTTTATCAGAAGACATGAAACATCTTGGGGGTGTTCTTCTTGCTGAATATCAAGAAGAAAATACTACTGATATTGATAGCCTCTAAAGCAGCTGATGATGGATGGATGGATGGATGGATGGATGGATGGATGGATGGATGGATGGATATCATAAGACATAATGGTCTCAAAGGAGGATAGATTCCCAGACTGGTGGGTATATCCTCTAAGGAGGACATAAAAGCAATTTTCAGTACAACAATCTTGCATTTGCATAATATATACGGTCACCTCTAGATAATGAAACACTTTGGCTCCCAGAGACTTCTGGGGAATGCAAATCACTCTTAACAATTCATTATCAGTAGGTGGGTTAAGGTAGACATGGTGATCCAATCTTCCATGGTACATCAATGGCAATGCAAAGAAAAGGTCGAAACTATTGATAAATAAGTGATACTGCAGAGATAAATACCAGTCCATGGCCCTTTATACACAGTAGCCTTATTCCAGATTATACCTTGAAATAGGGACCTGTAGGCCTGCTGTAGCTGATAGCTGAGGTGCCGAATCACAGCATGCAGAGTTTCCAGGATTGCATTATATAAGCCAAATCACTTGGGATGTACATTTTTTTTGTATTTGATTCATATTGAATTGAATGCAAGAAAGTTCACATTTGTTTGAATGGGTGTTTTTCCACTTAGCACTAAAGGACCCATTAAGGGTCCTTAATGTGTCCTTAATACGCCCTTAAAGGGTACTCTAGCGCTAAGTGGAAAAACACCCAATAAATCCCTTCAAATATGGTAGGATTCCAATTCGATATGAATGTTCCATATGAATTCGATATGAATGTTAGATATAAATCCCATACAGATTCCATTAGGAATGTGCAGATATTCATAACATTCATTATTCATATAAATTCAGATATTTGTACACTAATTCGATGTTATGATTTGTACATTAATGTTTATACGAGTACGAACGTTTTGGAACATTTGTATGAATTGTTTGTATGTTCATTGAACTAGGGATATCAAATAGAACCCTACCACATTCAAAGGGGATCTATTAAAAAATATACAAATTTTCTAATATTGATTTGTTACTAATAGAATGCCCAAAATATAAATTCCATACGATTCCCACACGAATCCATAACAAAGCTTCATACAGATGTAATGAGACATTCCATTTGAATTCAAATGTCAGTCATTCAACGGGCCAACATGCGATTCAAAATCAAATGTTTCAGTTTGTTTGAACTCGTATGAATTTTGAATGTTATGAATATTCATGCACATCCCTACATCTTACCAACTGTAAAAATGCAAAAGAGTCTTATACAAGGCAAAAAATATGAATGAACGGTAATATCAGTATGAAAGTGCGAAGGATTATCTCTGTATCAGTTAAAAAGGGGGATGACAGAGTCTGGTGATAGCTGAGAAAAAGTTTTCAAATGGTTTGGAACCTCTGTGTTAGAAAGTGTTTTGAATCACAGGGCAGAACTTTGGAGTGTGTGGATTTTATGGATATGATGTTATGCAGCTTATCAATCCAGACCTGTAGGGTCTTTCTTTTAGGTACCCAAACGTACCTCCTCTCGCTTGTAGTTAGGACTCAAGAAGTTTGCATATCGCTTCTTTATGTACCTGCCAAGCTCATACTGCTGTTGCATTCCAATCTGTGGGGAAACATAAATTTGACTTAAGTTGAATACTAATATCCAGTCATGAGGTTGTTGTTGTTGTTTGAGCCTCTGTGAATAGCTGAACATCAAAACATCTTTTGCCTTCACGCAGTCTAGTTTCGTTACAGCAGAGACTCCTAGAGATTTGCACGAATGCGTTTTCTTGCATTCAATTCATATGAAATTGAATGTAAGAAAATTCGTATTCATTCGAATAGCTCCCCTTCGAATGTGGTAGGATTCTATTCAATATGAGCACATAAATATCCAATACGTATCCCATACATACTGATACGTATCCGATAAATATTTTGTAACATATCTGCTCTGAAAGTGTCAGATCTGCTCTGAATCCACTTTGAATCTGCTCTCAATGCACTCTGGATCCTTTGCAGATGTAACTGCAGCCGCTTTCCCATCTCCCAGGTTCACAAATGTTCTGAAGCATTTGTAAAATATTCTGAAACATTCATACAAATACGAATGTCAATGTACGAATGTCATAACATTTGATTCGTATACTAGTGACCGACAACAAAAGCTGTCTGAATATGAAAGAATTTGCAGTATATTCCTGAAAGTTACTGTTTGATGAAATCCTGCACTGCTTCATTTTCACTCTTAAAATACGTTTGTAAAACTTGCGAACAAAAATGTTTCATAGCTAACACAAATTACACAGATTAAATAAGATTATTACGCGCTTGATTTCTGAAGATATTTGCAATTTCCTGCTGCCTTCTGGGGGGCTTTAAAGTAGACAGGTAGGATATTCACACACTTTAAGAATAAGTGCCCATGTATTTCTTCAGTCAGCCTATGAATAATAATGATATGGATGCTGACAATGTCAACAGCAACAACAAGGGAAAATATCTTACGGTAACTTTCTTTATATGATAGCAGAATAGACTTCCCTAGTATTTTCTGTTCTTCTTTACCTTTGAGTTTACACAAGTGTACACTCATCACCAAAGGTGCTTAGTGTTCTACAAAGCCTTCCAATCCAGCTTGTACTGCTCTGGATGGTGCCTGACCTGACTCAAGGATGTGGGTCTACTTTACATTTACACCCCACACTTCACTACTGAGAAATCTGAAGACAGAAGCAGATCTAATTTCAAAAGATATTAGCTATTTTTATTTATTATTTATTTGTATTTCTATCCTGCCCTATACCCGAAGGTCTCAGTACACTAGAAAGCAAAGCACTGGAACGCGGATACCTCAAGCATTCCACTCTTACCCAGAGTCATTGTACCTGTGCCATCATTAATATGCCCCTCCTGTGCGTATTTCATCCGGAAGACGTTCTGCTGCTAGTATACGCATGGTGCAGTTTTAACTGCACCATGCATATACTGCATGGGGGATTCTCTGGGACACACAAAGACACAAAGAATGTACTGCACAAAGAATTGTGTCAAGTCTGCTAAATCAGAAGCAAACAGCTCCAGGGATTTTGTGGTAGTTGCACAGAAGTCTTCAAGAAAGAAAAGGAAAAAATCTGTATTATCACTAGAGATATGTATTGTCTTGCTCAGAGGATGGATCCTGCTACAATGTTAGAAGGATAGCTGTAGTCCCAGAAGACAATTACAATTTATTTATTTATTAAATGTATATCCTGCCCTCCACCAAATGGTCCCAGGGCAGGGTACAATGAGATTAAAACATGTCAAGTAGTAAAACATGATTAAAAATATAAAATTTGAATAAGAAAAGATTAACCATGGTACAACTATTTAAGAATTGTGTATTTCTGTCCTATGTTTCTCTTTGTATACCTTCCATTATTGTACTCAAACAAACAACAAAACTAGTTAAAATAGAAATAAAAAAATCAGTAAAAATCTGGCTAGTGTTTTTCCTTCCTGATCTTCTGATGTTGGCCTTTGGGCTACAGCTGAAAATCTTTAATTATAGAGCAAACTGCAGTCTTTTCAAACTAACCTTAGACAATTGTCCAAATCCTTGTGGCCAGTCATTTTCATTATATAGACTGTTAGGATAGATTTCAATAGGGCTTCTGTCACCATGCCGGTAAATCTAGGGAAAGAATAAATTACTTTAATGTGGTTCTTCTGTACCTATTACAAAACTTCCACTATGTTTTTAATGCATTCTTTGAGTTTTAGTCATTGTAAAACTATGAGAAAAAATATCAACGCATATACCAACACAGGGATCCTTGAGGCCTCTTAGATGAATGAGGTATAAATGAAGTCATTTTTATTAATTTTCACTCAGTTTCCATGTACACACAGAGGACCTTTTTGCACTAGGCCCACAGGGGATGTCACTTGTTGATTCCACATGGAGCATCTGCACTGCATGGAGCTACTCTGTTCTGAAAGTGGCTCTGCAGATGCCAGACTGCCCCCTCCAGCTGGATAGTTGGTTGAAGGATCTGTGGGATGAGGTGATGTAGCTGCAGTTATGTGCTGCACCACCATGTTGCTCTGGCAATGGCCAAATGTGCATGGTCATTGCTGTGTCATTTTGTGAAGTTCTGGGTAAGTTTGGAATGGATTGGGCATTCCAAAATGTGGACACCCAACCCATCCCAGCTGTATTCTAGTTTCCATACCAAAGCAAGGTGTGAAAAAGCCCTGAGTTCATACATAACTTAACTACTTAAGTACATATGCAAACTGTTTGTACATAGCTGCATGCATTCATGACTGGATGCGTTAGTCATGTATATATATTTAGTAACAGAACAAGGAAACAGAATCTATATAAATGGAATTCTATACAAGTGAAATTTCTGGGAAGCATGACCTTCTAGGGAATCTGCTGGCTGCATAGGCCTCTCACCTGCCCATCTCCTGAGCGTGAAATGTATGCCCAGAAGTGTTCCAGTGGGCATTATTCAGCTGGGCCCTGACCCTGCTGCCACTGTAAGGACAGGCAGTGGCAGCAGGAGCAGCCCACTCCCAATCTGGTGTTTGGTAACATTTGCCTGGTTTCTGGAAGATGGCCCACTTCTGGACTGTTTCTGGAGCATGGAGAAACTCCCTGGATTGCAACTTCAGAGGAAGACAAACTCTTGTTCTCTTGCACCAAGTACAAACCACGATGGAGTGACCATCACATAGATGACTAGAAGTACACTTTATAGTGCTTCGTCCATTCCTGGACCAATCAGCCAGAAGCAGCCTCTGCAGCACAAGATGCTGTGTCCTGTGCAGAAGTTGTCTATTAGTTCATGCTTCTAAGATTCTATGATGGACTTTTTCAATACTCGAAACCAATGCTCCCAGTATTGATAAGAGGTGTACATGATTTGTGTGTGTGTGTCTGCTCTGCATTGAAGTGAATGCAAATTCAAAGGAAATCCACATTTGTGCAAATAGAGCCACTGTGAATATGGTAGGATTTGAATCCACTGCGACTGCTCTTTGAATCTGCTTCAAATCCGCTTCAAATATCTGGGTTTACTGCTTCACAAATATAACCAACAATTGCCCAAAAGCTTTTGCTTCAGAGTCAATATTTGATTTGAATGCAAATGTTCAAGTTTGTACAGATTTGTACACATCCATCATAATGATCACTTGATCTTTTATAAAACATTATTTGTGTGTTTGTGGCTATTTAGTCATCTACCTATCTATCACTAATCACCTGTCTTTCTCTACAGATATCAAGGGAATTTAATGTAGGACACCCAGATATTTTATCACAAGGCTCTGATCATGTCTCAATATGCTTAACTTTAGCAACACTGCTAGATCATTCATTACTAGAAGGAAAGAAAACCCAGGTCTTCTCTGTGGCTTGGCACATATTCTGTTTATAATGCATATGTTTAAGTAAGGATGTTGTGGATTGGGCCATCAACAACAAATGGTTCCTTTGGTTTGTGATTCATGCGTCCTGCCTACTGTAAATGTTGCTCTTCCTGTATTGCCAAAGCATGTGGTGAAATTGTAATTGCAAGGGAGGTTGAGAATGAACCATATTTCTACTTCATTTAGGAGATGTCTTGTTTATTTGTATGGTGAGCTAAATGCTGTTAGCTTCAGGAGAATTAAACCAGCTAAAAATTATAACCATCATTTGTAGTAGTTAGATAATTTTAAAAATTGCTAATAGTGACGTAGTGGTAGCCTAGAACTAAGGAAGGAAGCTGGAATATAACAAATTCTGGAAGTTCAATTACCTGAACTAGATACTGTTTTTTTTAATTGCATAATGACATAGTTTCATAGTAGGCTAGGATTTTCCATACCTCAAAGGTCTGAAAAATCAGTAAATCAGTATTCCTGGAATGCATATTCAAATTGGGTGTGAGTGAAGAAATCAAAGAGCACATAGAAGGTTCCTTGAAGTTCTGTTTTCAGAAAATACAAAACTGGTGCAGAAGTGTTTCATCTCTTGCATTATTTGCCCTCACTTTCTTAAAGGGCCAAGTACTAGATTTATTTCCCATTAAATCTGTATTTAATGACATATCTCTTCTTTAAATGTATATCTGCTTGTGTGTTTATTATACACACATACACACAATATACAATATATGCAAACCGTATACAAGCTAAAACAACAATGTAATTAAGAATAAACAAAGATTTAACACTAATACAGTCAGGCAGAGTTCTAAAATACCTTGGTGGGTGAAAAAAATTCTGGGTAATCTGTTCTAGAGCCTGGATACCAGAACGTAAATCTTCAAGTATGGCAAGATCTCTTCAGTTCAAAAACAGTGCAGTGGAAAAGCTTGAGGTGTGTGGAAATTACAAATCCCTGCACACCTCAAACCATGATCCTGCCACAGAGGGGAAGAAAACATTGTCAGGGAAGCTTTTTGTGGACCTTCTCCTCATGGCCACTTTCCACCGTGATTCTTACCAGCTAGGGATGTGCACAAATATTCACGACATTCAAAATTTGTATGAATATGGTCAAATTCAGACAATTGTATTAAAACTGAATGTTGGCACATTCAAAGGTGGACATTCAAATTCAAATCAAATGTTTTGAAACATTTGTATGGAGCTTCGTATGAGATTCATATGGCATTTGTATGGGACTGAACATTCGTACTGAATACAAATCCTACCACATTTGAAGGGGATTTAGTCAAATGAATACAAATTTTCTTGCATTTATTTATTTATTTATTTATTTATATTTATATTTATATTTATATTTATATCCCGCCCCATACCCGAGGGTCTCTGGGCGGCTTACAACATTTAAGAACAAACACATTAAAATTGTAACACACTATAATAAAACCAACGTAAGGTTTAAAATCCAACATAATAAGCATAAGAATAAAAACGATATAAAAACAGTTTTGAAGGGTACACGGAGCTGGAATTTGCAGGAAAGAGTGCAGCGGACTGTGGAATCTGCTGCCATGAGTTGTGATGGTGGCTAACAACTCTGACAGCTTTAAAAGCAGATTAGATTCAGCAGAGGCAACTGCAGGTTTGGAAGCAGCACCCCCATGCAGATCAGCTACTGGGGAGCACAGGGGAGTGAGCTGTTGTTTCTTTGCCTTGCTTTCATGCCCCCCTGAGTGACCCATTAACTTTGTTTTGTTCCAGGAGTTTCCCTGGGGACCAAACGTTGGCCCTGCAAAACACCCTATTATTGGCTTTTATTTCAAGTGGCGTCCATCATGTCCGAAGGAACTCAAATACAAATCAAATTAAAAAAAAAACTATGCACATCCTTATTTCCAGCTACCTTCTTGCAAACTCCACTGAAATATTATCTTCCCTGGCCTTAAACAAGGTCCGTTTGGTAAAGGGGAAGGCTTAAATATCTTAAAATAAATAAATAATAAATAGTGGCAGAGTCTACCATCATGCAGATTCAGCAGCCCATGTCTCTTTCTTTCACCCGTGGCCCCATTTTCGTCCAAGATCCCGATGCTCAGTTCATTCAGCTTCCCCCCTTTTTCAGTTCCTGATTTTGAGTACTTTATTTGCATTTTTAATTTAAAGCATTTTTATACCACTTTCCATTTTTTTCAAAGCTGTTTACAAACCATTAATAACAAGACTATAAACAAAGTTAAAATAGGAGTTAAAACACAGAGAAGAAACAAACGTTCACACAGGGAATGCCTGAAAAAGAAAGACCTTTAATAATAGCCTGTAAGCTGAGGAGAGGGCATTCCAAAGGGAAGGGATTACTACTGAGAAGACCTGACAAGAAGCCATCATATGATGGTTTCTGTATTATGTGAAACCTGCAGTAAAACCTCTCTATGTTATCTCAAGACTCTTCCAAAGTCATAATGTGAAGGTCATGAACCCAAATTGTTTAGGGCTTTATATACCAAGCATAATACCTTAAATTACCTTGGTAGCTCATTGCTGAACAGTGCAATTGCTTAAGCACAGGTGTGAAGTGTACCCTATCGGGCACTCCACTCATATAGCACATTACAATTGTCTAATATGAGGTTGCCAAGGGATGGACAACAGTGGCCAGGCTATTCCTGCCCAGGTAGTAGGGAGAACTGATACACCAGCCAAAACTTACTTTCGGTTATACAGGTCACCTGACACCTCCATAGACAGAGACCTCCAGGTATGGGGCAGGGTAGAAATGTAAACAAACAAACAAACAAACAAACAAACAAACAAATAAATAAATAAATAAATAAATAAATAAATAAATAAATAAATAAATAAATAAATAAATAAATAAATAAATAAATAAATAAATAAATAAATAGGGCTCCAAGAGTCCTCAAACTTGTATCTTTTGAGGGACTGCAACCCAATCAAGAAACAAGAAAAGCCCCAATTCCTGAACCTTGGTACTTTTTACTCACAAATTCTCCATCTTGTTAAGGCTCAACAATTTATTCCCCCACAGCCAGCGCACTGGTTCAGAACATCCATGGGCTGTCTTGACTGAGAGTTATTGGACAAAAAGATGAGGGTCATCAGTACACTTTGACATCCCTCCCTAAAGCTCCTGATGTCTATGCATATGAACACAGCCTTGGTACTGATGAATACCTGAGACTAGTGTAAGTAGTTAGAGAACTCCTTACAAAATAGAGAGCCTATGTATCTTTAGTCAAAAGGAATGACCAGCTTAACACTTCAGGGAAGCAGAGAAGAGGCAAGACTCTGACTGGAAGCCTTACCTTCATCCCTCTGAGCCATACTTGATCAAATCACAGTTGAGGGGGATGAAGGTAAGGCTGTGATCACACATAACAAGAACCACAAAATGCAGCCCAGAGGCTCCTCATAGACAGTAGTATGACACCCTCATTTTCTTATTCTGTCTCTGATCCTCCTTTCTTCACAAAAAAGGGGAGAGTTACATTGTCATGAGAATGATTTCCAAACTGTCAGCTCAGACACCGCAGAGGTGCTTTTTTTATTGCATGCGATCACATCTTAAGGCTCTACTCAGACATAATAAGTGGTGTGCCTGAGAGGAGCTTCATAGTGAGGCTCTTGTGTTCCCAACCTTCTCTAAATCAGTCTTTTGTAGCACAGAATGTTCATGAGGGGGGCAAGGAACAGAGGTATGTGAGAAAGCCCACCTCAAAGCTTTCTCTGAGGTGCCTCAGAGGTGGGGGTTTTTTCTGTGTCTGATCACAGCCTAAGACTTCCAATTGTCTCCTTGCCTCGGCCCAGTGGTTCTAATTTGCAGGCTGCTGATGCGTTTGGATGCTGGATGTGTCCACCCAAGGGCACCTTCCAAGTGCCCTCACTGATCAAGAGCAAAACCATCCACTTGAAGAACCTTTCCCACTCCACCCAGAAACTGGGAGGTGGGAAGGTAGAATTAGAGAGGAATTGATATTCTGTGGTTCCTCTTTAACCCTTCCCTTCTTCTTTCATCCAACTGAAACAGTCAGGTGAGAGAAAGGAGAAGAGTTGACTTTTCTACCCCACTTTTCTCACCCATTTAAGGGGACACAAAGTGTTTTTACAAAGCTTTCTATTCTTCTCCCCACAACAGAACATCCTGTGAGGTAGGTGAGGCTGTGAGAGCTCAGAATTGAGCTGTGACTACCCCAAGGTCACCCAGCTGGTTTCATAGGGGAGGGCAGAATCAAACCCAGTATTCCCAGATAAGAGTCCAGCTCCCTAACCACTAGACCAAAGGATCTCAGTGAGGTAGAGCAACCTCTGCTGTATTCTTGGAACATGAAAGGTGAGTGTGAAAGTGAAAACGTGGCATTTAATGTGCCACCTAGCTGGGATCCATTCCATCCTCTGAGAGTTGACTATCCCTCCCTGCGACTGATGAAGAAAGGCAGATGAACCTCCAACACAGGCAACTCTGATAACAGAAATCCTGCTGCTTTGGAGAGGTATCTCTTCTTGCCTAAAAAAATGGGATAGGGTTGCTTGGGGCAACGTCATACAGCAGTTTTGCCCAGGCAGTCCTGTAAACCTGCCTTGTTGTGCAAGTTGCTGTGCTTCAACACCCATCAACTTCATTAACCATGGGAGCTGTAGTCGAATAATATGTGGAGGACCACAGAAACTTATATACAGAAGAGAAAGAATAGCTAGCATTAGGGATGTGCACGAATATTCAAATTCATTCGAAATTCAATCAAATCAACCAAATTTCGACATTCAAATTCAAGTTGAATGTCCTTAAATTCAAATTTAAAGTTTTGATCCAAATTTTGAATTTTGGATCTATTCGTTCGAATTATTCAGACATTCGCATGTGTACTGGTTTGTACACAATACGTACTTGAAGATCCACACCTTTCCACACATTTGTACAGATCTGTACGGGATGAAAACTGGTTGCATATGGGATAACTATGGGATGCATACATATGTGTATGGATGGGTACAGACCTGGGGAAGATGCATACGGGCATCTATGAATGTTGTTGACATTCGTAAGAGCAAATTCGAATGAAAAATTTGAACGAATAGATTCAAATTTGCTTAATTTGAATGGGATTTGGTTAAATTTGAATTTAACAGATTCAAATTGAATCAAATTTTTGAGTATTCGATTCGAATTGAATCAAATCCAGAAAATTGAATTTGTGCACACCCTTAGCCAGCGTTGCATCATTATACCATTTTAGGGCCATGATGTTTTTGTTAGTTTCCTCTGGCAACCACAATAAATTTATAAACCTCCCACTTTGGGGGGGGGAAGGATAAATGGATAAAAAAGATAGAATATAATATTATTCAGAAGAAATCTCTAACAATAACAAAAAGCATTAATGAAGCATTCTCTTTCCTTTACTCACTAAAAGCACAAACTTCAGCTCTCGTCCTGATGCAGAATGAAGGAAGGTGGAAAAAATAAGGCTTAGCAGGAAGAACTGCAGATTCCTGGAGCTTCTTGTTAGACTTGTTTCTTCCATCCTGCCAGTGAATGAATAAAACCTTTGGCATTACTACAGATGCTTTTAAAAGATCTCTGAGGGTGGATACTTCATGCAGATTTGAATAGGAGGTGGCAACTAGATGACAAGAGAACTGTTTCTTCATCAAATCATTTTAGATGGCAAATACAAGGCAGTGAAATGAGGCATTGTTATAGCATAAGTTAGGCTGCATCCAGACTTGGGAATGCAGCACATTCTGATGCCTGATACCTCGTAGCCGTGGTGCATTATGCTACTGCTATATTACCTACTGCAGAACGAGCACTCGCTCTGCAGTATCAGGTAAATTCAAAGTTTCCCACCAGTTCAGACAGGATGGCGAGAACAGCAAACGAGAGCTGAGCCTACAGGTCAGCTCCAATTGGCTGCCTGATCCCACATGATGCATGCCTCACCGCTTGTGCCACGGAAGTATTGCCAGGGAGTATTGCCGGGGAGGCTGCTGGAGTCTGGATGGCCCGTCATGGTTTGGCAGCCAGGTTAGCTCCGTATTTTGTTTTAACTGAGGATTTAATCCACTAAACTGGACTCAGCCTTAGTTCACCTGCACAGTTTTGTGCTAAATGACTTGTGCCCCAGATATCTAAAGGAGCACCTTCTCCCGTATCGACCTGCTCGTGTTTTAAGATCTGGGGGGGAAGGCCCTCTGCCTTCAGTAGCTAGGCGGGTAGGCACCTGGGAGAGGGTCTTCTTGGTAGTGGCCCCCAGGCTATGGAATGGTCTCCCCCTCGGGGTGCATCAGGCACCTTCTTTGTTCCTATTTAGAAAGGCGGTGAAAATGTTCCTCTTCACGCAGGCCTTTGGTTAAATGTCCCCCACACTTCCCCCATTGAAAATCACTGTTGGTTTTAACTATTTTTGTATTTTTCTAAAGGTGCATTTTTAAACTCGTTTCTGATTTTATGGTTGATATAATCTTTAAATGTCTGTTTTTAAATGTTGTGAGCCGCCCAGAGACCCTCGGGTATGGGGCAGCATATAAATGTAAATATAAATAAATAAATAAATGTTTTGAGATGCAAACTTACCTTCACTCTTCTCTTTTCACAATATCATGGTTGCAGTCAGAGGAGAAGATGAGGGATAGATTTATTTATGTTATTTAGGAAATTCATAACCCACGCTTTACCAAATGGACCTTCTAATCTTCTCCCCACAACAAAACACCCTGTGAGGTAGGCGGGGATGTGAGTACTCAGAAAGAGAGCTGTGACTCACCCAAGGTCACCCAGCTGACTTCATGGAGGAGAGTGGACTCAGACTGGGAAACCTCGAGACACAAGTCCCACAGTGTAACGACAACACCAAATTGGCTCACTTGTTCACCAGCCTAGTTATCCCAAAAAGAAGCAGATGAACAGAAATTCCTTTTATATCTTCATCCACTGCATCTTAGTGCTCATCAAACAATACTTATCTGTCTACCCACCCTCCCTTTCCCCAGACTAACTTTGCCAGAAGTGATTCCAGTTTCTCCAAGTCCCTCCTCCACAATTTCAATTTCAGAATTCATAATCTATCTCCCAGGATCCCAAATTTTGGGACGCACCAACTTGCAGGTTTGAATCCCCTTAAGTATGATAAAAAGCAGGGTACAAAAGCCAACTCCTCCTACTACTACTACTATGAAGGTTTAGCCAAAGGTTGGAACACCTTTCTTTGACACATAATTTTTGGGAGGAGCACTGTTGGCATATTGTTTGCTGTGTAGGCTGCAAGGAATCAGAAAAGCTGCTTCCAATTATGTTTGGGCTCAGAGCCAGCTTGGGGAAACCTAAACAAAAGGATGATGCCACAGTAGATAGCATGTATGGCCTCTTGACCCAATCATTCTACTAATGAAGCCATGATTCTTCTTCAGCTGGGAATTTTTTGGCTGACTTCCGTATTCTTGTTTACAGTGGAAAAAGTCTGGGTTGGCTTTTGCAAATGAATACACTATTAATCACACATCTGATCTATGTAAAAAAAATTGTGAACATTGTTCATGGCTTATTCTTGAACTGCAGATAAACTGTAGGCATTCTCAAACACAAGACAAGGATGAAGTTCTTATTGGCTCTAGACTCTCTGAAAACAGCCTTTAGAGGTATCCTGCTTGTCCCTCCAACTTGGACAGTAGCCATTCTAGCCATTTCACAAAGCCTCTCAGATCCTTCTAATATAGCACAAATAAATAATATTTATGTAGGTAATCAGGTAAATCTGGATCAGGCTTCACTCTGGAATCCATCTGGGAACAAGGAAATCAATTAAGGGATTTTTTTTCCTTCCACAAGACATAGTTACTGTCTTCAAGATTATGATCAGAATGCTACATGGCAGCTAGATTTGAATACTTAAGATTCTTATCTGAAAGGCCCTTCCTACATGGGAAATTCCTTTATCTCTTAATTCTTTATACTATGGTTTATGAATTAGATTGTGTTGGTTCATGTGATATCAGCTTCCATTGACCTCTTTGGCTGAGTTCCCACTTGGCAATTTAAACTAGTTTTAAACCATGCTTTTTAAAATCAGCAGTAAGGTCTGTTTTTTTGTGTTCCCACTGTTAGCTTATAATGCAGACTCACTCTCCATTCTTCAGTGCCCAGCAGGAGAGAAACCCCCTCCCCTCTCTCCTTCCCTCAGCAGAACCCCCTCCCCATGCAGTCATCAATTGGACACCATCATACCCTAACTTCATTGGGGTGGGGAATTCAAACCCTACCGTCTATATAAACATGCCCCTGCATCAGATGATGGAGTGCTTTGGCAGTAGGTTTTGTTCACTGCTTCTCCCCCCACCCCACTGTAGTGCAGCTTCTTTCTCATGTTAACAAGGCAGTAGAAGATTAAAGATCACTTTCCCTTCTTATAATGGTGTTTTGCACTAGAATGGTAGATCAGAGCAGCATGAAATGGCAGGTAGTGATGCAAAAGGGGTTGATGGCAGAGGCTATCATGGAGAGAGGGAGCCTTTTACACAAAGCTGACACACTTTGCAACCTGACAATGGAAGCTGCCAAAGTCTGATCACTGTCAGTGAGTCCCTCTTATTGAAATCTGGCAGTTTAACTTACTCCCATGCCTGCTACATCTGTCTGAGCTTGTTACATCATTGTATGTGCCTTCGCTACTGTGGGCTCTCTTCATTTTTCACCTCCTTCCCCTCCCCTTTCAGCCAGCAGTAGATTTCCTTAACCTGTAATGAAGACCCCGGGGAAGAGGAGACTGCAGCAGAGGAAATCAAGCCTTCTCATTGGTTCAGAGGAAACTGAAGAGAATACCCCTAAAACATGATTCCCTTCCCCGCCAAAACCACTCACGTTCCCATTTTGCTAAATAAAGTGGAGTATTTCTAAATCCAGCAGCAAGACCTCTTTTGATCCAAATATAGAAAATCAGTGTTTCGTGACTTTTAATCCTCAGAAACTGCAGATTCTTTTAAAACTTTGGGAATGGTGAGCACTCAAAATGGTCTCAAAACTCATTATAATCTGTTTGGGAATGCACCCTATGAGGTTAATTTCTAGACAGACATAACATAGGATAGGAGTGTAAAACCGTTTTCACTTTTTGATCACATTGAGAAAAGAAAGGTTGTCTTTTCTAACCTTTCTAACAAGGTGGTGTAACAAATGATAGTTTTCATTCAGGAAAGCGTTGCCAAACTTCAATGGGAAGGAAGAGCAACATGTGGAAATATGAGGCAGTATTGATCTTTTAACTGTTTTAATGCCTTTTCTTTTTTGATAGGTACAGAAGGGGTGCATTTTCTAAAGGGGCAATTGAAAAGAAGTCCTATCTGATTGCACCTCTTCTTCTCCTCATCCATGCACACACACAAAACACGCATTCAGAGATCAACAGCAAAAGAAAGAAGGACTAAAATAGGGAGCTGCTGGCTGAGCAGGTCACTTGGTGGGGCTATCAACTAGTCATATGCAAGGTGTTTTGCTTTGACTGTTTCAAATTTGAAACACAGTACCCTCCTCAAAAGTGAGAAATTAGGTTCCAAATTAGGAACAAAATTAGGTCCTGATTTCTTGGAATTCATATAGAGATGGGAAAAGATGGTTCTGTGGACATCTGCATGCAGCTTCTGGTCTTCCAAAGTAACTGGAAGATTAAAGGCCTTGGTGGACAGGGATGGGTGAGTGGGGTGCAGGATGACAACACTTGACAGAAATGTTTCTACTACTGTCTGACCAAGGTCCTAATCCTGCACTGGGGGGGGGGGAGACAAAACAGAAGGGCAGACTTATGAGAAGAGACTCAGGATGGGTCACAAAGGAACAATAATAAAAACAGATTTTAAAAAGCATGAGTAAAAGAGTGACAGCAGGGATCTTGTTCTGTTAGCCAGGGAAAAGAGGTGTATCTTCATCAGTCTTCTGAGGGGAAATTATTCCACTGCTTGGAGGCTACAACTGAGAATGCCCTTCCATGCCTTCCTGCCCCCACCTCCAGCTGAAGGTGAGGGGCCCTCCAAGAAGTCCTCACCTGCAGATCTTAGGGTACGGACAGGTCTATATGGGAGGGGCTGTTCCTTTAGATATTTGGGGCCCAGGCTGTTTACTGATGGCATCATGTTCATTGCTACCCCTCCTCAAAAAAATTCTGGTATTGTTTTAAATATATGCACCTGCTGTAACTCCATTATGCATCTAATATAAATAACCCAAACTTTTAATGAAACCCAGTGGTGTCAAATGTTCAAAGACCGTTTTACAAGAACACAGCTGTTGGACTTTTAATGTGCCTCCAGAGGGTTTGGTTTGATTAACAAGTTGTTTGGAATTCCCTTTCAGATGCTGACAACTGGCAGCTTTCTCCTGACATCTCCCTTCTATTCTCATTTGACATCTCATCACCTCTCTTCTTTCCTTCACGAGATCCCTAGAGGCCACTGAAATCAAGAATAATCAGGCCCATCTCATACTAGCACAAGAAGCACTGGGTATTTTTTGCATTACAGCAATAAAGCAGTCAGACATGTGAAGCTAAAGGCCTGCGATGCCATAAGCTCAGAGGTCTTTGCAGGGCAAATCCTTGGGGCATCTACAAATCTGGTGTGATAGCCATAGAACCACAGTGCTGGCAGAACAGAGAAATGTAGTGAACTATCAGGAGCAGGATCCACACAGGAACGAAAGGGCAAAATAACTCTATTGCCCTTCCCTTTTTAAGGGAAGCACCTGCTCTTCTTAAATCCACAGCACGCTTTCAGGATCATGCCTGATATCCTCGCCTGTCAAATCCCAAAGAGGGAATCCCCAGCAGCGACATGGGTGAGCACTTGTAGGGCTGTGCATGAATATTCGTAACACTTGTTATTTGTACGAACTCAGACATGAATTGAATATTACACACATTTGTACATTAACATTCGTAGGAATACAAATGTTTCGGATCATTCGTACAAATAGTTTGGACATTTGTAATGTTACGGGATGCGTACTGGATACTTCCCCATTCATGCACATCCCTAGTGAGCAGCAGAGGCTCACTCCACTCTCTGATGCAGGATTGGTTGTAATGTTGAAACTGGAGGGACAGGTAGGTTGCATCCTGATCCTTCCACAGAGGGTGGAGAGAAGGACTCCCATGTCTGTCATCTGTTCTTCTCTTTGATTGGACAGAGTTTTCCATCCATCCATCCATCCATCCATCCATCCATCCATCCATCCATCCATCCATCCATCCATCCATCCATCCATCCATCCATCCATCCATCCATCCATCCATCCATCCATCCATCCATCCATCCATCCATCCATCCATCCATCCATCCATCCATCCATACATACATACATACATACATACATCCATCCATCCATCCATCCATCCATCCATCCATCCATACATACATACATACATACATACATACATACATACATACATCATCCACCCTGCATCCAAAGGTCTCAGGACAGGTCACAACTATATCAGCATAGAAATAGATACGTTAGTTAAAACAGCGGCAGTGTCTGCATTGGGAGAGGATGCTGTTGCCTTAGCCTAGGGCCATGGTAAACTGGTGGGCCGTCCCCTGGGTTTCAATAGGAAAACCACACTGAGGGACCAGTACATCCCCTTGAACAGCAGCAGCGATGGCAGACAGGCTGCTGCTGGTGGTGGTGCAAGAAAGACAGATGGGTAAGAGTCAGAACAGACAAGGGTCCTTGGCCTATGGAATTTGCTGCCAGAAGAGGTAGAAAAGCAACCAGCCTGGATAGCTTTGAGAAAGGTGTGATGATCCTGGGGAAATAGGTGAGTAGTTTGCTATAGTTAGAGACATTTTGACAGCTGATAGAAGTGAGGGGCGTGGTTAATGCTCTTGTTCTCCAAAGGTGGGGGTGAGTTGGCCCAGAGTTTGACCAATGAGAGAGCAGGGACAACGGAAGGCAAGGCATAAAAGGAAGTGTCAGGAGAGAAAGTGTGTTGGCCTGGGAAAATAACTGACTGTGGGTCAGGCCAGGGAAAAGGGGCTGATCGTAACTGTGGCTCAGGGGAAGGGCAAAGTTAGAGAGCTCAACTGTTTGAGTAAAACTGAGCGACTGCCAGTTAAGAAGGAACACTGAAGCTGTTGATACCATTAAACAGGCTTCTTTCACTGAGTTTGAAGGGTTATATTTCCTTGAAAACTGAATCTACATTCAAAGCCTGTACATCTATGAATCTTGTTACAATAAATGTATAGTTTACTGTTTTCACGAAAACGCCTTGTAGTCAATGAATTCCCAGTATACTTGAACTGTGAATGCTGAAGAGGGGCTTGTGGGACACTAGGGAGAATTGTAACATTATACCACAGTCAGCGCTGAGCTGAAAGGAAAAGCCATCCAGATCTTTTACTCTTGAAATAGGAGGAAGGGGGCTGCAGGGGAAATAGCTGCCAGCGGTTTTCCAGAAGGAATCTCTGAGAAGAGAGAGGGCCCTGGTTTGGAGAAATAAGTCCTGGAGTTGAGGACTACCCGTTTTTATGTGTGACAAATGTATCTATGGCTACTAGAATGGATTCATAGGTATATCCTCCCAGCTGGGCAGGATGTCCCAAAGGCCATTTGCTGGGATCTGAGAGCAGGTGAAAGTTTTGTCTTCATCTTCTGCTTGAGATGCCCATAAGCAACCCGTGGGCCACTGTGTGGGGCAGAATCCTGAACTAGATGGGCTGTCCCCTGATCCAGCAGGGCTCCTCTTATGTTTTCATGTCCCTATGTTTGAAAAGTTCTGAGAGCTCTTCAAACAGCTATGCGGCAGCTATGACGGTACTTATGGCAGCATAGCATGAGAAGGGTGTGCACCCATGTGCATTCTCTGTGCATTGCATGCAGGCATGATATCCTCACTATGCATTCAAAGTATTATAAAAGTGCCATTGGGATCCTACCATGGAATGACAAGCATGACAATTGCTATTGTTCTCACGGCTGCTAACTTGGTACAAACTCTTTCACACATAAATATACCCAGACCCCTGTTACTGCCATGGCTCTGTTAGGAATGATGTCCCCAAATTAAAATCCCGATTCAAAAATTCCCCAGAGGGCAAGACCTTTTAGCACAGGTTTCAAAAATGCAAAATTCTCCACAAAACCAAACAAATCACTTTAAAAATATGTTGGGAACAAGCATTTTTCCAAAATAAACCAAAACTTTTATTAAAGCACAACAAAAATCCAGAAAGTAGCATAAAAATCAAGCAGATGTTCAATCTGACAGATTAGCAGCTGTTTGCTGAAAGAGAACCCAGCCATATCGAAAGAAAAGGCTGTAGCAGACTCTAAAGACATTCCACTTCCTGATTCCCTAATACTAGGGATCTGCACAAATATCCATAACGGTTGTTATTCATATAAATTCATACAAATACGGACATTCGTACATGAATTGAATGTTACAATATTCATACATTGACATTCATATAAATACAAATATTTCTGAACATTCAAATGAATAGTTCAGACATTTGTCAAACTGGGGAGCTGGGAAAGTGGCTGCGTCAGTCACATCTACAATGGATCTCAAGTGCATTTGACATGGATTGCGAGTGGATTAAAAGTGGATTCAGGTTGGATTTGATGCAGATTTGCCATGGGATATGTATCAGATACATATCTTGGATAGGTATCAGATATGTATCTGTTCATATCCAATATGTATTTGTTCGTATGCGATATATATTCATTTGTATCAGCTATTCGTACAAATATGTCATTCATATCAAATAGAATTTTATCACATTCAAAAAGGTCTACTCATATGAATACTAATTTTTTAACATTTGATTTGTTACCAATTGAATGTAAAAAAACACATTCATGCACACCCCTACCTAATACACGTGCACCAACCCATTAATTCAGTGTAACAAACCCTCTCTAGTTAATCTCAATGAAGAGGGGTCATTTAAAGTGAACTTTGACAGTTCTCCCATCAAAGCTCTTATTTTAACTAAAAAAACCTTACTTTTAACCTAGAAAACCTAACAAAAATAGCACAGGTAGACTCTAAAACCAAATTTAACCATATGGATTATTTTTCACTTGAAGAAGAAGAAGAAGAAGAAGAAGAAGAAGAAGAAGAAGAAGAAGAAGAAGAAGAAGAAGAAGAAGAAGAAGAAGAAGAAGAAGAGTTGACTTTTCTACCCTGCTTTTCTCACTCATTTAAGGGGACTCAAAGTGGCTGACAAAAATTTCTATTCTTCTCCCCACAACAGACACCCTGTGAGGCAGGTGGTGCTGCGAGAGCTCAGAAGAGAGCTGTGACTAGCCCAAGGTCACCCAGCTGGCTTCATGGGGGAGGATGGAATTGAACCTGGTATTCCCAGATAAGAGTCCGGCTCCCTAACCACTAGACCAAACTGGCTCAAGGTGAAATTGTTTTTTGTTTTTTTTAAGTGTATTCTAAGAACTGAATTGCATGGTCAAATTGTCAAATTCAGTGAACTTCTCTTGAAGTGGCTGGATTATATGTTTGCTAGTCCACCCAGGCCACGGTCACATCTTCACTTTAAACTTTTTTCAGTCCATCTTCAGACCTTAATGCTCCCACCTTTCCATTTCTATCTGGGTGCGTCCCCAAGCAATTTAAAGTGTGCTAAAAATCTTTTGCTTCTGTACACCCCCATGCCAGGGTTTTGAATGAGCTTCCAGTGCTACAAAAGCAGGAAAACCCACGACAAAATACGTGCCCTTTAAAGAAGAGTTTCATCACTCTTTTTGGAAGTCGCGGGTTTTCCTCGCAGCATTTACCTTGGGGACGCTCCGTGGCAAAAGGGGCGGGGATTGCTGCCTGCACACACAGCCATAAAGCATTCACACATCTCCCAGAAATGCTGCAGCTTCCCTTCCCTTCTCTTTCTAAAGCACAGAACTTTCAAAGAGCCAGAATTGCAGAAAATTGCAGCATTGTTATCAGGTGTGAAGTGTTATCAGGTGTGAAGTGGATGGATTGCAACATTGTTATCAGGCATGAAGTGGGTATATTGCTAGTCCCCACTGCTCTACCGGGTGGATTTAGACAGTGATCTGTGAAAGTGCTAAGAGTGAATGAGCAAACGATTGCCCAGCCGATGGCTGCAGCCGGCACGGGAAGCCATGTCCGGGGACGGAGATCTGGGAGATGAACAGAGAACCGATGTCTATTTTTCCTTTGAACAAAAGAGGAAATGGGGAAAAAAAGATGCAGGGAAAGAAAACACACTTCCATGGGGACGGAAGGTGCGTTTTAAATGCATGTTTTGCTGAGCCTGATGCGGACGCTTATTCTGGAAGTGAAGGGCACTTTTAAAGTCCGCTTGAATAGAGTGACAGTAGAGGGAGTCTAGAGAGGCAAATAAGTCTTTTGGGGATGCAGCCTCTGTGTGTTTTTTCCTGTGGACTTTCCACTTAGAAAGTTCAAATGGAAAGTGGAAAGTCCACAATCATAATGGATAGACCTGAAAAGGTTTGAGCAGTCAGATCTGAAGATGGGCTGAAGAAGATTTAAAGCGAAGGTGTGACCATGGCCTGAAGTAGTTTTTGCCTGTTCACCAAGAAGCGCTAAATGCTAAAACTAGTTTTGAATTTGTTGTGAAACGAGCCTCTTTTCAGTCCTTTCCTAACCTTCTTTCTGGGTTTGCTTCCTCCTTTCTCCCACATATAGGTACTGATAAATATATGTGGTGTAGTTTTCCAAATAACCACCAGAGGTCAATAGAGAGAAAATGCAAACACAATTAACATTATATTTATGTGGATAGGAATCGGTTATATACAGTATAACAAGGAAGTTCTAAACTCATATTTTGCCTAGGTCATGTGAGGACTCAAGAGTTATGCAGAAAATCTTAGTGCACATATTTTGCCATCCCATGCTTAGTTAGCAAACTAGGAGGTGGGAAAGTGGCTGTACCGGTCACATCTGCAACTATTATTATTATTATTAAATGTTATTTCTTGAGTGCTATAAATGTACATAGCGCTGTACAAACTACAAATATTTAAAATACAGTACAGTAAAAGGATATAAATAAAGAAAAAATAAAAATTACTAGAACAGCAAAATTAAAACTTAATATAATCCTAAGCACATTAGAATAAAAAAAGTGAAAAGGAAGTTCAATTATCAGGGCCAAAGGCCATAGAGAATAAAAAAAGTTTTTAATTGGGATTTAAAAACTTTCAAGGAGGTTAAAGAGCGGAGGTGGGCGGGAAGATGGTTCTATAAATAAGGAGCAATAAGAGAGAGAGAATGAAGATGAAACCAGCTAGTGAACGCAATGGATCCAGATTGCATTTGACGTGGATCGAGAGAGGATTAAAAATGGATTCAAGTCAGATTTGACACTTTCAGGGCAGAGATGTTGCAGGATATGTATCAGATACGTATCGGATGCATATGTGTTTGTGCCAGATACGTATCCAATGAGTATCTGATACATATTAGTTTGTATCCGATATAGTTGTGAATTCTTACAATACATTCATATCAAATAGAATCGTACTGCATTCAAACGGGATCTATTCAAATGAATACGGTGTTGAATCTCTGCTGCACACTGGCCCCGTTCCCATTACAAGCTTAAAACAGTTTTCCTAAACCAAAATAAAAGAACCGGAGGCAACCACAAATTTGCCTGATCCCATTACTTTCAACTTTAATCGCGTTCGATCCTAATTCTGAAAGCGCTTGAAGACTTCATTTGGGAAAGCGTATCTTTTGCTCCCCACCCATTGCCAGTCATGGTGCCCACCCCCTCCCTCTGATTGGGGTTCCACCGGCCGCAAAAGTTTTGATGTGACAAGGGTGGGGAGTTCCTAGAGTATTATTGGGGGAGGGAAACCCTAAACACGCATTCTCATCCCACTAAAATGGTACCATTCCCACAGTAAAAATGTAAACCGTTAAAAATGCAAGAACAGGAGCGAGACCTGTTGAAATGAGTGTTTTATTTACAACACTTTGGGGCGATGAGCCAACCTGACGTGGGGACTGTGAGGATCGAAACCATTTCCAAACCGTTTTAAGTTTGTAATGGGAACAAGCTGTTTCTGCTCTACTACGTATCAAATTTTTGCCTTCCCTAAATTTTACAGTTAGAAATGTTTTAATGAATGTTTTATTTACTTCTCTTTGAAAGGCTCTACAAGGCTTGCTTTGCTGTCCTGAGAAAATATGGTCTATCACTCCTCCAGAAGTGTTTGGACAAGGAGAGGAAGAGTAGTTTGCTGAAAAATTCATCTACTTCTACATTCTCTCTCATCATCCACATGTCTTGGTAGAGCCAACAAACACTGGATCTCTCTTGAATTCTACTTTGTCACTTTGTGATTTATAGAGGGAGTCACATGAAGGGGAGAAATTCACAAGAGAACATAGGAAATGGAGTTGCTGGCATGGTAAAATACTAGGGAAAGAATATTGCAACTTATTATTTTTGAAGTTATAGCTGACCCTTTCAACATGCCATCATAACCTATCAGTAACTACCATTTCAATGGCTAATACTACAATTTAAGTGAGCTGCCTACCTTATTAGTAATCTTTTTTCTAATTTACACTTGGGGGCGCTCAAGTTATTCCCTTCTCAATTTCAGGAGGTTCCCAGTGGCAAAGTTGATAATTATGAGCCGCTTGGAGTTTTTTTAAAAAAGGGAAAAAAAGCATTGAATGACAGTTCATTTCTTGAAAATCTGCAAATATGAAAAGACATACAAGAACTAAGAAGTCTGACTTCGTGTTGGACTGTACAGTTTGATGGAAAGGACAGTTTGGTAGGAGAATTAAGAAAGAAAGGTTTGACAAAAGTGGCCAACAATTTTTCTTGATCAGTCAAAAGTGCTAAATGGTCTCAGAACTATGATTCAGCACAAAGGTGGATATTATTGGCAAAAGCCTGGTCGTTCTTAAAAATGTGGTCCTAAGAAAAAGGAACATTTATCTCCTGTTTCTTTGCTGAGTCTTCATTTTGTGCATCGTTTATTTGCACAGTAGATGTAAATGGCTCTCCCTCTGGCACATCCCTTTATCATACCCACTGAAATAAGTAAATATTTTTTAAGAGAAAAGCAGAGTGAAAAATATTAATATCCCTCCAATTTTATTTTGTTTTTTCTCATTCCATAGGTTGACTGTTGCCGGTTCTGGAGGAAAATAAAATATTTCACAGAGGATTCTCTAGCCATGCTCTGATTGCCAGTATTTAAACTTCCTTTTGTCTTTGAGCCCTTAACAAAGGCTGTTTTTACACTAGGCCAGATATCTGGATCAAGTGGCTGATTACTTGGGGCCTGTTCACGCTTGCCAGCCTGCTGTGGTAAAAACACACACACAAAAAACCCTATGCCAGGATGGTAAGAATCCAGCACAAGCCCTTAACAGCCCCATACTTGGCCAGCAATGCTTGAGGTGTGACCGGTCAGCCCAGGGCAGGCTGATCTTGCAGATATCCTGAGGCCTTTTCACACGAGGGGCTTTTGAATGCACAGAGAACACGCAGGGATGCTGCATTCGCACATCAGGGGCACCCAGATCCGTTCCGGGCTGCACCAACCATCCCCACACGCTCTCCACGTGTTCCGTTTTCAGAGCAGAAAAACCTGCTCTGAAAGTGTCTCCGTGCATTCAAAAGCCCCTTGTGTGAAAAGGCCTCAGGATATCTGCAAGATCAGCCTGCCCTGGGCTGACCGGTCACACCTCAAGCATTGCTGGCCAAGTATGGGGCTAGTTAAGGGCTTGTGTTGGATTCTTACCATCCTGGCATAGGGTTTTTGTGTGTGTGTTCTGGAATAAGGGGCAGTGAGGAAAGGGTCTACGTTTCCTATGTGAAAAAGGACGTACCCCACTGGTTCAGATCTTTGGCCCATCTATTCCAGAATTGTGTTCTCACAGTGGCCCAACTATTACTCCATGTCTGTTACATTTGCACAGACGATGTTTGGGATACTCTTGCATCTGGATGGTGTCTTATGTTGCTGCATACAGAACACACATTCCTTCATTCCAGGTTTTGGGTTTTCTTTGCTTGCAATCTGTAATTTGCTATAACGGTTAATACTTCTGAAGTAGGGTGCATGGGGATCCGCCTACATTAAAGCTGATCATGCAGTTAACAATCGTATTGAACACATAAAAAAACCCCCTGAATGCCAGGCACCAAGGGGATAAGGAGTAATTATCAGCAGTGCAAAGAGGTTTATGGCTCCCCTGTCCCAGTTAAAACCTTGGTAAAAAATGTCCCCTGCATAGCAATTACCATTAGGTTAAAAAAAGAAGAAGTAGCAACTGTGCATCTAATGTTTCTAACTGAGGGTTGATTTTTATTGTGGAAGGCAAACTGAAACCTCTATGGCCCATGTTCTGTACTGCCAATGATTTTTATTTATTTATTTTGCCACTACAGTTCGTATTTAGTTCAAAAAGAAATAAGTGATTGACAAGCATGCTGTTAGCATCACACATAATTAGGCCATTAGCAAATTTCCTTTCATAAAAGACCTATATAAATTTAATAGAATACATAATCTCAGAATATATTTGGCTGCAATTTTTACAGGTAGGATCCTCCTGACAGCAGATTCTGCTGTTTTTAGGACCAGAGCACTTGCTCCGACTGTTGAAATCGGAAGTAAACTAATTTTGCACGCTCCCTTCTTCCCATGGCCATTATAACGTCAATGCTGGGGAACACTTGTTCCCTACTTTTCCTGTTTCTACCCAGAATTGTTAATTCTCAAGAGGCAAAAGCGGCCTGAAAGTCAGCCCTGTTTCCTTTGTTCACACAAACATGGCTGTGCACAGCACCTTGAGGAAGGTGTTCCAGGTATACCTGCTAGGCATGTGTACAAGTGGCATTTTTTGCATTTAATTCATATCGAATTGAATGTAAGAAAATTAATATTCATTTGAACAGATCCCCTTTGAATGTGGTAGGATTCTGTTCAGTACTAATGTATTTGTACTAATTCTAAGGAAATTCAATATAAACACATACATATCCAATACGTATCCATACATATCCAATATATATATGATACGTATCCCGTAACATATCTACTCTGAAAGCATCAAATCCACCCTGAATCTACCTTGAATCTGCTGTCAAATCATGCTGAATTCACTCTGGATCTGTTGCAGATGTGACCGGTGCAGCCACCTCACGAATGTTCCGAAGCTTCATACGAATGTTCAGAAACATTTGTATTTGTATAAATATCAGTGTACAAATGTTGTAACTTTTTTTTTCATATAATAATGTTAGAATTCATCAGAATTCATACGGATAATGAAAGTTACAAATATTAATGCAAGTCCCTAATGTCTGCACGGTCAGTGTTGAAAGAAAGTGCAGGAACGTGCAATCAAAGTTGTTTTTCTTACTCCTGAGCTCCAGTTGAACTGATGTTTTAATGCATCTTCAATACAACTTCAGAATGAGAGGACACATCAACTAAAGCCTTGTTCACACGCAAATTTTAATCCACTTTTGGTCCACTGGGAGAACACATCAGCAAAGTGACTAGTTGTTTTCTTTCCACTTTAACTCAAAGGTAGATTTTCTGAGTTATATATTTCTGAAAGAAATCAGCACGTCACTTTGCTGATGTGTTCTCTCATCCTGAAAATGGATTGAAGCTGGATTAAAACTTAGGTGTGAGTGCAGCCTACGTTACAAGCTCTTTTCCTTCTGCGTTATCTGAGTCAAAGGGGAAATTTCTGGGTTAGGTAATGTAAAAGGAAAACTGCACTGAAGCCTCCAAGATGAAGTAACAACAACAACAACAACAACAACAGCCTTTTTTTTATAATGCCCTTCTACCAAAGGGCAAAATATGTCTCTTCTGGTTTAGAATTTGGTGTGCTCAGATCCTGACATTTTAAAAGAAAATCAGGAAAGACAGTATTCATTATGTGCATGTTATAACTGGAAACATGATTGTGTAACTGACCTATTATACTCCCCCCACCCCCCCAAAACCATTAGGTAATTCCTCCACCCTTCTGACACGGTTACTAAATGAATATGCTCATACTGCTATTTGAGCCGTCGGTCTAAGCACACACTCACTTAGAAGTAAGTCAAAAGTACGACTGAGCTGAAAGCATAATTGTGAATCAAAACCATATACTGACAATATTTTGGGTAGAATATCAATTTGTATGATCCGACACTAGGAGCTGGAACTAAATCAGTGATCACCATCAATTTCCACAACAGTGATTTTTCAGTAGATTCAAGCAATTTGGATCAGTTTATCTGCTTTTTTTTTAAAGGCAGCTGAGGTTGTTGCTTCTAGATGTTCTTTTCCACTTGCCATGGATTCACAGACATTGACAATGGAGAGAGTTAAGCTGAGACTACAGAACTTCTGTGAATCTAAAGCTATATCCCAGCATAAGGCTCAGTGGGTGTGAATTCAGTTATAGTAGTGAGATCAGATATGAGCACGACCTGTCTCCCCCATCAACATCCAAAATTAATGAGCAAAATAAAAGGTAGATGTAAAACTATGACACAGATTTATGCCTCATCACATCACTTCCAACTTTGGGCATGTGTCTGAGCTTTGGACCTATGTCCAATGCCTCATGGTGGCCAGAGGAAACATTTGCTGTGGTGTAACTGCTGACAATAGCAGGGTGATCTTCAGAGGGCCTCCTGGGATGAACCAGAAATACAGGCAGAAGTTGGGCGTCTTAGCCCTGCCATCCATATTTATGAGAAAATGAACTCCACAGATGGGAGCTGCATGAGTGGTCCGTATCTCACTTCCTTATGATGATGTACCCACCACAGGCTGAGAAGCCGAAGGAACGGATGGCAGCAGAACCATTTGCCCACTTAATACCTCCTCATGGCCAAGAGGGCTTTGTGGAGGCAGCAGAAATATAGCTATTTGGAATGCCTGGGCAAATAAAAATACTGGGGTTGGCACGTTTGAAGATTGACATCTGAACTGAAATTGAATGTTTTGATACATTTGTATGAAGCTTTGTATGGGTTTTGTATGGGATTTCTATGTTATTTGTATGCATTTGTATGGGATTTGTATGGCATTAAACGTTCAAATTGAATACGAATCTTACCACATTTGAAGAGGATCTATTAGAATGGATACAAACAAACAAACAAATGATAAAATGCACGTCCTTACCAGCAATGCTTCTCTGCTGCCACCACAACAGGTGAGTTACTTGGGGGGGGGAGGGTCTTCTGGACTAAAAAAAGTATGAGAATTCGGTGAACTGCATTATTCATGTTGGTTCTAGTCTCTCTTGTACAGTATCTATTTTATTTACTGATGTTAAAAGCATCTTCAGATGTAGGTGTGAATTTAAGAATGATATAAAATGCAGATTTTTCAATTAAAACAGAGATAGGTACATGTATTACAGAAGCGAGAAACATCCAGCAATTCTGCGCTGGTGGGTAAACTAGACCAGCAAGCATACTAGGAGTCTCCTTTTTGCACGCTGGTGAGGTCTAAGGGAGTCTTCAGGTGAACTTTCTTTGGACCACACCAGTGTGCAGAAGAAAGTGTACGCTTGCTGGTCCAGTATACCAACCAGTGCAGAATGGCTGATCAATAGCTTTAGGCTGTGCTAGGATCAGATACTTGTAACTACATTGCGCTGGGCATTTTGTGCTGTTATGCAAATGTGTGGCTTTTTGTAGTTTGCCACCATCACAAAATGTAGTAGTGACTGAGTATCTGGATGTGCAACATGCCATACAAGGGTTTAAGAGAAAATTCATGGTACCTCTACTTTACTAAAACTAAGGTGATCTGGGGCTGGTCAGAGAGAAAGGCACCGAGGAACTGTGAGCACACTGCCCTTGGTTTATTAAAAGTGTATGCTATGATTGTGGGGAGAAAGGAGTAAAGACAATAATAGCACAATCCAAAAGAAGGCCTAGTGCAGGAAGGATCCAAATTCAGCTGCCTAACCACCTTGTGGTTAGAGTTTCAGACTTTTATCTGGAGACCTCCCAGTTCAATCCCATACTCCTCCAGAAAACCATCTGGGTGATCCTGGGTTAATACAAGCTCTATTTTTGAGCTATCACAGCCTCCCCTGCCCCATACTTCCCTGGATGCCTATTGTGGGGAGAAGAATGAGAAGTTTTGTCAGTTCCTTTGAGTCCCCTTAAATGGGTGAAAAAAGGAGGCTATAAAAGCCAACTCTCTTCCTCCTCCTCCTCCTCCTATTTTGTCTGCTTGTTTCTCGGCAGCTCAAGGGGGGAGGGGAAAGGGAAAGACAGAAATATTTGTCTTCAGATTGTCTCTTACAAATGGTTAGTAGGCAATACTCAGCTGGATAAAGACTTAAACAATTGCTGCAGCAGGACAGTCAAGGGATATATATATATTTTACTCACGATGATCTTTCTTCCCATAATGGAACTTGTAATCCAACCATATCTGGAGATCTGAGTCCAAAAAGCTGTTTTTCACCAAAGGAAAAATAATTGCATTTGGAAATATTGTTGGCAAAGTAGGAATTATCTGGATGACCTATTATTTACCAGTATCCTTTGAGTGCTTTCTGCAAATGACATACAAGTGGTCTCTCAACAGGAAGTCTGACTCACTGTGACCTAAGTTGTACAAAAGTAGAAACTTTAAAATCTTGGCTAGGAATCCCCTTTGCTCTTGGGAAACAGTGGATGATGTACGTAAAAATAGAAAGAACCCCTTGGCAACAAAGACTTTCTCTGTAGATGCTTTTCAGAACTATATTTAGTTTTATATAAAAGAAAAGTAGCCATCGGAGGAGTAACAGGAAGCTGGCTTCCAGATCAAACGTCGATGGTCAAAACAGCAAGGATCCAAGAACTGGGCTTTGATTCTGTATGTACTTTTAACAAAGTGAGACTTAAAGGAAGCATTTCTCTGGTTGAGTGGCCACCTAGAGTGCTTCATGATGCTCAGCTGCACATGGGTAGGGAAATACAGTAGCTCAAGCAGATTTGGACAAGCCAAAATACACCTTTGTTTCTTTCTTGGCCCTAATGTGCAATACAATGGCAAAAATCCCAGTGGGCAACCACATTCAAATTTAGCACAAACAATATCAGTTAAAATATCCACATCTATATGCACTATGAAAGTCCAGTGGCACAAGGGCTGGGGTGGGGTGGGATGAAAGGTAAGGATCCTGTGCAGCAGATCTGCTGATGTTCAAAAGATGTATCAAAATATGGTATCCCACCTCAGTTAAGTATGAGAGTACCCAGTGTATCTGTGTGATCAACTGTTCCAGAATTGCCTATTGATTTGTTCAGTTTATTCAAATTGGCCAAACTTCCTTCACTATCTTACTCAAAAGGGTAAAATCAAACACCATTATACATGCACTTTCAGACTGATTTGAAATGTCACATTCAGATATTTCGCTGGCTAAGATGACACAGAAAAACGATTAGGCCAGGAGGACAGATGAGGCAGGAAGACAAGTTGAAATAAGTTAAGTGGGACAAGGGTGTGGAAAAGGGGGGAAAATCTATAAAGTTCTGGCACAAGGTAAATATGGCTCTTTTCCTGAACTCCTAACAACTGAATTGCTTTTTTTTCCTACTGTTAATTTATGGTATTGAAAAAAGTTAAGTTTTATGTTTTTTCAGGTTTTCCTTTTTTAAAAAATTGCTTAACAACCATCACCACTGGCAGAAGGACCTGCACGCAGGTGGTAATCTGTAATAATATACAGGAGAGTGAATAGGCTTCTGAAAAAGTCTCAGTGCTCATTAGGGATGTGCACAAATATTCATAGGCATTCAAAATTCAATTAAATGTGCCGAATTTTGATATTTGAATTTGAATAGAATATCCCAAAATTTGAATTTAAACATTCAAATTGAATGTTTAAATTCATTTGAATTATCCGGACATTGGTATGTGTACGGGTTAGTACATGATGTGTACTTGAAAATCCGCACCTTTGCCGCATCAGTATGCACTGGCATGGATCAGTACGGGACAAAAACAGGTTGCGTACGGGATAACTACGGGATGCATGCACATTTGTATGGATGCGTACGGATGTGTACGGATGTCAGGAAGATGCGTACAGGCATCTACGCATCTTGTCGACATTTGTAACTGCAAATTCGAATGAAAAATTCAAACGAATAGATCCAAATTTGCTCAATTCGAATTGAATTTTGTTAAATTTGAATTTGAATCATTTGAATCAAATAGAATTTTTGATTATTCAAATTGACTCGAATAGAATGTCAAAAAACAAACAAACATTCTTGCGCACGACTAGTGTTGAACACAGAAACTCTATTTCTGAATTCACTTAGAAAAACTGCAGGCTTGTAAACTTTTTTTCTTTAATGCTAGTAACTTTGAAGACTTATTTACAAGACAGATTCATGAACTTTTCAGAGCCGCAGGTATTTGTAGGAGGTTATATATCTCATCTCCGTGCCCAGAGGCAGAATTTGTTGTACATAATCTGTGAAAAACCCAGCCTATTTAAAAGCAATCTGATGATGAGGGGTATCTTTTGACAAGGCAAGGACACACTAATACTTGCTAAGTAGTAAATAGTATAAGGCTCACACCAGATTTTTTTCCCCCTCTAGCAAATGAGATCAATTTTGTAATAGTTATGACAACAGCTGTCAGAATGTTGCAAAATTATGACCGTTAGACAAGAAATATCTAGTAGTAAATGTAAGAGGTAAGCATGTGCTGTGTGATGTTTAAGCATTTTTATAACTATCTTACAGCACTGTGTCGCAATGAGTCTGCCATGGCAATGATTTTGCAATCTTCTGTAGGAAAAAAAGCAAGGAAACTAGTTTTTATAGCAGAAGCAGATAAAATATGTTTAGCCATAGGCCATTTCTGCACTTACCTGCCTTAATTCTTGGTCAGTGGTTCAGGAATAGCTAAGCCCATTGATCCAGATTACGAGAAGTCATGGATGGAATCAATGCTGCTTGCACCGATTGCACAGATCTGGATCAGCCCACTCCATGGCTGCAAGCTTGTGTGAGCTTCATGGCCACGTCCCCACAGCTCTGAGGGTTCCTAGCCTCAGGACCTCTGGGGAGTGCTTTTCAGCAGCAATAGACCTGAGCATTGGGAGGCATGCTGCCTGAACATCTCTCTCTTGTGTTCTAGATCAAGGTGCACTAATCCCCTAGTAGACCTGAGTAAACAGGTCTGGCAGTGATCCAGATTAAAGCCTCCCTTAATCTGATATATGCGTTGTCTAATACAGACAAATGGTGTTTTTCCACTGTCAGAAAGTACCCATTTTTGTACCTATTAAGGACCCATTTGGGTGTGAGCCGGATGATTCTATTTCCACCACGGCACCCATTTGGGACACATTTGTTTCCACTGCCGCTGGGGAAATCCGGATCATATGGGTACATTTCTGCCTTTAATCTGGATTTTTTGTAGATCCCATTAATGGGGCCTACAATGGGGTCTTCAGCCAGAAAATCCAGATTAAAGGGAGCATGTTTCCACACCTGTGTGGCAATGGGGTCTAGAGGAGGCTAGGGGGAGGGGATGCACCCATGTGGGGGGGGCGAGCCCAGAAATCCCAGCTTCGGAGTGACTTTGGTGTCATTCTGAAATGATTTTCAAATGGCTCCAAAATCACTTCAAAGAGATCGTCAGAGACATCGGAGCCGCTCGGGAGCTGCGCTGCATCATCATTTGCTATTAGCAAAGAGAGTGCAGCCTTCCCTCCGAAGTTCCTCTGAAGAGATTGGCAGAGACTTTGGAGTCTTGCCGCTGGTCTCAGCACTGACTTCGGAAACATTCCGAAGGGACTCCGGAGCATCTCTGAAGTCTGCACTGATCTCTTCGAAGGGACTTCGGAGAGTGCACCCCCCCTGTTCCCCCAAGACACCTGGGGTGACGAACAGACCCCTTGGATGTGGATCTATCCCATAAAACCAGATCTACCATGCACCCAGAGCTATTAAAACCGGTTCCCCTGGGATCCAGTTTTAATAAATCCGGGTGCCAGAGATCCTGTTTTATTTGCCCCTGTGCGGAAGCACCCTTAGAGTCTAATTAGGCAAACCCAGAAGAGTTGCACACCTATTTTCAGTGTTCTTATACAGGCAGTGGTTTAATTTATAGTCTAAGCAGAAGAGACAAATGAACAATGAACAGAGACGTGTGAGCGTGTCATTTATTGACAACCCTGAGGCAAGCATAAATTCCAAACTCAATTGTCCATCTCTTAGGTGCAGAAGAAAATTTCCCTTGGGCTAAGTGGTGACACGAGTCTTAATTAATTTGTTTTGAAACGCCTTGCGCTTTTGTATGCCAAGAGGACTTTCTCTTCCTCTGCAATTTATTCCTTAGGCTAAACAGAACTATAAGCCTCCACCCACCTCTCTCAGCTAGGCCAAGCCAAACACAAGGCACTCTGCAACTGTATGACTTATAAGTAATTGGCATGTATTAATTGTAATAAGACTGGATGTGCAGATTTGATAATAATAATAAACATAGCCACATAGCGGCTCTAATGGGAAACCCCAAACAAATTTGGAAAGTGGTCATTGGAACATCCTCCCCGAGTGATGGTGTCTTTCTTTCTCTCACTTGCCGCTCGCTTGCTCACTTTGGAAAGCCAGCATATAAATAAACAGAAGAGCACTACTGAAACAAAACACTGCAAAGCCTCCAAGCGTTTTATTCCTGAGTAATGATTCATTAGGCCCAACTGACTAAGTTACGTAGTACTATCGTGTTATTTCTTCCAAAGCCTATAGATGGATCCAAAGACCAGGAGAAAAGACAACAGCACAGTTTAGTTGCACCTGAGGTAGTTTCCCCCTCCCATATGGTTTGCAAAGAAGTACATGTAAATGTATCCTAAGTCAAGGTTAACATGCCTTGTTACACAAACACATGGGACGCATTAGTTAAATGTGAAAAGTTACAAAGAACTGAGGAACTTGGAAAAGGAACTTTTGCAAACTACATCATGACTTTAACATGGGCAGTGCAATGGCCTGTTGTTAGAAAGTTGAACTTGCCTTGAAATTTTCTGAGGGCCACTTGAACAGCCTAATATTTGGGCCCTGTTAGTCTCAGGGCCTTTTCACACATTCACTTCCTTGGGAAAGTGTCCCTGGGAAGGGAAGATGGATCCGGCACCTGCCCTTTGGGATCTGGATCCATTCCGCACTTACCCTAAGTGCTGTGCAAGTGCAACAGCTCGGGTCTCCTGGCCACAGCAATGGGCATGCATGGCACCATTGCTGCAGTGACTGGGTGACGCAGCAGCAACCATGGCTGTGCCAACCAGTTCCACACTCTCTTCACGCAAAAGAGGTGCAAATGGAGCATGCCAGGCTATGTTAGCCCAGCAGCTAGTATGGTTGTAGGACACCTTTTGTGTTCTACAGCTGCATGGCTTGGGGATAGGCACACACAGAGTCACTTCTAGGACAGGGGCACCTCTGTGCAGTGTATATGCCCCATCCTGGGGCATATCTGGACTTCCCTGGCAATCAAGGCGTGAAAAGGCCCTCAGTTACTTTCCAAGCCAAACCCGCACTTCCAACAGAAGAAAGTGTAGCTGGATCAGACTAAATCTTCAATAAGACTGGAGGTGGAGACTCTGCTGGGTCACACCAACATACAGAAGGCAGAGGCTTAGCACACCCTATGGACCACTGGCATGCAGAAAGTGTCGATATCTCCCAAAGTGTTCCAACATCATTCAGATTCCATAGTCATTTGAGGTTTGAAGAGGAAATAACAGTCACTTCAAATTACACAGGAAATGACCAAACCAGGCAATGGGACGACATTTTCAATGCACATCAATTATCAGTACATTATCTAACCACTAAAGGGTGCATCCAGACTCATTAAGAGTGGAATGTGCAACCGTGTTGGAGGCATCACACACAACAATTGCTGGATTGTAGTGGCGATGCTACTGAGAATTTACTTAATGCTGATTTAACAGCACACCCTGTACAGTATTAAGAAACTTCAAATCCTCCCGCCAGTCCAGACGGAACAGCAAGAAGAGCCAATGAGAACAGAGAGGGCAGCTCAACTCCCATTGGCTGTCTCATCCCACGTGATGCATGCCAATGCAAAATCTCACAGCTTCAGAGGAGGAAGCTACTGGAGGCTGCTCTCCGTGACGCGACTTTGCAGTGATTTTTCCTACAACTGCGGATTTATTCTGCTAGTCTGGAAAGTACCTAGGATGTAAACCCTAGAACTAGTACTTGGCCTGCACAATGTGTTGTGTCCCCAGAGAGGCCCCAGAGTTGTCAAAGCAACCACAAAGTCCTGGGCAAGGTCATTTTCAGAGTGTCCAGGAAGGACATTGGAGTTTTCCGGTGTTTTTTTCTTAGGGGAGACAATTTTTTCCTTCTTTTTTCTTTCACAGAATTATCAGAGAAACTCCCAGCATTATAAGTTATAATGCTGCAATATATATAGCTTAATACAATGGCAAAGTTGGGATCAAACTTTTTACAGTGTCTTAATAAAAGTTTGGAGATGGAGCACACAAAGCCCAGCCTGCCAGCTCACCATGAAATATTGCTTGCAGGAAATTAATTTTTTTTAATGCTATCGTCTGTACCTCCTTATGTGGTGATACAGTATTCTTTTCAGGTGATAAGAAAAAGAAAAGGTCATGAAATTAATTACTTTACAGCACTACTGGGGGGAAAGGATGGGGAAAGTAAAATGAGACCTGTCTGAAACAGCCATTCAAGAAACAGAGGAGAATTATTGGTTGCTTTAAAAAGATTAGTCAAAAGAGCCAAGTTGCACATCCCATTGTGAGACAGTGACTGACAGAGAAAGAAAAAAGAAAAAAAGAAGTCTGTCATTACGGTGAAGGAATTCTACTATTTCTGTAAAATGGCCAGGACAACTTTCACAGCTACAAATCTACTGAAAATTTCTATAAACTAGTATGCCAGAAAATCTTTGTGTCTTCTCTGTGCTTAGGCTGGTGGTCTCAAAAGAAGAAGAAGAAAAAGCAGTTGGCTTTTCTGCCCTTCTTTTCTCACCCATTTAAGGGGACTCAAAGCAGCTGACAAAACTTTCTATTCTTGTCCCCACAACAGACACCCTGTGAGGTGGGTGGGGCTGTGAGAGCTCAGAAGAGAGCTGTAACTAGCCCAAAGTCACCCAGCTGGCTTTATGGGGGAGTGTGGAGTCAAACTCGGTATTCCCAGAAATGAGGCCAGCTCCCTAACCACTAGACCAAACTGGATCTTTCAATATTTTTATGGGAAAAAAAATGTTCTCTCTCATATTCCCCTCTGCCTAGCCTCTTTGTCATTTTAATTCTTGCTTTCCAGTTTGCTTTAATGACTGAATGTTTTCAACATAGGCTGCTCCAGGATATAACACAAGGAATCAAGACAGCATTGTCTTTCTGCGTTTTGATGGCACAAAATCTGGGCAATTTGGTTACCATCAAATTCTCAGATGGGTGTGTTACCATCTCCACATGTGTCATTGGCTGTTTCAGCCTCTATGCATCCACATTGAATGGAGCTACAGCTAGAAAACCCATGACAAGGGCTGGGTCTTCCAGCAACAATTAAAAGCACTTTTCAGAGGGTGAAAAAATGGGGCTAAGGTGGGGTTGCTTTTGACATGTGAGGCCATCCCACCAGAGCAGAACCGTAATGGTGCTATACTTCTCCTGACTGGATGGGACCATCGTGTATTTTAGCTTTGGTTTTATTTGTTTTTACTGAGTGTATAGGATATTAGGATGGGGTACATATATTAAATGCATAGATATTATAGCTTTGAAAATATGGAAGGTCCTGCCTATTTTCTCCTGTGTAAGCAATTTTTGAGTTTCCCATATGGCATCAGGTTGAATTGCTCAACACAGAACCTGTCCTCAGAAGACCTCCATATTTCAACAGTGGCTTCATCCACACATGTACACAATTAGCCCCATGTGATTTTAAAATAAAAGGCTGCTTTTTAAATCTGCTTTCCATTTATATTACTTATTGTGTGTTTTAAAAAATCTTTTCGATGTTAAGTTGCTTGGGGGGGGGGGTTGGGGAAAGCAATGAATATATTTAAATAATAATAATGCCCCACAGTCAACACACCTCCATTATTATTGTAACAAGTGCAGAAATTAGAGAAAACGTAACGTGGACATTTGCATTCTGCAACCATAAAACTAATACAGTAACTGTGCTGTGTTATTGCAATTTGTCATTTTCCATCAACTGTGCAGATAGCTGTACTTGGAAAAGGCTATTTAAGCACTTTTCTAGTAGCGATATTAAAGTGGTTTGCTGCCAAGGATGCAGCTAGCCTCATAGGGTTTCTTGGCCTAGATCCAGAATAATTTTTTTGTTCTTGTAGGATTGTTGGAAGGAGATGCCTAAACTATACTTTTGTTTATTTGAGTTCCTTGTGTTTAGTCACGATGAATGTATCACTTGCAGATTGAAAATTACAATCCTCAGATCCAGGAATATTACAAAGTTAATAAAACAGGTCTACATAAGTTAAAATAGCAGAGTTAAATTAAGAATGTAAAAGAATACATTAAATTAGTTAAATTTCACTATCCTCTATACAAGAAACTCCAATAGAATTAAGATAAAAATCCCCATGCCATAAAGGCCTTTAATTCAAACAACGCAACTTGGTTTGCCACCGGACGGTTCTTCCCCTGTAGCAAAAATTGTATTCTATATTTCAGCTCCTGGAAGAGCTTGTTTCTTAGTAACAACCTCAAGTATTTATTTCTAACATCCAGATATAGTAGGCAATCAAGTAAAATATTGGCTGACTACAGATACAAAACCTTTTAGATATGAAGAAATAAACCAATGCATGTCTCAAAGAAAGTGTGTTGATGGATTGAATATCTGAGAGAAAAAAAATTATCCCAGGTTGTTGAATGTTTAAATTCACAGGTCTTCAGTCTTCTTAAATTCTTGGTGGTTAAGAGGAAGGAAGGAATCTAGACATAGCTTATGAGTCTTTGAAAGAAGTCTAATACAAGTTATAGTTAAGGCTGCCTCCAGACATTGCTTTAAAAATCTGTGTTTTACTAATAGTCCAGAGTAAAGCATTCTGGAGGGAAAATGGCATCACAGCTCCTCCCTGCATGCTTGGTATGAAGTACATTGATCTTGTAGAAGTTACTACTCTATGCTGTGATTTGCTCATTCCTGCTCATCTCCACACCCTCCAATTGATCATCACACACTTGCTTCATACTATATTGAAGGAACCAATGTAGCTGCCATTTTTTGCTATACTTTCTGTGCCGCTGCAGTAGTATCATGTGATTGGATAATTACCGAAAGTGTGGGAAGCAAAATCTAAGCTACAGTTTCTAAATATTAATTGCTTGTGTTCTCAGTTGAAGGGGAGCTCGCACTAGTTCTCGCTAGGTGTGTGCATGAATGCAATTTTCAGGATCCGATTGGATTCAAATAGAATACCCAAAAATTTGATTTGATTTGAATGTTTAGAGTTCAAATTTAACCAAAATTTATTTGAATTAAGCCAATTTGAATCTATTCATTTGAATGTTTTATTCAAATTTGTACTTATGAATGTTGATAACATTCGTAGATGCCCATCTACATCCATATGCATCCATACATGTCTGTATGCATCCCATAATTATCCCGTATACAATCCGTTTTCACCCCATATGGATCCATACAAATGCGTACAGATGCAGGAAAGATATGGATCTTTAAGTATGCATTGTGTACAAACCAGTACACATATGTGTAGGAATTCCACCCCTGCTCAGATGGCAAACCTTAGTGGAAGGAAGCATTCCAGAGCATGTGGACCCTTCTAAGGAAAAGACATGTGGGGGCAACTTTGGTGCTTGGATGGCAAACCTCAGCATAAGGAAGCACTCGGAGCATGCTGACCCTTATAATCTTTCTAGGGCAAAAACATGCACTGTGCTGAAGGACAGGGTTTACATACGTGGTTCATGAGGACACCACGTGCCAGCTCAGCCAATGTCTGAATGTTTCCTCTCCAACCAGATCTATCCGGTTTTACTGATACTAATGTATCCTGTGCAAAGAGATATAAGCAACTGTGTAACCTAGTAAAGAACTTCAGTCTTCAACAATCCACCTCCAATCTCGCCTCCGCGTCATTCATTCCAACACATATGAATATCCAGATAATTTGAATGAATAGATCTGAAATTCAAATAGAATCTTTAAATTTGAATTTAAGGACGTTGAATTTGAATTCAAATGTCGAAATTCGGTTGATTCAATTGAATTTTGAATGCATTTGAATATTTGTGCACATCCCTAGTTCTTGCTCATTTGCTCACACAGAGAGAAAAACATGGAGTAACATGATACTCCACAGTGAGATCGCTTAAACTCCTGTTTTTTAAACCTGGAACGTCAGGTGTATAATGTGCAGTAACATCAGAAAATCAATAAATGTGTCTGACAATGCCCATTACACTGGCATTTTTTGTCCTGTCTGGATGCAGACCTAGTTGCCTTAAATCTCTTCTCCAGGCGAACTGAGGTGACTAACAGGTGCCAAACTATCAGGCTACCATCAAGGAATGGCATAGCAAAGTCTCTTGGTTTTGCATATGAATCCTCTCTGCTCCAAGGCGCTATGCTGGAAGAAGGAAGACACCGGAAATATAACAAGAAAATAGGAGAGAATAACAGAAAATATAATCCAGAGGCAAACAGAGAGATGAACCTCAAGTCTCTCTCTAGCATCGCCAAGAGCCTGGACTTATCTCAAGCCCTTGCTCATTCCTTGAACCTGCATGGAAACAGATAGTTTACTTGCTCAAAGACAGAGATGGAGATGCCAGACTCAGTCGCCAAGATGTCAGTATTCATTGTCCCTCAGATCATACTCCTTTGCCACTTTCAGTTCAGTGATGCTGCCCATCCTAGCAGTCAAGTGTGAAAAAAGAGAATGTCCATTTGGATCATCATTCAAGGAAATCAAGCAAAAAAAATGGTGGAAATAACTTCTATCTAAGCAGGGCAGAGATATTCTGAGATAAATATTAGATACTAAAGTTTAAGGTGAGTCTTTAGCTCTGAGGGGGTGTGAGCCAGTTACGACTAGTGGTTAGGGAATACTGGATTTGATTTCACACTCCCATATGAAGCCAGCTGGGTGACCTTGGGCTAGTCATAGATCTCTTCTGAGCTCTCACAGCCCACCTACCTCACAGGGTGTTCTGTTGTTGGAAGAAGAATAGAAAGCTTTGTAAAACACTTTGAGTCCCCTTAAATGGGTGAGAAAAGTGGGGTAGAAAAGCCAACTCTCCTTCTTCTTCTAATGATGGATACAGGTGTATAGACGGCCGTGGGTTATTCTGTTTCTATCTTATGCTAATGTTTACTCTTTAAAACCGTATTTGTTTTCTGCCAGGAGAGATCAGCTACTTCCCAGCTAAAACAAGAAAAGAGCTTGACTTCTGTTTCCTTCTAAATACCAAGATGGGAAAAAAGCTCCTCAGAACTATTCCATTATTTACCACATAGGTTTTTAAAAAAATAATGACCAGGCTCATGGATTATATTTAACCAATTTATCCAAGGGTGTCTTGAATTTATAGCAGTTATACAATTTTCAGAATACTGGGATTACAGAAAACAATAATAGAAACCAGTAGGTGAAGAAGAATGAAGAAGAGCGAAGCTACAGTAATTATGAATCTTGAAATGACTACAGCAGACATAGAAGACTACCACTCTTCAAGTTTCAAATCAGCTTACAAAGTGTCCTTTTGCCAGGCTATGTCCAAAAGAACACCGGTGTGAAATCATCAGCCATGATGAAGGATATGGATTATTCAGTTTTATTAAGCGTGGACTTTGTATATTCCTGACTGTGTGAGGTTTTGCAATTAGCAGCTTGTGTATTTGCAAATGTAAAGTGGAACTGATTGAAATAAATCAAGGCTTTGAAAGAGCTTGGCCTTTTCTCACACATGCATTTAATAGAGATGATAGCTGCTTATAATTTTGGAGAGTTGTATGTGGTTAACTTAATTGTGCTGAATTTTGATTGGATTCGAATGAGTATGTGGGTGAGAGTGACTCAATGGATTCTGATGCGTGATTCTGAGTGGTTTGGATTATTTGCCATTTTTCCTCATACTTCCAAGAAATGAAGCTATAAATTTATTAATGTTCTTAGAGAATCTCGTACCTAATCTATTCCCCTTCCCCTGCAGGGGTACAAGAACCATCAGAGAAAATGAAATATTGATTGCAAAGCATGGAATAATCCCAAAACAGACCACAAATAACTGAGAGCTAGATTGTTTGATATACTAAGCTGAGGAATGTTTTATTCAGCTCAAGGGACACCACATTGTATTTGGGATTCTAATTGTTAATAATAATAATAATAATAATAATAATAATAATAATAATAATAATAATAATAATAATAATAATAATAATAATGTTGGAGAAGCTCACCAGATATGAAGATCTGAGAATTGATCTTCAGCGACTCTGGCGAAAACCAGTGAAAGTGGTCCCAGTCATCCTCGGCACACTGGGCGCGGTGCCAAAAGATTGCAGCGGGCACCTAAAAACCATTGGCATTGACAAGATATCCTTCTGCCAACTACAAAAAGCCACTTTACTGGGGTCTGCTCGCATAATTCGCCGATACATCATGCAGTCCTAGGTGCTTGAGAAGTGCCCAACTACTGATATAATACAAAATCCAGCATAGTCATCTCGTTTGCTGTGTGTAACTGCTGCTTTTACATCATCATCATCATCATCATCATCATCATCAAACATTTATCCATAACACCCTTTCCACCAAAGGGCGGTACAAGCTACAATTTAAAATTACACAGCACAAAATCCCATTAAAACTAAAACAGGTTAGGAATTTAAAATAGCCTCTCCATCTTGCTTCTTCTAACCCTAAGGCATACCTTGTTCCAAGCTTTCAGCTAATGAGAAGGACTGCCCCCCAACTTTATGTTCCCAATCCCTTAACTAATTAGAGGTTGAAAATTGATTGTTCCATGGAATAAAGTCCATCAGATGTTGGAAATAATGGTTTTCAAGACCTTACAAAATTTAACTAGCTCATTTTCTGACCTAAGAGCTAGTGGCAGACTGTTCCAAAGATGTGGGACCAGGTCTTGAAAAGCCCAGAGTCTCAAAAGGGCTTTTTCCATTGACCTCAGATTCCTAGCAGGGGTGTACCCTGCTAATTTGGCCGCTAGGTAACCTGGGGTATGTCCTCTAATGGCCTTAAATGACAAACCTAATCATTTAAAGTAAGTTGTAGTGTGAATTGGAAGCCAGTGTAACGTTCTCCTTGCAACTGAGATGTAGGCATACCTAGGCAAGTTCATCACCACTCTAACCGCCGATTCTTGGACTAAGGTTAGAAGAAGTAGGGAACTTTTAGGGAGGCTGGCTAGGAGACTGTTACAGTAGTCTAAAGGCTACTAGTTCAGATTTAAGGTCCTATGTGTGGCACAAAAGTCCTCTGCAACTTGGGACCAGTAATATATCCTCTTTCTCTTTACACATAAGGGAATTCACTGAAATCAATTGGGGAGATCCCATGGTGTACGTCACTTATTACTGAATCTCAGCTTGTGGTATCTTTCAACAGGGCCTTCTTTGTGGTGATACCCATGTTCTTCAAAGTTCTCCCAAGTGATGTCTGCAAATTGCCTACCACATTTTCTTTATCCACCTAAAACACTTATTTCTTCATCCTGACCCTTCCAGTGAGAATGGACACCAGAACACACTACTGTTTGAAGACAAAAAAAAAATGTTCAAAATCAAATCAAAAGAGTCGCTGTTCAGTTTGATTCAAACCGGACACAAAAAAGATTATGCACATTTCCATTGCCAGTCTCTGGTGCCATTATTTTTCACATACGCCCATGCCTTTTGCACAGTTTTCTGATGGGAACGTTCTGATGGGAACGTTTATTATCATTTCTTTTTCTCATTAACTCAAATCTCTAATGCTCATTTATTTGCACAGTTTCCACTGAGCTCAGGCAAAAATATTTACACAAGATTGAAAGGGAAATTCTGGAGAGCAATTAAAAAAACTATACCTTGCATACACAATAAAGGAATAGCAAACAAAACAAAACACCACCATGTAAACACACACACACATCAAATATTGAGCTTGGCAAATCAGGTTGCATTCTTCCACACCATTTCAATCTTTAGTATATTTGCTATTCCTATGTCCTTGAAGAGGAGGCTGCCATGACATTTACAGGTGTAATAATTGACCAAGCTTGCAGGGGCTGATGGGAGATTATCCTAAGGTTGCAAGGTATTAATATAAAACAAAAATGTAGCGATTAAAGGTCTCTAATGTAAAGTCACCAATTAAAACAATAATACAACAATACAGACCAAAAAGTGGAGAACTGGATAGTGGATGTACATTTTGGGTGTTTTTCCACTGTCAGAAAGTACTCATTTTTGCACCCATTAAGGACCCATTTGGGTGTGAGCTGGATGACCCCATTTCCACCACGGCACCCATTTGGGACACATTTGTTTCCACCGCCGCTGGGGAAATCCGGATCATATGGGTACATCTCAGCCTTTAATCTGGATTTTCTGTAGACCCCATTAATGGGGTCTACAATGGGGTCTTCAGCCAGAAAATCCAGATTAAAGGGAGCCTGTTTCCATGTTACTTTGGCAATGGGGTCTAGAGGAGGCTAGGGGAAGGGGGCACCCTTGGGGGGGGAGCCCCAAAACCTAAGCTTCGAAGTCATTTTGAAGTCATTTCGAAGTCTGTGCAAAATAGCTCCAGAGTGTCTTTGAAGTCTGTGCTGATCTTTGGAGTGAACTTTGGAGTGACTCTGGCAGCAACACACTGACTCTTCTTGACTCCTCCCACACCAGTTCTTAAACTCTGAGGGTGCTTCCGCACAGCACCTCCGAAATCCAGATCTACTAGATCTGGATTTCGGAGATCTGTGGTAAGGTAGATCTGTATCTAATAGATCCGGATCTACTAACACCCCTTCTATCTGCACACGCGGCGAAAGGACGGATTTAGATCTGGATTTGAGGTGGGTACTGTGCAAAGGCCCTCCCCAGGCCCACCATGACTGGCTCCTCTGCCACTTCTGGAGCCAGGGGGGGCTTCACTTACCCCCCCAGCCCACCCTGGGGCGACCGAGTGGGATCCCCTCCTTACCTTAAAACAGCCAGCCCGATTCTGGCTGCATGGTCCCAGTTGCCTTTGCACCTGCATCCTGCGTGCCTCCTGATTGGCCAGGGCTGCACCTGGCTTCAGGAGGCTCTCTGCGCAGGTGTGTGGCCCTGGCCAAAGCACACCTCCCAGTTGGCCAGGGTCATTGCCTGTGCAGAGAGCCTCCTGAAGCCAGGCGCTGCCCTGGCCAATCAGGAGGTATGCAGGATGCAGGCATGAAGGCAACCAGGACCCTGCAGCCAGAATCAGGCTGACTGCATTAAAGTAAGGAGGGGATCCCACTTGGTCGCCCCCAGGGTGGGTTGGGGGGGTAGGTGAAGCTCCCCCTGGCTCCAAAAGTGGTGATCCGCTGCTTCTGAGGTGAGGGTGAGCCCCCCGGCTCGTTATGCTCAGCTCTGGAGAAGCCAATCATGGTGGGCCAGGGGAGGGCTCAGTTAGAGACCCTTTTCACTGTGCAGACGCATCAGTTTCAGATGTGTCCTAACAGCGAAAACACCCATTAAGACTACCTTTTATGTGGTCTTATGGGAAAACAGTTTAAGGGCTGCTTAACACCCATTAGCGACACATCTGGTGGGAGTCAATGCGGAAGCGGACTCCTGGATGTGTCTCTAATGGGTGCTGCTGTGAGGACACTGTTTTCCCCAGTGTCTAAAATGTGGTCTTAATGGGTGTTAAAGGGTCAATGTGGAAGCATCCTCAGTGAGGGAGTATAAGGCAGCAAAAGCCAGGGGGCTACCACCAGTAAGGTTCCTTCATGTGTCTCCATCTCTCAGATCTCAGAGAGCAATGACTATCAGCAGGACATCATCTACTAATCTGAACATCTGGGTAGAGCTATCTAGGAAGAGACATTTCTTCGGGTATTTGGAACCAAAATCATTCAGAGTCAAGCATCCATATAAGCTTCTCCTGTGTGGATGTTGAGGACTGCTGGTTCTGAAACTTTGAAAGAATTTCATTTATTAGATAGAAATTAAGGTTGTGTTCCCATATACCTTTTGAGACATTTCCATGGGCCTTTCTAGGGCAGGGTATCTCCACTTTTAGTGGCATCGGATTCACACTAGAGAACCCAACACCCAAGGACACAAATTTCCTTTGCTATGGATCTTTCCCTGGCTTCATGTGGAACCAGAGAAATGTCTGACAATACCATGAGCAGAGCACTTTAGCAGACTTACCTGCCGCCAGGTACCTGCCACAGCACCCATTAAGACACAGCTTAAGATGTCCTTTCCAGGATCATGAAATGTGAAACCCCAGCCTATGGTCATGCACCATGTTACCCATGCACAGCTGTTGCTATGATAAAGCAAACAGTCCCATGGGATTGTTTGCACTTCACCTAGACCCAGGTAGTTCTGGACTGAAATTTGTGATGGGACAGATTTCACAGTGTGAATGTCGGCCACCATCCCTATATTTAACTTCCATGGGACAGAAGTTAAGTGCAAAAAGGTCCAAAGTCTCTCACAGTTTACTGGGGCTTATGGCCTAGTTAAGCAGGCCTGAAGACAATTCCTATGGTCAGATTCTCATTTTGCTATAGACTTTCATGAAATGAAGTATAAACTACAACCCCTATCAAGCACGATTTCCCTTGTTTCAGACTCAATACCTCTGAAGTAAGACATGCCATCATCACTTTTGTCAACCTGAGGGAAGAAAGAACATCTCAGATCCTGCTGTGTTATAAGTAAGGGCTATTTCTCAAGTATGGGCCAGTTTCAAGCCTTTGCAGAAAATTCAGCCTTGGAACACCAAGCAATACTTTTTATTGGTGCTTCCTGCAGAGCAAATGTTTACATTACGTTTATATATTTTTTTTCTGAAAATCACAAATTAATTACCAGATGTGATATTAAACCATCCATATTTCAGTTGCTTCAAAGCAAAGGTGCCCTTTCAAATTCCAAATTTGCCCTTGATAGTTCTCCAATGCAACTTACCACAGAATGTTTCTGCAAACAATTTTGCATATATATATGCAAACAAACAGCAGACAACACAGATGCTTTGTGCAAGGTATAATTTAAGAGAACTATAAGAGAGAGAGAAAAATTAACTTTCCCCTCTCCAGCTGTTATTTTTACCACAGATGAAACACTGAACCCTATGCTTATCTCTACTATGCTAGAACAAGAGCGTGTTCATCTAAAAGCATTGTATTGCTGCCATGATCATTGAAACTGTTATTTAAGGACTCATAGTGGGATCACCAAAAAAATAACAGCTTCTGTGGCAATCTAAGCTTCAGATTCTTAAAGGCATAAGCCCCATTTAACTCAATGAGATTTACTTCTGTGAAACCTTCTGCAGTATTTACACCATTTAAGGACACACACCTAGACAATTTTTTGGAGAAGCAGTGCTGAAGAAGCAATGCTGATCTCACAGTCAGTTGTGACTAGGCAGCCAAATCCTGGCCTCATAGATTGGTTCTTCTGCCTGTCAGTTACCAGGTTAGAATTCCCTCCCACCCCCAGGAGTTTTGCTTGAAATTAGTGCTGAGTTGTTTTCGTAAAGTTGCTTATCTGCAGTTTTACACAGACTTCTTATGTCGTGAATTAGTATGCAATTGTATCAGATATTTGTACGGATTCCTACAAATACATTTGTAACGGATAGAATCCTACCACATCAACATCCTGGATTTTAAATGTTGTTGTAGATATGACTGTGTTAATATATATTGTTTTGTTTTAATGTGCTGAATTTTAAGCATTGTTACCTGCCCTGAGACCTTCGGGTATAGGGCGGGATAGAAATACATAAACATCAAAATAATGAAATAAAAATAAAGAATGAAAAATAAATTAAAAGGGGATCTATTGGAACAAATACGAATATTCTAGGGATGTGCACAAATATTTGTAACATTCAAAATTCAGCTGAATTCAGCCAAATTTGGACATTAGAACTCAAATTGAATGTTATGATATACATTCAAACAAATACAAATTTTTCCAGACATTTGTACGAATAGTTCGGACATTTGTTAAGCTGGGGAAACATACCAGATACGTACCTATTCGTATCAGATAAGTATCTGTTCATATCAGGTACGTGTCTATTTGTAACAGATACATATCTGTTCATAACAGATACGTATTGAATGTTCGTACGAATATGTACAAATAGATTCATATCAAATAGAATTTTACCACATTCGAATGTGATCTATTCATACAAATGGATTTGCGAACATTCATTTTGAATCAAATGCCAAAAAAAATGTGTGTGTATCTCTAGAATATTCTTACATTCGATTCTATATGAATCAGATGCAAAAACCCATTCGGAGACATCTCTACTCCCATGTTAACCATGAAAACTTCTGCAGTTTGAACTGCAGTCTTGCGCTTTTGCTAAAACCAATTACAGCCTTCCCCGCTAGTGATTTAAGTTCATCATTTATTTATTATTTGCATTTTTATCCCTCCCTTTACCCAAAGGCCTCATTAAAACTGAGTCCTCTGGAGAAGTTATTTAAATCAATTTGATTTAAATAAAATTTGCCTTACTTACTGGTAGTCTAGGCCTACACTTTGCAGTGCCACTGGATTACATTGGCTGGCTGGGTTTCATGTCTGTAGTGTTTTGTCTTGTATTGATAGATTGAGTCACCACTCCAAAACCCACGTGTTCTGTAAGTGGCAAATACTTGCATGTCGTGAGTTTGTACTGCAAGATGATCTATGGGAACCAAGCCACCAAGATGGCAGAAAGCTTAACACACAAAATTATGCAGAAAGTATATGCAGAATATGAATAAGACCATGGTCTTTTTTACACTGCACTGGTCTTTATTCTGGATTATACCCTGCAATGGGGACCTGTTATCTGCATGCCAGTACAGATTATGGCAGGTCCCTCCTGTGGCTTACTATAGTCTGTGCTATCATGCGGATGGCAGATTAAATCCAAGATTTAATCCAGAATAAGGCCAAGTGCAGAAAGTGCCTATGCCTTCACTGTATGTATGTAGACACCTTCCTGTGCCCATTGTTAAGAGTTGACACTAAAATGTTCCAGTTTTAGGGTCTCCCTGTTTTATTCTGGTCTCAATGCACTCATTTTATTTTTGGAATGGAAGTGATTCTCTCTTCTTTCCTCAAAGCTATACGACACACTTCAAAATCATAGTATAGCATGCCTGAATGCTTTAAAAATATTAACATGATTAGAGGAGAAGTATTAGAGAGACGCTGAAGAATTTCTGCTAGAAACTGCTCTTGCAACTCTTTTAATTGAAATGAGACCAATTTCTTTGGATGTAGATGGAGTTAGAATAGGGCTGCAAACACAGTTTAATTTGCAACAACTTTCTTCTAAAACCTATGAAGATCAAGGATGATTTACACTTACATGGGGCTGTAAAGATCAAATGATTCTGAAAATTTCTTCATAGAAAACGAAAGCAGAGGGGAACTCTTGTAGTCTCTGAAGTTTGGTGCAAAATAAAAAGGTTTAGCTATGAAAAGATTCTATGGCAGCTCTGAATGCTGTGAGCATGCTGTTCTGATCCGCTCTTGTTCTCTGAGGGTTCTCATTGCATTTGTCCTTCTTATTGCTGCTCGCAAATCATTTCAAATTCCTGAATGTCAAGCATCGACATTTCAGCACCAGCGATAACCATTTTGCAGCTCTTGAACTATTTGATGCAAAAATGTGAGAAGAAAGAAAGGGGTTTTCACTTCTGGGTGCTTTTTAAATATTATTTGAGTAGACTGCCAATGACAGTTTTTATACTGACCAACACTGACAAAAGATCTGCCAGCTGATTATCTAGATCCATTTCAATCTGGCTTCAGGCCCGGTCATGGCACAGAAACTGCCTTGGTCGCCCTGGTTGATGACCTTCTCCGGGCGAGAGACAGGGGAAACGCTACCCTGTTGGTTCTCCTGGACCTCTCAGCGGCTTTTGATACCATTGACCATGGTATCCTTTTGGAGAGACTGTGGAGGTTAGGAGTAAGAGGCAATGCTTGGCACTGGTTCTGCTCCTATCTCCAGTATAGATCCCAGATAGTGGTTGTGGGAGATACTGTTTCAACTCCCTGGGAACTCACCTGTGGGGTCCCTCAGGGATCGATCTTATCTCCCATGCTATTTAACATCTATATGAAGCCGTTGGGAGAGGTCATCAGGAGATTTGGAGTTGGGTGCATTCAGTATTCAGATGATACCCAGCTCTATCTCTCTCTACCATCTGAATCAGGAGAGGCGGTTGAAGTCCTTGACAGGTGTCTGGAGGCTGTAATGGGCTGGATGAGGGTGAATAAATTGAAACTGAATCCAGACAAGACAGAGGTGCTGTGTGTCACAGGGTCTCGGGTCCGTGTAGTTGGGAGATACCCTGTCCTTGATGGGGTTGCAATGCCCTGGAAGGGACAGGTGTGTAACTTGGGGGTTCTCCTGGATTCCACGCTAACACTTGAAGCGCAGGTGGAGGCTGTGGCCAGGAGTGCCTACTCCCAACTACGGCTAGTCCATCAACTGAAGCCTCTTCTGGATAGAGACGTCTTGGCCACAGTTACCCACACTCTGGTAACCTCTAGATTGGACTACTGTAATGCACTCTACATGGGGCTGCCCTTGAAGACGGTTCGGAAGTTGCAGCTAGTGCAAAATTACCTACTTGCATAGAGTGAGTACATTGTGTCATTCAACTTTAGACTGTGGAGAAGTATACATGTGGTCCTCCAGATGTTGATGATCTACTGCTCTTGCCAGCCTCAGCCAAGTAAATCTAAGGGATCAGGAAGACTGGTGAAGTTGAGTTAATACAATGCTGTGGAGGTGGAAATATCGGGAAGACATTAACAGAATTCCATTAAGTCTTTCAATTTTTCATCCCATAATTTGAACATTACTACACCATTTATACATGTTCTACATTAATATGCATAGTGTTGACCTTAGCCAGTAGTAAAGCTCACAATATTTTGGGAATGTTCACCTGGCCTTCTAGGTCACTATGGCCATAAGAGGGCTATAGTGCAAGACAATTGTTGCAGGAATAGCAACTGATTTGAAGAGTAGGATGATTGGGGAGGGCAGATCAAAACTGAGTTTGGTGCAATCAGAGGTGCTTAGCCATGTTGCCCCGGTCACCACCTCACTGTCCTATCATCTTCTCTGCAGCCATATTTGACTGCTTATCATGAGCCAAATTCAGGGAGATTCCTTATTGTGGTGCAGAATAGCATAATATTTTGGAGTAACATACAGCATGAATTGGAAGCAGAGTCAGTACATTCATGCTGGAAACAGTGCTGCTGGAGTGCCTGCACTGATCAAGGGAGGAGGATTGAGACTGTGCAGGAGGGTGGAGTGGTAATTGCTGTGGGGCATTTGCATTTCCATCACCAGATTGCATTGGTTCAGTGGCCACTCTGCTCCTTCCCTAGATGTTCAGGAGGTCCACAAGTGGGCAAGTGCGGTTTTCTTTGTGGTAAATCCAGCCTCTCCTATGGTACAATAGGACTGCTACTATGAACAGTATTTTGGGACACTCTGCACACTTAGGCCATGGTCACACAAGTGACTTAGGTCAAGCTCAGGTCATCCTCAGGTTGTGCTACTCACATTTTTATTTAATTTATTTTCCAAGCCAGCCTACCCGCATTAGACCATTTTAACTATAGGCTTCATTTTTACAGGACTGACAAGGACTTGGCTCATCCTGGCATTCCAGGCCGTCTTCACATCTTCAAAGTGTGAATGGGAAGACTGGATAAAGGAGGCTGAACTGTACTGTAGTGGGTGGGGTCCAGTCTTTACTTTGGCCAGTCGGCGTGCATGGAGTTCGTGAGGCACCTCCCCTTCTCTCCTCACTTGATGTATATGATTCCTCTATCTAGCATTTTTATGCACATTTATCATCATCATCATCATCATCATCATCATCATCATCATCAAAATTAATCACATGGAGAAGAAAAGCACATAAAAAGGAAGGGGTGTGTGACGGGGGGGGGGGTCAGCTGAAGAACCATAGACCCACACCCTCACCTTCCTTGAGTGGAGAGCTAAGAGTTCCATGGAGGAGGTTCAGGTCGATCATGGAGAAAGGTGTGAGCAATGCATCCCAAGGTGAGGATGGCCTGAGGACGACCTATGTGTGACCAGAAGTGGTATGACCTCAATTCAAATTCATGAATAGGCCATCCTATCTTAGAATTGTGTGACCAGGGCCTTAGACACGGGTTTGTAGGTCCTAAAGCCTTTCACGCATTCTCTCTCTTTCAAATTTTGACACGTTAAGAGATTAACAAGCTTTAGAGGAAGAAGCATGAATGGAGCTTCCTAGAATTCAGAAAACTTCTAGTGATACCACAAAATTAAAACTCTTCTAGCTTTGTGGCATCAGTGGCATGTGTGATGTGTCAGTTAGGGGTAGAGCAGACCACAAATTTCAAACTTAGAAAAGCAGCTCAAGTTATTTTCCAGAGACTGACCCATTCAAATGGATTTTGACCAATGAATTACAGGCTGCTTTCATACAGTGTCCTTGTGGCACCATAAGTCATCGTCAAGAGTGCCCTGCTCCCTCATTTTTTATTTGAAATTTTACAAATAAAACATGAAACATATATAATCAAATGAACCCCTGAAGATCAATATGCATTGCCCAAACCTTCCCTCCCCAGGCAGTGTTGAAAGTCTAGAATAGCTGTTAAACCCCACCCTGTCAATGTCACATCTTGCTCTCTACATGTCACAATAAAAACCCTCATATAAAGCATTATATGGTAAGGTGGTACACTGCATTAGAGAGATTCTTTTGTAAAAGGGTGGCCATATACAACTACTGATTGCTGTCACTGTTAAAAAAGAGTGCTATACATTGGGAGACTCCACAGATTCTACTCCAGTCTTTTAACTCTGTGACATATAATGTTGTTATAGACATTTCAGCCCACACTTCTCATGGATGGAACATGTTAAAGACATGGGGCTGTTTCTGTCACCATGACACAATTTACTGCCAGATCCATTCTCAACATGAATATGTGTGATAGTTTCTCATTCCAGCCAGGTAGGGTTTCACCCTCCACTTATGCTGAACAAACACACTAGTGAGCTGTGTGTACATTTGTCTGAAAATTTTGCAATTTGTGATTTTGTTTGAGATAGGGAACTCATCAATGGGTGGAGGAATAGGGTTGCTATGTCATAGATTTTGAAAGGAGACTGACTTTTGTTATTGTTGGGTACCATTGAGTTGTGGCCAACTCATGGTCACCTCTATGGTTAGACTGACTTTTGGGGACAGGTTTTGGGGAGATGAGACAAAGGCCATCTTTTCCTTATATGTGTTCCTGATATTTGTGAGGTGTTCTCCATAAAGGTCAAATTTTGTGAAGGCCGAACATTTCATGCACTCTAGTATTTTCACAGTCACATCGCCTGTAAAATAATTGTCTCAAAAGGATATTTTCTTGAAAAACCTTTGAGAACTTAGTTTCAATTCACTGCCGCACACACAGCATCATGCAAGGGATTGATCAATATCATGGTTTATTTCTGGAAGTTCTGGAAACTCTGCAAGGCAAGACAATTGAACAGTGTGAGAGACAGCCAAGCACTCTGCAGATCACGAAGCTGACAACTCAACTCAAACTGTGAAAGGACAAATGCATTGGAGGAGGGGCAGGCATCCAATTTTGTTTACCCGCCTGACAGGTCCATTCATCTGAAGGCTGGCATCTACTCAAACAGACCACAATCCATTCTAATTTAGATACCCTGCAAAATTCTTGCCTTCCCTCACGGTTCAGCCATGTTCAAATTGATGAAAGTAGCTTAGGTTTTGCTCAGTTTTACTTAGATTCAATCCTTAGGTGTAACAAGTTCTTGAATTTTGTTTAGATATTATAGCATAGGGGATTATGCTACAAAATCTCGGCAGCACCCTGCCCCAACACCGCCATGGATGAGGGGAGGGAGACTGAGTTCTTGACCATCCCATGTGCTGCAAGAGCTACAAAAACACCAGCATGGATAAGAGGAGGGAGGCTCAGTAGCTGGCTGTCCCACCAGTTTTATAAGTTTTTTTAAAAAATTATTATATAATGTATTCTTTGTTATAACATGCAATGTATTTTTGATTTATGTAAACTGCCTTGGACAAAAAATGTCTTTGATTTAAGTTGTTGATTATATTTATTTGCCGTATTTCTCTGATATAATGATTGTATTTGCATTGTATTTTTTTCGATGTGTTGTAAACCACTTTGGGCAAAATTTTATTTTGGAAAGGTGGTATATAAATAAAAAATGGAATGGAATGGAATGGAATTATTGGATGTTGCCTTTCACGTTACAAGGGAGGTATGTTGTATTTTGGATTTTTGAGTGTTTTATGTGCATATCAAAACTTTGGGATATTAGCTCAAAAGCAACACATAAGTTTAGTATAATGATACCTGATTAAAGTCCTTATCTCTTAATCTCTTACAAATGAAGGGATATTGCTGAACCTGTGATATGAATCCTTCGGGTCTGTTATGTTTATTTAACAGGGTATTGTCAAAACCACACAACTGAACTCTGAGTTCACACCAGAAAAAAGATTTTTAGGAATCTATTAACTTTAATGCAGTCATCTGTCACTTAAACAATAAGAGAATGCAACACAATCACTATTCCCTTCAGCTTCCAGGGGTCTATTCGCACTTGGCCTTTTTCTGGAGTATATCTCAGGATAGGGGTCTGTGGTCCACATGCTAATGCAGACTCTAGCAGACCTCACTTTGGGCCTGCTGAAGCCGGCACTAGCATATGGTTAGCAAGTCCCTATTCCAGGATATATTCCAGAATAAAGCCAAGTGCGAATAGGCTCAGGTTTCAATAGCTGGCAGTTATTTGCTTATTAACAACCTTGCATAGCATAGCTTCATTTTAGAAGAGGGAAACTACTACTACTACTACTACTACTACTACTACTACTACTACTACTACTACTACTACTACTACTACTACTACTTATTGGCTGGGGGTGGGATCCAAGTTCATATTGTAGTCCCCTGGTAGTGGTCTACCAGTAACATTCCCCCCAAACCTGTACTGTTGCTTCTTCTAGATGTTTGATATGCAATACATAGCAAAGAAGTGTTGTCTGTTTGAAGGTCTGACCTGATTCTACTTGATTTCTCTAGGATGACTATAAAACTAAAGGTCCATAAAGAGGGAGCCTTGAATTTTCTATCAACAAGTAGCAGTTGGACAATAGGCACCTAGCTCATCTAATCACACTATCCTCCCACTCTATATTTCTATTTTTCATCAAAGTACATACATAGCCAAGCTCTGTTTTTTGTCTTCTTTTATGGCAGCGAGTAAACAGCCAACTTGGTGTAAAAATTCACTATCAGGTGACTTCTGTGTTTCATCTACCTCTGAGGCTGCATTCATACCTAAATTTTAATCCAGCTTTAGTCCACTTTCAGAGTGAGAGAACACATCAGCAAACTGGCAAGCTAAGCTGTTATCTAAATCAGAAAATCTACATTTGGATTAGAAAATATGGTAAGAAGATTGTGACTACTTATTTCTTTTGATACCAATAGGTTGTCAGTAATGACTCTAAGACTGCTTCTGCACTTACTGCTGGAAATCCGGATCTACTACATCCGGATTTACTAAATCTGGTTTAGAGTAGATCCGGATTTACTAACTCCAGTTTAAGGTAGATCCGGATTTCAGGAATCCAGTTTAAGGTAGATCCGGATTTCAGGAATCCGGTTTAAGGTAGATCTGGATTTCGGGAATCCGGTTTAAGGTAGATCTGGATTTCGGGAATCCGGTTTAAGGTAGGTCTGGATTTCAGGAATCCGGTTTAAGGTAGGTCTGGATTTCGGGAATCCGGTTTAAGGTAGATCCATATCTAGTAGACCGTATCTACCAACACCCCTTCCATCCACACACGTGTGGGAAGGATGGATTGTGAGGAACAGATTCTGCCTTCCCTGTGTGGATGCAGTAGCACAGATTTGAAGACGGCTCCCCCAGGAGATGTATGATTGGAGCATCCAGCTGTCAGTCACTGCTACTTTCCAGCCGTGCATGGATGCATCAGGAACGGACCACTGACCAATCAGCAGTGTGTCCGGGATCCCGTGACCGCTGGGTGCTGAAGCCTGCTTTTTGTGAATGGAATCGCTACATTTGACAGCCGGGCAAGGGACCAGGAGTGGATCTGCGTGTGCACCGACGGCTGCAGAGTTCCAGTCGCAGTCCTCTTGCCCTCACATTCCAGGTTTCCCGACACTGCGGGGGGGGGGGGCAGGGCAGGGCAGATCGGAGCAATGATCCCCAGCCTGCCATTAACATGCGTGCCTTTCCTCATCACGGCCACCATAACGCATCGTGGAGTTCGGGGGAGCCCAACTCCATATCTCCCTTCCCAATCCTTAGGAGTACACAGGGGGCAGCAGGCAGATGTAGCCCGTCATGTGAGTGGGACCCCACTCCACCAAGTAATTAGGAACTTAGTACACATGGGATGAGCGGGGATTGGAGGAGGGACTTCATGGCTGGACTGTGCTTCTCCCGACCTTCTCAACATGGTGGCTCCCTGCCAGGCCACCTCACTCAACATGGCGACTTCCTGTCCTGCTCCATGTGTTCTCTCTCCCATCCATGTGTGGACGCGTCCTCCGTTAATGTGGATTTAGAGCAGAAACACCCATTAAGACTACCTTCAATGTGGTCTTCCCGGAAACCCCATTAAGTACCCATCAGAGACAAATAAATGCGGAAGTGGTTTTCCGGAAGTGTCCTTAATGGGTGCTGCTGTGCGGATGCGTTTTTCCCGAAGTGTTATTAATGGGTGTTGCTGTGCGGATGCAGTTTTCCAGATGTGTGCTTAATGGGTGTTAAAGGGTCAGTGTGGAAGCACCCTAAGAACTCTACAGAGACAGGCTGTATCCAGACATTGGTTACTTATTCTGCTATATTTGGATGAAATAAAGCATGGATATTCTGAAATATCCATGCTTTATTCAGGAATATCCAAATATAGCAGGATAAGTACTGATATCTGGATTCTGACAACATTATTAATACTGACTCAGGACATAGCCATACATCATATACTAGATCTTTTTTTTACCAAAAGACACAGACTGCAGATTTGGAAAATGCATATATTCAGACATTCCATCCAGATGCAGATCCAAATATTGTGAATACTCCAAGTCAATCTTCGACTATTCTTTAAAAATTGTTATTGTCCAGAGGTTTTTTGTTTATTTCTACTCCCAAATGTAACTTTTTTTCAACTACAGAGAAAGCTGATTGATATTTTCAGGAGCAATAGTAGTGAACCTTTACCCCAATCAAAATACAAAGGTAAATCTAAGTTTAATCCTAATATCCATATAATTCCCCCATTATAGGAATTAGTAGAACAGGACGCACATTGATAATATTTCTATAGATAAATCATTAGGTGTTTGCACGAATGCCATTCGTATGTACCCGTACACCTGTACACATCCCATATGCATCCGCACACATCCAATTTTTATTGCATATGCATCCCATTTTCATCCCCTATGTAAGTTGCATATGGATACATATAAGATGCATACATATCTGTACACATATGAATGTCCAAATAATTCATACAAATGATTCAAAAATTCAAAATTCATTTGAATGTTTGAATTCAAATTTATAGACATTCAATTTCAATTCAATTGTCCAAATATGAACAAATTTGATCAAATTTTGAATGTTACAAATATTTGTGCATGTCCCTATAAATCATTCATATGGCACAATTTAACCATACAAGAAGATGAAGCCCTTAAAAATCTTAGCACTCAACAGGCTACAGTGATTAAATCTTTTGATAAGGTTGAAGTTACTATAGTTATAAATGCTAATGGCTGCAAAACTTGAACGCTGAAGCAATTCAACATTGCTAAACACTTATGATCTTACTAGTCAGATGAAGAGACAATTATTGGTTTTGTTGGGCGAAGCAATTATTTAAAGTTGTATTTTTACATCAATTTGTGATTTTCCTTATCAGACCAGAGGATACCAGAAATTTATTAAAATATTGTTTAATTTTTCCAGTAGACCTATGGTGTCAATTTGTTCTATTTTAGATTCTGAATCACTTAAGTTGCTGTTTTTAAAACCTTAAAAAAAAACCCTCATTTTTCTTTAACAATACAACTGACTTTTAACATTTCTTGATAGTTTGTCTGATACTCTTTGTAACAGGCTTTCATCCACAGGGGGTTTCTGCTTGATTTGCTGCTGGTTTATTTCCTTGCATTGTCTCCTTCATGAACTGGCATTCATTTGAACTTGCACACATTCAAAGGAAAAAAAAAGAATTAAAAGGCACTTTAGTCTTGCTTGCATTGGCGGATATCTTTTAAGGAAGCATCAGTTCCACCAACACTGTCACTAAATGAAGGTTTACAAATGTAGGGAAACGTAAGACGAACCACAAAATGAACTGAGAATGAACCGAGAAAGGAAGTTTGCACCCATTTTGCAAACAGCTGCTGACAACTTGTGGAAGTTGATAACTATAAAGCTCACAAAAACAGCATCCAAAGAAGTCCTGGGTGTCAGTGCAAGATACTTTGTGTCATGATCCAAGACTGGCTCAAGATACAAACTCAAAAATAAAGCAGCACTACATTTAATTTTCCTTACTTCGAAGGTTATCAGACTGGTGCAAAGAGCTTTGTGGATTAACTTTTGGAAGGCAAGAATAATTGGGTAAACATGCAGTCTGTCAATGTGACTGACACTCCTTTGTGACCTATGGTGAAATGATAGAAGAAAAAGAAGAGTTGGCTTTTCTACCCTGCTTTTCTCACCTATTCAAGGTTCTCTCCACAACAGAACACCCTTTGAGGTAGGTGGGGTTGTGGGAGCTCAGAAGAGAGCTGTGACTAGCCCAAGGTCACCTAACTGGTTTGTGGAGGATTGCGGAATCAAACCCGTATTCCCCAGATAAGAGTCCAGCTCCCTAACCACTAGACCAAACTGGCTCACAGCCAATTTCTTCAAAATGTGTTAAAAATATTACACCAGTTGTCTATTAATGTATTAAACGTGTTGTGCTCAATGAATTGCCATAGTCATGTCTTCTTAATTGAGCTTGTTTTGGAGAGTGATGCCCTTAAAGATGAGGTTGTGGATATGAAATCAGATATCCTTCAGCCTATATCAATGTATCTAAGCATCCAACTTAAACACTTTGCCTCACAGATGGAAAAACAACAATTCTCTTTTACTATTTATTACACACCGTCCAAACAGCAATATTGTTTAGGAGGCCTTCTCATGTTACCATTTCAGATCATGTGTATATCAGATCTGTACAATAAGTATTGATCTTCATAAATGCTTACTGTCTAGAGAATTTGATGATGTGTCACAGTCATCCAGTGTTTTCTGTAGTGTTCTTTCTCAGGCCAGACTTAAGTACTCTGAGAAAGAATACTCCAAAGTTACATTTGGGAGTAAGAAAGAATGATGTAGCGGGGATTTCAAGGCCACCCAGGATACTCCCCAGGACTCTCTACTGAGGTGGGCACCTCTGGTATTTGACTAATATGCCTCTGTGCCTTCCTCAGAGCTCCCACCATTATAACTGTGGGTGCAGCCTAGGAACCTGGAGTCCCTCAGATATTTGGAAAGGCCACTGGGGTGACCTTGGTCCTGTTCCGACCTTTCATAGTTGCCCTGAGTATAAAATGGGAGGCAAGAGAATAATGAGTAACAGTTTAAGCTCTTTGGAGGAAAAGGACAGGAGATAAATGCTGTAATAAATAAATAAGTAATCGACAGACCCCACAGTAGGAGTGATGATGCTTTTTTCCCTCAGTTTTCACAACTTCTGATAAATCTGTGGTGACTGGAGGAAATGGGTTAGCAGCAAGAAGTATTCTCCTTCTACTATGACCCCAGGAATTCATATTATATGCAACAGCCATGGTGTTAATTTATGATAAAACTGTAGAAATGAAATATTAACACTGTCATTCTTGTCCTAACTTTTGATGACTTTGGAAGGACTCTCCAATCAACTGCTTCAATGACAGAATGAAATGTGGCATGCTAAATTGACAGGTAATCTACCTTTCTGCTACACGCTGTTACCATGCGTTGCTCTACCATGTGGTGCCTTACTAAGATGGGTTCTCTTGCTTCAGAAATACCTGTCATCATCACAGCTGTTTAGCTTGTCAATTCTGGTGGCGTTTCCTTAAAAAATGATCTTTTCTCCTGCCTCATCGACATTAGCAAGGGTGCAAAGCTGGTTCCTAGAAATCAGCATCAGCTCATTTAGGGGAGGAGAGTAAGTGTGAGGTGTTTTACCTTTGATTCTGCCAAAGCACATTTTGAGTCATAAGATATCAAAATACAGCAAAAAATTAAATGACAAGATACCAACTGCTGCCTCCCCACACTGTAAGTCATAACTGCTTTTATTTTTACTATTCTCCGCCATTTTTTTCTGAAGTTGATGAGAGAACAGGTTTTTTCTTCCTATTTTTGTGGTTGGAAATCTTACAGTTTGTCTACAGTATGTAGGTTTGACTGTAAGAAACTAAGGCAAGATCTGTGTGACTATGTCAGCATTTCTACCAAGAGTGTTAAGAAGCACTACAGAAAGCAACGCACTGTTTGCTGACATCCAAACTGAAAATATCACAACTGGAGAACTTTTGTTCCCCAGCTTCGATGTTTCCATCTGGGTATTTTAGCAGACGTTAGCCATTTTTTTTATGCTCTGGAAGACAGGAAATGATTCAAGCCTGCACAGTGAGAGGGGAAAGAGTTCTCAAAATTCTTCTTGCTGCTTGGTGTTTTAGTGCATGAATGTATTTTTGGCTTTTGATTCAAAATGAATCAAATGTTCAAAAATCCATATTTGTACTGATAGATTGCATTCGAATGGGGTAAAATTCTAGTCTATTCATACATATTTGTACAAACATTTGATATGTACTGGATATGAATGAATATGTATCCGATATGAATGAATACGTATCTGATATGAATAGATACAAATGGATACGAATAGTGAAACTGACGAATATTTGTGCACATCCCTACACATGAGAAACTGGTGAAAAAATGTTTTTAAAAACCAGGTAGGTACAGGTGAAGCTCTACTTAGCGTATGAAACAAGATGGAGCAATTAATTAATTAATATAGGATCTTTTTTTAAAAAAACTGTGTGGTAAAGATCCATTGTACTTGCAAAATTAAATATGATAAACTGAACCTTGATATGAAAATTTGCCTGGTGCTTTTGCTCTCTCAATTTCTTTGCCATCTGGCAGGAAGAATACTTCATCATGAAACATTCATTATGTTTTTTCCGGCAGCACCTAGAACCCCATTGTGCCAAGTATTGTGCAAAGCAAGAAAAAGGTCAAGTCATGCTTCACTCACATACTGGCCAAGTTCAATCACATTGTCCCTTCTAAATGGCAGGTTGGGGGAGGCATTTGAGACCCACAGTTTGGGTGAATTTGGAAAGAGAAATGACACAGCTCTCTCATCAAAGACTGATCATAATTAACAGTAATTTGACGCATTCAAGATCTGCAGTTTGGGTGAATTTGGAAAGAGAAATGACACGATTCTCTGATCAAAGCCTGATACCAATTAATAGCAATTCCAGGCTTTCAAAATCCACAGTTTGGGTGAAATTGGAAAGAGAATTGAGCCAATCTCTCATCAAAGCCAAAGATAATGAACAGTTGCAATTCCAATTGGGCCATTTTTTAAAAAAATAAAAAAGGATTCTATGACTTTTTCCACATGTCATATTGTCCCCATGCAGGAAAGGGTCTACTGGCCTCCACCCTCTGTCTTAGCACAGGATAAGGGAGATCCCACCCACTGGTAGCGCACTCATTGAGCACAGGACAGCACATGAACAAGGCTGAGTCCCAAAGGGTGCCTTATTCTGGGTTACTGGTAGACGTTAATACTGAGGTCTACTGGCAATCTACTTACCTGTCCTGGAACAGCTGTAGCAGCATGTTGATGCTAATGTTCTCATCCTACCTTTAATCCACATTAAAGGCAGAAAATGAACTTTGGAAAAACTTTTTTTTCTCCTTTAATGTGGACTTAAGCATGCAGATGATTTAAGCTGCTTTTGATCCACTCCCCCCATGCAGATTCAGACTGATAGATATCGAATGAGGAAATATTTGGCTTTGGCTGAATCTCCCCCCCCCCATGAATGTGTGTGTGTGGGTCAGCTTCATGCATGAAGATGCGAGCAAATATTCCTGAATGAAACAAATTGAGCCCATCATTCCTCCCTTTCTGAACCCCCATTCACCGAGCTTTGTCTACAGTACACATCCTGATGAGCTATTTCCCCAAAGACACAAGTCATTATGTCTGCTAATATCTGATAGATGGGAAGCCACTGTGGCAGGACACCAAAGCTTCTGATCCACCAGTCTGGCAAACCAGAAGCCACTGCAACATCCTGGACATGATTGGAGGCACGCGTGGAGAGCTGTCAAATAGATACACAATCAGTGGCGCAAACACACTGACTGGAGAACAGGGCATCTGTGGCAACCCAGCCAACCCCTCCCTTCCCTGTCCTCCACAGAGTAACGTAGGTTGGAAGTGATCTGCCAAGTGCCCCAGTCACCTGCCAGTTCCCTAAGGGCTTTATCCAAATGTTCCCTTACTGGTGCCCTGCTTTATATGGCTAAAGTAAAGGCTCCCTTAAAGCGGCACACTGACTCCCTTGTAAAGGAAAACACTTGAAGTTTATTTACAAGAAAATAAAATAAGTAAGCCAGCTTGTATTTTGGCTTAAAAGTTTTTAGGTTGCTTGAAAATAAAATATTGCTTTATTCAGTTTCCCCTTCGTAGTCAATTGCTTTCCCGAAAACAAATAACCCCTATTAGACTCCACATGCAAGCCTAACAGTCCAAAGCCCTCTTTCACCAGGCTTTCCCTACCAGCCTCGAGAGGAGAGTCCAACCACAAAACACCCTCAGAGTCTGTGGCAGTTCTCAGTCCCCTGTGTGTGCTCTTCTCCCCTCTGGCACCGAGAGAAGAGGCCTACGCAGCCCCAACAAAACACAAGCGAATGAGATCCCGAGCTGCTTTGTCTGCCTGCTTTTATAATCCGTGATTCAGCAGCTCTGATTGGTCCATTTTTGGTGGGCTGATGTGGCTTCCGATGGTGCGCCGCTCCTGCTGTCAGTCATGGAGCTCAGGAAGCCTGCCAAACCACTGCTTGGCTGTCTAGCTTCTGTTGCAAAAGCCACAGCATCCAATACACCATAGCCAGCAGAACTTTTTATTAAATCTTATAACTAGGATATTGTTTCTCAGTCTTTGCCATTAGCATTATTTATTTTTTTAATATTAGACTGCATAAGAGGCATGTCTCACTAGAGAATTACAGACAAGATACTTGGGGGCTATAAATAAGCAAAAAAAAAAGTATAGAATAGATTTCTGTCAAATTAAGTGTGCATTTGCCAGAGATTTCTAAATTAGGCCAGCTGTTTCAGTGTATTAAATGGCATTGAACAAGACAGTATCTAGCAATATCTATTCATGTTGACTAATAAACCTATGGGGGAACAGAAAATTACAGAACTAAATCATTCCCTTGCACACACATTAGTACTACCGAGAGCTTGTGAACAGATTGAACAAACAGGAAGAACTAACAGAAGTTTGGCCCTTGTGGGATTCTGTATGGGAGCTGCTTGTACAGTGAGCAATCCAGGTATAGTGGTCCAGGACAAAGTCTAAGAAGCCTGGCTTTGGTACATTAACATGGGATAGCACACGGTCTGCCCCTCCTGGAACTCTTTGTGTGCACATAGAATGGCAAAGGACATGCAAAATAGTGCCTAATCCTGCTCTACTATTAAAGCACAACATTGAGGTCTACCAGAATTCTCCTTACCTAATCCAGAACACTGGGTTGTGTGCAGAAGGCACACAGCCCCCTCTTCTAGGATATGGGGAGCCATTTTAGTGGTGCAATGCACTGTGTCACCAAAACATCCCCACCAGGAATTTCAAGGGCCGTTTGGAGTCTCCAGCACTGACCTTGACGTTGCCACAATCTTCAGAGGTGGGTGTGGGGACTTGCGCAGGACAGATTGTGTATCATGGGATGTGATTGCCTGTGCTGTCCCATCTTAGAATACAAAGAGGAAGCACAGAAATGGCCAATGCATTTGTGTGAGTTTAGAACATAAGAAGGACACAAGAGAAGTCCTGCTGGATCAGGCCACAGTCCTGTCTCACCACAGTAGCCCACTGATTGGTTATGGGCATTCTGAAGATGAAGATGAAGGCAAAGGCTTCACTTGCTCTCAGTTCCCTGCAAATGGCCTTAAGATGTATCATGTTGGTCTCTCCAACTTGTAGAGAGTACCTAGGCAGTAGCAGCACAACAGTGGTTCCTGCTGCTTCAACTGTCTGTGGGTTAGCACAGGAAGTGTTCAGTTCACAAACTTCCCATCCCCCAGCAGTAAAAATGTCAAAGCTGGCTTCACTGTTCCTAGATGGGACTCTTTTGGAAGGCCCCAAAATGGCCTCAGATAGTTGTGAACAGGAGGGGCATGCTTTCTGCACTCCTCCACATTCTGGATCAGGGCCTGCTGGTTTACTAGTAGATGCATTTAAATGGACCGATCTGCAACTCCAATCAGGACCTCCCTGATCTGGATTATGCTCTGTCTAATGCAAACAGAATGGAACAGCAGGGAACAGGACCTTTCATGCTGATCAGTGAGGCCCAGAAGAGGGCCCCATGGTTCTTAATTCTGGATTAAGGAAAACTGCAGGAAAGCAGGTATGTGCAAGAATATTTAAAACATTCAAAATTTGATCAAATTTGCTCAAATTCAGTCATTGGAATTCAAATTGAATGTCTATACATTTATTTTTAACATTCAAACAAATTTTGAATGTTTTGAATCATTTGTACGAATTATTCGGACATTCGTACATGTACATATACAGTACGTATGCATTCACATCTGTATGCATTTGTACGGATACACACAAGATGAAAATGAGGCCCATATGGGATAAAAATGGAATGCGTACAGATGCGTACGGACACATACGAATGTTGTCGACATTCGTATCTTCAAATACGAATGGAATATCCATATGAATAGACACAAATCTATTTGAATCAAATCAAATGTAAATACAGTCTTATTTTAAACACTCGAATTGGTTTGAATTTTCAGAAATTCAATTTGAATTGAATTGAATACCGAAAATTGCATTCGTGCACACCCCTATGTGATAACCGCAAAGGCTGCACAGGTTTTCCCCTGGCTTCACCATTCCATTTCTCAAGCCTCAGAGAAAAATAGATGTGGCTGCTTTCCCGTCCCATGGGCTTGTGCTGTACACTCGGCAACACCAGGGGCGGAGCTCTTTCCACTCCAGGTGGTAGCATCTGGGCATAATGGCGTCGGCAACCACGTGGCATCTGTCTTCTCTTCCTGTCTGCCACAGGATGTGACATCAGAAGGACTTCTGACCTGCTCAGCTGATGTGGCTCAACCTATCCCGTCCCTGGATTGTGGCTTTACATCATTTTCTCCCCGCTTCCACTCACTGCTGTATTTAAACCCAGGAAAATTAAACTCTTGCCTGCACCCTGCCTGATGACTGGGCATTTAACATCTCCCAGCTGATCGTCCACCATTACACATGTGGTGGACCGAGAAGTGCAGGGGTCACAGAGTGACCATCGTAGTGGCTCTTTAGAGCTGCTACTCCAGCATTGGCAGCATAATGCTTGCCTCCATTGGCAGCCTAACGGCTTGCCCCCATAGGGCAGCAGTTTGCTTTGCTGCTCCCCATTATTCCCTCTGGATATCAGCTGCATAGCTATCATGTGGCCTTTACACCCCTAGTGCATATGCCCAGGACTATCCACTTCTTCATATCACATTTCCACGAACCTCAGTCAATATTTATTTGTCATGTAAATAAAACTCAGGCAGCAAGAGGACAATGTGGGAGCTAGTTTAGATCCTACAGTTGTCTTTCTTTGCCTCTGCCAGACAACAGGTTGAAATTATAAGGCAAGCCAGGGCCCTGCTCATCTCTACACTTCTGCAGTGAGTATTTTTGTGCCAGTTTTCCCATGCTTTGCAGTGGATATTTTTCTAAAAGAAAAACCTGGGAGTAGGTGGCAAACAAAGATAAGCAATATGCTATGCCAGAAAACCCTGGCTGGTGTCTTTTTTCTCACTATACAGATATTCTCCAATTTCACTCCATTTCCTGGGATTAAATTGGGGTTCCCACAGAGACATGTTCCAATCCCAATATGGTACCAGGGTAATCCTGGGTTTTATACTCTGCATAGATGCAGCCTCACATAGTAACAGCCTTTGGTGCAAAAGTTCAGCTCTGGCAGCAGAAAACCAGAACGTCTTGAGAAGCTTTTGCTGCTGAATGATTCTTGGAGGAGAACCTACTAAAATATCCTTACAATAATTCCTGTCAGTCTTCTGTGTTAGCTGACTTAGGCACCTAAAACTGCTGTGGCTCTTCTGAAACCTCCAGTATGGTCTCAGGGCAATAAAGGGAAAAGGAAAAGAGAGAAAAGAAATAGGGTAACTAAGTCATAAATGAAAAGCTAGGTCAAATACATCAGAAAAATGGTCACCGGAGCTATGTGTATAGTTGTAAAAATCCTCTCCCAAGACTGCCAGGCATTTTGGAGCATCTGAAAGAATGGGGACCCCATTATAATTTATGGAAATCAGCAAATGTGCATTATATTTTTTGGGAAAGTGATGCATTGTTAGTGTTATATTTTCCTCAGGTGGGCTGTATTTGCATTGGGACAAAACAACTTCTCATATCAGGCACAGAACATGCAGTTTAGTCTGGCAGAAAGGCAGCCAATGGGAAAGGTTTTAGTTGACAAACAGGAAAAGCCAAGATGAATAGAAATACAAGAATTACATGCTTCATGCTGTCAAGGTAGAAATCCATGGAAGCAAAGACTTAGGGTTTGTGTACACTGGGGTTAGCGGATGCAGTGTTTTCTTTTGGGGAGCAATGCCATGGGTCTGTCCTCCAGTTGTTCTAGAAGCATTCCATGTCTGTAAGAAGATATGTGTGGGGGTCACAGGAATATGGGCATGTTTACCTAAGTGGGATTCAAGAATCTCTACAAAAGGACAGGCTCCCTGCAAACACAGTGCAGGCTTCTGCTGCAGGTGAGGTGGCATTTGTTCAACAGTGTCCCCAGTGTGAAAATACGCATTTGTACTTCCTTCATAATATAGGCATGTCCCAACATCTGCAGGGGATATGTTCCAGCTCCTACCATGGATAACAAACTTCAAGGGAAGCAGAAGTTCCAGGTGCGGAGGCCGGGTACCTCAGGGAAGAAAGGGCCGGTTGCCCTGGGGCCGCAGAAGAGAGGTCATATTTTTGTTCCCAAGAAGATCCATATTATCCAGCAACAGAAACTTAAAAAGAACCTGGAGGTTGGCATACAGAATTGAACATGAAGTGGTGATGAAAGCCAGTGCTAAGCTTCCCAAGGAACTGAGTGTGTTGAAAGCCCCTAAAGTAGATAATGCAGGGTCACCCCAGCAAGTCCTAGCTATTACTGTACCCAGCTATGACTGTACTGTACAGATTTTTGGGTTGAACGTGGTTGAGTGGACAGGTGGATAGTAAATCAGCAGATATGGGGCACAACCCTTTTATTTTCCTCTGCAGTCATCCGTGGTTGAGTGAATAAGCAGATACTGAATCAGTGGACATGCGGGACACCCCTTTACCAATCTTATTTTATCAATAACCAAGCCTGAACAAAGTGGAGGCAACTGGAATTCTAAAAACAAGCAGCAAAACCACTCAGCCTGCAACAGATCCCCTGCGACAACATATGAATGTCTCCTTTCCCTTAAATGCAACCTCAGACAGCCCAGCTGAATTGCGCTAGGCATTCTTTGCTTTTTTAATTCCCTCCCTTTCTGTATATAAACTCAGGCAGGAACCACTTCTGAAACTAAAACAGTGCTTAATGTAGAAGCTTGGGAAAAAGACTGCAGGACAGAAGGACCGTTGTTGAAGCCCTCGTCACATTCCTGCTCATCCATTCAGCTAATCAGACAAACCCATAGCAACAGGCACATTCATTCTAATTGAAACAGCCCAACTCCAAACATCAAATTAGTTTCTGGTTCTGTAAGCACTGTGGCTGAAAACAAGGAGGGGTGTTGGTGAAAGAAATAGCAGCGCCTTTTTAAAAGAGCATCCAAAGATACCAAGTGCCAATAATGTATATTGTTGAGACAGTTCTGCTATGTTCAACTGAGAAATGAATTCTTGGCCCTTTCTACACTGGATCTTTTTCTGGATTATATCCTGAGGTAGGGACCTGGCAGCCACAAGCTAGTGCAGACTACGACAGGGGACATCTCTGAACTGCAGGAAGGCTCATAGGGTGCAGAATGCTCACATTCCTTTGTCCCTGGAGCATTCACTCTGATATAAGCACTCACTAGAACACTAGAACCTCTTGTGATGCCCGATAGGACCCCACAACCCCAAAATTAAGTTATTTTGGTTAAATTACAGAGTGTGGTGAAAATGGGTTGTCTATACATCAAGAAGTGTCATCAAAGTGGATTATCTAGAAATGGTAAGTTGGTAAAGGGAGGGGCTATTCTAGCTCTCCAGGAGAGAGAGTGGAATAGGATCCTGGAGGAGCATCAACCAATCAGGTTGAAGCTGACAGCCTAGGCTAGTATTTAAGGGAGCCTGAGGGAGTTGTTAGTGTTCTCTGCCTGGGGTTAACTGACCAGAGAGGGTGGTTAACAGGAGGGAAATGGGCTCTAAGCTGTCCTGAGGGAAGCTGGGGAATACAGTCCTGAGTCATTAGTGAATATACAGTGTTTAGAAAGTAAAAGAATTGAAATGGTTATATGTTATTTATGCTGCTAGCATTAATCTGAAAAGGATTGGAGTCCTTGGGTTGAGTGAGGAAGCTGGGGACAGTTCAGTCAGAAGGGTGAATGGACTGTGATTGACTTAGTAACTTACCTGTTTATTATTAAGAAAGCTGTACACAATAAACTTGTTTTCTTGTTATTTTAAAGAATCTTCAACTGAACACTCTGTTTTCAAAGTGAGCCAAGTTAGGCCAGAGTTCTAAACAGATACTGTAACCCACTGCTGGAGCGAGGCAGAGTGGGGAAAGGAGCTGTCTGCTGCAGCACCAGGAAGGAGGCAACATTATTATCAAACTAAAAAGTAGGGAAAGGGAAATGAAAGGCGTGTCTCTTGGAAGGGAATAACAGAGTTTTAATCTAAAAAGTAAAACCAATGCTACCACTCTACCAAATATAAAGATATATAAAATCGCTACCCGACCGAGAGTCGGCCTTTACACCTCTCACTGAATGAAAGACCTTTTATAGCTCTTCCTATCACTCACCCACCTCCAGCATGTGAAATTATTGTTACGTTTCTGGCCCGTTGCACAAAAATAGGAAAATGACTGACTTCTGCACCCATTTCCTGTATTTACAGAAAAAGCCACAGAAAAAGCACAGTGAACTGTAGAACAAACATTCTGTAGCTTTATTTTCATGGCTGGGATAGTGGCATGCCCCTGCTTGGATGACTGAGAACTAGGGATGTGCGCGAAGGTTCCCACCCCCCCCCCATTTGCTTTGCATCAAAGCGAATGGGATGGAACTTTGTCATGACTCTGGTCCTCTCCAACTCCTCAGATGAAGGCCCTGCCCCTGCCAGACAAAATGAGGGAGGTGCACTCCAGGGTTCTGTCCCCCCAGAAGCAGAGGGCTCAGGTTAAGACTCAGATGCTGCATCCCGCCCAGAACTGAATTATCTCCAGAGACAACTAGAACAGCTAAGCTACTCAGCGGGCCTCAATGCAGAACAGCGTGACTCTCTGAGTCCTACTTAAGGAACACCCAATCCAGCAACCTCTGTTGCTGTCATGCCTTGTTCAGCCTCCTCAGAGGAGGGAAGCCTGCCTGCAATGCGACCACAGGTTGAGGATCAGCCACAGCAGGGCATTGCAGGCATGGAAGAGTTAAGGCCGAGTCCAGGTGAGCCGCCAGACAGCTCTGATGATGAGTCCACTAGCAGTGAGCCTAATCAAAGACTCTCTCATTGCCTGCTTAGGCAGCAGAAGCAGGTGAGACGGAGATCAGAGCGATTAGCCCAGCTGCACCACGGGCGTGGCTCTGACTCCTCTATTTAAGAACAAGCTCACCTTGCCTCAGGTTGCTGCAGAAAACGTCTTAACAGCCTCTTGTTACCTGAGCTTGAAATCCTGGACTCCTTGTGACCTGCTGACCCTTGCTGACTTCTGGACTCCTAGACCCTGGACTGGAACTGACTTCGAGTATGCCTGAAACCTTTGGGACTGAGTAGCTGCGCAAGTGTTTGCCTGTTGCCTGACCGGCCTGTGACGTGACAGTTGCAAACAAACAATTTTCTTGGCAACCTTCGACTCATGTAAACTCTGATTCCTGAATCCCTTCCCAACTTATGATGACTCTCTGGTAACTTGACACTTGGCCTGTTTGACTATTCGTACTCTATATCCCCAAGAGCTCTGGAAATTGACTTGGCTCATTACTGTGCATGTGCATGTGCATGTGTGCATGTGCTTGCTGCTGCTGCTGCTCCTCTGGACACAACAGCATTTGTGCAAATGGAGTCACATCAAATATGCTAGGCTTCAAATTTGCTTTGAACCCCTACCACCACCATTTGCACCTCCGAATCCATTCCAGATCTGCTCTGAAGCACAAAAGCTTTCACTTTGCATGCAAAGGCCGGTCTTCCAATGTAGACAACATTTGATTCAAATGCAAAGTTTCTGAACCTTCGCAATTGTACGAATGATGGTGAGAAACATTTTTTGCCCATCCCTATTGAGAGCACAGTAATTGAAGATCTCTGGAGGAGTGCTCTTTGATCACTGTGCTGTGACCTCTGTCATGCAGATGTTGCCGTTGTTACAACCTGCACCATTATGAACATGTTTATAGCGACTTGGCTGTTCTAGCTCATGCTGATCCACTAACATTGCTGGTGGCAGTAAGGACGGATGCCGCCATCTGACTGCTTCCCTGCCTAGCATGTTCACAGGTGATAACTATTTTGCTAAGCAACAGCAAAGCAAAAGCAGCATGTAATTATAGCATGGAGGTATTATATGCTGTGACCATTGAGAGGAATTTGCTCAAAATATAAAAATATGTTTCTAAGGATGCACTATTAAGTCAGAGGTTGCCTAGCCCTAATCTTCATATTTCCTGTTGCATATATGCAGTGCATGAAATTTTCAGGAGACTCAGGCCAGCTCTAAATTCCACCCAAAAATGTGCTAACAAGTGACATTCTAGAGCAGTGAAGGCGAACCTTTTGAGCTCGGTGTGTCAAAATTCGCAAGAAAACCTAGCTTAACTCGGGTGCTGTGTCACATCTAGAAATATCCACAATTTTGTGATCTTTGTAGCTCTAGTAAAAAAGTTATATTTTTGATATATGTCTTTTATTAAAAGCAAAAACAAATAATTCTTTACATTGGTGACTTTTGTTGAATTTCATTTGCTAAATCTTCAATTGAAAGTTGGTGTTTTGTACACTTCAAGAAAAAGCAAGGACTATATGCCCAGGTGCCAGGGTGACCAGGTGTGTCACCCAAAAGAACTTGGTGTGTCACCTGTGACATGCGTGTCATAGGTTGGCCATCACTGTTTTAGAGTAAAGCACCTCTGGAATAATTGCCTGTTGACTGCACACTGCACACTGGCATTGCATTTGAGTGATATAGTGATGCTCATATCTGGATAGTTCAATGGTGAAGAAATAGCTGAAAATGTGTGATTGTCACCACCACAAATGAATGACAACCTTTTGGGGGGGCCACACATGCATGATGGCCGCATTCAAGATAATGAATCCCAATTAGGGATGTGCATGAATATTCGTGACATTCATAATTTGGCCGAATTTGGACATTTGTATTCAAATCGAATGTTGGCACATTCAGAGATTGATATTCAAATTTGAATCAAATGGTTTGATACATTTGTATGAAGCTTTGTATGGGATTCATATGGGACTGAATGTTCATATTGAATCCAAATCCCACTACATTCGAAAGGGCTCTATTCGAACGAGTACAAATTTTCTTGCATTTGATTCAATACAAATTGATTTTTTTAAAAAAATTGTGCACATCCCTCATCCCAACATATAGAATAAAGCACTATTTCAGGGTAACCCACATTCAGTCAGGTTTCTCCCAAAGAAAAAATTATAGCAGGTTTGCACCTCAATTTGCCTGGACTATATTGGGGTTGTTACAAATACATTTGGCAATCCCAACATAAGCAAACCATACTAATGCTATATGTCCCCTGTCTGGATGGGACTTCATTTTTCTCTAAAAGAAAGTTAGGTATTGATTTGTTCCAGATTCTTTCATAGGATTGGCAGGCTACTCTCAAGCTAATAGAACCAAGGAGATTTATCTCAGTATAGCCGAAGACCTGGAGGTGTCTCAGTAATTATTATTAGTAATAAAAGATTATTGCCCCTTTTTGCTTTTCCCTTTAATTGAGTTAGGTTCTCAAGCTTGACAAACCAAAACTGCAATTACATTAGAGATTTATTCCTTTACCTTCACAAAAGCATGCTGCAAAGGGAGATTGAATCAGAAATACGACAAGAAAGTAAGACAGCAGGCAAGAGTCAGACAGAAGTGGAGAGAAACAGAACTTCCTTGCACAGTCAGGCTGTAAAAGAAAAAGATCAAGAGACAACTTACAGATGGTTCACAGGTGGGATCGTTCACACACTACTCTGCCCCTCCCCCTGAACATTCTAGGATACAAGAAGAAGAAGAGTTGGCTTTTCTACCTCGCTTTTCTCACCCATTTAAGAGGACTCAAAGTGGCTGACAAAGCTTTCTGTTCTTCTCCCCTGTGATGTAGGTGGGACTGTGAGAGCTCAGAAGAGAGCTGTGACTAGCCCAAGGTCACCCAGCTGGCTTCATGGAAGAGGGCATAATCAAACCCAGCATTCACAGATAAGAGTACAGCTCCCTAACTATTAGACCAAAGTGGACTAGAGATAGGATTAGAACCAATACAGAGTCTGAATCCCACTTCAGAAAGCCAGTTTCACTCAAGAGCCCTTGGATTTAATCAGCTGCCACATACTCTAGAATCTCTTCTGAGAAGATAAGTAGTAATTGTCCAGCTGTTGAGGGACTAAAGATTTTTTTAAAAATAAGAAGGCAAATTGTTACCTATTTAAGGAAGGCAGGAACCATTCCCACCTCTTTAAAATTACATGGAGATGATAAGGGTAGTTATATAGAAGACAGAATTTCAGCTAATGCCACTTCTCATGAAGACAGTAATTGCTGAGACTTCCTCTTCTGTGCGGCTAATAAAGCTAAAGGAACCCTGACTCGCCACTAGGAACATCTTATCACGTTCTGTAAAATTATTTGTTTCACTACCTACACCCAGTGTAATTGGCACATTAGAATACTCATCCCAGTTTTATTGGATTCAGTAATAAGACATGCTGTGAAGCAAAATATCGGATCAGATATTAATACAAAGATCCCAGAAAGACCATGCTTAAGGCAAATCCAGCAGCACTTCTAACTCCCTGACAGAGGATGATCCTTATACAAAGAGAAATGTTCTCATTTTCAAATTAAAGTGTGTGTATTATGTGTGTGTATCCACTCTGAAAGCATCAAATCTGCCCAGTTTGAATTTGACATGATTTGAGAGTGAATTCAAAGTATATTCAGGGCAGATTTGATGCTTTCAGGGCAGATTTGATGCTTTCAGATTATAATCTTCAATTTCATCCAGACAGCACTTAACTTATTCTATACTATTTAGATAATCTAGAATAAAACATATCCAGAGACAATTTATTCCAGATTATCCATACTTTATTCCAGCGTATCTAAATAATGTTGAATAAGTAAGTACTGTCAGGATACACTTAGGTTAGTACTACCAGAAGCCAGCAAAATGTGTGGGGGAAAAGGCAGTGTACTTTTGTTGGGCTTCTAGAATCTACCAACTGAGATAACAAAAAAGACTAGCAGAAACAGAGGTGAGACCAAAGATGCTTCTCTTGTCTGGCAAGAGCAGCAGATACCTGTCCCAAGAGCTGACCTATTATTAGTACTAGTTTCTTAGGCTCTGGGGTGGATGGCTGCCCCAGAAGTGTTTCTACTTTTCCTCCATGTAGAGGTAAGAAGGGGTGAGGAAGTGTCTTGCAGGCCCTGATTATGGGGAGGGGGGATTTTTTACCAGACCAAAATGACTTACTTCCTGCATAAAATCCTCTCCAGCACAAAAGTGCACTCCAGAAATCTCAGAGCTGCAGAATGAAAGCAACAGCATGGGTGAGCAGAAACACCTCCTTCCACCAAGAGATCATTCATGAGCTTTGTCTGAAGATCACACAGTGCTAGCAAACCATCTTTTGATCTGATCCAAAATAGCCAATACTGTTTGTACTGTCACTTGAAGAGGGAGGCTAAACCCCCCAAAATCAATGCAAATAAAGAAGCGATGTTGCATAAATATAGGGAGACACTAATTCAAATTTGATTTTTGCATCTAAGGACTTTTCAGGATAAATCAGTGGGCTCAGAATTCAAAGTACTGTCAATCTGTGGCCCTCCAGATATTGCTGTAATGTAACTCCCATAAACTCCAAACATCAGAAGCAGTAGGAAGTAGGGAAGTGCATGATTTTTTGTTTGTTTTTGCTTTCAATTTGTATAAAATCAAATGTAAGAAAATTCATATTCATTTCAATTTGGTAGGATTGTGGTAGAATCACTTCGAATATGATAGGATTCTATTTGATACAAATTTATTTATTTATTTATTTATTTATTTATTTATTTATTTATTTATTTATTTATTTATTTATTTATTTATTTATTTATTTATTTATATTTCTATCCCGCCCTATACCCAAAGGTGTCAGGGCGGGTTACAATATTGTATTAATCTTAGACAGGTCCCTGCCCTCAGGCTTAAAATCTAAATGTATTTGTACAAATTTGTATGAATATTCAATCTGAGTGCATATGTACCTTATACATATCCCGTAACATATGTGCTCTGAAACCATTAAATCTGTGCTGAATCCACTTTAAATCCATTCCTAAACCATGTCAAATGCACTCTGGACCCATTGCAGATGTGATTGGTGCAGCTTCTTTCCCACCTCCCTGATTCACAAATATTCCGAAGCATTCGTACAAATATGAATGTCAGTGTATGAATACCATAACATTCAATTCGTATATACTGTAAGAACATAAGAGAAGCCTTGCTGGATCAGTCCACAGCCCATCTAGTCCAGCATCTTGTCGCACGCAGTGGCCCACCAAACGCTCATGGGCATCTCAAGCAGAGACAAGGAGCCTATGCACACTTGGCTTTATTCTGGAATATATCCTGGAATAGGGACTTGCTGTCCATATGCTAGTGCTGGCTTCAGCAGGCCAAAAGTGAGGTCTGCTAGAGTCTGCATTAGCATGTAGACCACCGACCCCTATCCTGAGATATACTCCAGAAAAAGGCCAAGTGCGAATAGGCCCAAGGACAAACCTTCTCCTGCTCTCGAATCCCAGAAAATGGCCTTAGAAGCGCCCAAATTCGTAAAAATTCATATGAACGCTGAATATTACAAATATTTGTGCACATGCCTAGTAGGAAGGGATAATGGCTGGAAGGCAACAGGTTAGCCACCATTTTTCCAAGTTTTCATGTCCATGGAGGGAGGAAATGTTGTTTGGATGCAGTGGGAGAACCACATGCACATTTCTACACTGTGGGGATTCAGGGTATGGATGCCTGCTTACCTCCAGCTTTTGAAGACTGAGGAAAACTTCAGAAGTTATGGAAACAAAAGTTCCACAACCTCTGAAGTTTCAATCCTTTCCACAGCTATTTCCAATCATTTCCAAGCACTCTCAAAATTGTTTTTGCCACATTGTGGGAAGGATGATAATGTTCAAAAAACCTGGTTTGAATCAAATTCAAGCCTATGGTCTAACACACACCACCCTGTTGTTTAAAAAGCCTGGATTGAATTAAACCCAAACTGAGGGTAGTTTGGTTCAATTTGAACTGAACTGCTGTATTTCAATTTGTGCACATCGTTAGCCGTGAATGTAATAAGATGCAGGTGGAATGTACACCCAGCATTCTTTCTGCAGAGCAGCTTTTACTGCCCCGCAAAAGACATCTCAGCCCTGGTTTACACTGGTGACCACCATCCAGCCTACCTGACTGGGCCCACTTCCATGTCATGTTCAGTATACCATTGCTATGGTTCCAGAAAGTAACTTCAGTGTTGGGAAACTTCCATTCCCTGGCTTCAAGCTTTGTACAGACCAGGGCAGGTAGTCCACACAGATAGCCCTCCCCTCCATTCTTGGGCCAGAGCAAGAACTTGGGCCAGCTGTCCCCTCCATGCTCATCAATGATCATGCTGCAGTCCATTTCCTTGAATTACAAAACTGATTTAGGTTGCTATAGGAAATTATGCCCGTTTAAACTACTTGTTGGAGCAGTACCTTCTGACAATGAATTTGAGCAGCTGGAAATGATAGGTACCACTAGTCTTACATTGCTACTGGCCCTGGGCTGCATTTCTGTTTCACAGCAAGGATGCCTCTGATCAGTTCCCAGGGCAACCAGTCTCAACTTCTTTGTCACCACTGAACAAGGAAGAGTTACCAATTAAAGGTGCCTTAAGGTCCATGCTCACTCAGGTTGCTGCCTCGTACACTGATGAGGCCCTTTGCTATGGGAAAATGAGCTGCAGTTGAGTCAAGAGGCTGCCGTGTCTGCACTATTAAGCCATGTGCAGGTAGAGATGCTTCTTCTACTGTCCTTCATCTGGCAGAAATGAAGCTAACGAGGCAGATTAGCCAACCCCAGCCCCGCTGCAATAAAAGTGTGAGGAAGGAGAGGCCTCCCCCAGGCGCCTTCTGATCTCTGTGCACGGCTTGGGTTGCTTATTTACCAGTCATTAAGCTTTGGTTCATCATTCAGTCTCTGGGCAAAGAACACAGAAGTGCAGTTCTACAGGATTAAGAGAATATGAACTTGCTATTTGTGTTCTGCCATTAATTCAAAGCTCAGAAGATGGAAATTGTTCTGAGCAAGCTACCACTTTCCATGGTCCTCTAAGGACCACATATTAGAACAGTAAGGCGGAGAATATTGAAGAAGTATATACAGCAATAATTTTCAATAATTGGAGTGGAGGCAATGGCTTGCTTTTTAATTTAGTAAAAAAAATAATAAGCATAACCCTGCATTTGACTCATGTTTTTATTTGTTGTTGTTGTTGTTATTGCTTTTCAATCTAATATATATCAAGAGAATAGAAAGAACATAACAAAGTAAATTGTTGCCATGGATGTTGATGGTGGTAACAAAGATAATGATGTTCTGAATATAGTCTTCCTTAAAGGTAAGGCAAATCAGTGAAGCACCCTTAGGCCGCGTCCCCATTCAAGCTGTTGGTGCTGTTTAGGTGCCAATTGGGTTCACATGAGACCAGATGGGGGATTGAGATCGAATCTCAGGCGTCCCCATGCCATTCGCCCTAACGCGGACTGGGGGCAGATTCAGCCGTCCCCAAGCAAACCATGCCGGAATTGTGATTTTGCTCCCTTTCCCAGGCAAGCCGCTTGCTTACCTCAAAAGGGGAGTAAAAGCAAGGGGATGCAGAGGCTTGGGTTTTCTTCCTTTTCCAAGGAGGCAACCTTACTTCGGGAGAAAATTGCCACTAATAAGTGTGCTACTTTATCACTTTGGCAGTAAAGTCAAGCCTCTTTCTGTCAGCAGATCGGAAAGAGGGGGTGCAGAGGCTTGGGTTTTCTCTCTTTTCCAGGGAGGCAACCTTACTTCAGGAGTAAATTGCCACTAATAAATGTGTTTCCTTTCTTAATTTATACACAGTGATTGGCAAGGTGAATCACAGTATCACCACTGCATGCCTCTTTTATATACCTACAGTCAGCTCATGACAAACTGATTTCCAAATTATCCTTCCTCACTAGTCCTTTGCCAGAGCATCGTTATCAAAACAATTGATTGCTCTGTTCTTTCCAGTCTGCAGATAACACCAGCCATAATATAGAATTTGTCCCACTCATGGGGGAAGTAATTGGAAACATGCCACAGATTCTGTTTAACTGGAATGAGGCAGAACACAGCACTGCTCTTACTTAAATCAGATAGGTTCCATCATGTCATTTTGTATATTTTCCATCACCTACTCCTGTGAGGGTTGAGAATGATAATACATAATCTTCTGTAACTGGGGAGAGAAAAAGCACACTGGATTATCTCGAAGTTGCCTTTGCTTGTCATCATTTAAAAATGTATGCCTCCTGCCCTGGGCTCAAAATGAAAATAAAAGCTGTAAATATATATATACCTTGCTTGTTACTGAATTATGTAACGTTATGTACATGAAACAGAATTGCACTGAAATTACCTAACAGCATTCTGGCACGCCCACTTTCTCTCAGGAGTGCATGGCTCAATATAAAAAGGCATTCCATGGAATGCAATGTATAATTCAATATACCAACTTGGGTTATTTTAGGACTCCACGTCTTATTCAATGGCAAATCGCTCATCACACCATGGGAGGTGAAGAAAGAGTGCAGTGCTGTATCATAGGAGTTCTCCAAGTCGAATCTTCTTTCTGAAGACATTCTGCCAGCAGGCTGGGGAGCAACATCAGTGCCTATTCCATGTATAACAAAAAAGGATATGGTGGGAGCATGTGGGAAAGTCAGGCTTTCAGCTGTGTCACCACCCTGTTTCCTGTGCTCCTTGCACAAACTTAAGTTCATTTCAGACATTTTAATATTTTAATGTTTCACTTAGACTTTATATCCAAGTTAGGCCCTTGATCGGGACTACATAGAGCTGACTTACTTGTAAGACATCACAGAGGTAGGAAAGCTTTAGACAAATATCTATGCTGTCCTTTCATACTTTCCAGGTTGTTTAGGCCACTGGAATACAACTTCTGTGTGGGGACGGATGTCCAATATTTCAGGCAAAGAATGAGCAAGGGAGTGATCCAAATGCTTCCACTATGCCAACTTATTTGAAAGGACAACCTCAGAGTAGTTCATAGGGAAGTGCATAAACAATTGCCTTGTATTTAGCAGTTGACTGATTCTTACTCCACGGTGTACTATTCTTGTTTCTTCTGAGGAAGCCTACAGTGAGTAGGTGAAACACGTGTAAAGATTGGACTTATAAAGATTGGGACTTTTATGACAGTTTTTGTGCATGTTATTTTAGTTTCCCCCTCTTTATAGTTTTGTAGTTTTTCAAGTATTTTTAGCATGACTGTTTTACCTGGAAACTATTCCAACCATCGTACTTTACCCAGTCATGAAAGCCTTAATTTACGGGATCTATTTGAATGAATACAGATTTTCTTGCATTCAAAAAGCATTCATGGACAGCCCTATTCTAACACAAGCTAAGTTAGAAATGCAAACAGTCACACACACACACACACACACAGAGAGAGTTGTCTGCTGCAGACTGACATATCCAGACACTTCAGAGGTTTAATTCTGTCTTTTAGCAAGGCTAGAGCTTGTCATTTCTTTCAATCCATTTTGTTCTGAAATTTGCTCATTTTGCTGCTTGCTTCATCTGATGTGAAGTGTAGAGTTGTAATCTTGCAATCTCTTAGTCATGCTCACTTGAAATGCATTGATTTTAACTTAAGCTCAAGTAACAGGGTGGCAAGATGGCAAACCTCAACCGTTCATTGCCGATCATGCAGACATCTTTCTGAAATAAAAGGGAAGTCTACTGTGCACATCAGTGATCGCAGGAGTCCTGATTTTGGTCTCCTTGGGCATCACAATTTTATAATTTCTATACTAGCAAACTGACTTGGCATTCTTAGGGGACATGAATATATTCATTAAGAATTTCTCTCTCTCCAACTATGTGTTCCAGTATCTTGTGGGAGACAAAGTCTCCTGATGCTCTGCATTATGTCCAGTTGTGTCTTGGCTACTGTCTTGTTGCTGCTCACTTGTCTGTTTTACACAAGAGGCATCAACTGACCTATTTCAGAGCTTCCTTTTTCTCTTCCATAATGTGCACACAGGAAATAAATTTTTAACCTTTTTTTAAAAAAAGAAATAACTAAAATATAAAAGCCAAAGTAGGGTGCAAAGAGCTACACAGAAGCTACATTTCCTCGAGTATAGGGCGGGATAGAAATATAAATAAATAATAAATAAAAATAATACTTATGATGTATGCCTAGATAGCCACACATAACCGTCTGAGACACGATTCATACAGCAGCAGATTCTGCCGCTTTTAGACTCACAATATTTTCTCCTGATCTCAAACAAGAGGCATGCTGCCCACACGGTCTCCCAACTCACAGCAGTGCTAACTTTGCAGCCAGGGATGAAAGTTCCTTGGATTTGAAGCTTCTGAGCAGATCTATTTTCAGAAACATAGGAAATGGTTCCCAAAGTCAGCCATTTTCTGTGTTTCTGAAAACAAGGTTGATTGGATTACTGGCAAGGAAGTCTGCATGGTGACAGTGGGAGGGCAGCAACAATGATGTCAGAGTGCTTTCTCCACTCTATGGCAAGAATGGTTCTGAGTTTCCAGTCTATGGCAGGATATTCCTCCCATGGGTGTGCAATTGTGCAGGTCCAGTTGCCATTACTGCACCATTCAGATCCGGGGTTGTACGCACCTGGCCATATTCGGGAATATATCTCAGGATAGTGGTCTGTTATCCACATGCTAGTATAGACTAGGAATGTGCACAAATATTTGTAACATTTGAAATTCAGCCAAATTCAGCCAAATTGGACATTCAAATTTGAATCAATGTCTGACCAAGTGTCTGAATACTAACATTTGAACAAATACTAATGTTTCCGGACATTCATATGAGTAGTTCAGAAATTCACTAAGCTGGGGAAACATATCAAACACATATCTATTCGTATCTATTTGTAACAGAAACATACCTGTTCGTATCGGATACGTATCGAATCTTCATGTGAATACGTGCAAATAGATTTGTATTGAATAGAATTTTACCACATTTGAATGCGATCCATTCGTACAAATATGGATTTTCAAACTTTCAATTCATTCCGAATCGAATGCCAAAAAACATTCATGCACATCCCTAGTGTAGACTCACAGGAGCCTGTATGAGCATGTGGACAACAAGCCCTATTGTGAACAGCCGCAGGAAAAGCAGGAAATGGTATGAAAACATTTTTGTTTAGTCCTCTACTCCTGTTTGGCAGATTTGGGATTGACACAATGTCTCCCAGGGAGCAAATAGTTAGGGGGTTTCTACTCAACTCCTTGGCACTTAGACTGGAGTGTCATAACCACGCTGCACCCCATCCCAACACATTAGAGATGTGCACCATTTCTTCCCCGTGTTCGCTTCACATTGACGCAGATGAGATGGAACTTTGAACTCATGCAAATGGAGCCACTTCAGATTCACTTTGAATCATTGCTGACACCATTTGCATCTCTGAATACTCTCCAGATCATTCTGAATCTGTTCCAAAGCTTCGAATGAATACACAAAAACTTTCATTTTGCATGCAAAGGTCAGTCTTTGAATATAGCCAATATTTGATTTGAATGCAATGTTTTGAACCTTCACAATTCTTATGAATTGTGAAAGTGACCAACATTTTTCACCCATCACTACAATACATGACACTGCCATCTTACCTCCCATTATATTTAACATTGTACTGTATGGAGCTGCTGGGATCAAATGGTATAGACCCGTACTTCTCTTTGCTGCCTGTTTAATGTCCTTAGTCGGTGTCTCCTTCTATGAAGTATGGCTAAAGGCCGAAAAGCTGTTATTTTTTTAGTAGGTAACCAACTTATACTAAAGGTGATTACATTTGTTCTTCCTTTGTGTTTTGCGATTTTATAGACCCTGGTTTTTTAGTTGCTTCGAGGTATTTTAAGGATTACAATTTATAAGCTTCCTTCACTTTCCTGAAGTTCAAACTCAGGGGAAATACACATTTTGTCTGTCCTTCGGGAATGTCACACAGATCAGTGTCTTAACATTTACAAAATTCATTGAAGTTCTAAAAGCTCCCCAGAAGCATTGTCATTATCTAGCTATTTTGACTGAGCAGTTCCTGCTGTTCAACTCTTTGTGGTGTTAAGAGACAGCAGAAATAATATGATCGAAATTGGCAACTGGCACAGTCAGAGCAACGTTCGGTCATTTGTGGACGACAGGTGATGCTAGGAAGTGGTGAAGAGGCAAGATCACAGTGAACTATGGCATTCCTCATTATGGACCAGGCATAGAATCACTAAAGATAAAAGCTTGGTTCCTAACTGCTGTCTTGTCTTCCCTCCACCTGAATTGTCCCTGCATTGACCCTATCCATGTTGGAGAGTACTTAGGAGATGGGGAGGCTTCATTCACATGGAGTAATAAATACTGTTGTTTTAATATATGTCTTTTTAAAAATGTTGTTACCTGCCACAAGACCTTTGGGTATAAGGCAAGATAGAAACACAAATGATAGATAGATAGATAGATAGATAGATAGATAGATAGATAGATAGATAGATAGATAGATAGATAGATAGATAGATAGATAGATAGATAGATAGATAGATAGATAGATAGATAATAGATGTAGCAAAACAAACAAAGAGCTCAAAAGCATCTTACAGATGGTAGCATGTGACATTTATTTTCTCATCCCACCTCTAATCCACCTTAGAATGTTCATGAGATAGGACAGGTAGATTGGCTTGTACATGATCCAGCTAAAAATTATATCTTAGGCTGTGATTGGAGGTAGAAAAAAACATGCATCTCTGAGGTGCCCCAAAAACTACTCTGAGAAGGCTTGCAAGTAGGATTGTTCACTCACCAGGCTGCCCCTCCCCTTCTCCTGAACATTCTGTGCTAGAAAAAGTGGATTAGAGGAGAGGTGGGGACATGAGGACCACACACTGGCTCCCTGAAGCACCTCCAAGGGACCTCTTTTGTATAGTCTGAATACAACCTAAGTAGAGATGTGCACAATATTTTTTTGTATTCAATTTGTATTGAATCGAATGCAAGAATATTCATATTCATTTGAATAGATCCCTCTTTGAATGTAGAGGGATTTGAATTTGATAGAAATGCTCAATCCTATACAAATTCATACAAATCCCATACGAATGTATCAAAACATTCTATTTGAATTCGAATGTCAATTTTCAAATGTGACAACATTCAATTCAAATGCGAATATACAAATTCAGCCAAATTCATATGAATTTTGAATGTTACAAATATTCTTAACTGCATGAGAATGCAGCCACAGAGTAGGTCATGACATGTTATAAGGCGTGGACCACTTAGCATATTTTACCATCTTCTGGTGAATTGTGAATAGAATAAGAATACTATTTGGTCTTTCACTTAAAGTACCCCAATATCTTGGGCAGGCCAGACAGTTTATCAAGTCTAGTTCTACAGGTCCCAGAATGGCTTTTTCTATACTGGGCCTTACTCCAGATTATATTCTGGCATAGAGACAGACTGTGGCAGGCCCCAGGCAAAGTATGCAATACTCTGCACCAGGATGTGGATAAAATCTGGAATAAGACGAGTAAAAGTGGAGCTAATGGGTGTTTTTCCACTGTCACTATAAGTACCCATTAAGTACCCATTAATGGGTACGTAATGGCATTTTTGTACCCATTAATGGGCACTTCCAGTGACAGTGGAAAAACACCCAATGTTTCAGAGGATATTAGTCATGCTGTGTGCTCCATCCAATATCAGAGTTACCATATCTCTGAATATTAGTTGCTGATTACTGCAAGTAAGAATGCTATGCTCTTCATACTATGCTTACTGACTTCCTATAGGTACTTTTTTGAACACTGATCAAAGATATTGTAGAACTCTTTGGCTCCTGATGGGAGAGTTGGGTTGATGTTAAGATCAACCCCAATCCTTGGTTTTTTTAATTGCTAATTTGGATGAAGCATACATTTGGAGGGGTTTTGTCTAGGCTGCTTGTAAAGAAGAGAGGAATTGCAAGATATTTCAAAAGACGGTTGGATTATTTAAAAAAAGAATAAAATATGTGAGAAAAAAAGCTGAGAGGAAGAAGGAGATGAAGGAAAAAGAGCTAGAAAAGCACTAAATAAGAGGACTAACAGGCCTGCAGTGAGCACAAAAAAGATCAAATGTAAATAAACTCTTTTTTTAGGCTTTCTGTACCAAGTGTTAACAAAGTTGCTATTTTGAGGACAAGAAGCGAATACTGCAGCGTTTCATGTTGAGAAAGAGGGAAATATGTTTTATCTTATTAAGGTTCTTACCTGTAACCGTACTTTCAGATAAATGATCAAATGATTTAATCACTTTGTGAGCTGGCTTGCATGGAAATAAGGACAGCTTCTGGCAATACTTTCTTAATTTATGAAAAGTTAAAGAATCACAGAATGGAAACGACAACCTTTCCTCATTAGCAAAACTCAGTCTTATCTACCTTGATAACTATCTGATATTCAGTTCCTTTAAAATATGGGGTAACCAATGAAATATTCCGATTATTGGATATTGACTCTCATTAGCAACAGTCATCTTGGTCAGAGATCAAGGGATTCAAAGAGGATTCAGAACGGGTTCAAAGTGGATTCAGAGCAGATTCAGAGGCACAACTAGTGGAAGGGATAGAAAATCATGCACGGTATAGAAAAGGTAGATAGAGAAATGTTCTATTCTCTTTCACACAACACTAGAACCAGGAGGCACTCTATGTAGCTGATGGGTAGGAGAGTCGGATCAGACAAAGGCAAGTATTTCTTCACACAGAGGTTCATCAGTCTATGGAAATTGCTGCCGGAAGAGGTGGTAATAGCTATCAGCCTAGATGGCTTTAAGGAAGGATTAGACAAATTTATGGATGACAGATGTACCAATGGCTACTAGAATAGATGCCTAAGTACATCTTTCAGGCTGGGGGGCGGGCGGAGAAAGCAGGATGCTTCTAAGGCCATTTTCTGGAATTCAAGAGCAGGAGAAGGTTTGCCTTTGTCTCTGCTGGAGATGCCCATGGGCAACTGATGGGCCACCATGTGCGATGGGACACAGGATGAGATGGGCTGTGGCCTGATCCAGCAGGGCTCCTCTTATGATCTTATGTACTTAAAGCAGATGTGAATAGCATTCAAAGAACTTTTGCAGTGGATTCAAATTCTACCATATTCAGAGTGGCTCTATTTGCATGAATGTGAATTTCCTTTGCATTCGCTTTGATGTGAAGTGAATATGAAAAAAAAATCATGCATATCCCTATGTCAGACTGATTTTTGCACACCCAAGAAATACCATTCCTGCATTTAGTTGTGGTTCTTTCATTTACTATTATAATTAGAAGTATTTTGATGATCTCCTGGGCTTTCTTCCAGCTGCTGTATTGGGGGGGGGGGAATGGGGAACAGCTGAAATGATCGCTTTAAAAAATCAAGGAAGAAAATAGGGCAAGATGTTCTTCTTTCCTGCAGAAACTCAAGACAAGCTCTTATGATGTAATGGGTTTGCCACTTATTTAATTTTAATACAAGCCTCTGTAAAGCTTAGTTAAGGGCCTGAACCCATGAGAGTTAAGCCATTCACACTTCTGAAGGCAGTCATCCATACACAAAATCAAAATATGTGGCACCATTCAGCACGGCAAATCTGAAGTTTCCTATGTGACATTAGCTCATCCACAGTAAATAGAACAGCTTTGATTTTTCTTTTTAAAAAGAGTAATGATTTGTTAGTACTGAGCAGACAGAAACTCTTGGGTGCACTTGTGTATGTAAAATATCCCATTGCTTTTAATCTAAGACATACCGTATTTTCCAGCGTATAAGATGACTGGGCGTATAAGATGACCACCAACTTTCCAGTTAAAATATAGAGTTTGGGATATACTCGCCGTATAAGAAGACAACACCTGGCATATAAGATGACCCCTGACTTTTGAGAAGATTTTCCTGGGTTAAAAAGTACTCTTATACGCCAGAAAATACAGTATTTGGTTTTCAATAACCCCAAGCATAGGGTGTAGTGAAACGAAAGAAGTGAACTGTATGGTTGACTAGGTTTTTACAAGAACTGCTTTCAACATGTTCCAGATGTTTTCATCTGTGTGATGTTGAAGAAGAAGAGCTGGCTTTTCTACCTCACTTTTCTCACCATTTAAGGGGACTCAAAGCGGCTGACAAACCTTCTGTTCTTCTCCCCACAACAGACACCCTGTGAGGTAGGTGGGGCTGTGAGAGCTCAGAGGAGAGCTGTGACTAGCCCAAGCTGGATTCGTGGAGGAGTGCAGAACCAAACCCAGTATTCCCAGATAAGAATCCAGCTCCCTAACCACTAGACCAGGAGCTTGGTTCCCCCTGCCCACCCCTTGGTGAGTTACCCCAGGCAAAGAACGACACACTCTCGTTGCAGGTCCTTATATAGTCACTGCCCAAGTTGTCATCCAGTCCTGACTGGCTCTAGTGTGGAGCTAGCTTCCCCTGCCCTCAGGAACTTAGAAAGCCACACCCCTCAACCATAGAGTTCATAGAGTGCCCCCTGGTTCAAGTGTTGTGCAATAGAGAAAAGAAATTTTCTCTATCCACCTTTTCTATACCATGCATAATTTTATATACTTCAATCAGGCCCCCTCTTAAACTCCGTCTCTCCAGATGGAAGAGGCCTAGACGTTGCAGCCTGGTTTCGTAAGGGAGGTGTTCCAGACCCTTAATCATTCTGGTTGCCCTTCTCTGCACCTTCTCTGGTTCCACAATATCCTTTTTGAGGTGTGGTGACCAGAATTGTACACAATATTCCAAAAGTGGCCTCACCATAGATTTATAAAGAGGCAAAATGACACTTGCTGACATATTTTCTATTCTCTTCCTAATTATTCCCAGCATTGAATTAGCTTTTTTCGCTGCTGCCGCACACTGGGTTGACACCTTCGTTGAACTGTCCACCAAAACCCCGAGATCCCTTTCCTGGTGTGTTGCAGAAAGCTCAGACCCCATCAGTTTATAGACATAATTTGGATTCTTGGCTCCGATGTGCATTACTTTCCACTTGTTAAGATTATCCCAGAAACATTCCTGAATACCAATCAGGTTGACAAGGAACAATAGGAGTTGCAGTGCAAAAAAAAAAAAAATATATGGAGGCACTTCAGTTAAGAAGCGCTAATTCAAAATAGCTGCCATGGGAGGGGACCAAATCAAGAAAAAGTGCTTTCCTTGATACCACAGTGGTTCTGACTAGGGATGTGCAGGAATACTCAAAACATTCAAAATTCAATCTAATCCATTTGAATTTGGACAATCGAATTTGAATTGAATGTCTATAAATTCATTAAAATTATTTGGACATTTGTATGTGTACAGACACACACACAATGCGTACTTGCCCATTTGCATCTTTCCTGCATCTGTACAGGATGAAAACGGTATGCATATGGGATGCATACGGATGCATACGGGCACATACGAATGGGTCACGAATGTTGCAAGCGAGGGACAGCCGATGTGCAAAGTTCGAATAAAAAAATTGCATTTATAGATTAGAATGTATTTGATTCAAATAGAATGTGAAGACATTTGAATTTTAAGATTCGAATAGATTCAAAATTTGGGGTATTCAATTTGAATCGACTCAAATCCCAAAAATTGTGTTCATGCACAACCCTAGTTCTGACAAGAATTTCTCTTGAAGGAACTTACCCTTGGTTCCTGGAAGGAATATCTCATTATTGCCCGTTGGCTTGTCTATACGCCTTCTGCAGGTAGGATGACTATCAAGCCCTTTAAAGCATATATATGACAAAAGTAAGTAGAAGTGACCTCTAGTCGGTCTCAACTCCTAGTGATTTCATGGACACAGCCAAAAGATATGGAAGTAGCTATCTACTGATTTGTTTCAGGAAGATCCTGGGGTTTGAATCTAGGAACTTCTGCATGTAGGAACTCACTCTTAAGTTTATAGAAACACATTACTTTAAGGGAGGTCATCTTATTAGCAAACTATCTATTCCAGGAGTTGCCTGCACACCTGAACTTGTAGCACGAGGAGGCAGGGCAAGGTAAGACAGGAAATGAATGTTGCTATTACATTTGCCTGAACTTTAAATGCATAAAAGCATAGGTCTAATGGCTATACTACTCCACCACCACCCTACAAGGACCAATCTTTCTGGCTATACTTGACATATGAATAGAAATGTGACATAATAATAATAATAATAATATTTATTTGTATACCGCCCTGTGGCAACCCAATCCTGGCAGAGGTTCTGCAGTTCACTCATCTATTGATCAGTCTAGATTGCATGAAAAGAAAGGTGAATGCATATTAGTAGTTAAACAGCAGCACATGTTTTCTACCCATCTTCAAGTTCAAGAGGAGATTATTTGTTTGAAGAATCCATCCTGCAGTTGCTTAGCAATCAAAACCTGTTCTTCTTTTACTAATGCTACCCCAGCAGGCATTAATTTGTAATCTTAACCTCATGATTTGTGGCAAAATAACGCTAAGCTGTCCTTGCTTGCTGTTAAGTAACTAGAAAGAGGGTGGATGCCCATCTTTGGAATTGCTTCCGATAAAAACTTTGTCTAGTGGTTTGGCCTAGTGGTTACAGAGCTGGACTCTTATCTGGGAATACCGGGTTCAATTCCACTCTCCCCCATGAAGGCAGCTGGGTGACCTTGGGCTAGTCACAGCTCTCTTCTGAGCTCTCACAGCCCCACCTACCTCACAGGGTGAGAAAAGTGCGGTAGAAAAGCCAACTCTTCTTCTTCTTCTTCTTCTTCTTTGTTATTTACAATTACAGTAGACTTGGTGGAAATTAACAGAATGGAGGGGGCATTTCCCAAGGGACTGACTTGCCCATGGATGCTGCAATTGTCCATCAGGTGCTGAGACCATTCTTGATCCAGATCATCACCACAGAAGCCCTGAGTTTAGGCATAAAGTTTGCAGCAGATCTTAGTCCCTACTAGAGATGTGCATGAATTGTTTCCTTTGCCTTCAGTTCACATTGAACTGAATGTAAGAAAAAGTGTATTCATTTGAATAGACCCCTCTTCGAATGTGGTAGGATTCTATTTGATACAAATGTATTTGTATGAATTTGTATGAATATCTGATACAAATGCATATGCATACCATACATATCCGAATTCCATAACATATCCACTCTGAAAGTGTCAAATCTGCCATGAATCCACTTCAAATCCGCTCTCAATCCATGTTGAATGCACTCTGGATCCATTGGCGATGTGACTGGTGCAGCTGCTTTCACCTCGCCAGCATCTTCCAAAGCATTTGTACGAATATGAATGTCAATGTAGGAATGTCATAACATTTGATTCATATATGAATGTCTGAATTTGTATGAATATCGAATGTTCTGAATAGTCATGCACATCCCTAGTCTTTACAGATGTCCAACTCAACAGATTTGATTCTCTTATCAACATTCATGGGCACTGTGGCTCATAGAGTAATTATGAGAGGATGATGAAATTGAGCAAAGGTCTGGCTAGAAACACTGCTTTTACTTTTTCAAACTGCACTTTGGTGCACTGCAGACTTGCAGACATCCGCTCTCTGTGCTGTATTTTCGTAACCCTTTCAGTGGCAATGCTCATCAGGGGACTGGCAAGGCAACAGGAGTAAGTGTTTTAATGGAGCTTTGCTTTCAATCTTTCTGAAATCTCCACCATGACCCTGTGCTTTGCTTCACTATGGATCAAACTGAAGTCCAGAGATCTCAAAGGTGAGGTTTGATTGGAGCCTCACTCCTCTCCCCAGCTGGCTTTGCTGCATGTGTCACCATTAAACCATTTGGATTTCATAGATTTGACCCTAGACTGCAAAAAAAAAAAAAAAAAAGCCCCCCCCCAACAGATTACTGAATGGTTTTACCTTTCAGTACAGAGTATGGGGCTAAGTGGACTTTTGATTAAATCTTTAAAGTTGGCTACACCAATATTTGAAATTCAGCCAAATTCAGACATTCAAATTTGAATAAAATATTGGTACATTTGAAGACTGATATTCAAATTATCAAATGTTTCAATACATTCCTATGAAACTTTGCATGGGATTCATATGGGATTGAACGTTCGTATCAAGTTCAAATCCTACTACATCCAAAGGGGATCTATTTGAATGAATAGAAATTTTCTTGCATTCAATTCAATAGAAATCAAATACACAAAAAAAGTCCGTGCACATCTCTACCAGCTTGACATCATGAAGTCAAGGAAGCTGTTGGGTTAACATGACAGGTAAACTGAGTGAAAAAAATTAGTGTTGAATAATAGCAAACCAAAGTCAGTACTAGGCATCTTTCTTCTGATGATGACAATAAACTGAAGCTGCAAGCTATTAGAAAACTCTGAGCTGATTTCTCCCCATGATTTTGACAGGTAATCTTACTCACATCATTCAGTCCTTTCCTGCTCAAGATTATCCCTTACAGTTTAAAAAATGGCTTCAATCCCCACACAGACAATCATGTGCAGACAGGATCTCATAGGTCCTCTTTGTTCCAAACATTGTGGCCAAATTGATAAGAGGATTGGGATGGTTTCTCACCCTGGGTACAATTCAACATGTCTCTGCCAGCTGCTGCTGTGGATTTTGCTTTTGTGTCTTGGCCAGACAGCAGAGCTGCTAGATGTTATATATTCAAAATTAGGATGATTTCTGTCTTGTAAAAGGTGCAGATCTCTCTACATCTTGCCTGGAGTAACAATAAAAATTTCCTCTCCTCCCAATGGGGAGAGAGAACTGTACTGGATAACAGGTGCTTCCTTTTCTTCTTTTTAATTAACTGGAAAGAATAGGAATTTAACAGTTATACATCAATCAAGATCTATCTTAAAAGGATAGAATAAAGCAGCTGACTTCTACAATACTCTAGCATCTCTCTCTGCTCTGTATCAAATACTCTAATAATGTATCATTATTGAATCTTACATCAAATCTTCTAATGATGGACTAGTGAGGCATGATAGAGTGGGACATCCTTGTACTTTCTTAAAAGCATCAGTGAACTCTTTGCCACATGGCATCTGGAGAAGTCTGCATTAGCACAGCAATGGATAAATCATCTGGAAACTTGCTGGAGAAAGAGAACAAAAGAGAAAAGGTTCTCTTTGCTGACTGATCCAGTGGCGTGTTGGTAGAGGCCACTGAAATCTGGCAGCCTCTTGCATTGGTGTGGGGAAAATGCTGGATTAAAAAAAGAAAAAAAAAACACTGGTGCTTCCCCACATCATTTGGAAAATTTGAATGATGTTGGACTACAATTCCCATGAGTCTCAAAGAGCTTGCCAACACAACTACCACCACCACCAGCAATCCAGCAAGCAAGCTTCCTTTCATGCCAGCAGTCATTTCTAAGAGCTGTAAGCAAATAAATGATTTAAAGTTATCTCTTACATGATGTTTTGTAAGCCATTGCTTTGCTTTGGAGATGGTCCCAAAAAGCATCCTATGATTTTCATTTGTTGCTTGGAAAAGACAAATGCACTGCGGCAGCGTTCTTCTTTATTGTATGTGTCCCCCTTTTATTACTGCATTCTGCTTCTAAAATTTGCATGAGACAGCTCTGATAAAGTTGTGATAATCATTGGCTAACTTTATTTTCTTCATTTAAAATTCTATTTTTGAGTTTTTAAAGTGTTTTAAAACACTGAAATAAGACTGTTCCCAGTTTTCCTTCCCACTCATTCTTTCTCTTTTTCCTTCCTTCCTTCCTTCCTTCCTTCCTTCCTTCCTTCCTTCCTTCCTTCCTTCCTTCCTTCCTTCCTTCCTTCCTTCCTTCCTCTTTATAGCCATCATTCTATGTCTCTCTAGATCTGAAGCAACCTTTTGTATACTAAAGATATTTTGATGCCACCCACAGGCAGAACTTGGTATTTTTGGCCCCTCTGTCTTCCTTTGAGTCACTAAACACAATTGCAGTGAGAAGGAAAACCTGTATTTTCAGCAACACTAGATGGAGACTTAGCAGTTAAATTTCACAGATAGTTGGAGTAGTGTGAAAGTTATGGGAGAGATATAGAAATAACTGCAAGGTGAGATTTAAGGCTGTTTCTTATATGCATAATATCAACTTTGCCAGGATCACGTCAGAGAAGGAACTAATAGCTGGGGTGGGGGAGCAAATTTTTAAAATATTTTTCTTGGAACAGTCAAAGAAGAACCTTGCGCACGCCATAAAGTATGGTGTGTTTTCAAACTTTTTCCTGGTCTTTTGTTTTTGTAATATGCATCAAAGTCTCTGACAAAAGTAAGAGCACAGCAAGCAAAACAAAACAAAATCAGAGGATAAGCATTTCTAAAAAAGACAAAGGGTTTATGGAAAGAGGAGTAGGAGACATCCATTGCATGTGGGGATCTGTCCAGCGTGCTGAAATTATGGAGTTCCAAATATCACTGAACTATATTACTGATCATGTCCTTCCTTTCAGTTTGCACATCCAGTTGAGCCAGTTTAGTCTAGAGGTTAGGGAGCCGGACTCTTATCTGGGAATACCAGGTTCGATTCCACCTTCCCCCCATGAAGCCAGCTGGGTGACCTTGGGCTAGTCACAGCTCTCTTCTGAGCTCTCACAGATTCACCTACCTCACAGGGTGCTCTCTTGTGGGGAGAAGAATAGAACAGCTTTGTCAGCCCCCTTAAATGGGTGAGAAAAGCAGGGTAGAAAAACCAACTCTTCCTCTTCCTCTTCTTCCTCCTCCTCCTCCTCCTCCTCTTCCTCTTCTTCTTCCATCCAAATTGCTGGCCAATGTGAGTTATAGTTCAAGATCATAGTTTTAAACACCCCTAATCTGTGTAAACATTCCTGTGCTACTGGGGAACTTGCTCAGTTTCCAGCATTGTCCAATAAGCATCTTATTCTTCATACTTCCAACATAAATCTGAAGGAGTTCAGTGGCAGATTAGTAAGGCAGAAGAAAAAGTAAAATACTGTAGTAATAAGAACTAGAGGTGTGCTGAAGTGGTTCAGATTTGAACCTGTTCAGATCACATACGGGTTTGAGTTTAAACTGACCATCCTGCCTGTTCAAAAGCAGAGTTTGAATTTGAACTGAACATGAGGTGTTCAAACAAACTTAGCAAATACACTCTCTCCAATCTGAGATTCAAAGGTGTTCAAAAGGTTTCAATATTGAACTAAACACCTTACCTGTATGAAGAAAAAAAAGGTTAAATCTGGACCCAACAAAGGGGTGTCTGGTTTGCTTTGAACCAATTTAAGTTCACAGACACTTCCAAGAATAATGGTTCAAAGGCTTCTGTACACACCAGCCCATGCCAACCTTGTGCTCTCTAGATGTTACAGGACTGCAGTTTCCATACTCTCCATCTTCAACTTGATGGGCCTTGTAATCCTAAATGTCTGGAGAGTGCTAGGCTTGCAAACAGTAAAGTACATAGTTGCTTCCTAAGATCATGGCCATAGGTAGCTTTGCTAAGGATTTTCTACAAGACATTACCCAATTAAGTTGATACCTGGGACAAGTGAGTCCCCTTCCACAGGATTTGGCCCTGGAAAATGTGCCATTACAATTCTGTAATGGAATACTGGAACAATCATGTCCATGTGGATGTGCATGAATATTCATGCAAATTTGGCCATTTGTACATGAGTCAAATGTTACAATATTCGGATATTGACATTTGTGTGAATACTAATGTTTCTGGACATTCGTATAAATAGTTCAGACATTCGTTAAACTGGAGAAGTGGGAAAGCGGCTGCGCCAGTCACATGTGCAGCAACATAAAGTGCATTCAACATGGACTGAGAGCAGTTTAAAAGTGGATTCGGGTCGGATCTGACGCTTTCAGAGCAGTGTTGTTACTGGATACGTATTGGATACGTATCTCAGATATGTATCAGATACGTATTTGTTCGTATCGGATACATATTTATTTGTATCAGATACATATTCGTTCATGTCGGATATTCGTATGAATTCATACAAATTCATTTGTATCAAATAGAATTTTACCACACGCGAACAGGTCTATTTGAACAATTCCAAATATTCCAACATTTGGTTCGTTATGAATCAAATGCCAAAAAAACACATTAGTGCATATCCCTAGCTTACAATCATCCTGCTACTGCATATGTGAAGGATAAATGCATTATGGGAATCATTTTTGATACATTTTTGAAATAATTTCCTTCCCATTATTTAGCATATTCCAGATCCTCATTCTCTGATGTGACCGGGACACTGCAGTGAAGAGTGTTATCCCTTATGTGATTAACCTACAGCCCCTATAGCATCTGTATACAAAGTCAAGATGTGAATATTATCTCCGCCGCTCGAGACCAGAAGCGGTTAAATATCTTTGCTGTTTTCCCGTAACATGTTCTAAAAAAGGAACCAGGAAGATGACACTGCCTTTTCCCTGACAATAATGGGCATAAAGGAAGGATGTGAGTGGAACATGCACAGGAAATGGATAATTGTGAAGAGATCTTACAGGTAGGTAGATGTAAATCTTGCTCTGAATTATGGCAGAAAATTGCATTTATTTTTATAGATGCTTCTATGTGCTTGTCAAATTTAGGCTTTGAAGTTGCAAGGGGATCAGAGAATCAGTGTGGGTTTTGCAATGCAATACACACACACAAAATACATCTTTTAATACACACTGACTGTGCGTACACTGTGGAATGTGTTTCCAACAACAACAATAATCATCAAATAAAACCCTGGCAGATGTTAATGCTTCCTCATTAGAAAATGAGATCCTGTTGGCAGAGGACACCAGCTCTCCATTACAAGTTGCTGAGTGCTTTGGCTTTCTCTTTCTTAATGTGCCAGGCATGTGAAGATTACACAGTTGGCTCTAGCAGATTGTTTTCGATGCTCTGGAACTTTTTACAGCGCAAGCCCAGCATCTGTGCCTAGAGGGATCTGCTGGGTTTTCAGAATTATTTTGGGGGGATCTATGGTTCAAAAGTGAAACACTGCAGTACAGTTTCCTTGTTCCACAAAGGATTAACTCCTCTGGCTGCTTTCACATGCGTTAAAAAGAGCAGCTTCCAAAAGCAGCTTAGAAGTGGTTGTATGTGGCAGCTGGTGCAACCCACCTCTAACCCACATTAAGAACCAGAATATGCACTTTGGGTGTGTATTCTCTGATGTTTAGTGTGGATTAGGGGTGGGATGGAAACACTAGCATGTGGAGAGCCTTTTCACATTCACCTTATTGGTACACGTGGGAAACACTCTGGTACAATCCGTCTGCACTTTGTAGTGCCATTTTATTTTTATTAGAAATGTGTGTGCTGGAGCAGCCCCCACTATGGACGTGCACAACTATTTGAATGCATTTGATCAAACTGACCAAATTTCAACATTTGAATTTGAATCAAATGTCCTTAAATTTGAATTTAAAGATTCGATTCAAATTTCAAATTTTGGATCTATTTGTTCAAATTATTTAAACATTCGTATGTGTACGGGTTCGTACACGAGGTGTACTTGAAGATCCGCATCTTTCCTGCATTTGTACAGATCCATACAGGATGAAAACAGGTTGCATATGGGATAACTACAGGATGCGTGTGGACAGGTACGGACCCGGGGAAGATACGTACAGGTGTCTACAAATGTTATCAAATTCAAATAAAAAAATTCAAACCAATAGATTCGAATTTATTTAATTTGAATCAAAATTGGTTAGATTAGAACTTTAAACATTCAAATCAAATTGAATTTTAAGGTATTCAATTCAAATTGAATCGAATCCCAAAAATTGCATTCGGGCACCCCTATCCCTTGCCAGTATAGCCATGGAGCAGTTGAAGCTGCTTCACTTCTACTAGTGCCAACTCTAGTCTAGCCCTGCATGCTGCATCTGTACCTCTTCCGGGTAGAAGTGCAGGGGGACCATGTGACCTACACACTGTGTTACCTGGTCATGCTGAAATAGTGGCCATTTACATTTAGCCACTGCTTAGTTAAGCACCAGCTAAGTTACGAATGTGTCACACATCCACAAGTACAGACACCTAAAGCATTCCAGCACTTCACTTCCCACAGATGGGCTTAATCCAGCTTCAGTCCACCTTCATAGTGTGGAAACAAATCCCCAGTATAGTTCAAAGGGAGAAAAGTTCGCAGCTGAGCACACTTGCTGAAATAGAGGTCACACCTAAGGTTTAATCCATCTTCAGTCCACATCAGCAAAGTGGCCAGTAATTTTCTTTCCACATTATCTATCCCAAAGGTGAATTTTTGGAGTTCTTTAACACTGAAAGAAAACAGCTTGTCGCTTTGCTGATGCATTCTGAAGGTGGACTGATGCTCTCATTCTGAAGGTGGACTGAAGCTCGATTAAACCTGTCTGATCTAGTGGTTAGGGGCCAGACTCTTATCTGGGAATACGGGGTTTGATTCTGCACTCCTCCATGAAGCCAGCGGGGTGACCTTAGGCAAGTCACAGCTCTCTTCTGAGCTCTCACAGCCCACCTACCTCACAGGGTTTTGTTGTGGGGAGAAGAATAGAAAGCTTTGTCAGCCACTTTGGGTCCCTTTAAATGGGTGAGAAAAGCAGGGTAGAAAAGCCTACTCTCCTCCTCCTCCTCCTCCTCTTCTTCAGTTTGATCAAAGCCCAGGATTTTGGATTTCACAACATGCTAAATACTCAAGACCTCAATATTGTTAAGAAGCTTCAATGTCCTGTGGAGGGCACCACTAGGACTGGTCATCTTTTACACTCTCACATTTCTCTCTAAAGTTTTCCCTGAGATTTAAAAGTGTTACTTAACTTCAGCAAGTGAAGTTCCGCTTTCTTTTAAAACTATTTGTACATGGTGATTTGAAATATAAGGAATTTTGAAATGTATTTTTATATTTTGATTTTGGTCTGTGACCAAAATCAATTCAGTTCAACTATGGCATGCTGATCTGTTTATGACCAGGACAACCAACACTGAGCAGATGCCTTTTTGTGGATTCCTATAGGGCGCCTATTATCTTTACTGTGTCTGCTTGTTCCATTATGTTCTTAACAGTTCGTTGTTTGGCCTGTAAACCATTCAGGAATCATGATGGGTGGACATGTAAGCTTAGTAATATGTCATGCAGACTAAATCCAGTGTAATTATTTTGTTTCTCAGCTGGTTATAGGTTTGGCCACTGAGAGGAAGGAATTCCACAGAGAGGAAGGAATGTCCCTTTTCTACAAACCTGAAGCACTGTTGCTAGTGTAGTAAATGAGACAAATAGGGTGTGTTCCCATATAAGATTAAATGCAAATTAAAAACATAATAATATTGATAAGTTGTCCATTTTATTGGTCTATGGCCGAATATGACCTGATTGAAGTATATAAAATTATGCATGGTATAGAAAAGGTGGATAGAGAACATTTCTTTTCTCTATCGCACAACTCTAGAACCACGGTGCGCTCTATGAAGCTGATGGGTAGGAGAGTTGGATCCGACAAGGGGAAGTATTTCTTCACCCAGAGGGTCATCGGTTTGTGGAATGTGCTGCCGGAAGAGGTGGTGACAGCTACCAGTGTAGATGGCTTTAAGGTAGGGTTAGACAAATTTATGGATGACAGATGTATCAATGGCGACTAGAGTGAATGCCTGGGTACATCTTTCAGGCTGGCGGGGGGGGGGGGAGAGGCAGGACGCTTCTGGGGCCATTTGCTGGGATTTGAGAGCAGGGGAAGGTCTGCCCTTGTCTCTGCTTGAGATGCCCATGAGCATTTGGTGGGCCACTGTGTGCGACAGGCTGCTGGACTAGATGGGCTGTGGCCTAATCCTCTAATGTTCTTATAAACACAGACTGAGATACATTTCCTTATGATAGTGCATCCACAGAATGCCAAGTGGTGTTACGTTTGAAAGGGGAAACGTTTTGCAAATGATTATTTTGAAGGAGGTGTCCCTTGTGCAGATGCTAGGCTATCCTGCAAACAAATCTTACAGGTACTGCTTCCTGTAGAAAGAAGCAACTAATACTGCTGAACTACCTGGATTTGGGGTGTTTTTCCACTTAGCACCGGTCCCTAATGGGTACTCTAATGCTAGTGGAAAAAACCCCCTTACATTCCTAATCATGTCTTGCTGGGTACCACACTGAGTCCTCGGCTGCCTAGGCTCCTCTATGCAGTTTTCTTGGCAGAGACACAGAAGTGGTTTGCTATTGCCTAGTTCTGGGGAGAGGCTGGGGATGTAGAGGGAGGTCTACTCCCTCAAAAGGGAAGTTAAGACTGAGTGAGGAGGTGGGGCATTAAAAAAAGCCTTTCAAAGAGGCAGTTCCACTACTCTGGAGAGCAGCCACCCGCAGACAACCCCTTCCTTCGGCTTAGCCTAGCACTGAGCGGCACTCCCGAAAGACCTTCAGCCGAACCCACCCGCCACGGGCCCGCCTCCCTCCGCGAAAGCGGGCTGGGCGGGGGAAGCGGGACTCCCTCTCTCATCCTCGCTTGGCAAGCGGCGGCGGCGGCGGCGGGAAAAAGCGCTCTGGCTGGGTCGACGTCGTGCCTCCAGGCGCCTGCAGGGGGCGCACACGGGGGGAGGGGGCTTCTCCCTCCCCACCTCCCGGGTGCAAGTGCCCAGCTGCTAGACCCTCGCAAGGACCTCCCTCCCTTCTCCGCTCTGCCTTCGCCGCGCAGCAGAGGCGAGCGGAGCCACAGCTCTCTCGCGCTCTTGGCTTCCTTCTCTGGAGCGCAGAGGACGGAGCTGGGTTTCCCGGAGGGATGAATGCTCCTCTCATCCTTCCTCCTCCTCCTCCTGCTCCAGCCAGCAGCACCACAGGGGAACAGCGCGCCTGCTGAACTGGTCGCCAGAAGCGAGGATCGGAAGAGCCGGGAGAAGAAGACGCTCCTCCGTCTTCGTCCTGAGGCTGCCTGCCTGCCTGCCTGCCTGCCTGCCTCCAGCGCTTCCTTCCTGGCCGGCTGCTCAGGTAAGGCGGCGCCTTCCCGTGGGCTCTCTCTGGCTGTGGCCACACTTCAGGTTTAATCCAGCTTCAGTCCAATTTCACAGAGAGAGAGAGAGGGAATACATCAGCAGAGTGACATTTTTTTTCAGCGTTAAATAATTCGTAAAATTCACCTTTGAAGAAGAAGAAGAGTTGGCTTTTCTACCCCGCTTTTCTCACCCATTTAAGGGGACTCAAAGCGGCTGACAAAGCTTTTCCATTCTTCGCCCCACAAGAGAATATCCTGTGAGGTAGGTGGGGCTGTGAAAGCTCGGAAGAGCGCTGTGACTAGCCCAAGGTCACCCAGCTGGCTTCATGGGGGAGGGCGGAATCAAACCCAGAATTCCCAGGTAAGAGTCCGGCTCCCTAACCACTAGACCAAACTGGCTCACAGACCAAACTTTGGGATAGATAATGTGGAAAGAAAATTCCCGGCCACTTTGCTGATGTGGACTGAAGTTGGATTAAACCTTCAGTGTGACCACGAGCCGCTGTTATTTAAGAAAGTGTGCTTGGTGGCGAACTTTCCTCCTTTTGAGCTATCCTGGGGATGTGTTCTCTCACTAGGAAGGTGGAGTGAAGCCGGATTAAACCTTAGGTGTGGCCAGTCAGTCTGTCTCAGAAAGTAGCCTCGGTGGCCAAATTTTCCCTCCCTTTGAACTATCCTCAGGAGATGCTGCCCAGGTTTGCCCTTCTCCTTGGTCCGGTTCAGCAGTCCGTTTCCCCAGGATGACGAGGAAGAGAAGAGTTGGCTTTTCTACCCCACTTTTCTCACCCATTTAAGGGGACCCAAAGCGGCTGACAAACCTTCTCTTCTTCTCCCCACAACAGACACCCTGTGAGATAGGTGGGGCTGTGAGAGCTCAGAAGAGAGCTCTGACTAGCCCAAGGTCACCCAGCTAGCTTCATGGGGGAGGGCAGAATCGAACCCAGTATTCCCAGATAAGAGTCCAGCTCTCTAACCACTAGACCAAACTGGCTTACAGTTTGAAGGACGGATGGGCACTGGAGCTCACGTGGGGGAAGTTTCTTCTTGACAGACGGCGAGCAGAGAGCTTTGGATGACATCCAGGCGCTGGAAATTGCTTAGCTTGATAGCTTTGGGGGTTCCTCTCAGCAGCAAAGAGACATCACGCTGGATTCGACCCGCTGCCTTTTCCGTGTACACAATTCACTGTATTTCCTCACACTACCTTCTCAGGGTGTGTTGAATTCCTGTGAGCATGAGTCTTCGCTCGGCTTTGAACAACCTCTGAGCTCCCTGCCATTGAAACGGTATAGTTTCTTGGTATTTTGGTGAGAGGGGGTGAAGCCGGATGGGAATCCCCAAAGTCAAGCCCCAACTGACTGTTTCTGATGCTAATACACGCCCAAGGGAGAAAGGGGTGTTTAAGGGGGCGGGGGAGAACCAATCTCCCTCATATGGTGTGTGTGTATAAACCTTTAACAGATCATAAAAGGTTTGTGTTGCAGCCTTAAAGATCCTCCGGAAGTGTGTGCCCAACTGTCCCAAAATCCTCATGGATTTTGCCTCTTGGTTCTTTGGACACCTGGTTTGCAACCTTCTTCCTTCCCCATCCTCTCTCTTTTGCTAAAAGGATGCTCCTCTGAAATGCTCTCTTTCCTTGGGAATCCAGTTTGTGCTAGAAAGTGAATTCTACTTAACTCCCTTGGGGGCTCAGTTCTGTGTTGCTGGATCCATCTGTCCCAAATTTATTCCAGTGCTACTAAGCAGAACACCTGGTCATATCTCTCACCCAACTAGCTCTCTTAGACATAGTTACTTGGGAGTAAGCGCCGTTGTCCCCAGTAGAGCTGCTTTCCATGTGGTTGGATCTCCAGATCCAGCTACACCGAAAGTTTTAATTCAACTTTGATCTGCCCTGGAGTGAGAGAACACATCAGCAAAAAGACTAGCCATTTCCTTTCCACATAATTTAACCCCAAGGGGTATTTTACGGGTTAGATGATGTGAAAGGAAAACTGCTAGTCACTTTGTTGATGTCTTCTCTCATTTGGGCCATCTTGTCTTGTCGGTTTCTTGTGACAGAAATGGGAATTTGGGGCCTCTGCTAAGAAAATGCCCTAGTTATTCAACCACCCCTGGTCCACAATGTTTTTAGTCATTGATTAATATTTGTTTTTGGATGTCCAGTTAAGGGCAGCTGGATGAGGGGGGGGGAGACACAGGGCTTTTGCATATGTAACAGTGGTGTGGAAGAGAGACTTTCAGCAGGTGGAACTTTTCATTCAAACATCGCTTGCTAAAAATTCTCTCTTCCACACAGCTGTAAAAGGTATGGAAGTGCTTTTCCTTACCCACACCTGTGCAACCTCTTTGGTCATTTAGGTGATGGTGGGGTATTTTTGAAAGTGAATGGAGATTTGACACATTCAGTGAAGAAGGGGGTCTGTGTTCAGATAAATGATACAGCTGTGCAGACTTTCTTGTTTAGTCTTAATGATCTACTTGAGAGTTGGGGAGTTTTGCCCAGTAGATGATGGGTTGAATTAACTATTGGTGGCTTGACTTAGGGTTTATAAATATAATTGACTACTAGTATGAGCATTTTCCCCTCCCACTATATAGAGAAGTTGTTTCCTATTGCTGCAGTAGGAAAGCAGTGCAAAGAAGAAGAGTGTTTGTGAAAGATCCAGAGGAAGGTATTTTGGTGTGGACTGCTAGAAATGGTCTGGTGCTGCCTCTATTCTGCCCACCAGGCATTGATTCCCATTCACTTCTATTACTGAAATGGTTTAAATGGTTTGGATTAGGGTTATAGAAAAGTGACTGCTTGCCTTAAAGCAGGTAGAAAGATGTATTTATCTCTTTTCCTGTTCTATAATAACCAGTGGAGTTAAACATCCACCCCTAAGGAGCCTTTGGGAAAATAAGGTAGCTTTTTCTTTTTCTTCTTTTTTTAATGATGTCTATATCAGCTTCTAGGACGGTGATGGCCAACCTATGACACGCGTGTCACAGGTGACACGCCAAGCCCTTTTGGGTGACACACATGGTCACCCTGGCACCTGGGCATGTAGTGCTTGCTTGTTCTTGAAGTGTACAAAATACCAACTTTCAATTGAAGATTTAGCAGCAAAAGTCACTAATGTAAAGAATTATTTGTTTTTGCTTTTAATAAAATACATATATCAAAAATATAACTATCACAAAATTATGGATATTTCTAGATGTGACACAGCACCCGAGTTAAGCTAGGTTTTCTTGTGAATTTTGACACACTGAGCTCAAAAGGTTAGCCATCGCTGTTCTAGGAAAATTCACCTGCCAGTATTTCTTTGCAAGCATGCAATGCAATCTTCCCTTGAGTGACAGGATTGTGAAATTCACTTTGGGTGCTAAAAAATTAAATAAAAGCAGGTTCAGTGGGTAGGTAAATTCTGGTCTTTTTTTTTCTCATGAAACTTTTTTACTTAAGACATTTCGTTTCAGAAGCAGGTGAGAGGCTTAAAATGAAGCAAGTGTTTCATGTTCCTACACAGATTTGCTCAGGAATAAGTCCCACTGAGATCAATAAGATCTGAAGTGGACTGAAAATGTCTCAATAGTGAAAGCTTAATTTTACTTTCTTGGGTGCAAATTCCAGTGAATAAAATCAGACTCTCATTTTAGAAAGAGGCGGAATCTTTCGAGTTTACCTCTCATTTTCTAATGCCTAGAGACAGGGGTGGAAATTCTGAGACCACCTCTGTACAGTAAGAAAAATATATTGATTTTTGTTGGCTTGCAGAAATGGTTAAGTGCTTACTAATTCCTGCTGCCTGGAGCTGGTATCAGCCAAAGTTAGGAAAAAAGTGCATGTAAGCAAGACTTCAGGGTTGTTTTTCATTTCAGATTATTCTACCCCTTTCTTTTCATGCACAGTGTGAGATTTTGTGAGTTTGTACTTCTGAAATATGTTTTCTAGAAAATTGCAATAGTTGTCAGCCAAAAGTGATGGAAACTTTTCTATACTCTTGTCAGGGAAAGGACTACGTTTCAGAGGCAGAGGACTTGCTTGTATTCTAAAATTCCTGGGTCCAATCACTGACATGTTTGGTTTCCTGCTGTCTGAAGCCCTGTAGAGCAACTTAACAGTTTGTGCAAACAATACTGACCTCCATGAACCAATTGTCTGAAATAGCTGATGGTAGCATCTTACATTCCTAAGTAATTTATTATAATTCCCCACTTGGTGCTCAGTGGAGACTCAAAGATTGCAACACTAGTATTCAGCAGTTTATGGTCAAGCAAGGATATAATTGAATGGCAAGGGACTTAACTAGATCTGCAGACTAGGTTGGAAATGTTCTTGGTATCAAATCTGAAAGGAAGGATTGGGAAAGATGCTGGCAGGCAATGTGAACCAGCAATAGTGCTCCTCAGATGTTGAATGACTGAAATTTCATAGAGACCCCAAATTATAAATAAATAAATTGCATAGAGAATGACAGATGACACATAGGGAGCATGAAATAATTATTACAACATGTGTGTATATAAAAAGCTATCAAGTTGAATTCCAAGCTCCACTAGTCATTGCTAGGGTGACCAGTGGTCAGGGGTGATGGACAATGAAATTGCATGGTACCTGGGAAGCACCACCTTAGTTCTTACTAGGAATATGCATGAATATTCAAAGACATTTGAAATTTGATCAAATTCATCCAAATTTTGACATTCAAATTTGAATTGAATGTTCATAAATTCAAATTTAAACATTCAAATGAATTTTGGATTTTTGAGTCTATTCATTCAAATTATTTGGATATTCGTATCTGCATGGGTTTGTACACAATGTGTACATCTTTCCCACATCTGTACACATTTGTATGGATCTGTACGGGACAAAAGCGGATTGCATACGGGATAACTACGGGATGCATATGGACGTGTACGGATGTGTACGGGCACATACAAATGTCAACATCTGTAAGTATAAATTCGAATCAAAATTCAAATGAATAGATTCAAATTTGTTTAATATGAATCGAATTTGGGTAAATTTGAATTTTATTGGATATTCTATTCAAATTGAATTGGACCCCAAAAATTGCATTTGTGCACACCCCTAGTCCTTATCATGGCATAGTAGATGGACCAAAGATCTGACCTCATAGCAAGCAGCTTCCCAATGTAAGAACAGGTGAAGTGTAGGATCAATTTTTGTACTTGGCGTTCAGCATTAAAACTTGTCGTTGAAAACCACAGAATAATGGCCAATTCCTGGTAGACCTCATGGGCGCTTCTATGCAATTTTCTTGGCAGAGATACACAAGTGGTTTGCCATTACCTGCCTCTAGGGGGAGGCTTAGAATCAAACTAACTAATGCTTTGCCTTGCTGTATCATGGAGCTACAAACACCCCTATCCTCACTTTTACCCACATTAGCTCAAACTTTGTATCACATAAATAAATGCCATGTCAAATGCAAAGAAACAATGCCATGTTAGCTTCATATATTTGCAAATTCAAGCAGCTGAGAACAACTCAGGTTTTGCATGGAGCTTGGAAAAAGGGCTGTGGTCTTGGAGACTTGTCCCTACAGATATGGCAGTAACTGTTAAAGACAGGTCTAGTTACTTGATGGTTGGTGGAACTGATTGTTTTATACATTTATATGCTTCCTGTTAACAAGACTTGAACTGTTCAGTGTAAAAGAAAACTACAAAATTCAACTACAGGGTGAGACTGTTCCTTTAAGAAAGAGTGCCCTATGCCAAGACACACAAAATAAATGTTTGAATATGCAGCTGAGAACCTACCTTATTTTGCCACACTGCAGCCTGCATTTGCCTCCAAGTAAGGCAAAACCTCTCCTGGCTATGGGTGATACCCACTGATTGGCCACTGGTTGTTTGTACAATTTCCCACCTAACTGAACTTAAAGACAAGACACTCTAGTGTTATGAAATCCCAAATGACAAATGCTAAGGGGGGGGGGGATTAGGTCATTTCAGACTAATTTCATCCAGAGGGTACCACTTTAAGCATGTCTGATCACCCCCTGTATTAAATGAAAGCCACTGATACAGAGATGCCATAAAATGTGCTTTTAAAAAGCCCAAAGCAATATAATTTGTAGAGCAAAGCAGCATATGATACACATGCAGTATTTGACACCAACTAAGTTAAAAGAACTAAATCCAACCAAATTCTTAATTGCAATATTGATGAATGCTCATTTAAAAATACATGATCTTGTGCACTAGAGTTTATTTAGGAATCAGGAGGGAAGATGGACCTGTTGTTGTATGAGGACATTTTTCATGGTTCAGAATGTCGCTTGTGTTCACCTACAGAATGATGCTACTTATGGCAATTCAGAAGTGAGTCCTCTTGAGATTTCTGTGGGAAAAATGATTTGATACAAAATTTGTGATCTGGCTATGTCGGCGTGCTGCATCAGGGCTTTATGCACTAATTATATCACTGAATATGTTAGTTAAATTGTTTTGTTCTTTACCCTCTGATGATCAAAGTGGTGAAGCTTAAAGCCCTGAAACACCACACCATGTTAAAAGGATACTGTGCCTGTTGTGAAATCAAGCACATTGATTAGAAAAGAAAGGTTTTCTTTGGAGCAAGGGGGATGCCTAATCCAGTGTTACATTTAGCTTGGGCTTAGCTCCACTGCATCTGATGGAACTTGGTTGGCCTTTTGGCTTCAAAAACTGTCAAAAATAGCGTGATCTCTCCACATCTTCCAACAGAGCTAGAAAAAGGCATGTAAACCATCAAGTGTGTCCATTTATTGAAGAAATAAAAGTATCTACAGGTCACACCAGTTTTGACCTCTGGACAGCCAGAGAGTGAGTCCATTGCCTCTCTAAGTAGTTGATTCCACTTCTGAACTCTCCTTAGTCCAGGGAAGTCCCCCCTATCTTCATTGAAAAGCTGCCCTGTTGAAACTGAAGTCCATCCCTGTGACCTTCATTCTTGGATGACATGACCCTCTCCTTTTTAGCATTCTTTGAGATATTTTCGCAAACATATCTCCCTCTCAATTTGCAAAGCTAAACACAATGTAATTTGTAGTCTTAATATCTTCCTATATTACTTTTTTCCAATTCTGCAATAATCCTCCTTAAATCAACATTGACTCTAACAAGAACCACGCAGAGTGGAATTATCAATTTCCATGCAAGTTGTGTTTGCCTGTTTTGCTGTAACGTCACACTGCTGACTTGTATTCAGTGTAGTCAACTAAAATTTGATGGTCTTTTTCACTGAACTGCATAATCTCTCCTTTGTGCAGGATTTCTACACTTGGAAGTGTAACCTGTGGCGATTGTTTTCTGAATTTCATTCCGTTTTTATCAACCCAAGTCTCTCTTTTAAGAAAACCTAGTATCATTGTCAGTAGGGGTGTACATGAATGCACCTTTTGGGATTCAATTTGATTCAAATCAAATATCCAAAAATTCTGTTAGATTTGAATTTAACCAAATTCGATTTGAATTAAGCAAATTCGAATCTATTTATTCAAATTTTCTATTTAAATTTGCACTTACAAATGTTGACATATTAGTATATGCCCATATGCATCACTATGCATCCCGTAAGCATCCATATGCCTCCATACATATCAGCGTGCATCCTGTAGTTATCCCATATGCAACCCGTTTTTCTCCTTACAGATCCGTACAAATGTATATGGATGCGGGAAAAATGTGTATGTGCAAGTACGCATTGTGTAAAAACCTGCACACATATGAATGTCCTAATAATTTAAAAGAATAGATTTATTTGTTCAAATAGATCCCCTTAGAATGTGCTAAGATTTGTATTCGATTCGAATGTTCAATCCCATATGAAGCTTTATACAAAAGTATCGAAACATTGAATTCAAATTCAGATTTGAATGTTCAAGTTCTGCCAAATTTGGCCAAATTTTGAATGTTACGAATATTTGAACACATCCCTAGTCTGCAGGTTTGAGGACAATCTACATCATTATTCCGAGTATTTTGAAGAGTACTCTGGCCAGAACTGAACACAGGAACACCCTTCTTAGAATCTCCTTCCCAGCTAGGAAAGGAGCATTGGAAAAGTGCATGAGTACTGCTTTACAGACAACTGTACATCCACGCGATAGCAGTTCCATCCAGCCCATGCGTAGCTGCATTGCTTAGTTGGATGTCATGGGACAGTTGTCAAATGATTTGCTACATTCCCGCTATCTACTCAATAACTTACCAGTCCAAAAAGAAGGGAGGAAAGTGAAAGAAATTTTTGCCCAGTTCTTACCTGACAAGCCTATGTTGGTTTGTGGCAATCATTGCCTGGTTTTCACGTTGCTTGCCGATTCGAGTTTTGATAATACGTTCTAATTAATATCCAAATTCTTCCTAGTTAGTTCCTGTTAATGACACCTTTGGGAAGATGTCTTTACCCTATTTCCGCCTTTGCTCAGTACAAAGGAGCTTCAGTAAGAACCTTCTCGTAACTCTAACCACCTGTCCCTCAAAACCAAATTCCACTGGAAAGCAGAGCACTGCTAGTTCAATCCCCAGCTCTCCATAGAAGGAGGCAATGACAAACCATTTATCACTGCTATGAAAATTGCATAGTGGTACCCATGTAGTCAGCCAGGAGTTAGTCACAATTTGAGAGTAACACAACATATTTTTATCAAAAGACTTCTGAGTATTAGGGTGTTGAGAAATATCTTGATGCTTAGGGCTCTGGAGACATGGGGCCTTTCTGCACTTGGCCTCATTCTGGAATATATCCCAGAATAGAGACCTGCTATCTGCCTGCTAGTGCATGCTATTGAAGGCCCCAGGTGAGGTCTGCCAGAGTGTGCATGAGCATGTGCCATCCTGAGTTATATTCCAGAATAAGGCCAAGTATAGAAAGGGCCAAGCTTTGGCCATGTTATATTTTTAAAGATGACATGGGTACCAAGCACTTGTGGAGTTAATTGTGAGTCTACATTGGTGTCACCTAGTATACCCCTCACTGGTGCTTCTCGTAGCCTTTCTTTTATGGAACTACCTAAACTTCATCCAGACAGCACTTACTTAATTTGCATTATTTGGATAATCTGGAGTAAAGTCCATCCAGACACATTTTATTGTGGAATATCCACAAATACTCCAGTTTACCCACATAATGCAAATTAAATAAGTGATGTCTGGATGAAGCTTTAGTCATTTTGGAGTTTTGTTTTGTTTTAAATGCATTTCTTTTTTCTTTGGCTGAATATACCCACATTGGTACACAAAGTAGAGATGTTCATGAACTCAAATTCACAGGCTCAGTTCAAATCAAAATGAAGCTTGTTGAGTTTGGTTTGATCAAAAACTAGGCCATACAAGCTTGACTAGTTCTGAGCTGAACCTTAAACAGTGTGAAAACTGAACATTTAAGAAAGTGCAGAATTATGCAAATCTTATCTAAGAAAGGGCAACACTGCAAAATTTTGCACATCATGTCTAAAAAAGTTCAGAATTGTGTAATTATGTGCTTTGAAAAAAAGCTGTAGGTGATGTGGTACAAGGAAGCTTGGCACCATCCCTCTTTAATGCCCACAAACTCTTGCATTGATCAAGATGGAGGTCAATTTGAACAGTTTAAATCAAACCAATCAGTTCAACCCTGTTCAAATACCGTTAGTTCAGTTTGAATCAAACTAAGCCCTTTGAGTAGGAGGATAGTTCACTTCAATTCAAACTTGGTTGAACCATTTCGTTCAATTCAACCCAACAGAACACAGGCAGATTTTGAAATCTTTAACCCAAAGCTTTCTTTGTACAAATTATATTCTGGTCTGTTGAGATCATCTTCAGTACAAGTTGAGTTTGCCAATCCCAACACTGTTACTTTTCAATATTATACATCAGTCAAAATTAGTTGGGTTTACTTCCAACTAGTTGTAATGTGAAAGTTAAAAGGTAATCATTCTGGTTTTTACACAAATGGAAATGTGTTAAAATGGATAGCAGTCAGATCTGGAGATGGACCACAGAAGATTTAAAATGAAGGCATGACCACGGCCATAAACACATCTTGCTTCCAGACTTGTCCCACATGGATAGACTGCCATTGCCATATGAAAACTACAGCTGGGGCATTCCTGCATTTTGCTTCTCATCCACAGGATGGGAATAGTGCATTCCCACTAGCATGCACTAGCATTTACATTTGCAAATGCTACCAAATGCCAAACCAGTGCACCACGCACCCAGACACTCACCTGGGTCTGGATGTGTGTCTGGATGCCACCATCTTCTCCACGGAGCCCAGCATGACTGCATGTGTACAGGCATTGTTGCCATGACAATGATGCTCTGCACATGTGCATTAATGTTTCTGGTCGTCTGAGGTGCCAGTGTACTTGCATAGCATCTCAGATGACCTCTGGAACTGGAAGAGGTCCAGTGATGCTCTCTCCAGTGGCCAGGAATGGTAAACAGCTGGGCACATGTGCTGCAGGAGGGGTAGCTTCTGGTATAGCAGGAAACATTTCTCATGAGAAAACACCTCCTGTAAGCGCAGATGGTGCTTCCCAGAACTTACCCCAGTGTGCACTAGTGGGCTTAATGCAAATTGGCCTCTGTTCTTGTACCTGAGGGTTGGTTGGTTGCATGGATGCAGGTGTTCAGCTTTTTGGGAGGGTTCAGCTGTGGTTTACTGTACCTCCATCCAGGAGATCCCATGGATTGACCTTGTTTTTTCCTTGAAGTTGCTCCATAACTGAGTCACTGAGCTACAGTCATTATTACATATATAATTTAATGGTAAGTCCAGGCATTTGGTGTACTGTTCATCTTTATTTCAGGATAAGATCTTGCCGCAGTAAGCCAAAATATGTACTTGTCTCACACACTTCTGTCAGTGTTCATGTTATTGGCAAACCGCAGACTAGTTGGATGAAGAATACGGAGGTGAGAGGAACTGGTATCTGCAGAGAATCAAATTATAGTTTGGGAGCCTTCAGACTGGAGCCTCCTCCCATAATCCCAATCTATTTGCTACCACTGTTGGGAACTAACACAAGATTCTTTGGCTTCAGAAGAATACGTATACATACAGATATAATGGAAATGCCTAGTGAAATGTGGCATTTTGATTCCATCCTTTCTCCTGCTTGTGTGAAGCAAAGGAACATTTTAGTTTGTTAATCCAGGATCTGGTTATGCAAATGGTCATTGATATCCATTAGGAATGTGCATGAATTTTTTCTTTTTCTTTTTTGGCATTTAATTCATAACAAATTGAATGTTAGAAAATTCGTATGTGTTTGAATAGATCCCCTTAGAATTATTTATTTATTTACATTTCTATCCCGCCCCATACCCGAAGGTCTCTGGACGGGTAACAGCAGATTAAAAACAAGATAGACATTAAAACAAGATAGACATTAAAACAAAATACAGATTAAAAACACTTTAAAAATTCAGCACGTTTAAAACAGTACTCTCCATACTGCGTTCATAGTTCAGAATGTGGTAGGATTCTGTTTGATACAAAGTATTTCTATGAATTTATACGAATATTCAATACGAACGAATACGCATCCGATACTTATCCTGTAATATATCCGTTCTGAAAGCGTCACATCCACCCTGAATCCACTTTGAATCTGCTCTCAAACCATGTCAAAATCACTCTGGATCTGTTGCAGATGTGACTGGCACGGCCGCTTTCCCACCTTCCTGTTTCATGAATGTTCAGAACCATTTGGATTCATACAAGTGTCAATGTACGAAAGTCGTAATATTTGATTTGTATACAAATGTCTCAGTTCATTCAAATCTGTACGAATAATGAATGTTATAAATATTTGTTCACATCCCTAGTTAGTAGTAATCAGCTGCAAGGTACACCCACCCACCCCGGTGAATAATAGCTGCAGTATCAAGCTAAGAAAGGTGCTTTGATTTTGGACATTCAACATGCTTTAAAGTAAATTTAGCTTTGCTTCTATTTCCCCTCCCCAATATTTGTGACTTTTCACAGAAGACTTTGTTAAACCTCTTTCTAAGAAATTGGGGGGAGGGGTGTTTGCTGGTCTTAAACCAGCCAATCATTTTAGGAAAAATGGATTAAACAAAAGAGAGTGTTAGGATTTTTTTTAAAAATTAAATACTGTCTTGTGGTTTTGAATAGCCTTGGTGTTGTGCCTCAAAATACAGTATATCCATTATTTTCTCCTGATGAGCTGAGAATAGGCTGGGTTGCATTAAAAGTCAACAGGCAGTGTTGCATTTTTAAGGATTTCTTTGGTCCATTGATGGTTGTCATCTAGAAGAGAAGTATAGAGCAGGATACAAATGCAAGTAAATAAATAAATAAAAACAGCTCCCGCTTCCTTGTTTTTAACCCTTTCCTTGCCAAGGACAAGGAAGTGGATCAGGTTGCTTGAAAAGTCAACATGTTATATTTACTTGATTTTTTTGAAAGAGATACCTCTGTTGATTTTCCCTCCTCTTCCTTTACGCTTTCCTGCAGCCACCACCCTAGCAAAACCACATTCCTTCTTTTCTGCCTGTATTTTATTTCATTTTGCCAGAGACACCCCAAAGCCATTTTGAAAATTCACCACAACAGTTCTTTTCAAATTGCTTTTTAAAAAGAACCCATTCTTGTTCATTTTAAGATTCATGATACTATGGTTTCTTCCCGTTCCTTCACCTTGCATGACTTTTCTGAAAAAGGCCCCTGATATTTCCACTTCACCTAATGCCATAGAGGTGCTTTCAGAGGTCTTGATTTAACTCTGCAGAACGGATCCTTCCTAGGGTTCCTGGATGGATCAAGGACAGGAAGTGTTGAACTACAGGCCTTTCTACACTTACCTTAATTTGGGGTAGATGACTCCATAATCCTCTTCAAGGCCTCTTTAGTAGGGACACCACCACCCCAAGATACTTAATCTGCTGCACTAGACAGAGCATGATGCTCCACTCTAGCAGGAGATTATCCTGATTAAACAGGTCCATGAGCATACTAGTAGGTAGTCTAAGTCCCTCAGGAGCTCTGAAGCCAGGGACATTAGAACTTCTGAGGTTGGTTCTGAGGCATATACAAACTTTTCAGTTGGTGCAGGAGTCAGGACTTGAACACAGTGTTGTTTCATCCGGGACTTGCCAATATTGAGACCAGGGGGCATTGCTTTATCCAGAACTGCTGCTCTGGATCATGGCAGGTAATTGAAAGCAAACTTCTGTGTAACCCAATACTACCTATTTCGTATTTGTGGATGTAACCTTGGATACATGGGTGTCTTAGCCTAAAAACTGTAGGGAGATCTGAATCTCTCGTGGGAGATTTTGGGACACAGTTATATTTAAAAATTACTAGATGTATGTATGTTTGATTAGCTAAGCACAAGCAATCTTCTTAGAGTTGCAGTCTTCAAACATTTTCAAGAGATTGATTATGCCTCAGACGAAGTCCTTCAGTATTCAACAGCAATCATTCGCAAGTTACAGATTCTCAAATACCATCAAATTTGTTGAATTACTGCCAAGTATATTTTTGATAGATCTCTTTAAAAATGGGATCTGTTTCACTTTCTTGTCCTGCCAAGTATAATGCTTATTTTTAGTTTTCATTAAAAGATAATAAGAGATATTTTTCATTTTGAAGTTTATTACTTATAGGGGAGGAAATGTACCAACCTGTTCTTGAATAAAAAGTATTTCCTGATTTTGAGTTCCAGCTACGGTTTTAGTGAATTTGTATAGATTTGTTTTCTGAAGAAAGCAATACTAATTGGTCTGCAGGAAGTAGGGAATCATATGTTAGAAACACCCCTGGATTGTTCAATTATAGTAGTATAAGTTTTCCACTCAGACCTGTTAGAATATTCCATGCATAGATGGAATACAGCATTCTCTATACAAATATGGACACTGATAGTTTGTTTCCAACTGATCTTGGAGAATTCCCAATATGGCAGCTTCCAGATTAGTGGATTAAATCCACTGCTTTTAAAAAATATGCAGTTTACCAGCTGCGAGGTGACAAAGTTTTGTACCCACTTCCAACAGAAGTCTGCAGCTTTCTCTTTGGCGGCCGCGAGACTTCTGTGGCTCATGCGATGAGGTGCACATCACATGGGAAGGAGCAGCCAATGAGAGCTGAGCTGCAGGCTCAAGTCTCGTTTGGTGTTCTCGCAGTCCTTTCCGGACTTGTGGGAACATTCAGATGTACCTTATACTGCGGCCTGAGTGTTGACCGTTCTGCAGTAAGGTAAATTCAAAGTAGTGGTGACTAATGCACCGCCACTACACAGGATCGGGGGTCAAGTGTGATGCCTGCACCTCAGCTGTGCATCCCAATGGGCAGCTTTGTTAAGTCTGGACATGCCCTCTGTCTCAACTGTAACAGTTACAGTACTTATTTCAGAGAGAAGATTTCCAGTTATTGATGAAGCGGGTGTAGACTGTTGACAATTCCATGGGAAAGTGGAGTGGGAACAAGTAAAGGAGGAGGAGGAAGAGGATAAATATTATAGGGTCTCCAGAGATCTGCTTTACACTAGAGCCCTAGAAATCAGAGAGATGCTGGGATGGAGAGGCAAGATTACCTAAAAATATGAATCATACTACATGTATAGGCTCAGAACCAATGTTGTTTGCATCCTCTTCATTAGTTATGTTAATCCAGCAGCCTAGTTCTAGATAAAATGGCATATAAAGCTGCCTCCAGACACCAAAGGTCAACGGCAGATCTTAATGGAAAGCTAGCATTACCCTCTGACAGGGCCCAGAAGCTTCCCTGGCATGAATTCAAATACCAAGGTGTCTGGCAAGGCTCCTGTGGCATTGATTCAGAGCACCTCCCCAAAGCTCACTGTAGTCTCTCTTTCTCTCTCGCTCCCTCCCTTCCTATGTGCTTGGTGAGTTTCCCTTCCCACTTGCAGACACTGTTGTTTTAATATATGCTTTTATTCTCTTAATATATTTGATTTTAAATGTTGTTACCCACCCTGAGACCTTCTGGTATAGGGTAGGATAGAAAAATAAATAAATAAATATTTCTTGCCAGACCAATATCACTGGAGTTTCAGCAGGCATCCATGGCATTTGGTTCCATGTAAAGACAGTGTGAGGAATGGCACACTATTTAATGATAAACAATATGTTTTATTGATTTTAATCATGTTTTCATGGGCTTTCAATGTTTTTATTGAATTTTGTGACTTGCCCGGGGATCTTCGGATGAAGGATAACATATAAACAAACAAACATGGACATACTGGAAGTCAATGGATCACCAAAATGGGCCCAACCAGAAACTTTGAAGGCCAAGAGCCTAGGAAGGCTGGGCACCAACTGTGATTGCTGTAACCAGCCTTCAAAGCCAGAACACGTGCCTTGGATAGGCATGCTGCCTGGAATGTGTTCCACTGCAATCTATCCTAGGTAGGATGGGTTGTTCCTGCTAAGTTGTTGAAAAGGTCCCCACTGTATTCTGGCTATAGGGCGTGCCCTTTGTGGTCCAGGATACAAACATTGGTCCAGTTGTGGACCTCTTCAAAAATATCCTCACTTGAACTAGATTCAGTGCCATTTTGGTGCCTTATTCCAAACTGTAGATTTGTCCTATGTGGACATAGTGTGCTGAGTTGGGAAAGGCTCTGGTTGTTCACACTAGTATGCAGACAGCAGAGGCCTAGACTGGAACATGTTCCAGCCTACCACCCAGTTTGGAAAGTAGAACGAATCACTGAAAGATCCCACCACTTCCCACATAAACCTACCCAAATGCTATTCTCTTATGAATACCTGGTCTGACTTTCCCCTGTTTTGTGGGCTAATTGAATGATTACTGGAGAAGCGTCCTTTGCAATTGCTTCATTAGTGCAAAGCTCCAGATGGTGATGGAAAGATGAATATTGAAAGGAATAGATCTGTATGTCTTAGAACCAAGCTCTTGGTTTCTTGATTTTATCGTTGCTGCATTATTATTACCTAAGGTAAGTTCCTGATTGATTCCCCCCTCCCCAATAAATTGTTAAAAGAACTAGGCCATCCTCAGGTAATAAGCATCATATATTGGAGGTAAGGTGGCCTGCTTTAGTTAACAAAATGTCTTGGGCTGGACTTGCAGAGCAAACATGGCTGACATCATAATTTTATGGGATCCAATAAAAATGCTTCTCATTTTCTCTCTCTCTCTCTGTTGAATTGTAGGAGGGGATTTAATATTTCAGCCTGTTAAAAAGCAGGAGGAATAATTTTTGGATGTGCAAATTGTTAGTGACTTTCCTCGTGAACTGCATCTAGGCTGCCTCCAGACTTGTGGAATAAATCCGCAGTTAAAGGAAAAAGTGCAGCTTACTGCTGCGAAGCGACAACCAGCTGCCTTGACTAAAAAGCAGCTCTGTGGCTTCCTCATAGGAAGCTGTGAGAGCTGAGTCGGAGCTCACCGTCACGCAGGATGAGGCAGCCAATCAGATTTTAGCTGCCCTTTCTGCTCTCATTCATCTCTTCTTGCCATTCCGCCCGGAACTGCAGGAAAATTCAAATCTTCTTTATATTGCACTACGAGTGTTGTTAAATCAGCATTAAGATGAGTGTGCAGTAGCAATCGGATAATGTGCCACCACGATGATCACATTCCGCTGTGCAGTATAAACAAGTCTGAATGCAGCCCCCGTCACATTCATACCAAAACAACACTGTGAGGTGAAATACCCATTTTAAGGGTACAAGGAGAAAACTCAGCTGTCTGTCTAGTGTGGCAATCTGGGTTTAATCTTGAAGATGGTCTGAAAGCTGGAACTGATACAAAATGCAGCAGCTTTGCTGCTGACAGATGATTCTGGCTGAATGCACATCAGAAGAGTCTTGAAAGACCTGCACTGGCTGGGTATTCACTATTCAGTCCAATTCAAGGCATTGATGTTAACATAGGGTGTTTTTCCACTGTCACTAAAAGTACCCATTAAGTACCCATTAATGGGTACATAATGGCATTTTTGTACCCATTAATGGGTACTTAATGGGTACTTCTAGTGACAGTGGAAAAACACCCATATAAAGCTCTAAATGGCTTGTGTCCCACTTACCTGAAGGAGTGTTTAATCCCATATATACCCATGTATTGAGATCTCAAGGACAGTGTCTTGTTGTGGTGCAAATGGCGGTGACCTGCAAGAGAGCCTTTTCGGTGGTGGCCACCAGATTCTAGAGATTCATCATGCACCTTTGTTGTATGGTTTTTGATGCCTGGTTAAAATGTACCTCTTCACCAGTCTTTTGATAGTTAGCTTCTTCTGAGTGCTGTCCTGCCAAGGACATTGGTATGACCCACCATGGGATCTTCAGGTAGAGGGCAGGATATGAATTCCTAAATAAAATAAAATAAATTCTAATAATTAAAAAAATTATTTACTTTTTTGTGGCTTTAAAGCTCTAGATGAAGCTGATACTGATAGTTCCATCAGGGAAAAACGAGCTTGAAACGGATCATCCTTCATTGTTTTAGAAGAGGGAAGAACTGGTGAGAAAGTAATATTATTTGAAACAAGGTGCTGAGCTGTTTGAGTTGCAAGACACTAGGGGGCAGTAGAGTACCAGTTGAAGTTCTGCAGTATTAGCTGCAGAGGGAAATCTAAATTAATGGGAATCCTGCAAGTGTGTTCAATGTACAAGGGTGAATGTACTATTTATACTTTGTACTTGCACACACTTATGTGCCTAATCTCCTGAGAAGTTCACCAAACTATCTCTGATTTAGCTTAATGCACCCACCTACATTATTTAATGTAGATCCAGCGTGATGTCACCCAGATAGTGTTGGACAACCATTTTGTATATTCTGAAAATGCTCTATAGAGAATACAGACAGCAGGACAATAGCATATTGGAAGAGGATCACCTTCTGGAGACAGATCTCCACATTTCAATGCAGAAAAAGAAAGGTTATTCAGATATACATAAAAAGGTGGCAGAATCCAAAATTTTTAAAAAGACAAGTCAATAATTCCTCTTTCCAGTCTTCAATGGCCCTGATTAGACAATTGAGTTAAGGCCTTTTAACTTCAACCTTCCCTCCTCCCCTCAATCTCCTGAGGGGATGGAGAGACAGAAGAATATATTAAATATAAACTTGTTATTTTAAATAAGAGGAGCATGACGGTTACTAGGCATTCCTTCTCAGTTTTTATGGTACTGTACTATGTCTCTTTATCAGATTTTCTGTGTCTCTGTATTTCCTCATCTCTCCAAAATTGTTTATTTTACTTTGATTCCCGTGAGGACAGTATGCTGAATAAAAATGTGACAGTCCCAAGGGCATCTGGCCTGTATCAATGTTACACTTCAGTTTCAGAGTTGCTCAGCCCGGTGAAACCTATTCATCCTGCCGTTGTCAAAAGACAAGGAAAAAGCAAATGTGAGCAACAATCACAGGCTGTTACAGTGAATCTGACTCAGTTCATGATGTTTTGCTCTTTGGTTGGTTTGACAGCGGCGGCGGTGATGGAGGAGGCAACGTATGACGTTCTCCTTGCTCAGCAGCCCTTTGAATTTCCTACTTTATTAAGCACTGTTTTTAAAACCTATGAAATTGTTTCTTAACCAGAGTTCACCTGTATTAAAAAGGAGGTACATTTCTGTTAATCTGGACACTAGTTTGCCGTCCCCATTTTCATGAACATTCTAGGCTAGAAAAGGTTTATTAGAGATGGAATGAGAACATGAAGGCAAACAGTACAGGCTTGAAACTTTTTTTGCTGCATGTCAGCCCAAGACATGACAGCCCAAGACAGAAAAGAGTTAATAATCCCCCCAAAAGTTTTTGTTACGTATGTATGTATGTATGTATGTATGTATGTATGTATGTATGTATGTATGTATAATTTTTTAATTGCTTTAATCCAAACATCACACAACACAAACAAACAAACATTATGAACAATTAACAAATGTGTGAAAATTAAGCACTGAACACCAATCAAAAGTAGTGTTAAAACCAGTAGGACTCAGGTGGAAATAAAGCTAGAAGCTTATGTCTAATGGTTGATTGGGAAGAAGAAAGTGAAGGGTGGAAGGCTGGGTTAAGCTGTGCTTGAATACTAAAGGATGCCCATTTCTCAACAAAGCGAGCTTGCATTTTGTACTGTTGAGCCATACATTATATTTCCTGAAAATTGGTGCCAGTCAGCATGGCCTGCAGTCAAGGTTTATGAAGGTTGGTAGTACCAAGATCTATAAGGCGGCAGGTGCAGAAGGTTGCCTTGTAGAGAAAACACATGCTCAAATATGCTCAAAGCCATGAGAATATTTCCCCCATATTTCAAACTATAGAAATCATAACGGTGGTTAATTTGTTTCGACTCAGTTATTTTACTTTTTTTTTATACCTCCTTCCATCACATGGTCCAAGGTGATGTAAAAGACCAAGTTTAAAAAAATGCAAGAATGCAAAAATAAAAGATATTTCAAGATGTTTCTAAAAGTGTCTATACCGAACTGAAGCTAAATGTCAGAGTAGATGGATTTTTTCAAACTAGACACTGAAAAATAAAATGTACCTTTAATGTACTTATTTTCCCCAAGGACTTTCTTGTTCCCTTCTCTGCTTCTTAAGAAAGGAAGACAAGAGGGAAGCAACATCTAATTATGCTTGGTTCCATTCCCACTTGCACTGCGTTAATCTTTTTTGAAATTAGTAAGACCTAACACAGGAGTAACTTGGCTCGCCTGTTGCAGCTGGTAAGGCTGTGTGAAACAGGCAGATTCTTGAAGGGAAGTGGCCCAGTGATACTGAATATATCCCAGTTCATACAGGGGATAGGACCTTACATCTCCCGAATACAGTAGTTAGTGCAGATCCAATGGATGATAATCTGAAATTCTATGCACCCTTGTAGTTGTGCTGAGACAAAGAAAAACATGATTGTTCTTTGCAATGTACAATCATATTGCCTTTAGGAAGCCATCCCAGGAGACTGCAGTATTGTGGTGTATGGTACCACCAAGACTGCTTCCAAACACAAGGTGAATTCTGTATCTCATTCTGTCAGCAATGCATTAATGATTCCAATGCACAAAAATTGTGTTTAAACACTATTACAGGATATACAGCAGATTTCCAATAAAATTCCTCCTGGAGATTTCCAGGAGCTAGCCAGAGGAAAATGAGAGAGAATTTGGGAGCCTCCTGGAAATCCCCAGTGAGTTGATCTTGTATACTGCTCACCAGATGTGCAGGTAAGCTGGGTTTACTGCTTACATCAGGTACATCTTAACATGGCAAAATATATAGGATCTTGTTTATATTTCACATTGCCTCTTGCCTTAGGGATTATTCTTGGAGACTACATGGGTACATCCATACTGAGCCAGCTTGGTCTAGTGGTTAGGGAGCCGGACTCTTATCTGGGAATACCAGGTTCAATTCCGTCCTCCCCCATGAAGCCAGCTGGGTGACCTTGGGCTAGTCACAGCTGTCTTCTGAGCTCTCACAGCCCCACCTACCTCCCAGGGTGTTCTGTTGTGGGGAGAAGAAGAGAAAAGCTTTGTCAGCCGCTTTCAGTGCTCTTAAATGGGTGAGAAAAGCAGGGCAGAAAAGCCAACTCTTCTTCTTCCGTACAATTTTCTTGGCAGATAGAAAATTTGCATCTCTTGGTTGCTTCTGGGAGATGCTTGGATCTGAGACCCTACAGTGATGTCCCTTGTGAGACGTAACTTACATTGGTTCCCTCCTTTGCAGTTTCTGCAGTCAAACTAGTGCTGGAGTGGAGAAACTATTTGAGGATCATTTGAAATACAGAGTTCTCTTAGAACCTTGTCATATCCTTAAATTCATAGATTTAGACCACTCCCTACTGATCCAAACCCAAAACTGCTATCACCACAAGGCAAAGAGCTAACTTTGGGATAATGTGGACAAAGAGAAATTTGGAGAATGTGGGACTTGCAGGATTTGATTGGTTGGTTGATTGGTTGCAGCCTTTTGTTGTTTGTACCACTGAGTCATGGCTGACTTCTGAGACGTTTTCGCACGGGGCTAAACGGGACGCGTGGGAGACAGCTGCGGACACGTCATCCGCATTGCCCAAGCGCGGCTTGCGCTCCGACGTGTCCGCAGCTGTCTTTTTCACGTTCGAAATGTAGAGCACTTTAAAGTGCTCTACATGCGTTCCAACGCGGACGAGCCACCCGCAGGCGTTTGGGAGGAGAAGCATTCGCGCCTGCTTCTGTCTCCCGAACAGCTGCGGGCTCGCCCCCGACGCCGGCGCGGCTTCGACAATCAGCTGTTTGACAATCAGCTGATTGTCGATCTCTCTCCGCGGCTGTCTCCGCGCCCCTGGCCGGCCTTTGCCGGCTAAGACAGCTCCCGGCGCTTTCACCTTTCGCACACAGACGCTCCGGAACGCGTTTACACGCGTTCTGGCGCGTCTGTGTGTGAAAGGGGAAAGCGCCGGGAGCTGTCTTAAGCTTTCCGCCTGAACGCGTTCCGTTTGGAACGCGTTGCAGTGCGGAAATCCCTCTGGTTGATTATATGAACACCTCTATGCAGTTTTCTTGACAGAGATACAGAAGTGGTTTGCTTTTCTTATTTTCAGGGAAAGGCTGGTGATTGAATTGACAACCCTTTTCTTTCTGGGCAGATTTCTCTACTCCTGAGCTACAGCCACTTTCTTCCCTTTAACTGATTCCAGCCTATGCTAATACATATTTTGCCACCTTTGGTTCCTGTTACTAGCCTTGATTTTGGAGTAGGAGTGGGAGGACCACCACTTGCTCCCTAGCCTGGGGTGGAAGGATCTCTTGTATTGGGCAGCCATTCCTTCCCTATTAATAAGAGGAGTAGGGGTGTGCACAGATGAAATTTCTGACATTTGATTCTATTTGAATGAAATTTCCAAATATCTGAATTCATACAAATGGAGGAAAACAAACTTCTGAACATTTGAAACGATGCAAGTACAATCGCATCTATTCATATGAATATTCAGTATGTATCCAAAGTTACAAATTTCATACACATCTGTACACATCCCATTTTTATCCTGTATGCATCCCGTTTTCATCTCGTACATATCCGTATAGATGCATACGGATACAGACAAGATGTGTACAGATACTGTATGTGTGTGATGTGTACATATTGGTACACATGTGAATGTCCAAATTGTTTGTATGAATAATTCAAAATATTCATATTCATTCGAATACTAAAAAAACAATGTCTGGACATTCGATTCGAGTTCAAATGTCCAAATTTGTCTGAATTTGAACGAATAACAAATATCTCAAATATTTGTGCACATTCCTAAAGAAGAGCACTTCTTTTGTGCCTGTGTATGTGTGTAGGATATACTTGGAAAACATATGGAAGAGCTTAAAGTCAGTTACTCACAAGTCCCATCCTCTTAAATCTCCCCCTTCTGCACTCTCTGGCCCAGCAGGCAGTTGGACGATCAGTTAAACTGCCATTCAGTTCTTTTGCCAACCCCCCTCCGCCCTGCCCCCCAAAAAGCCTTAATATCAAACCCTGGGCACACTAGGATATTTTGTGACAATAAACAGCTCCAAAAAATGTTCTTTCAGTCTGACTGTCACACGGATGTTGCTGCTGGTCTCAGCCAAAGGGAAGGAATGTGGGTGAAACGTAGCTCTGTCTTGATGGAACCGGAGAAGCAACTTGAAAGCACAAGCTAGTGAGATTTAAGAATCAAGCCAGACAGCTGTGCTTTGTTGGGGCTGCAGTAAATTGCTCTCCCAAACTGCTGTTTACTGCCAGCTTCTGTGTGACAGTTGATGAGGGCCTAGACATGTATAAACTCTATATGTTGGCTGCTGGTGTGGCCTCGGCTTCTGAAATGTTATGTGTTCCAGCAAGTGTTGGGCAGATGTTTCCTGAGATTCATTAAGCTTAATAAATACATGGGGATCACAAAAATATTGCAGGTACATCAGTGTTTTTGGTTTAAAGCAATGAAAAGGAAAGATGACAATCTCTTTGTTATCCCCCCTCATGTGTGTATCTTTGGTAGCTATACAAGATACACAGTTTTAAACAGTGATGGGAAAACCAAGAATCATGCCTTGATCTTGCTATTATAGGCACTTTTAGTCATGTTATTGGTGAGGTCCTGATGTAATGGCTTGTGGCATCAGCCCCTCCTCCTCTGACAAAGAGCTATCTGTTGTCTGGGACAACCAAGGCGAGCGCAGCTTCCCTGACAGTCAGGGTGAGGGAGGCGCGGCTCAGTGGCTCAGTGTGACTGCTGACCCTATAGCCCAAGATGGAGACAGCTCAGACAGAGACATCGGGCAACACCCTTTGTTCTGAGACAAGAGGGGCAACACCTGAGATGGTCAGCGCATCTGAAGGTCAAGCAGCTGCACTGAAGGAGGTGTGATTCTCCCTCACTTTCTTCAGCACACCCCATGACTGCAGAACTTGTTGCAGACAACGTTGAAGTATATAAAATTATGCATGGTATAGAAAAGGTGGACAGAGAAAATTTCTTTTCTCTATCCCACAATACTAGAACCAGGGGGCAGTCTATGAAGCTGATGGGTAGGAGAGTCAGGTCTGACAGGGGGAAGTATTTCTTCACCCAGAGGGCCGTTGGTTTATGGAATGTGCTGCCAGAAGAGGTGGTGACAGCTACCAGGCTAGAAGGCTTTAAGGGAAGGATTAGACAAATTTATGGATGACAGATGTATCAGTGGCTACTAGAACAAATGCCTAGGTGCATCTTTCAGGCTGGGGGGTGGGTGGAGGAGCCGGGGCGCTTCTAAGGCCATTTTCTGGGATTCTAGAGAGAAATAGATTTGTCCTTGTCTCTGCTTGAGATGCCCATGAGCATTTGGTGGGCCACTGAGTGAAACAGGATGCTGAACTAGATGGGCTGTGGCCTGATCCAGCAGGGCTTCTCTTATGTTCTTATGTCTCTTTAGCCTGCAGCCCTGGTTCATGTGCTCTTTGTATTTCTGATTGTTGGACTGGTATCTGACACCACAGACCCTCTGGCATTTTGGAACTTGGAAACGTTTGACTACACTTTACTCTTGCTCCCCAAAGAACTTTGAAACTTTAGTTGTTTGCTACTACTGCTAGCCCTGAGTGTCCACACGTGTGTTTGCTCCTTAGACCTGGCTGGCTGAAGACATGGCACCTAGGAGGGTGTGCACAAAATGCAATTTTCGACATTCTATTCAAATATTTGGGGAAAAAAAGAATGTATTCAAATTCAAACTGATTCAAATACATTCATATCTATTCATATGAATATATTCAAATTTGATGATATGAATGTTGACATTCATATGTGTTCATAAGCATCTGTACAAATCCTGTTTTTATCCCATACATATCCGTACAAATACAAATAATATGCGTATGGATATCTGTGTAATGTGTACATATCCGTACACATATGAATGTCCAAATAATTCATATGAAAGATTAGAAACATTCAAGTTCGTTCAAATGTTTAAAAATGAATGTATAGACTTTCGAACGAATTTTGAATGTTTAGAATATTCTTGCATTTCCCTAATGACACCTAGTGCCATTGCATGATTTTTCCTGGTGTGGTCAACTGACTGGCATTTATTAATTCAAAGAATTCTGTAGGATTTCCAAGTCTCTCTGTGGTTGTACACAAAGTAATTTCTTGATTTCAAATTGCTTATGCCATCCCAGTGTTTGCCAAATACGAGCCACATTGGTCAACCCTTTGGTACCATTCTCAACTATTGGACTGCAGTCAACCACCCTGCAAATGCAGCAAAGATGATCATGCTAATAAAATGATGGCTTTGGCACAATATATCAGGTGTATCAGTGGCTATTAGAATGGATGCCTAGGTGTTTCTTCAGGTTGGAGAGACAGGCAGGGTGCAAGGATTTGCAAGACCTGTGCAAGGATTTGAGAGCAGGTGGAGTTTTTGCCTTTGTCTTCTGTCTGAGGTGTGCAGAAGCAATTGAGGGGCCAATTGCTGGACTGGATGGGTGGGGTCTGATCCAGCAGGGCTGCTCTTATGTTCTTGCATTGACTATTGCATTTATAGATAATTATCAGCAATGTTACCATTCCATATCCTGAATACTGAAATAGTGGACAAACTTCAAGGAAATTAGAAGGAAATGGCTTCTTATTGTACAAATCTTCCAGGATTCTGCAGTTTTGTATTATTCTAATATATTAGAGTATCCAAAATTGACGTTATTTTTTAAAACAATAAATAAGTAAATATTTTTTTAAAAAACTGAGGCAGTTTACAGATAGATTAAAGGTGATTTGCAGGTGCAAACATTTGTGTGCCATTCTGCTCTCCCCATTAACATTCTAGACTAGAAAAGGCAGATTAGAGATGGGATGAAAACATGAATGCCACACGCTACCCTGTCTAAGACCATTTTGAGCTACTATTTTGCTACATGTGATTGCAGCTTACAGGTAGCAGGCACATAGTAATTGGGGGAACTGCCTCCCTGATTGTGGCACCAGAAGACAGAAAGCCAAATTGGTACCCAATGGAATGCCATTTGGCATGAGGCAAAAGAATGTGAACAATGGTGGATTTATATGTTTAAGAAAATCCATTCTTGTTTCAACAGAATATTGGTAGTAGTGTGGATAGTAGGGGTGTGCACAAATGGGCTTTTTTTTTGCATTTGATTTGTTTTGAATCAAATGTACGAAAATTTGTATTCGTTTGAATAGATCCCCTTCAAAAGTGCTGGGATTCTATTTGATATAAATGTATTCATATGAGTTCGTATGAATATCCGATGCATATCCCATAATATATTTGCTCTGAAAGCGTCAAATCCATCCTGAATCCACTTTGAATTTGCTGTCAATCCATATCATATGAACTCTGGATCGGTTGCAGATGTGACTGGGCAGCTGCTTTCCCACCTCCCCAGTTCACAAATGTTCCGAAGCATTCATACAAATATGAATGTCAGTGTACAAATATAACATTCTATTTGTATACGAATGTCAAAATTCATACAAATTTGTATGAATGTCAGATATTATTAATATTCATGCACATGCCTAGTGGATAGACCTACATGGTGAAGGTCTATTGGAGTGAAGGTCGCGGAGTTCGATAGGATCTTTTCTAAGGTAAGTCTTCTTAGGATTGTGGCCTTAGTGGAGTTTTGCACCTGACACTTGGCACATCTTTAGATACTTTGGAATGCAAATGTACTCAGTTGGACAAAATAAGCTATACAGTACACATCAGCAGAGTGGAATCCCTGCTAATTTCTTGCTGACACCCACCCTATGACTGATTTCTGTAATAAACAAATTCTGGCTGAAGCAGTAATTAGAAATAATCACATGAAAAAGAAGATTAGATGACTTTCATGCTGTCAACAGTTTTCTAATTTCAAAATTTAAGACTGAAATGGCTTCCCGTCAAATGCTGGTCTGTAAATGAGTGAGTTAGTGGAAAGACAACAATATATGGGGGAAAATATAAGTGCACTGCAGCATTTTAGGAAAGGGGACAGACACCCCTGAGCACAAGTGAACTTCCTTCTGAGTTGTCATGGTTAGGATGGCAAGCTGGTTTATTACCATTTCATCCTAAATAGACACCTGTCAAGCTTATTTGGTTGGTTTCCATTTTGCATCAATTTGGGGTGTTTGCATGGTTCACGTGCAAAAAGGACCACCCCTACAGTTTGAAAAACCCAGTTTGCAACAAACCTGAACCAAGGGTAGTTTGGTTTGAAACAGCCAGCCATGCATGCGTAGTGGCAGCGATGGGCACATCTGGGAATTCAGCACTGGCCCAGATGCCCAGATTGTGTGTCACAAAAATGTGCAATCACAGTGCAGGCCACAGTGCTGTCTAGGCAGGAAGGAATAAAGGTGGCAGTTAGTATCCCACATGTGAGCCAGTTTGGTCTAGTGGCTAGGGAGCCGGACTCTTATCTGGGAATACCGGGTTCGATTCCACCCTCCCCCATGAAACCAACTGGGTGACCTTGGGCTAGTCACAGCTCTATTCTGAGCTCTCACAGCCCCACCTACCTCACAGGGTGTTGTGGGGAGAAGAATAGAAAAGCTTTGTCAGCCGCTTTGAATCCCCTTAAATGGGTGAGAAAAGTGGGGTAGAAAAGCCAACTCTTCTTCTTCTTATGTACATATAGTTCAGAGCTGTTGTTTTATTTTTTACTAAACCTTGGTTCTAACCTTACACTGGTTGTATAAGCAACCATTGTGGTGCTGCTAATTTATATTCTCACTTGAACCTGGAGCTTGCTCAAATAACTCTGAGCTTGATCTACCTAGATGGCCACAAGAATACACTGGGAAAGAAGAATGCTGTGTAGAATAAAAAAGTGTAGATGTAGAATAAATAATTATCCTATAGACTGATAATAGTAGTGATTTCATTTCTTATCTAATTTCTTGCTTTAAAATCTTATTTCCTCTTAAGAACGCACAATGGTCAATCCCTTTGTTTCTCCCTCTCTCTTCTTATTAATCTTTTTTCCAAAAATGACTCCCCTTTCATTGTGTGCATTGTGTGCTTAGATGGTATAAGCATCATCTGTGAGCTTAATAAACTTTGAAACTCTTTTGGCATTTTCCAATCTGTCAGCCAAATGAATAGTTAGGAGAGATAGGCCTGGGTGGTTCTGAATTGTAACTGAGCGTTGAGTCTGCCTCTTTCTAAAAATACAGTTGGATTATGTTGCTGTTGCTTGTTAGGCTGGTATTCATTCCAAATGCCCACACTGCAATAACATGGAAAAGGTTAAGGAGGCATTTGGAGTGGAAGGTTTCCATGCTAGGTGAATGTCTGAACTCAGGAATTTAAAAGACGCATGACCCGAGAGTGTAGGTAGCTAGGCAGAGAGGTTATGTCAAATCCTTGGTGGATGAAAAGGGAGGGAAAGGGGGGGGGACCTATTTAGCTATCAAATGTGGGTTATTTTTAAAAACTGTTGCTTTGAAACTGCTGAGAACAGTGTTGCCATGTTTTCACAGCTCGCTCACATAACCTAGCCCATTTGATTAGGTAACTTGCATTGTTTTTATTAAATCAGTGTCAGAAAAAACACACCTTTCTCACTTTTCTTGTTACCTGCTCCAAAAGGCACCAAAAAGATATGAGACCCAGGAGATCACATTTACTTAAAATTCATTGATTCCAAGGAGATATTTGATGTTCCATCTTTGAATTGAATCAGTGGGCTTAAAACAGCTTAAATGTGGCTAGCTGGTGCTAGGGATATGCACGAATATTCGTATTATTTGTTATTCGTACAAATTGAATGTCCAGACATTCATACTTTAGTATTCGTATTAATAAAAATATTTTGAATTATTTGTACGAATAATCTGGACATTCATATGTGTATAAATACGTACGGATCACGTATGTGTCTGTACTCATCCTGTGCATATCTGTACACATCCATACGGGATGTAAATGGGATGCATATGGGATAAAAATGGGATAGATAAGGATGCGTACAAGATTCATATCATTGGATACATATTGAATATCCGTACAAATAGATACAAAGGTATTTGTATTGGTTCTAATGTCCAGACATTCATTTTTCTTTTTGTACGAATGCAGATTTTTGAATATTTGATTTTTTATGAATTGAATGTCAAAAATTGCATTTGTGCACACCCCTAGCTGGTGTCCTTGGTTTCTGTAAGGTCATCTTTGCTATCTTGCAGCCTTTGGGTGTGATATAGAAGAAGCATCTCCTCAAAGTACTGATTAAGTTATTTTCCGAACTCAAATATATGGCAGACTTGAAGGTGTTTCATTCTTCATTTCAGCTGCTTCTTAGAAGTAAACATTGACTTAGCAAATGACTTACCTGGTGAACCAATGAAAACCAATGGGATACAGGCATCCCAGGTTACAAACTGTGCAGGAAAGGCAGGAAAGGGTGAAATGGAGGTGGCGTAGGCTTGTATGTTAGGAAAAAGATAGAATCTTGCAAACTGGAATGTCTAGGGGAGTCTGACACATCCACACAAGCCAAAAAGAAAGCTTAACATTAGGGACATGCTATCGCTCTTCCAACGAAACTCCCAAAGGAGATCAGCAATTGGAAAATTAGGTAAAGAAGGTATCCCAAAAAGATAGGGTAATTATAATGGGGGGCTTCAGTTATCCTCACATAGACTGGGTGAACTCCTGTTCAACTCAGGAAAGAGATAAAAACATTCAGATCAGATAAGGGGCCAGTCAAGGGATCAATGACCCTCTTCACCCAGAGGGTGATCAATCTATGGAATTTGCTGCTAGAATAAGTGGTAACAGCTACCAGCCTAGATGGTTTTAAGAAAAGGGCTAGACAAATTTATGAATGATAGATGTATCAATGGCTACTAGAATGGATGCCTAAGTATGTCTTTCAGGCTGGAGGGACAAGCAGAACATTTCTAAGACCATTTTTTAGGATTTCAGAACAGGTGAATGTTTGCCCTTGTCTCTGCTTGAGATGCCCATGGGCAATTGGTGGGCCACTGTGTGCAACAGAATGCTGGACTAGATGGGCTATGGCCTGATCCAGTAGGACTCCTCTTATTTTCTTATGTTAATTTTAATAACTGATTTCATTTAATAACTGATTTTTCTCCTTTTCTAAACTCCACAACCGCTGTCTGGGTTTCCAGCAAATGCTAGTCTTGTTTTTGGGAATAGGAAGTATAATGGAAAAAGCAAAATGGGAAGTTTTAACTGTTGATCACTTTATTGTAGGGATGTGCAGGAATGTGTGTGTGTGTGTGTGTGTGTGTGTTTGCATTCGAATTTGAGTTGAATCGAATGTCAAAACATTTCATTTGATTCGAATGTCAAAAAATTTGATTCGATTTGAATGTTTAAAATCCAAATGTTAAAAAAACCAATTTGAATCTGTAACATTCAAGTCTATTCATTCAAATGTTAGATTTGTATTTAAAGATATAGATGTCGACAACATTTGTATGTGTTTTAAGAATCTGTATGCATTTCGTATGCATCCCGTTTTGATCCCGTATTATAAGCGCAAATATTCGAATATTCGTGCACATCCCTACTATTGTGATACCATCAAGTAGATAAAGGAGTATAAGGAAACATGTGCCTGTTCTCTCTCCAGCATGTCCTGTTGCAAATAAAATTCCAATTCCTTCCCTCTTCATCTGTCTTTATATCCACATACATTGTGTCTTTACAAACAAGAGATCTTTGTCCTTGAAATACTGCTCAGGGCAGCATAAGAGAAAATGCCTCTGTGATTGTCACTCAGGACAGTCAATTAGCCCTTTGCACAGCTGGTTTTCTTGTTTCTAGAAGCAGGAAAACTTCTGACTCCATCTTATTCGGGAAGGACATAATGTTAGTGATTATCCTTGTAAAGTAGGAGCAGTCCAGTTGTGATGCTTCAGATTAGGAATGTTTTAATTTGGTTGTGTGTGTTTTACATTGACTTCTGCCTTGAGGATCCACCTGAAAGACTATGAAATAAATAAATAAATAAATAAATAAATAAATAAATAAATAAATAAATAAATAAATTCCAGTATCTTTTAACATATTGGTTGAGATTCTCAAGCAGATTCAGGATGTTGTGTGTTCCTTTATGCACAAAAATATGAGGAACAGAACTGACTCCTGGAGAATGCACAAGGTATAAACAGAAGTCCCCCTTAATTTACCTTCACCCCTACAGTGTCCATCTGTGACAGTGGACTCACTACATGTCTATCTGCCACTGGATTTCCACCTGTCCACTCTGTCACAAAGGCTAAGTTGAGAGTAAATCCTGAAATATAAGAAGGGTGCATAACACAATGAGGAAGTATTGTGGTTGTCATAGAGGCCATGAAGTCCTGAGGTAGTCTGCTAGGGGCATCTTCATCATGGAGATTGAAGTCCCTTGACACCACCATGCAGGGCTCCTCCAATTCAGCATCTGTGTCAATCTCTACCAACTTGAACAGGAACACTGTTCTGCAGAAGAGTGAGTGATATGCCAGCAGGAACAATTCCATAGTCACAGATCCAATTGGATATATAGTGAGTGGAATACATTCTTTATGGACTGTGGCAGCTCTACCTCCCCCACCCCCACTTCATAGCTTGGAGTGGTGCTGCACCAGGCAGCCTGAGACACAAAGCATAATAAGCACCAGCTCTCCTGTGCCATCTAGGTTTTTGTGATACACATGAGCTCAGCCAATTCAACCATAATCAAGTCATGGATGAACAATGACTTATTTTGGACAGAGGTGACATTCAATAATAGCACCATCAAATCAGAAGATTGCTGCACTCTGATTGCTGGAAGTCCTTCCTATATCTCCCTCTGCTCAACACAGCTGAAATGAGACCCGCCTGACTTCCCTGTCCTATATCGTCCAGCCACCTAACAGATCCCCTCTAGCAACTTTCCTTAGCTCTGATAACTTAAGGTGATCAGTTACTCAGCACCTGAACAACAGAATGGCCTCTTGCCTCTTGCTTAAACATACTCTAGAACGGTAACCTAAATATAGAAATGTTATCATTCTCATCAATGTAAAAAAAAAAGTAGCCAAGGAATGTGGCACCAAGCCAAGATGCTCCAGAAATGTCACCCTGGATTCATATCAAGTCTAGCCTCCTTCTTATTGTAGGAATACAAATCACCAACATGCATCTCTTTCCAATAACTGGGATGAGATGTTGTTCAGGGCCAGCTGGAGGTCCACAGTTTGAGAACTTCTCCTCTAAGTAAACAGTAGCTCAGAGCTATCAACACAATTTAATCAAGAACCTTAACTAGGGGTGTGGTTACACCTTTAATATTTCTTTAGCCCACATTCCAGCCGATTTGGTTACATCTTTAAATGCTAAGCCATTCTTTTCTTGGATTTTCCTCCCTCTATCTGGGTTTTCCTTTATTCAGGCTAAAAGGATTAAAGTTTTAATACCTGTTCAATTTGCAGGGTGGGGGGAATCAGAGCTGAGTTTCTGCCCCGCCTCAGCTTCCATACCTCAGGGGTGTGATATTTTGTCTTGTCCCCTCCTTCCCCCCTTCATTACTTCAGAAGGGGACATCCTTGGCCTACCACTGCCCTCCCTCACTGCGACCACCCCCTTGCCCCTCTGTCCTGCCACTGCAGGAAGGTGTATTCAAGCTGTTCCAGACTGAAAGCGGCGTGGATATGGCTGCCTTCCTGAAACAGATTTAAGCGACAAGGTCTAACTGCGGCCCATATTAAAGAAAGCTTGATTAAATATATTTTTGAGTTTTAGAGAACCAATTGAATCTGTGTATGGATAGAAAAATCCATGTATGGTATATATTCTTTATTTAAAGACAATCAACTCATTTCTGGAATGGGTTGGTTTGTACTGCAGGTGTTACAGCACTACATGTAATGTTTTGGTTATCTGTGTTAACCTGTGTAAAGACGGCCTTCCCACACTTGGCAAAACGGGGAAGCCCAGGTATCGCACAGGATGGGTTGTATGCACTGCATGGAGCTGCTTCTATCCCAGAAGTAGCTCTGCATGTCCTGGACCTTCCACTGGCCATATAGCTGTGGCACTCACCCGTTTACACCTCTTCTGTCTGATAGGTGCATGAGGTGTGGTGGTGCATTACCGTTCACTGTGGAAATGGCTGGCACGCATGTCCATTGCCTTTGTTGCAGTGGTGAGGTGAACACCTCTAGTATAGAAGCAATGGCACTTACCTAGTGCTTGGTGAGGTGCCGAGTAAGTTTTGGAAAGACAGGCATTGCAAAGTGCATAAGCCCCATCCATACCCCATATTCACTTCACTGGGATGATTTCCCAGGGAAGTGAAGGTGTGAATTCCCCCTAAGTCCCCAGGTAGAGCTTCAGTAACTTTGGGTTAAAATATCAAAATAGTATTGTAAGATTACAAAGATCCCCTGGTGTTATTTAATTCCATTTACTTCTCCTGGCCAGGATTATCCTAGATCCAAGCTGTTCCTGAGATGTTTATCCAGATTCTTAAATAAAATAAAATAAAATCTTGGTTTGACAGAGATTCAGCAGCTTCTCCCAGACATCTGTTCCTCTGCCAATTTATCTTATTTTTAGCTTGAAGTTCTTCCTGTTTTTTTAAGTGCAACTCTAAAATAAACTACTCTAATTATTGAAGCAGTATATGCCCAAAGGATGTTGTGAGAGAAATCACTTGAATATCTTCAAACATATTTGAAAATCTTATTTACTCATTTTGTTAGGAATTGCAGTTTTTCTGTTTTTCATTCAGGCAAGGGGAGGTCTGTTTCCCTATGAGATATGGAAGAACATTTACAACGTATTCTGTTGTTTTGTTATAAGTTCTGAATTGGATGTAGAGGGCTCCAGATTCAATCCTTTGTATTTCCGCCCCCCAAACAAAAATATTGGCAGACCGCATTTGAATTGTTGCCAAGAAAAGTTTACAGATGAATCTTTACTTTTACTTTGCTTGAATCCCCCACACAATTAAAAAAACAGTTCCCAACTGTTCTGGAAGTAGTAAGGGCGACACGTTAGTGCACCTGTCTCACACAAACCACATTAAAAGCCATAAGGTTCACTTTCTACTACAAGCTACCATCTGCAAGCCACTTTTAGCTCACTTTTTAATGCACATGGAGGCATCCGACTCTTTTAGGAAAAGGTGAACAATTTATATTAATAAGGTTATTATACCATTTCAGATCAGATTGCTAATAACCTAATTATATATCTAGTGTGTGATGGTCTGAGAATGAAAACAAGGGAGTGCTTATTGTCAATTTTCATCTGTCCACAATTATGATGAGGTCTTATCCTTCCTTTCCCACCAGGATTCGCATAAAAATTACATCCTATATCAGTGATGGTGAACCTTTTGAGCTCGGTGTGTCAAAATTCACAAGAAAATCTAGCTTAACTCGGGTGCTGTGTCACATGTAGAAATATCCATAATTTTGTGATATTTGTAGCTCTAGTAAAAAGGTGTATTTTTGATATTTTTATTAAAAGCTAAATCTTCAGCTGAAAGTTGGCATTTCATACACTTCAAGAACAAGCAAGCACTATACGCCCAGGTGCCAGGGTGACCGTGTGTGTCACCCAAAAGGGCTTGGCGTATCACCTGTGACATGCGTGTCATAGGTTGGCCATCACCGTCCTATATGGTAGTTACCTTTAAATGTTTCTTAATCAGTGTGCCACTGGATGTTGTTGGACTATAATTCCCACGATTCTCAGAATCAACATGCATATTGACCTTACAGGTGCCACCTGATGTAGACCTTTGTGGAGGCACAAAGGTTTAGAAACAAAACGAAGTGCCCCTATGCCACTGGGCGGACTGCCATAACTTGCCTCAGCAGGTGGATGGCAGGGCCCTAGTCCGGGATATAATCCAGAATAAGGCCCAGGGCAGAAAAGCCCTTAGGCTTTCTACTAACCCTTGACTGTTACATTTTTTATCCCCCAGTCCAGTATAAATATATTTTTTGATTGGATCAAAACAGCAGAGGAATGAGATTTGTTTGGAATATAGGGAAATGTGCACTTTCAAGTTGATTCAACAGGATTCCTTTGGTGGTGGGAACTCACCTGATTCCCATAGAGAAGTTTCAATTATTTGGCTTATTCTTTGCTAACACAATCCCCTTGCTTGTTGGGGGTGCTAATTTCACTCTCTCTCTTTCTGCATGAACCTTTAATCTGGATTTACAGTATATATTAAACAGTAACGGTGCCTGTAAAGTGGGAAGAGGCAGGATATATAATCAGCTTGGTGTCACATTTCCACTTTTTCATTGACTGTTCAAGGGTGTTTTTCCACTGTCACTAGAAGTAGGATACTTCTAGTGACAGTGGAAAAACACCCCAAATGTGGCAAACGGAAATATAAAAGAGAATAAAGAAAGTAAACAGAGCCTCTGGAGGTATTTCTCACAGTCAGAAGTGAAACACAGGGATGCCATTTCTAGCTTCAATTTGTTTAAGAAACAAAAGTAGATATTTGCCATACTTCCCGTAGTATTTGACTCACATAGGTAAAGCCCTGATACTTCATTGCTTGCTATACGTTAAACTTCCCCTTGCTCTCTTGCTAATTATTTTATTTTATTATTTGTATTTCTATCCTCCTTATACCTGAAGGTCTCAGGGCAGGTAACAACATTTAAAATCAGACATATATTAAAACTACAGTATGTATTAAAACAGTATCTGTGAAGGGGGAAGAAACAGAGTATTCCCATTTAACCAAAGGCCAGGGCAAAGAGGTGTGTTTTCACCACCTTCCTAATCATATACAGTGAAGGAGCCTGATGCACTTCAAGGGGACGACTATTGCATAACCTAGGGGCCATCACTGCGAAGGCCCTCTCCCGGGTGCCCACCCCTTTTGCTACTGAGTGTGATGGGTCAACTAGGTGGGTCTCCCCTCCAGATATTAAGGCATGGGCTTTTTGTGTATGCAAGTCTAAGCGGAGTGGCAAAGATGCCACTTTTTACATATCGCTTCATTCAACCATAGATTTCTCCCTCTGTTTTGCTGAAGTTGGTGATAGTAATAACGAAGGCTGCATTTTCAAGGTTGGCCTTTTGCATCTTTAAGTATTATTTCTGAGCTTGCCAAGCAACGTGTCAGAATAATTCCTTGGTATTGGCAGAAATCCATCCTAGCAGTTAAAATCCTCCTTGAAATTACATATCAAGCCCCCTTGATATTACAGGGCTTTATTTTTCTTAATTGGCTGCCCTCATGTTTCTGGTCAGCCTCTCTCCACCCCTTCCTTTTCCTCTGTACAGTACTTCCCTATCAAATTCATGGAGATAGAAGAAGACATGATCATGGTCTTCAAGTATCTGAAGGGCTGTCACAGTGCAGAGAGTTTGTCCCTATTGTCACTTGCAAAGGTGGGAGGAGTAGAAACAATGTTATGAAACTTCAAGGGAGTAATTACAGATTAGATACTGGGAAAAACTTCCTGACAGTGAGGGCAACCAGTCAATGGAATAGATTGCCAAGGGAGGTAGTGAGATCTCTCTCCTTCACTGGAGGTCTTCAAGCAGAGGCTGGACCTACCTCTGTCTGGGATGATTTAGGAAATCCTGCATTGAGCCGGGGTTGGACTGATGACCCTAGAGGTCCTTTCCAATTCTATGATTCTATAATTGCTAGGGTGCTGGTCTAGCCTGGAGTTACTTTTGTTCCCTATGCTTCTTCCTGAGATACAGTGGAGTTCTCACCTGAATTATCAGAAATGTTAGGTTGCAAACAGATTTGAAAGCTGCTGATTGAGCTGCCAGGAAAATGTGACAATTGTGGCATAAGGAGCACCCATGCATCCTTATCTATTACATGACCTATTGCTTGCTTTATTCTTCCCGCATGGCTCACTTCAACCAGGCTGGGTCTTCTCCTTTGCTTTCTTTTTCCTTCCTTCCTTTCCTTCTTCTTCTTCTTTTTTTTAAGAAAAGGTTTATAGCCTGAACTGCAAGTACAGAAGCTTTCCCATTTAAAATGAGAACATTTAAAGTCCAGATGTTTGATTTGAGTTTGCAGAACTGCTAAACCTGTCTAGCACCCTATATTACAAAACTGTTAACCCATTCTTCCTGCCTTGAATGTATCTTAAGGAGAGCTGTATTAGTTAGGGATGTGTAAGAAAATTAATATTCATTTGAATAAATCCCTTTGAATGTGGTAGGATTCGAATTTGATACCAGTGTTTCCTACGAATTCGATACAAATGTTAGATATGAACCCCATATTAATCCCATATGGATCCCATATGAATCCATAATGAAGCTTCATATGAATGTATTGAAATATTCAATTTGAATTCAAATGTCAATCTTCAAATCTGCCAGCATTCAATTCCAAATTCATCCGAATTCCTATGAATTTCAAATGCTATGAATATTTGTGTACATCCCTACTATTAATCCATTCTCTTTCTGATTACCCTTAACATGTAGTAGTGGGTGATATAATGTGAGTGACTGCATGTGACTGAAACATGTGGAGAGCCTCAGATTGGCCTTGAAGAACCAGGCAGACTGTATGCCCCTATTCTTGGACATTATCTGGAATCATGCCCAGTGCAGGGAGGACCTATAACTGTTGCTTGACAAGCTTCCTTCCGTTTTCTGACAAAAAGATTTCAGTCTGAGTTCTTATCTTTCCTTGAAAAGGAATATTGTCAAGCTCTAATGCATAAAGGCTGCACTTACCTGAACTTATCACCAACCATCCCATTTATGTATGTTAGGATTATTCTCTGTTCTACAGGTATTGGCTTTTCCCCTGATTTCCATTATGAATAAGATAACAGCAGTGCAACATACATGTATTATTGCATGCCTCTGTGAAAAGTGATACTGTAATTTTAAATGCAATGCAGTGGTTTTGTGCCGCCTACATTACTCTTTCTGAAACTGCATCCAGAGAAGTGGTAAAGCCCCCGATTATGCCAGGGCTATGTTGCAATTGCCACACGTGTCCAAGGCAATGCCAACATAACTTTAGGATATTGGTATGATATCTTGTAATAACACTAGTGCAGGTAAACTAACTCCCAACCCAGGTTTTACAAAAAAAAAAAAAAAAAAGTGTGCGCTTACCTTATCTGGATGGTTGCTCATGTGATCCGCCATTTTGGTAATGGCCACTGAACATGTGCACAGTCAAATGGGCAGCAATGCATGATTATGAGATGGCAATTGTATACTTCTGGGGATTTAATACCTGGATTAATGCCATATTTGCACACTGAACCAGGTGAGTCCTTTTGCTTGCCCTATGTGCCATGCATGGTTGCCCAGCAACTATTCTGGAAGTGATGTCTTCCAGAATATCACTAAATAGTGTGATATTTGTGTACTGTATGGAGGTGACCTTTCAAGAATCTGATATGAGAAATGGAAAGAAGTTGAAGTTTTATATTCCCGAGCATTCTAGAATTTGAGGGTAGGTGAAGTTTTTGCCTTTGTCTACTGCTTGAGATACTGGCCCGATCCAGGAGGGTTTCTCTTATATTCTTATTTAGAATTGTGTGCGACTGCCAAAATAAAGTGCTTACTGTGCATGAGTGTCATTAAGAACAAAGGGACCTGAATGTCTTCCTATCTTGTCTAGAGCTGACAGACTAAATTAAGCATAATAATAGAACTGGGCTTTGTACGAGGGACAGAGAACTCCAAACAGCTTTGAAGTCCAATATTTCTTTCTTTAGGAGTGGGCTTGTGTTTGATGGCATGTAATGTGCCTACTGAAGTGAAAGAAACATGTTTGACAGGCTTTAGGTTGTTCAATTACTTTCAAGTTCAGCAAGTGACAGCGTACCTGAAAAAATGGCAAGACATGTTTTTCTCTTAATCTGGTTGCCGCTACTATCATTGAGCTTTCTAAATCAATTTGGTCTTGGGTTATCCCAAAGCTTCTTGTGACGGTTTCAGGATTCAGGCTGCAAAGGGCAGTAATATTTCTTTGCTCGCTTGTAAGCCTCTTTTGCAAACCTTGGCTGCAAACTGCAAAAAGGGTGGGAAACATTGCCTGGGCCCTTTTGCATTGATTGGCTGCTGACAATTTGGAAGGAACCCTGTCCAGGGATCTGGAGGCTTGGTTGACAGGCAGGAGGAGTTTCCCTCAGTTGCTAGTGGCAACATCCAATCGGGATGCTAGGGATGGAACGGTATAATTGTCAGACAATTCAGCTGACAGGGTCTTTTCTCTGAGGAGAATTGATCAGAAAGGTCTTTTCTCGGGGGCAAGTGGTGAAGGAGACTGACTGTGGGGGGGGGGGTCTTGCTCTGAGGGACACTTTGCCAAGAACTGACCAGGGCTGGGTGTTCGGTCAAGCAAGGACAGACTAGGACTTTTTGATCACCCAGGGCAACGTTGTAGCACACTGACTAGGCTTGAGCTGAGGCAGAGCTAGTCAGGGAGAGAAGTAGAGAGGTTTAAAAGGCAAACTGTTTTCCTGTGAGCAGAGAAAGCTGTTAATATAAGAGGCTTGTAACTTCAAGAGACTTTTGAACTTGAACTGACAATACCTGAAACTATATATTCTTCTTTATTATTTTCCTGTTGCTTGTTTGTAACAATAAACCTGCTTTGGTTTACTGTTTAAATCGCTTGCTACCAGATTATTGCTTTAAGAACTGTAGTACTCACTCGGCCTATTGCACGAGCCCAGCATCCTACTGGTGCCCAGCTACTTTTCAGAGGGCAGGCACTGACTGGACTGCTGGGAGCCGTGACACTGCTTATGTGAAGGCAAAGTAAAAATAAAAAGTAGACTATTTTTTAAATATAAAACGATAAGTATGAGATCTATCAAAACATCTCAAGGATTATTTTTCCTCCTAGGTTTCTCTGTGTACAAATGTTTGTGTCAAAACACAGGTTGAATAGTAGGAGCAAATCCCACTGCTTGTGCCTGCCGTTAGCTATAGCTATAAGTGATTGTATTGTCTGACTACTATCTGTGGTCATAGTTTGTTGTAGCATATAATAAATAAGTCAGGTATGATTTCTGGAATGGGGTGGGGCATTTGTGTGCTGTGGTAGAGGCATAGGAAGCATTTAAATAGCCTTTCTGCATGGACCTTTAATCTGGATTAACAGTACGTGTAGAACAATTCCAGACCATCAAGATCTGCATGTTAATTGAGATCTGTGAGGCCACACACCTCTCTTAGTCCTTCTCTGTGTGCTCAAGATGGAGCTAGATCCAGATTAATCCAGATGTCTTCTGGGCCACTTTAATTGAGCCTACAAGAGGATAAAGAAGCCTCGTTCTGAATCAGGGGCACGACGACTGCTTTTCCGTGTCATGCCGTAGCACATTGCTGAAAAACAGTCCCTCAATCTGTTGGTGTGGGAACTGCAAAGCTTGCATGAGCATCACAGCCCACATCTCTCCATGATCAAAATCAGTGGGTCTGGATAATCCAGATCTATTGATCTGGATCAAAAAGAGGTAAGTGCAGGAAAGGCCAAGCCAAAACCTTTAAAAGGGAGCTTGATGTAAACTCAAGGTAAAACTGGCCTTAATTTCAAAGAAAAGTGTCATAAGTTGTTCCAAAATTTGATGGCCATTTCAATATGTAAATAAGCATTGGCACACACCTTTGAATAATATGGAGACACACACACACACATACAGAGAGACTATGAATTTATTCATTGTATTTAAAATACTGTAGATTGCACCATTTTCTAACAACAACAAAATAATTTAGTATCTTATCCAGAATCAGTGCACAGATTGCTTTCATAACATCAAAAGTTAAAGATGTCCTCAGGCTAACCATGATGTCTGATGACTACATGGACCTGTCACGCTGTATGCTTGGCAGCAATATAGGAATGATTTGCCATTAGTTTTCTCTGGTAAGTAGTCTAGGGCTAGATCTGGAACATTTTCCATGCAATGGACTTGCTCTACAGTAGGGGTGTGCACAAAAGCAATTTTTAACATTCAGTTTGATTCAAATCAAATATTTGAATGTCCAAATTTGTATGAATAGAGAAAAAAATGAATGTATTAAAATTCGAACCGATTCAAATACATTCGTAACTATTGGTACAAATATTGGATTTGTATTTAATGATACGAATGTCGACAACATATGTGCCCATACACATACGTATCTCTTTGCATCCGCAGGCATCCGTACGCATCCCGTTTTTATCCCATGTGCATCATGTTTTTGTCCCGTATGTATCCGTACAATTATGTATGGATATGAATAAGATGTGTACAGATGCGTGTGTAATGAGTACGTATCCGTACACATGACTGTCTGAATAATTTGTAAGAGTGATTCAAAACATTTAAATTTGTTTGAATATTAAAAAATGAATGTATAGACATTCGATTTGAATTCAAGTGTCTGAATTCAAATGAATCTGATCACATTTTGAATGTTTCAAATATTCTTGCACATCCCTACTGTACAGCAATTTATCTGCACTTCTTTTCATAAAATGAAAGTTTCTCATATTGAACTCAGCTGCTGATGACTTCATTGATGCATCCATGAATAGGGTCTAGTCATGTTTTGAAAATTACACTAACAAAGGGTGTTTTTCCACTGCGCTCCTTAATCCGGATCTAAGAAGATCCGGATCTAAGGAATGGGTACCCAATGTGTTTCCATGGGTAGCCTAGCACCCATTTGCAAATCCAGATCTACCCATAAGGGGTCTGCCTGTCACCCCAGGTGTTTTGGGGGACAGGGGGTGCAATCTCCAAAGTTACCTTTGGAGATTAGCACAGGCTTCAAAGGCAACTTCGGAGGGACTTCGGAGCCGGCTTTGGAGGGACTTCAAAGTCTTGAGTTTGGGGCACCCCCCTCCCATGGGTGCCTCCCTCCTGAGCTTCCTCAAGACCCCATTGCCTAATTCTAGGGTGTTTTTCCACTAGCACTAAGTACCCATTTAAGCACCCATTAAGGACCCATTTGAGAGCCAGATGACCCATTTCTACTACAGACCCCATTAGAGACACATCTGTTTCCACCAAAGCTAGGGATATCCGGATCATATGGGTCCTTCAATGGGGTCTTCAGCCATCAAATCCAGATTATAGGGAGCCTGTTCCCACTAGAATGGGGTAAATCAGGATTTGCAAATGGGTGCTCCAGTGTTTCCACAGCAGGCAGGCTAGCACGCATTGCTATTGGGTGCTAGACCACCCATGGAAACACACTGGGTACTTCTACTAGATCTGGATTAAGGGAAGTACCCATTCCTTAGATCTCCATTTTCTTAGGTCAGGATTAAAGGAGTTCAGTGGAAAAACACCCATAGTGGATTTCCTTAGCTGTGGTGGAAACAGATGTGTCTCCAATGGGGTCTGTAGTGGAAACGGGGTCATCCAGCTCTCAGCCAAATGGGTCCTTTATGGGTGCTTCAATGGGTACCTAGTTCCAGTGGAAAAACACCCAAAGATGAAAAAAATAATACATTTACTATATATTCTGGTGTATAAGACTACTTTTTAACCCAGGAAAATCTTCTCAAAAGTCAGGGGTCATCTTATATTCCAGGTGTCATCTTCTTATACAATGAGTATATCCCAAACTCTATATTTTAACTGGAAAAGTTGGGAGTCGTCTTACATGCCCAGTTGTCTTATATGCCAGAATATACGGGTAATTTTTTCCCTCAGATTCCTAAAGGACTCTGTGGTACAGAATTTTTTTTAATAACATTTGTTCACAGGAGAGGACCCATTAATATAGTATGAATTCTGGGTAGTTTGTTGTCCAAGACCAGCCCAATGTATTTCACAATCTGAAGAGGATTATCGCCCTTCTAGGCCTCAGCCTTGCTGGCCTGCAGGACAATCCTGTCTGCAGTAGTCCCTGCTGCTTAGCTTTCAGCTAAGAAACATAGCAGAAGAGAGAAGCCTTATGCCTCTCCCTTGAGAGATTCCAAACCTCTCCCTCTCCCTCTGTTAGTGAAGAGCACGTGGTGAATGGCAGACAGGAGTTTTTGCTAGCTCCTATCTCCTTCCAAGCTCAAATCCATTCACACCACTCCCAGTGTGTCTCTAGCTTTTATAAGTATCCCCCCCCCCAGCTCCTGATAGGGCAGGAAAGTCCTGTTTGGGCGGGAACCCCGCCTCCTACTTCCCTAAGTTCTAGAAGCTACATAAAAAAAGAAAAAAACTGCCTGTTTTATTCCCTTCAGGCTGCAAAAAGCCTGTGGTCTTCACATACCATAATAATAGATAAGCAATTTGCTGCTCCTTTCTGACACCCCAAACCTGTTCCTTGATTTGGCTCCTTGGGCCTTTCTGCACAGGCTCTAAAAATGCATTTAGAGCCTGTTCGGGGAGGGGTTTGGACATGGCTTCTGCATTGGAGGCCAGATTGGAGCTCCTTTGAGGACGCCACGTCTGCACGTCAGCACACAAAACCAGTTTCTTACCAATGGTAAGGGGCCACCCACCCTTGTGAGGCTGGCTGGGAAATGGAGGCCACGGTGCACACATGCATGATGGATGTCGGACCTCCAGCTGCCAGGAACCCCGCGGCAGCGGCCAGGTAAGGCAGTGATTGAGAGTGCGAGGACCCCAGCAGGGTGGGGGGGTTGCAGAGGTGGCTTCCCTCTTGCTCGAGAAGGCACCATCATGCCTTCTCCGGCGAAGGGGAATCCAGGGAACCGGTGGGCAGGGCCAGCTGTCAAACAGGGATGATGTGCTCTCCCTCTTTGACAGCTGGGCAGGGCCTCCGGAGGGCGGATTGGGATGGCTGATGGTGCGTCTGCACCAGCACCCTCTCCAATCCTGCCCTGCCCCCACCACCCCACGTGTGTGTGGACGCGTGAGGCTTCCAAGAATCTGCCCCTGTATGGGGCAGATTCTTTTTAAAAACGTTTCACTGGAAAATGGATCTTATAGATCCATTTTCTCGCAGCAAATGCGGAAAGGCTCCTTGATTGTAGGACTGACCTTGTTGCTGCTTTTTTGAAAATGATGAAACTTGCTGGAATTCATATCAGGATAGCTTTCATTTTTCTCTGATTCTAAATAAGAAACCTGATCCAGTAGCTAGGTGAACTGAAAGACAGCTATTCTTCACTAAATAATAAAGAAAAGAATAGATCTCAGTGGTTTGGAAATAAAATCTGATCTTTTAAAAACCCACAAAAACATGTAGAAAAGGAAGCTTTGACTGTCCTTGACACTGAGGGTTAGACAGCTCCGTAGATAAATCACAGCAGTTTCCTTGGCAGGGGTACAAAAGTGGTTTGCCATACTCTTTCATTATTGAGGTTTATGCTATCTATCACAATAACTGGATTATTTGGTTTTTAAACATCTCTGTGTGTGCAATCACTTCAGTGTTCAGTGGGTGTGTAGGTATGATGGATGGATTCCTCTGTGTTTACATACTGCACTTTTACCAAAACCTACTCAGTTACTGTGAATTTCGTCCATTAGTTGAACTCTCCCTAAACAATCAGTTCTGCAGTTGTCAAAAATGAGCCTTATTCTTCTAAGCTCCCTTGATTTTTTTAAAATTGTGTTATATTCTGTTTCCCAATATTCCATCGTACTTTAGCAAAAATACAAAATTACATGGCACAATTTTCTTGACAGATGTTGTGGCTTTACAGTCTTTTAAAAAACAATTCCATGGAGGGTGTTGGGTGTGGGGAATTAATATGGAGCTAACTATGAAAATGCCACATTTTGCTGAACATAGAATTGTCATGGTCAGCCAGGAAGAGGACTCAGAGAATGAGGAGGACTCACTTCCTCAGGTGCAGGAGGAACCTGAGGTGGTGCCAGGACCCAGTTCTGATCTCCCAGCCCCAGTGGAGCCTGGGGTTCAGCAGCCTAGCCTTGCCACAGTAGAAGTGCGATACTTGAGAGACATAGAACAGCAGAGCACTGAGATCCCTACCTTTAAGCAGAGGCAAGCAGAAAGGGAGGCTCTAGGCATTCTAAGAGACTTGCACAAAGACGCTTATTAGACAATTAGCAGCTGTGACCAAGGACTTGGATATGAAACACCTGACAGACGCCCAGGCCTCTCGTCAGAGACTATTTATTTTCCTTAAGAGAAGGCTGCTGTATCTGACTCCTAGACCTTTGACTGATTGGAATTCCCAGATCTCGGACCTGCTGACCACCCTTCTGGCTGCCCTGACCTTGGACTGGACTGTTTGTATTGCTTTCGCTAACCCTGGACTTCAGACTGTTTCTTAACTTATTCTCTTTGGACTTCCTCTTTGGGCTGTACTGCTGGAGGCAGCTTAGTAAGTACTTTTGCCGAACAGTCTCTTATCAGCCGTGTGTTTGTGTGCTGGCAGCTTTCCAGGACAAGAGAAAGGATTCTGCTTTATATCCCCCACCCACTTTCTTGCACCTGATTTCTTTGTAAATAGAACATCAGCATACTGCTGATTAAGGATACTCATGATTTTTTTTTAAATTTGATTCATATTGAATCGAATGCAAGAAAATTAAAATTTGTTCAAATAAATCCCATTGAATGTGGTAGGATTCAGATTCAATATGAATGTTTCTTTTTGAAAGAGTATTATTTTACATCAATCAATGAATACATATACAGAATACACACACATTATTTCTCTCTAGTATTTCCTTCTTAATTTTCTTCCCCTTTCCCAATCAGAATGATTAGTATACGACAATCTTATATTACTATCAATTTAACTTCTTTTATCATTTCAAAAGCCTCTAATCTACTACTATAATGGATCAAATCTTCCCAGTCTTCTAATGTATTTCTTGCTTGTTCACCTGTATATTTTAGTCTTGGTTCCTATAATAATCACATTTGAATTGATAAATTACATATTTATACCAATTCTGATTACTCCACTTAGTCTCATTTTTCCAGCCTTGGACAATCACAGATTGTGCTGCCATTAGGAGTTAACATATATTTCCTTTTTTTCTTCTACTAGCTGGCCCTTATATAATAATAATAATAATATGCATAGTTCTGGAAATACATTTATCCTCACATGCATTATTACATTAATCTGATCAATAATTGTTTTCCAGAATTCATTTACTCATCGACAACACCATGCCATATGTAGGAAAGTACCCTTTAACCCACAGCTATGACAACATCTCAATGTCATACTTTATGTCATTCCACTACTATTATATTAGCCAGTTGTTATTGTCAGTACTAACTCTCATTCCCATCAGATTCATAGACTGATCCCTAGTTCTAGTGTTGTATGACAGAGAAAATGTTTTTTTTTTCTCTATCCACATTTCCCACACCATTTGCACAGTGCACAAAAGGAATTTGAGAGTACTGGTTATTCTCTGCTGCTGTGTGGAGAAATGGCAACTTACCTGAGTTACCTTCTGTGTAGTTCCGTTAAGAAATGGGAAACATCCATGGCCATTTTCTATCATCTCTATATTGCTCTTGGTGGAATTTTCAAACCTCTGATGTTCCCCATCTTTAAAGGTGGAAGGCAGGCACTGGGTGTGCCAGTGGTGTGTCTTCTTCCTCCATGGCTGGACCACGCACTCCAGCCCAGCAAGCTACACTTATTTGTCACTGTGTGAATCTAGCTAGATGTGTTTTGATGCCATGTTGTTTAGTACTGTGAGGGTTTCCTGAGAAAGGAAGGGTACACTAGTGCCTCTTTTAAGGAAATTGAGACCATCCTTTCTGCAAAAAAAAAAAAACCAAAAAAAAAAACATTTACTGCTTCCTGAATCCCCTCAGCCAGTAACCCCCATTCTCAGCTAGGCCTTATAAGCCATGAAGAATAGGGGTGAAGCATATAACTGATAGAAAAGACACCCAAGTATTATTTTTAAAAAGGTAATATAAGAAGCTATCCTAAATGTATTCAGATTCTAGTCCCATCTAGGTCGGTACTTTCTTCACAGCTCCACAAATATCAGGCAGGGATTGCTTCCTATTTTACCAAGGAATAAACTTGGAACTATCTATATGACCTTTCTCCATCATCCTGCCAATTCAGTTCTCTTTGAAGAAGACAATTGCTTACTACTTTCTCATTTAACACTGAGCAAGACAAACATACATTTATTTATTATTTATTTATTTATTTATTTGTATTTATATCCCGCCCTATACCCGAAGGTCTCAGGGCGGGTTACAATATTATATTAATCTTAGACAGGTCCCTGCCCTCAGGCTTACAATCTAAAGAGACATTGTTCTGTTAGACATCAGTTCTCTGGTTTTCTTTCTTCTGTGACTCCTATTTACAATTTTCTGATTCAAGAAGCTGGTTGTATGGCAATTAGAAGTAGGTAAATTGCCATTTATACAGTTTGTACTTTGTACTCAGACCTTCTACCCTCCTGTCCAACTACATTAGCTATACAAAGACACCTTCCTGGCATCCACAATGATGCAATTGGCAATTGTTCTCATCTTCTGATCCTCCTGAATTTGTTGATGTTCCTCACCTTGTGATGAACGCTTCCCATAGATGTCATTTTAAATACTCATCACTAAATACTCATGCACATCATGCCGGTTTTAAAAGGGTTGCATTGGCTGCCAGTTTACTACCGAGCCCAATTCAAGGTGTTGACTCTGACATACAAGGCCCTAAATGACTTAGGCCCCAAATATCAACCTGCTCATGCCTTAAGATCAAGTGGTTAGGCCCTCCTGGTTCTCCCACCACCTTCAACAGTGAGGTTGGTGGGCACCTGGGAGAGAGCCTTTTCTGTGATGGCTCCCAGACTATGGAATAGCCTCCCCCTTGAGGTGCGCCATGCCCCTTCCTTATATATATTTAGGATGACAGTGAAGACTCACCTCTTTGCCCTGGCCTTTGGCTGAGCTGCTTATATCCCCCCCCCCCAGTACAGTCACTATCATTTTAAACATATTGTATATTGTTTTATATTTGTTGAATTTTTTAACGTCTTTTAATATATATTCTATTTTAATCTGTTGTTACCTGCCCAGAGACCTTTGGGTATGGGGTGCGATAGAAATGTAAATAATAAATAAATAAATAATTGTTGCTTGAGTTGCACAATTGCCAGCCCACTAGCCATGGGGTAAATTAATTTTTCATGGCATTCACCACTTCTTTGGAAGGCTGTTGTTCACCTCTTGCTGTCTTCTTAATAAGTTATAATATAAATTCTATTTAGTGCTGACAGTTGACATTTTGTCCTCATTAGTGGAACTAGTTAATAGGCAATAGGCTGTAGCATTACTGCCATAGCAATTGATCAGAGCTGGTCTGTAAACAATATACATTCAACTCTCCTTACATGGTTGTTTTGAACAGTGGATGGTAGGGATGTACATGAATGCAATTTTCAAGATTCAGTTCAATTAGAGTTGAATATTCAAATGTCCGAATTCGTACAAATAGAGAAAAAACAAATGTATTAAAATTTAAACCAATTTGAATACATTCATATATATTAGTACGAATACTCAATATGAATTTGATGATACAAATGTCAACACCATTCGTATGTATCCGTATGCATCCCATTTTCATCTCGTATATATCCGTACAGATGTGCATACAGATACATATTCAATGCCTATGTATTCATACACATACAAATGTCCAAATTATTTGAACAAATGATTCAAAATATTCATATTCATTTGAATATTAAAAAATGAATGTCTGGACATTTGATTCAAATTTCAATGCCCAAATTTGGCCAAATTTGATTGAATAACAAATATTTTGAATATTCTTGCATGTAAAGGCCAGGGAAAAAAATCTCAGATCTCAAATACTTATATCCCCACGTTTCTATTTCACTTTCCTGGTGGTCAGTGGGTCACCGCTATTTATCCCACCGCTGCCACCAAATGTAAAGGCCGCCTCTCCACCCTTATCTATTTTATATATATATTTATCTTTATTTGGTAGTGTGGTAGCGTTGTATTTACTTGTAAATCAAACTCTGTTATTCCCTTCCAAGAGGCACGCCTTTCATTTCCATTTCCCTACTCTTTGGCTTGATAATATTGTTGCCTCCCCTCTGATGCTGCAGCAGACAGCACCCTGCCCCCACTCTGCCAATCTCCAGCAGTGGGTTGGATACAGTTACTGTTTAGAACTCTGGCCCTATCTGGCTCCCTTTATAAACAGAACTCGACAAAGCTTCTTTGAAACAACAAGAACATGTGTTTATTGAATACAGTTAAGTCTCAAGACAGCTTCTTCTTCAAGTTACACTTTCAGCTTCAGTTGTCTGACAGTTCAGTCCCTAACTTTCACACTCAGTTCAAAGACTCTTAAACTTCTTGAGTAAACTCTCAACCAGTACAATATGTGTTTGCTTGCCCTTATATTTTTCACCAGCAACATCAAACACGTATTAACAAACTCAGGACCCCATTTCCCAGCTTCCCTCAGGACAGCTAAAGGCCCGTTTCTCCCCTTCATTAACCTCCCAGATTAACGACCCAAGGCAGAGAACCCAAATTATCCCTTCAGGCTCCCTTTTATATGGGCCTGGCTGGCTTGCTTCGCCCTGATTGGCTGAGCTCCTCCAGCATTCTATTTCACCCCTCCCCTTGGAGTGCTCAACTAGCCCCTCCCTTAGGCTACTTACCCTTGACAAAAAATGCTTTGGCGACACTTTTAAACGTCTGGACTTACCGTGTTCGCCACACTTTGCATTTTAAACCAAAATAACTTAATTTTGGGGTTGAGGGGTCCTAGCGGTCATCACATTGCACATCCCTAGTTGATGGTTGAGGAGCTTCTGCAAACGCTACTCTTTTAACTGATATTGTGCTGTTTTTTTAACGTGTTGGTTTAAAATTTTGTTTCTTTTAATATGCTGGATTTTAAAAGTTGTTACCCACCCTGAGACCTTCAGGTATAGGGCGGGATAGAAGTATAAATTAAGTTAAATTAAATCAATGACAGCTGATAGCCATGTTATTATATGGCTTCAAGAAAGAATCTAGAGCAGTGGTTCCCAAAGTTGTCTGGGCTACGACCCATCTAATATAAGTTTACCAACACGGGACCCACCTCTAGGAAATTTAACCGTTACCAATATGAATAAAGGACTTTTCAAATAACAAAGTTTTAATACATTTTTTTTATTACTTAATTAAATAATTACATCAAAAAAGTTATTTTAAATACGGTTAAATTTCCTAGAGGTGGGTCCCCACCCACAGTTTTGGGAAACCCTGGTCTAGAGTATGTTTTCTTTGAATGTATTTGGCTAAAGCTTAGAACAACAGCAATCCTATAAACACTGATGGAGAAATAAGTGAAATTAGTGGGACCATCTTCTGAGCTGACACACTGACTTTGATTGGAGATCAGAAAAAGCAAAGAGCAAGAGCCTTCATAACAAGAAGATTTAGGGAGTAGGGATGTGGACAAATATTCATCACATTTGAAATCTGTGTGAATTTGGGAGAATTTGGACATTTTGAATTCAAATCAAATGTTGGCACATTCAAAGACTGATATTCGAATTTGAATTGAATGCTTTGATATATTCATATGAAGCTTTGTATAGAATGTGTATGCTATTCGTATGCATTTGTATCCATTCATATGGGAATGAACATTCGTATCGAATATGAATTCTACCACATTCCAACGGGATCAATTCAAATGAATATGAATTTTCTTGCATTTGATTCAATACAAATTGAATACAAAAAAAAAAACCAAAACCATCCATGCACATCCCTATTAGGGAGCATTATCAGACTCTTCACCAGGTCTCCTCCTAGAAGGTTATGAGTGCTAGGTAATGGAAACTGAGAAGTAGATGTTTTCATAAGATTACTGAAAAAGCATATTTGACCCTTAATTTGACCAACCACTTGGTTTCCCCCCTCTGTGCCAATTTGGCCTAAGTCCCTCCCAGCTTGACTGTGATCTCAAGCTGAGATTTAGGGAAGTGAAAAATACCTGGAGAAAGTAGTTCTGCTGAAAAGGTAGAAGGAAAGGGAGTAGTCAAGGCACTGTCTCACCCCATGTCTTATTCCTTCACATCAGCTGTTGGTAGATAGGAGACAATAGTCAGTGGAACTGTCCATAGTGCTGAATTGACGTTCCATCACTTTGCCCTTTAACTATTCTTTTTTCACACAGCCTTTTCTAAGAAGGCTGTAAATCTGTATACAGTTTCTTGCTGGATGCTTGTATATACATTAACAAGGATGTCTATCATGCACTTGCACAGATTTCGTTCAAAAGAAAATATGCTGAATCAGCCATAAGACTTTCAAATTGATATCAACATCTCCTAGGTTGCTGCAAACTTCATCAAGTCTTAAATGACAAAACTATTCACACTAGCTCATGTATCAAGCATCACCCACTATCATTCAAACATAAGTGTTTTTTTTAATATACCAAATGTATAAACTTTGGAAGTTATGGTATGATATTGACATTAAAACCACACAAATTAATACAGGAAAACTATTTGGAGACAATCAAGGAGTTACGCTCTAACTACTATGACAAGGGAACAGCTGATATGCTTATCCAAAACTCAGCACAATTTTCAGATATTCTCAGATATTATTCAGGATAAATATATGCTGTAACACTCCCCCTTTGAGACCTCAGGGATGTAAGGTTAGATACTGTGAAGTTCATTTTTTAAAAATATGACACATGGCTAAAAGTGGGGAAATGCTCAACATGTAGATGGGCAATGGGAAAGTAAAAATTTTGGACTATAAAAATACTGGTGGCTTCCCTAAGCAACATCTTATTGAGATTTTAACATTTTCTAGAAAGTAGTACCTTGTCATCTGGATTCTGGGACTATTTGATTTATTCCCAGGTTTTTTAAAAGAGGGAGTGGCTGTAGCTCATTGATAAATGTCCTGGAAAACAGCGGGTTCAGTCCCCAGCTTCTTCCTGGAAATAAGCAATGGCAAACCATTTCTCAATCTCTGGTAAGAAAATTGAATAAAGATGCCTATGCAACCATCAGGAGGTGGTCACAACTCAGTGGTTTTGAACAACAGCAACAATATTACAGGAGGATTTTGGTCTATGTTAATGATGTCATAACTTGAACTTACTGAAGTCTAGGGACATGAATGAATATTCATTACATTTGAAATTTGGCTGAATTTGGCCAAATTCAGACATTTGTATTTGAGTAAAATATTGGCATATTTGAAGATTGACATTTGAATTCAAATCAAATGTTTTGATATATTTGTATGAAGCTTTGTATGGGCTTTGTATAGGGTTCATCTTCATTTGTATGGGATTCGTATGGGATTCATGTGGGATTGAGCATTCATATTGAATTTGAATCCCACTACATCTATTCAAACGAATATCAATTTTCTTGCATTTGATTCAATATGAAGTGCATTAAAAAAAAATTGTTCATGCACTTCCCTACTGAAGTGTAGCAATTTCAGTGGTACCTAGAATAGTGTTACACAGTGATCTATCTTGAGCCCCACGATGATGGATAAAAGGGCTTCTCCCCCATACTTTCCCAGATGGTTCCAGCAGAATACTGCGACTGTAAAATTAAGAAGACAAGTTGTCAGTGATTATTTAATGAATAAGGTTTCAGCTTACTTGTAAAAATTGTCAATTTTGAATAATACTTTGTAGATCTTCATTTGTATATATTAGACACATTGCAAATATTTTGATGACTGTGTTATTTAAGTATGTTTTGTGTTTCTGGTCTGTGACCACAATACCTAGGGTTAACTGTGGACAATGGATGAATAATTTTGCTTTGCGGAGAAATGTTTATTTTGTTTTGTTGTTCTTTTGTTCCCATACTAATCTGATTCAGTTCTAGAATTTCCTGAATTTTTCAGAGAAGGTTGATTTCAGTACTTTGACATCTGTTTTGTACTGGAATAAAGCAAGTGTAGACATATTCTTGCTGATTAAATGTTCCCTTCCTCTTGCAGGAAGAAAACCATATTTCAAATATATGAAATGTTGGTCCCATAGTTGCCTTTTCTTTGAGCATCTTGCTTGCCATGAGAAATGTTACTAGTTAACGAGAAATGACTGCAAGGAAGTCCCTTAGTGATATGATGTACATGTTCCTTGCTCCAAAACAGAAAAGGGAAACAAAATCAACAAGGCATTGAGTGAAAAATGCATGATGGTTTGACCTAGAGAGGAAAATTTCTTTTCTAGCATAAACCCATCATTTTCCTGTACTGTATTATCTTTCTCTCAGGATTTCTAGCTTTTAATCATTGATTCTAATAGAATATTTTGAAGAAGGGAAGTAAGTGGGCTCAAAATGATGAATACTTGAGCATAATTCTTCATTTAGCACAAAGGTGAATTACTTGATTTCCAGCTCTTTATGCAGTCTTGGTTGAGTGTAAATTATTTTTCCTTTTTCAAATGTAAATGGATCAGAAAAGATGTTTCAGGATTTTTTTTGCTTCAGTGTCATCAAATACACAATATCTCAGTTAAGTCATTAAGGGCCAGTTCTGACTATCCAAAATATGAAAGATTTTTGCTCCCATGTGACAGTAATGCAGGAAGAGTGCTGTCACCTGGTAAGGATAGGGTGGGAAGAATCATATCTCCATTCTGGTGCTATGTGGAGAAGAAAGAGGTATAAAAATCATATTCACAAAGAAAAAGAATAAAAATGTACAAGATTGGAGGGCTGGTCTTTTATTTTATCACAAATGTTGAATTTATTAACAGTCTTATCAAATCATTTCAAGAGTCACGTGGAATGTAAGAATTTCATAAATGTTATCACCCCACCTAAGCTGTTTCAAAAGCTGAAGTAAGTAGGGCTGTGTACAAATGGAACATAAATATGTTCCAGGGTGCAATACCAGGGTAAAAAAAGAATTATATTCTATTTCAGGAAAACCCAACTTTGAATGCTGGCTTTCCGAAAATTTAATGTTATATTCTTCCTGTAAGGATACTGTTGCTGAGATCTGCCATCTTGAACATGGCCACCACACATCTGTGGACATGCGTGGTGATGACTGCACACTGCACAAATGTGTATATCACCATCACAAAAGGACAAAAAAAAATCACCATCACAAAAGGACAGTGCCAGCTCCATGCTGTTTAGGCAACAAGTGATTATCCTGGAATAATGCTTGTTAGCACAATTTTCAAATAACTTAAGTGTTGGGTTATTTAAATCTAGCAACTAGGCATACAATGACTTCTTTCCCTCTGTGCTTTGGCTGAGTTGGGATTAAAATAAAAACAGTTTTGTAGTGATTATGTTTTTACAAACTGGGAGTGGCTAGCACATGGCCCTTCACCATTAGCTACGGTAGTAGGGATGTGCACGAATATTCCTCACATTTGGAATGTGTATGGATTCATTCAAATTCGGACATTTGAATTCAAATAGAACGTTAGTACATTTGAAGATGGACATTTGAATGTGAACCAAACGCTTTATATAAATTTGTATGAAGCTTCATTACATTCATGAACCTGAGGAGGCAGAAAAGTGGCTGCCCAGTCACATCTGTAGTGGATCAAGAGTGGATTCAGAGCAGATTTGACAAATTCAGAGCTGATTCATAGGAGATTTGTTGGCACAACTGGCATTAGGGATTTGAATTGGACTTATATTGAACATTCAGATCGAATTCAAATCCTACCACATTCAAAGGGGTTCTATTTGAATGAATGCAAATTTTTGCACGTCCGATTCGATTCAAATTGAACACATACAAAAATTCATGCACATCCCTACGTGGTACATAAGAACATAAGAACATAAGAGAAGCCTTGCTGGATCAGGCCACAGCCCATCTAGTCCAGCATCCTGTCACACACAGTGGCCCACCAAATGCTCATGTGCATCTCAAGCAGAGACAAGGACAAACCTTCTCCTGCTCTCGAGTCCCAGCAGATGGCCTTAGAAGCGCCCCAGTTCCTCCCCCCCCAGCCTGAAAGATGCACTTAGGCATTCGTTCTAGTAGCCATTGATACATCTGTCATCCATAAATTTGTCTAACCCTACCTTAAAGCCATCCAGACTGGTAGCTGTCACCACCTCTTCCGGCAGCACATTCCATAAACCGATGACCCTCTGGGTGAAGAAATACTTCCCCCTGTCAGACCTTATTCTCCTACCCATCAGCTTCATAGAGTGCCCCCTGGTTCTAGTGTTGTGCCATAGAGAAATGAAATTTTCTCTATCCACCTTTTCTATACCGTGCATAATTTTATATACTTCAGTCAGGTCCCCTCTTAAACGCCATCTCTCCAGACTGAAGAGGCCTAGACATTGCAGCCTGGTTTCGTAAGGGAGGTGTTCCAGACCCTTAATCATTCTGGTTGCCCTTCTCTGCACCTTCTCTAGTTCCACAATATCCTTTTTGAGGTGTGGTGACCAGAATTGTACACAATATTCCAAATGTGGCCTCACTATAGATTTATAAAGGGGCAAAATGACACTTGCTGTCTTATTTTCTATTCCCTTCCTAATTATTCCCAGCATTGAATTTGCTTTTTTCACTGCTGCCGCGCACTGGGTTGACACCTTCATTGAACTGTCCACTAAAACCCCGAGATCCCTTTCCTGGCGTGTTGCAGAAAGCTCAGACCCCATCAGTTTATAGACGTAATTTGGATTCTTGGCCCCAATGTGCATTACTTTGCACTTGTTAAGAATAAAGCACATTTGCCACTTGGTTGCCCACTCACCCAATGCTAAGAGATCCCTCTGGAGCTCTTGGCAATCTCTTTCAGATTTTACTACCCTAAATAATTTAGGATCATCAGCAAACTTCGCTATTTTACTATGTATCCCTTCTTCTAGATCATTGATGAATAAATTAAAAAGCATTGGTCCCAGTACTAAGCCTTGAGGGACCCCACTTTTTACTTCTTTCCACCCTGAGAATTTGCCGTTTATTACTACTCTCTGCTTTCTGCCCTTAAGCCAGTCACAAATCCAGGACAGAACCTGTCTTTTTATTCCATGGCTGATGAGTTTACTCAGTAGCCTTTGATGTGGGACTTTGTCAAAAGCCTTCTGAAAGTCCAGATAGACAATGTCTACTGGTTCACCTTTATCCACGTGTTTATTGACACTCTCAAAGAATTCCAACAATTTGTGAGGCATAATTTACCTTTGCAGAAGCCATGCTGGCTTTTGTTCAGCAATGCTTGCTCCTCCATATGCACACTAATTTTGTCTTTAATAATGGTTTCCATCACCTTACATGGAACTGACGTTAAGCTAATTGGATAGTTCGGACTGATGAGATAGGTAGTTCAAGAACATTTGCAGGACCACAGATTCAAGAGCACCCAGACACTCATGGCTGAGATTGTGCCACTAGACTTATATTTTCATTCACTGTGAGTGTATAATAATTCTGTTATGTTCTAGGAGCTTTAAACATTCAGAAATGATACACCAATTCCAGTAAAACATTATTTTTCATAATTTCATTCTTCATTCCTCTTGCGAAGACTTTCTTAGCTTAATATATTGTACTACTAAATATGGATGTGCAAAAATATTCGAGATATTTGTTATTCGATGTGCAAAAATATTTGAGATATTTGTTATTCAATCGATTTGCAAGGATGAATTCGGACATTCAGATTTGAATAGAATGTCCAGACATTTTTAGTATTTGAACAAATATGAATATTTTGAATTATTCATATGAATAATGTGCACGGATAAGTATGCATCACTTACATATCTGTATGCATCTCTGTATGTATCTGTATACAGATACATACGGGATAAAACGGGAAGTGTACAGGATAAAAACGGAATGCATACAGATACGTATGGATGCGTATGAGATTAATAGTATTGGATACATATCAAATATTCATATGAATGGATGCAAATGTATTCGCATTGGTTCAAACATCCAGACATTTGTTTTTTCTTTATCCATATGAATTCGGATATTCGGATATTCAATCTGAATTGAATCAAATTTGAAAATTGCATTCGTGCACAACCCCTGCTATATAATAAACTGTGTGAGCAATCTCCTCCTTTTAGCTGCTACTACATAGTAGGGAGGGGAGGCATTCACCTAAGGCTACATGCACAAGGGCAATCAGCGGGTGATCCCACCACAGGGAGTAACTAAGATCATGCCTTATTTCCATCCTGGGGATCTGAGAAAAGCCCCAAGGATATTTCTACAGTTTTGAGTACAGGGGGATTGCACCTGTTTGGTTGTGTGGCTTTTTCTAAGGATAGACTTGCTTCCCTTATGACTGCTGTGGAAGGGCAGGGAACCCATCTGTTGCACCCAATGCATGTATGGGATCTGATTGCCAAAAGTAGCTTGACGTAATGGGGCTTTGGTATGAATATCTGGCTTCAAATAAACAACCCAATTCATTGAGGGTTGTGGGGGGGGGCATCCCTGGTAAAAATAAATATAAAGAGAAGCTTAAAATGCAAGTTTGGGAAAGAATGGGGAATATTGCCAAAGTGATGTTTTGCAGGCAGGACTTGCAGGAATCTGCCCAACCTTCAGGAGCATACAAGTAGTGTCAATTGAATAGGACTGTATGTTTGGCATCATGGTTGAAAGGTACTCAGAAAAAGAGGTGGTCAGAAAGCAGGAAGCCCAGCTGTATGGTCCCTATGTGGGTATAGCCTAAATCTCTACTGGTGGAAGGTGTTTCAGACTGCACACTAACAGAGGTTGTGTTTAGACATAACAAAAGGTGTGCTGCAGAGGCACCTCAAGAGAGACAATATGTCTCCCCAGACCTTTTCTAATCCACCTTTTCTAGCACAGAATGTTCAGGAGAGGGGGAGGGGCAGACTGTTGTGTGAAGCTTGAAGCTTTATCTAAGCTGCCTCAGAGATAGCACTTGACCCAATGTTCTGGTTGTATCTAGTTGGAGGTAATACATCGACATACTCCAACACTCTTTCTTAAAGATTCATGGATGCCTAAGTACATCTTTCAGGCTGTGGGGACAAGCAGGATATTTCTAAGGCCATTTGCTGGGATTCAAGAGCAGGAGAAAGTTTGCCCTTGTCTCTGCTTGAGATGCCCATGGGCAATTGGTGGGCCACTGCGTGCAACAGGCTGCTGGACTAGATGGGCTGTGGCCTGATCCAGCAGCGCTTCTCTTATGTTCTTATGGTATGGTGCCTGAGGCTGATAGAACCTGTAGGCCTAAGTAAGAGCATCAAGTTAACAAAGGCTGCCCTACTGTATTTCACTTAGGAAATATGTGTAAATGAATTATAAGGTGTTGTTTGCTAGACGTTGTCCTTACATTTAAGAATACAGAGCTATGTTTTTTTCCTGTTTGGATTGCCTTCATAATGATGCCTGTTCTTTGTTTCATTTTTCCACAGAGAATGAAGAAAATGAGCAACATCTATGAATCAGCAGCCAATACCCTGGGGATCTTTAGCAGCCCATGCCTGACTAAGGTGGAACTGAGAGTTGCATGCAAAGGAATCTCAGATAGGGATGCACTGTCGAAGCCAGATCCCTGTGTCATCTTGAAAATGCAGTCACACGGGCAGTGGTTTGAGGTAGGTTCCCATTCAGTGAATACTGAAGAGTTTCTTTTTCCTTGTGATTTTGTGATTCCTACTGCCATTGTTTCCTTTTTCACTATTCTGTGGGACCTAATAACTTAAAAGAACCAATCCTAGATGATGCTATCCTGTTCCAACCTTTTGGATTTTCAGGGATCTTACATCTACCTGGAAACAGCTATGCACTGGAAGATTGGATAAAAGCAAGGTTGTGGGGGTGGGCTCCCCAAATCTTCCCCTACAGGTCTCATGGAAGCTCTCTGTAGGTTGTTATTATTAAACCAAAATCAGCTGTGGGCAATTCCACACTGGCCAGTATATTGGGCTAGCGAGCATACTGGGAGACTCCCTTAGATTATATCAGAATACAGAAGGAAGGATCCTAGTATGCTTGATGACTGAGTATACCAGGCAGTGTGGAATCACCCTAAGCCAGGAAATAAGTCCAATACTGGGAAATAAAGGTCATATAGATTAGTTTCCATTTGCAGAACTCCAGGATATTATTTGTACTGGAGTAATACCAGGATTAAGGCTTAAAGAATTTCCAGCTCTGCAAAATCCTCACAAAACAAGAGGGAATATCTGTTTAAATTAGCTTATCCAAAGCGATGTCTTTGTCCCCTAGCTGAACAGTTTACACAAGTAAAGAGTCAAAGTGAAGAGAATTGCCTCATCTATCGCATTGGGTGATAAAATGTGACTACGTGGAGTGTGAAATCAGATTTTAATTTTTACAAGAAAGAAAGGGTTTAACATTGCCATATGTGAGATCACAACAGTACAAAATGACCTTTAAATGGGAAATTAATTTTAGAAGAACAGGATTAAAAATAAAAGCAACAAAATGGATTAATCACTGACAATAATTAAAGCTTATTCTGTTGTTACATAAGGTCACTTGCTTGAAACCGTATTAATTATGGGAACAATTTCTCAAGGAAAAAAGCAGAGTGACTGTGACATCAATATTGTATTGAATAAAATATTCATGAATGCCTACTATTTTGTCTTAAACAATGATGGCTTTGAAATAGATAAATACATCAGCCCCTAACTGGTATGAAATAACAATGAAATAGCTAGAAATGTTTTTGATTTTAATATCTGCCCTCAGCTTGAATCATGAAGTATGATCCAATAACTACCAGATCATGATTACATGGAACTGTCAAGAACTTCTGTGTGAAATTATTAAGAAAATAATTTGGTTTTCTAAATTTTCAGTTTGACAGTTTTAATTTTTAATTCTTTATTTGTGCAAAAGATATCTAACCCTGCTTGTTTTGGGGGTAAGAACCATGTTGGACACATTTGCATTATGAAGAAGAGTTGGCTTTTCTGCCCCATTTTTCTCACCCTTTTAAGGGGACTCAAAGCAGCTGACAAAGCTTTCTATTCTCCCCATAACAGAACACCCTGTATTAAAGAGTAGCACATTATCTCTTTCAGGTCACATCTTCATTGCTGGAATAGAGTGCCATTGACCTGAGAAGGTACCTGCAGCCACCCTGTTTTTGGAGACAACAGGGGCCTTAAGAACAATCACATAGGGCATTTTCTGGCATGGTCACTCACAGAGGTACCCTTTTGCAGGGTCTTTTCTTTGCAACCTGCAAAGAGGTGTCACAGAAAATGGCGCCTCCTTGTTCAAATGCAGACAAGAAGAGGACCACAGATGGGGGCACCACATCCATCCAACCTAAATGAAGTTGCTTGCCCCAGAAATCTGTGTAGGAATAGACTGGCAAGTGAACAATCCCACCTCCAAACAGTCTCAAAGCTACCCTGAACATGCTTAAAAAGAAATTCCTGTGTTTGTGCAGCCAGGCTCTCTCAGCTTATCCTCCATGCTTGCCATCTTTTCCTCTGTGTTTAAGATTCATCTTCCAATGAGGGTAACAGTTATGTGGGAGAGGGAAGGACTGTCATAGCAGGAGCTTCTTTTAGTCAACATGGCTAAAAGTGGTCTAAAAGTAACTCAGAGGCCAGCTTTGCGAAAGGAAGTTAAGTTGACTTGGTTTGTTTCATTTGTATGTGCGCACTGTGTACTTGCCTCCCTCAGAATAGAAGGCAAATTACTCTGGCAGATGGCCGTAACACGTCTGATCCCATTAGTCAAATAGTACTGCAAAAAAAAAAAAAAATCAGGACTTGGCATGCCCAGAAGCTGTTAGGTGGTCACAGATTGGATAGTTTTAGAAATAGATCAAAATCACAAGGAACACACACCTCTGCATTATTTCTCTGCAAGATAGTAGGAGAAAGCAGAAGGAGGTTACCTTGATGCCTTAATTTCATTTATCTGTATTCCACCTTTAAAAATACTCAGTGTGGTTTACAGCAAGGAAATTAAAATGCAGTTACAATTTGCATTGTTGATAAGCAATTATAAGACTTCAGTAAACATAAAATACAAAGAAATGTCTTTAAATAAATATCGGGGTGGAGGAACAGAAGGCCACAGAACATCTAACAAGATCTGTGGCTTTGAGTCAGAAGCCCCGTGTTAAGAAGCTTCATTCTGGCCCTTGCTATTATGAGCAGTAGCAGCTAGTTGCAGGAGAAATCAAGGGGTGTTTCTGCACAGGCCTTTAAGACCCCATTAAGCACCTGATAAGGACACATATAGCTCACATCTGCAAGTTACCTTCCACACAGCAGGACAGATTAGGACCACTTCAAGGACGGTGTTTCCAGATGGGCTCAAGCGAGATCCATCTCTAATGGGGTCTAGAGGCCGCCAGATCTGGTTTTGGGGAAGCCAATTAGGTCTTCAAACCATTCCTGCCTGGAAATTCCGGATCAAAGCACGATGCTTCCGCACAGGGACAGGAGAGGGAATGCATGTGGGTGGGGTTTCCATTCACAGAAGCAGACTATGCAGCCGAGCAGCCGTGGGATCTCAGGCACGTCACTGATCGGCGGGCAGCCTTTCCCTGACCCTGACACCCCCATGCATGGTGGAAACGAGCGATGACTGATGGCTGAGTGCTCCAGTCATGTGGCACCTTGGGCCGCAGGGCCACAGAGAGGCCTGATCCTTCTGGATATCGGTGCACAGCAAACACATGATGCGTTCCTCATTATCCGTGCTTCCCACATGAGTGCAGACACGTTAGGCCTTATTGGGATCCATCCCTAGTTCAGATGGTTCTTCCCAGGGACGGATTTCAGAAATCTGGATTTCCTTAATCTGGTTTTCAAGCAGTAAATGCGGCAACACCCAAGATCCACATGCAGCATAGACAGAAGAAGACATCTGAGAGGCAAAGGTGGAAGAAGGTAGTTGATTGGATCTCTTTTTCCCACAGAGTGCATTCTAAAAACCATGTATCAGTGTTACTTAGACTGCATTCTTGCCAAAGGTGCTATTTAATTAAATGTGCTATTTAATCCAATTTCTTCACCTAGTTCCATATTTGCTTTGTAACCTGCAGATAAGGTCACCTTGCGCAAACCATTTTTTGCTACCTGTTCACTGAAAATCAAACAAGAGAATTAAAGAACCAGGACTGTTTCATATTAATGATGTCTATTTGGCACATTTTATCTGGTGAGCCATTTTGTATATAAGAGATCAGCACACATTGTGATATGTCTCTATGCTGTTGCCAGATATTCTGTTTTCTTGTCGCATTAGGCACACTTAGTGTGAGATCTATCAAGTCCCTGAACCACTGATGAGATGCTCAGCCAAAAGTTGTGTAGGCCAGCTGCACTTTTCTTTTCCTTCCTTCTTTTTTTTCTTTTTTACCTTTCCCTAGTTTTATACTTTAAAAAAAGCCAAGCACTTGGCAGATTGCAAACAAGCTAGGGTTCATCTGATGACCAGTAGGCATAAGAAATAATTCAACTATCAACTATAGCTGCTATGGCTCCTTTTTTAGATGCTACAACTCTCAGAGGTGGCTGACCTACAGAGCACATTGAAAGGCCTACAGTTGGTTCATTATTAGCCTTTAGTGTCTGGAATCTGTGACAAACCAAACTTTGACACACTGTGGAAGGATGGAGGTTCACTGGTGTTGCAGTCCCCCAAAAGAAGAAAATGTTCCTAAATATAAGTGTTCAAATGACTGTTTTACAGAATGCAAAACAACCACTCACCCTCTGCTATAAAAAGCTGTTGGATTATAGAAGTTGTCTACAGGCCTGTTATATTTAAAAAAGCCAAAGCTTGGAGCAGTGAACAGATTTTCATCATTGGTTTGATAATCTCATTTGACTTTGTAACACCTGCCTTCCATTTGTTCAGATCCGAACCCAGGATAAGCTGCCAAATTCATCTGTGTAGGTGACAATGAAGAAGACCATGGAGTTTAGCAAACTGTTTCTATTTCTAGCTCATCCTATTACTTCATAGTGCTCAGGGCAGCTAACAAGATTTAAGCATAGAAATCAAAGAAAAAGTAACAGTGCCTGAAGCACAATGAGTACAAAAATTAAAATGCCTAAACCCCAAACCTAAGTTTCCCATTAAAAAAAAATCAAAACTCAAAATGGTGGGTTCTTTCTTTGTTTGAAAGTACTTCTTATTGGGAAAATAGGCTTTGTGTCCATTAGCTCACAGCTTGGAAATACTGCCAGATTAAATCAAATGTCTCCTCAAAATAGACCTTTTAATGCACCTCACCACAGGATATTTTTCATATGGCATCTGACTGAAAGTGCCAATTTTAAAGTGTCACAGGAGTGGTCCTGGCTGAGACTCGGTCCTATCATTAATGTTTTCTGCATCTCCAGCTTCTCCTTAGTTTACTGTGAGATTTTTATTCAGGGCAGTTATTTATTTATTATAGTTATGTTCCACTCTCCTCTATGGAATTGAAGGCAACATCCGCGGTGCTCCTAAATAGATAAGTTTATTTCTTGTCCAGGTCACTTTAATGTCTGTTGTATTCCAAAGGAAATCTCCAGCCACGGTGCTGGGTACTTTATCAGATATGGGCTTTTAAAAATAGGAATAACCTTATCACCATTTTGCCATCCTGAATATCTTCAATAGACCCTTGAATATAGTCCAGAAACTACAGCTACTTCCAGTTAGAAGCAAATGTAAAAACTGCTCCAAAGCTATACTACGAAAGCCTGTGATGTGCCTAGTGTAGCCCTGGATGCAGCCTTCACACTAACTTCTGTGCAGTGGCTAAGTGGGAGTAGGGCAGCACAGCTGTGGCCGCGCAGTCATGTGCCACATCACCATATTGCTGTAGCAACAGCTATCCACACATTTCCATTGCTGTAGCAAGGTGGTGGATGCTCCGATATAGGTAAGTTCTGGGTAGGTTGGGGCCAGGTTCAGGGGGTCACTATCCCAGGGAAGTAGGGTGCAAAAGACCCTACCTTCTTCATCATTTTGGCTCTATCTGGAATGATTGCTAGAAATTCCATAGCACATCAGATTTAATTTGACAGTGATTTGCAACAAACTCATAGGAAAGCTCTAAGGGAGATCTCAAAGCAGATTAGCTGTCAGGGAAGTAAACTAAATAGAGCAACACACAAGAAATGCTTGCTATCTCCTTTGGACTTAGCAGCATTTGTGTGCAGCCATCCTCCGCTGCAAAGATGGCCTTCCAGATATTGCTGATCTACATTTCTCGCAGTGCCTTTTTATTGTCTTGGCTACCTCGGGCTGATAACAGACCTAGGCTGAATTCAGTACCACCACCACTATCACAACAACAACACCAACACCAACCACAACAAACAACAACTAGCACTTGAAAGCAGATTAGAGAGAGGTCAGAGTTGGGTCCTGTCATGCACACTGAAAGCCAGAAAAAGTGTTACCAAAACACATTGGAGGTGTGCTGGAGATGGGATGAGAAGTCTAGTGCTGAGATGCTTTTGAACTGCCATATATGATAACCACATAGTTCTGCCGTGCTCACTGATTGTTGTTTCTGAAGGAGATTTTTGGCAGAATTCACTAGTGCAAAGTATCTGTAAACCCATGCACTAGTGGCCAATGGGCCAGGGCACACAAGAAACATCCAAGACATTCATTCAGAGATTGTGCAGGAGACTTCAAACAAGCTCCTTCTGCAGTGCTTCTCGGTTCACCAATTATCCCAGGTCTATACTGGGAATGCCACACATATCCATGACATTCCCAATATAGTCCTGACTTAGTTGGTCAAGTATCCAATCTATCAGCATTACAGGTAATGAAGCAACAACAGTGGATTTTCTCGTGTGTTCTTACCTGAGGCAAAGGGAACTGGAAGGAATCTGGGAATGTAGGCACAGGAACGATAGTGTGAAGAGCTGGCAAGTGAGGCAAGAGTTTGGGATTGTCCTGGAATTTCCTCCTTCCAGCTGCAGGATCTAAAGAAGATCCCACAATTTCTTGGAAATACCCTTGGTTATAGGGGTGTGCACAAATATTTGAAGTATTCAAAATTAGATCAAATTAATCTGAATTTCGACATTTGAATTTGAATTATTTTTGAATTTTAGATCTATTCGTTTGAATTATCCAGACATTTGTATCTTTACGGGTTCGTATACGATGCGTACTTGCAAACACGCAGCTTTACCGCGTCCATATGGAACGAAAACAGGTTGCATTCAGGATAACTAGGGGATGCATAATGATGCATATGGGCACATATGAATGTTGTTGACATTTGTAAGTGCAAATGTAAATTGAAAATTCAAACAGATTCAAATTTGCTTAATTCAAATCAAATTTGGTTAAATTCAAATTTTAAAGATTCAAATCAAATTGAATTTTTGAATATTCGATTTGAATCAAATTGAATCCCAAAAATTGCATTTGTGCACACCCCTACTTGGTTATTATTTTGTTCCCTACAAATTAATTATTTTTATGCTGTTTTTTTTTTCTATGCTCAGAGGTATGGTTCAGTAGAAGATATTTCAGTAGAAGAGCATTTCAAAAACACGATCAGTGCATTAAGAATTTATTATCAAAGATAGGAACATGAACCCAAATAAACTTTAATCTAAACTTAGCTTTGATAATGTTAGAATTCTTTATTGTAATGGGTCATGGTCAAATATATCAATTTTCCTCCCTTAAGTGCCTCCCTTAGAATGTAATTGAAAAGAATTTGTGGAGGATGCTTTAATCTTTAACTGTTTCAAGTTATTACACGGATGAAGGTTAGCAAAGATGAGAAATATGAAGAGCTTTCCAATGTAGTGGCAGAAGTATTTGGTTCTTGTAAGGTTCCCATATTTATGAAGAATAACCTTCACTTCTTGAATTAATACATATGTTGCTCTTCATGCAGTTATTCCTCTTTTTGTATGTTTCTGAAATCTGGAATAGATAGCATGGCCTGAAAAATATATATAATGCATATGAAAACTATAGAATCATGCAAACACAGGAGACACCAGGATATGAATGAAACTATAAAGTAACAGATACTTATTTGATTTGTTTGTACGAATTTGGACATTTGTACATGAACCAAATGTTACAACATTTGTACATTAACATTCGTGCATATACAAAAGTTTTGGAACACTTGTACGAATAGGCATTGGTATAGGATACATATCCATTATCCATGTATCCTGGTTCACTGGTAGACCTTGATACTGAGGTCTGTCAATGATCCAGATCAACAGCCTCTTGATCCAGATCATGCTTCATCCTGTTCACCAGTTATCCCAGGTCCATTCGTTAAACTGGGGATATATATTGGATACGTATCAATACGTATCCATTCATATAGGATACATATCTGATATGTATGCATTGGTATAGGATATGTATACCATTATGTATGCTTTCGTATAGGATCTGTATCCAGGATTTGTATCCAGGATCCATATCTAGGATATGTATGTATTCGTATTGGGTATTTGTATGAATTTGTATGAGAAGCTTTTGCCTAACACAATTAGACAGCAGGGCATAAAACAGTCTAGTTTTTCATTTTTCTAGAATATTCATATCTAGTCATACCAAGTTTCTTTTGCAAGAACATTTCTGCACTTCCTGATATTCCTTACAAAAAAGAACATTGAGGGCCTCCATTCCACAGTACAGAAAGCCCTGCCCACCATTGGTATTCTCCATCCATGCAGGATGAAGCATGATTTATTTATTTATTTATTTATTTATTTATTTATTTATTTATTTATTTATTTATTTATTTATTTATTTATTTATTTATTTATTTATTTATTTATTTATTTATTTATTTATTTATTTATTTATTTATTTATTTATTTATTTATTTATTTATTTACATTTATATCCCGCCCCATACCCGAAGGTCTCTGGGCGGGTTACAACAGATTAAAATAGAATATACATTAAAAGACATTAAAAGTTCAACAAATATAAAACAGTATGATCTGGATCATTGATAGACCTCAGTATCAAGGTCTACCAGTGAACCAGCTGAGCCTCGCCTGGAACACAGAGGCACACAGAAGGCACATTTCCATTTTTCTGGATTACTGAGGAATCCATTTTGGGCTCCAAGGTAAGGAACTTTTGTTCCTGACCTTTCAGAGCTCTCAGGTCCTGGCCCTGGAGCTTGTATAAGTTTTGGGACCCATGCAGGTGCATGCACATTGTTCCAGACTATACCATACCATGATGTGGACCAGGGGGCCTTGCTGGTCAAGCCCCATTAATCCCAATCGAATTCACAATAGTGTGAAAAGCCCCACAGATATAAGATCAGCATTCATCTGCTATTCATTGTATAGGAACTGGTGTAACAACAATAATAACCCCCAAATCAGAGGATCTCATTTAAAAATGCCTGGAAGTATGAAACAGTTAATTTTTTTAAAGCTCTTTCCTAGTAAAAGAGCTTTCAAGCAAAGCATTGCCATATATCTTCAAATAATTTCTACCTAGCTTTTGTCTAAAATGGTGAATATTTATTAGAATATTATCTTTATAAAAAGGGGGAGGATAAATTAAACGGGCTAGGTTTTTTTTAATGAATGCCGAATATTAAAGTAATTCTCTCTTTATCAGTTTGCAGCCCTTCCTTGTTTCTCAATTTTATGCATTGTATTCTTCAAGGAGTCCAATCAACCACTTGAATAGATAGAAATGAATTTTGCAGAGATACAGACGCACTAGGCTCTTGTAGGCCAAAGGTCCCCTGACAGTATATTTAGTGAGAAAAAGAAAATCTAACACTCTTCCTGTATTGCTATAACTGATTGTTCTTTCTGTCTGGACTTTGTGCATGACCAATCTTGCCAAATAGCGTTTTTGGAAGACTAGAGATGTAGATTTGTTCTTATTTAAAGAAGATAAAGTTTTTGCCTAATGTCCTGACTGGTATTTCTTCTAGGTTTTCCAGAAAGCTTCTTAATATTTTCTGATGTGGTTGTGCCTATACTTCATGGTGGAGGTGTTGTGAGGCCACCTGACAAAATACCCCTTCATGTTCACTTCAGAGCAAGGAGGCATTCCTTAGTTTGACACTTTGGGGTGACTCCATTGATGACAGGGAAGTCACACCCTTACAAAATGGTCCTCTAATATCAAGAGTGCCCACAAATGGAGCAATAAAATCACTGTGAGATCTGGAATCCTTTTGTTTTACTTTGAGTGGGGAAAATGATTACTTTAGTTATGGCCCTGACAAAGCAGTGTCTGTACAGCATGTATTATTCTGCACCATGCAGTTCCAATTGTGGGTTGGGTTGAGCAAGAGCTGTCCACACCCTACAGATGTCCAACTCTGGAGGCTGGAAATGAAAGTTTTCAGCCTTCAAAGCTGCTGGCTGGGGCATTTTACCTGAGTGCCTAGAAGTGGTACCCTTCTGTGGTTGCTTTCAGAAGTCCAACCGGTGAAATGGTGCATGGTATGGCATAGTCTGGATTGCGAGAAGCTGGTCTGGTCTCGCATCACACAGTGCTTTGAATAGTGCTTTAAAGTGATCATCCATTGAAATGGGTTATGGCACAATTTTTATACTGCAGAAAGCCCAACACCTCATCCCAGGCACAACCTCCTGGTAGACTCTTCTGCAATGCAAACAAGGTGTTCCAATGTGACTACAGCCAAAGACTCTAAAAAATCCAGTCTTCCAGCAGGATTTCAGGTACTGAATTTGAGACCTTTGTTATGCAATCACTAAGCTCCAGATTCTTTCTGAAATCAACATGCTTGGGACATGCTCTGTTATTTTCTATGGCCAGAACCTTCAGAACAAATTTTGCAGGACATTCATTATTCAGAAGAATATGGATAAATTCAGATGAATTTTGGACATTTGTACATGAATCAAATGTTACAATATTTGTATATTGACATTCGTACAAATCCGAATGTTTCAGACATTTGTTAAACTGGGGACATGGGAAAGTGGCTGCACCAGATATCTGCAACAGAACTAGAGTGGATTTGCCATGGATTGAGAACCTATTAAAAGTGAATTCAGATCAGATTTGATGCTTTCAGAGTGGATTTCTTATGGGATATGTATCAGATAGGTATCTCGGATACTTTTCTGATGCGTATTAATTCATATCAGATATTTGTACCAATTTGTATGAATACATTCATATTGGATAGAATTTTACCACATTTGAAAGCATCTATTCTTATGAATATGAATGATCAAACATTCAATTCATTGCAAATCGAATGTCAAAAACACATTCATGCAAATCCCAATAAAAGGGTGTTCTGAATATTCCTAAGCTCAAAATTTGTTCCATTCATATTTTGTGTTTTGTGGGGTTTTTTTTTTAACCTTCACAAGTGAATGTTACTAGGTCATTAGAGGAAGGCATCTCATGTCATTTGATTAATTCTGTCTTTGGGTGCCTTCAGACTGGGATGGAAGCAGTGAATCATGTTCAGTGCTTCTGTCCACTGTAGTAGGACTTTGGCATTGCCCGCCCATCCCCACCCCACAAAGTAAAAAGAAGCTGAATTACTAGCATCTTTTTACTGCATGCTTACCTGCCCTTCATGAACTCCTACTGCCGGTGTCAGAACTTCCCATCTGGTTGACAGCAAGCAGCTATGCTGGAAATTCAAAGCTTCCAGTCCTCCAGTTTTGAGGATCAGAAGAAACTCCACCAGAAAGGAGCTTCACATTTAAGGCAGAGCAAGGGTGTGTTTGGAGGCACCCTTTTAAGAAGAAGCTGTTGACAATAGCTTTAGTTGAATTAACTTTTGTTATATCCACAGAGGCAGAAGGTGTAGCTAATTGAGAACTCTGGGTCTAGCATCCAACTTCACCAGCCCCAAAATACTCCCTGTGCATCCACAGCTGGTACTTGGTTCAACTTTTTGGCAAGCCCCCCAAAATACTTTCAGGGCAACTGTGGAGGCTGAGGTGCTCCCTAACCCCAAGGGAAAAAAGTGACCTACTTTCAACCATTTCTGAGTCTGCTGGTCCTCTGATGAACACAACTAGAAGTAAGTGATGTTGAGTCTGTCAGAAGACTAACCAACACGGAAGCAACTCAGCTATAAGGAGGGTTCCCCTTGTAGTTGCATCCGAAATCTTATACTTGGGCAAATGACATTTGGGTATTCTGCTTTTCACTTCAGACTTCACCCTTTTCTAAAGCCATGTGGATGTAGCCTTGGTTTGGATGTAACTTGATCTTTTTGTTAGGATAAATTTATGCATAAAGTTCTTTACAAAATACATCTACAGGAATTGCTAGGGCATCATAAAAGAATTTAGAAGTGCCTAGCTTAAAATCCTTACTCAGCCATAAAGCCGAGTCACAGGGCCTTAAATGGGTGAGGAGAACAGTGCAGTTTGGGGAGAAAAGGTGAGATGTAAATGTTATCAAAAGTAAATAAATGTATTTTAAAATAATGTAAATTGTGTTATAGAATGGGAGAGCAGAAATAAGTGGCTAGGCAATTTGTTCAGTCAGTAATCTCTGTGTTCAGATGCAAATTCTAGGGATGTGCACAAATGGGTTAGAAAATTTGTATTTGTTCAAATAGATTCCCTTCAAATGTAGTAGGATTTTATTCTATACAAATGGATTCATACAAATATTCAATACAAATAAATACATATCCGATACGTATTTGACACGAACTCATACGGATCCAACACAAATGCATACATACTGGATACATATCCAATACATATCTGATATGTACCCCCAATTTAACAAATGTCCAAACTATTTGTACAGATGTTTTGAAACATTCATATTTGTACGAATGTTAATGTACAAATGCCGTAACATTCAATTTGTGTACAAATGTCCAAATTTGTATAAATGTGTGTGAATAATGAATGTTACGAATATTTGTGTACATCCCTAGCAAATTCTCTTTATTCAGATGGCCTAATAACCATCCAATAGCAAGCAGGCCTCACATTTCTGGCTCATTCCTGAAGCTGTGTGATCACAGGAAGATCACAGCTTTGAAATGCTGGTTTCCACCTCAAAAACTTTTTCTTATTCATCAAAGAATATTCATTCCACTGGGGGAACTTTCCCAATCCTTCTGTAATGCAGTAGAGGCAATTGAAATAAAAATACATTTCCTTCCATATGGGGTTTGCCTCAAACCAGATATTAAAACTAATGCTGAATTAGTTTAGAATAAATTCAAGCCTATGGTGGGAGACACTTTTAAACATTTCTAGAATGTTAAGAGTGTTAATAAGATTTTGTTTTGACTTCAGTCTGCCTCCCTTTAGTGATTTCTCGCTAGAATTTTTTTCCAATTTTATGATCACAGAGACACTTGTAAATTGATAACAATGAAGAGAATTGCTCGGAATGGGATTATGAATGCTTTCTGTTTCAATTCAATTTTGGCAGCTAAACCAAGAGGGCTAGATGGCAATTTAATGTGTGTCTCTTGGCTCTGTGAGCTCTGACAAGTTGTCGCAGTCAGAAACAAGAGAGCTTTTGGATACCTTGTGTAGAAACATGAACCTGCTGAAACAAATCAGCCAATGGGAAGATTTTTAAAAAATATTTTATGTACTAAGAAAAGGCTGTCCTTCTTTCCAAACAGGCTTAAATACACCTATGTTCCCTACTGCTGGATATATTTTTTTCTAAGCATTAGCTAGAAGAAAAGAGCAAGAGGCTCTTTTAAAAACCCATGTTTAATTTATTTAAAACATTTAAGTTTTGCTCTCCATTTGTTTTTGTTTTTTTAAAAAAACCACAGTGGTTTACAAGAAATGCCAAAATAATTAATTGAAAGAACATTAAAACGAGTGTTACCAATTTGTTCCAGCTGCAATGAAAACCTTTGAAGGGAAAGTCATTTCACAATTGCTACATTTATTTATTTATTTATTTATTTATTTATTTGCATTTTTTACCATTATGCAAGAGTTTATTCTATAGAAGACAAATAGCATACCAGCAATTGATATCATAGCCTTAAAATTGAGTGTACATCCATATATACACAAAGCAAAATAAGATCTTAACTACCGTATTTTCTGGTGCATAAGATAACTGGGCGTATAAGGCGACCCCCAACTTTCCAGTTAAAATATAGAGTTTGGGATATACTTGCCATATAAGAAGACAACACCTGGCGTATAAGACGACCCCCGACTTTTGGGAAGATTTTCCTGGGTTAAAAAGTAGTCTTATATGCCAGAAAATACTGTACTCTTTTCTGATTACCTTTGGTCTGGATGTGTCAGCAGCTCCATCATTTTCTTCTGAGTGTCTCTGTCTTCTCTGGTACACTCTAGCTCCTTGAAAGTGAGTGTATTCTGGACCAGGAAGGCAAAAATGGCCTTCTGGTCTGCTTCTGGGTCAGAATACCAGTAGACTTCAATAATAAGGTCAACCAGCATACTAGGATCATGAGGGCCCCATTTTGGTAGCACACCTTATTACATCACCACAATGGGCTGCTGGGAGCTCCAGGGCCAGTAACCTTCATTCCTCAATGTTGTTGCTGGCTCCTAAGCTCGTGCAGGAGCTCGTCCAGGACAGACTAGGAGTAGCCCCTAGCTGATCCAGATTGACAGATCCAGACCTACATAGGGAAGTGCAGAAAGGCCCAAGGACTTTACAGCTTTAGAAAGAGTACAAAATAAATTTCTATATGAATAGTACTTGAGTTTCTATCTCCTATTCCAAGTGCAGCTTCATGACCTGTGACTGGTTGTATCTCCATAGAATCTAGAGCTTGGCTTATTAAAATCAAGTATTTATTAAACTCATTTTTCGACCAGCAAAAGTGACAGGTCTTGTTTTGTATACTTAACAATAAGATTGAATAAAAACCTTGACAAACACATTAGTCATAATAGGACTTTCGCTGACTAAATCCCTTTGTATCAGTGGGTCCATTTAAGGTGATCAAACAGTGAAAGTGCGGCTTTGGGATCTTTCGTTTCAGAGTGGTCATGAAAAGGTTGTCAGAAAATGCCAAACTAACAATATTCCCCAACCACCCAACTATCTGTCCTTTCTGCAGGTCCCCGAACAGTACAGAACATTTTCATTAGCCCAATTATTTTGTCCATTCTGTAGGGACATTAGGTATCAGTATATTCCTTCAGTACTAAATCAGTTTCTGGCAGATCAGGTTATTTTTACGTACTCAAGCTGTTATTTGGCACAAATACCATCTCTACAAAGAACATAGCAAATTTTGTGCCAGCACCATTAAACTAGAAAACAAATCCTCAACCAGCCAGATCTTTAGTTTGAATAAGAATGGGTTTTTATTTTTGGTGAGATTTGAGTTTAGATTAGGGTTTTCTTCTTTTCCTCTTGTTTGTTAAATTGTGTATAATAATTTGTTTTGGTCAAAGACCAAATAAGAGCTTGTTCACACTGAGGCTAAAATGAAGCATGGAGTGAAATGCTGATGTAGCACTTACAGTGTAGAGGACCTGGCCTGGGGAGATTGGATCACCATGGCAACGGTTGCAGCAACATATAGTGCATGGCCAGATGTTGCCATGGTGGTTGGCCCAATGCCCACAAATGCACAGCCACAGCCATGCCACCAAACCCACTTCCAGCATCACTTTCAGAAGAGGGCATTACTGAAAGCTCATTATCTCCTCCTGGTCAGGCTGTGGACAAGGCTTTACTTGTCCACAATTAGTGGAGGCCAGGGCAACCTTTGTAAACTCTGAAATGGTGTTGTTAATATGGCATGTGGACAGTACCCCCCCCCCAGAGGCAGCTGGAACTAGGGGTGTGCACGAATGCAGTTGTAGACATTCAATTTGAATTGAATATTCAAATGTCCAAATTTGTACGAATAGAGAAAAAATGAATGTATTAAAATTTAAACCAACTGAAATACACTTGTATCTATTCATATGAATATTTGATATGTATCCAATGATACGAATGTCAACAACATTTGTATGTATCCACGCATATCCGTACGCATCCCAATTTAATCCCACACGTATCCATACAGATGCGTACGGATATGAATATAATGAGTACGGATACGTATGTAATGCTTATGTATCCGTACACATACAAATGTCTGAATTATTCGCATGAACAATTCAAAATATTTGTTTGAATATTAGAAAACAAATGTCTGGACATTCTATTCAAATTCGAATGTCTTAATTCGGCCAAATTTGATTGAATAACGAATATTTTGAACATCCCTAGCTGGAATCACTCCATGGAGGTAAGTGCTATCAGGTCCTAAATTTAATTTGATTAGAACCAAGAAAGGTCTGGTAAAAAAGATAGAGGGAATGCCTGTGTGATCATCAGAGAGAAAAGCAGTCCAGAGCAGGGATGTGCATGAATAATATTATCCATACAAATTCAGACAAATTCAGACATTCGTACTTTAGTGTTTGTATGAATATGAATATTTTGAGTTATTTCTCTGAATAATTTGGACATTTGTAAGTGTACTGATGTATATGGGATGAAAACGGGTTGCATACGGATGCGTAGGAGATTCGTATCATTGGATGTGTATTGAGTATTCATACAAATAGATACAAATGTATTCATATCGGTTCAAATGTCCAGGCATTCATTTTTCTTTATTTGTATGAATTTGGATTTTTTACTATTAGGTTTGTTAGAAATCAAATGTCAAAAATTGCATTTGTGCACACCCCAATCCAGAGTGTAGGTGCCATCATACGGAAGGTATGGCTTCAAGATGGCATTAAGTGGTTTGGGTTTAGAAACTCCAGGACCTCTCCAGATAACCTTCAAATTCAAATTCAAAACCTTTATTGGAATAAAAGAACATACAGATATTAAAATCCCTTTATACAGTCAAAGCCATTAATTAATAATGAAAGATGAAGACTTGATATAGCACATAGGTAAATACATCAGCAGCCATACTCTAGGCCTCACACATAGACATCTTTTTGTCTCTCCTCCGGATAACAGATTCAATATACCTAACTATTATCTTTGTTAGCTCCTTATTGGACCCTTTTAAAAGATAAGCGATTTTCCCTAGATCAGACTGACCAGCCAGATCAAACAGAAAAACGTCAAATAGACAATGCCGCAAATCTTGGCACCGTATACAGTACAGAAACATATGCTGTAGGGATTCAACAGGCCCTGAACCGCAGGCACATGCTCTGTTCTCCATTGCTACTTTGCTAAATCTGCCATATAGAACATCGGAGGGGACAACATTAAATCTTGCCATAGTAAATAGCCTCCGATCCTGTGGATGTTCCAAAAAATACAGATAACCTGTCCTCCATCCATACTCAAATGGTAGATGAAAATGTAGTGCGGAGCAGAACTTAAGGGCAGCTTCATGCAGAATTTGTCTCTCCATGTCAAGAAGTCTAACTTTTAGGGTAGTAAATACCTGGGATGGAGATAGTGAGCAGTGCAGGTCTGGTGACAGACCCTTAGTTTTAACTTTCTTGTAGAACAGATAACCTTACTGTATGTTTATTTCATGTCTCTTTCACGAGGGAGGCATGATATGATTTTTTTATAAGGGCAAGATGTTTTGAGATCCTCCAAGTGGGCTTATTTGTTAACAACTCAGTGAAGAACTGCATGTAGAGTAGTGAATAAGTCCCATTCGTTCAGTTTGAAATGGAATTGAAAAGCTTCTCTTACATAAGCCTGGGTTCCTAGCTAAAGTTTTGCAAAATGACTTCTCAAATCAAAGGGGAGTTTCAGGTCCAAATGTAACCCACACATAGTATACCTAACTGTTATCCTCCAAACTGTGAATACTGAGCTCTCACAGTGTGCTCTGTGCATGATGAAATGGGGATTGTCAAGTGTAGGTTGCATAATCTTTGTCCAAAATATGATTGCATTTGTTGTGTAGCATTGTGACATTGTATCTTACTTGTGGTTCCTGGCTGGCCAGAATGACCTCTGTCACTATGACATGAATTAAGGATACACAGAAGGAAAGTGGAGTCAAAGCATTTTAAGGAAAGAGAATGTGTCGCTTTCCGGATAAGCAACCTGAATCCTTGGCTCTGGGAAACCTGGGGGAGGTAGTTTCTGACTACCTCGATCGTGGCTGCAGTCCTGAGACCACAGCGATACGTGGTTACAACCCAAATGGGCTGCAACGATCGTGGTACCAGTAGACTGGTACGATCACCGGGTGTTACGAAAGTAAATCCCTTATTAGCCACCGGCAGGCTAAAAGGGATCACCATGTGCTCTTATGGTGATTTAAAGACAGAGAGCACAGGAGAAAGAAGTTAGGCGGGAGACAAGATGGGCTGGAAAAGAGAGAGTTTATTTCTGTGCCCAGCTTTTTATATCCCCCACCAGAAGGCGGGGAAGGAAGTGACCTCAAGAGAAAATCCAAGTAGGTGATAGGTGGAGTCCATCAGCTGGGCAGGTCAGAAGTCCTTCTGATGTCATATCCTGTAGCAGGCAGGAAGAGAACAGGCTGTACTCTGCGGGGAGCACATGGCTAGCGTCCATTAAGCCCTTAGGCTATGAGTCCAGCCCCTGCTGGTGTTGAGGGTGCACTGCAAGCTTGTAGAGACAGGGAGATTCCTTTTACTCTGAGGCTTGTTAAATGGAAGGCTGAAGCTAGGAGAAAACCCATGCAAACCTTTGCGATTACTACATCTCATCTTTCCTATTTTACATAATTTTTTTAAAATTGTTTACGTATGACAATCAATGCATGACATATCAACATAATTACAATAGCGACACATCAAAACAATGACCACAGCAACAAATGAAGACAATGAATGTAACAAGGAACAAAAATTGCACTCAATATGCGCGCCTCACACACATGCACACACACACAATACATTTGGTGGCCACCAATGAAAGGAAACCTATAAATGTCTATAATATCTATATATCTTAACTACCTACAAGCCGGCTTGAACTAATTCTAACTACCTAAAATTTAAAACTGTACAAATAAGTTAGACAAAACCATCTCTATATGGTTGTGTGAATGTCATGTGTAGAGGGACAAAGGAGAGAGGGTAGAAGGTTCCTGGATGCTGTGGGAGATATGACAGACAAGGTTAACATGTAACAGCATAATAAACTATCAAAATTTAACTAGGAGAAATCTGATAGCCAACAGATCAGAGAGTTCTATAAATTGAACTTCCATCAGAGACTTAGATGGAGTTTTGAGCAAGGTAAGGTTTGCACCATGGTCAGTCAGGAGAGATAGAGAGAGGATAGAAAGTGAAAGGACTTTGAAGCCAAGTGTTTCTTCTAGGGCTGGATGTAGCTCTTCCTGTTAAGATAGCAATTAGTGCCTTTAGAGAGGCTAGTAGGTAAAGTTCACAGGTTTTCTTACCACTAAGATGGAAGTAGCTAGAAACTAAAGGATAGGAGACACAAGGGTCCATTGGGGAGTATACTGGCTTGTTCAGAAATAGAGAGAAGCTTGAGTCGAGTTTAATAACAGTGTTTAGGGGTTACTGCAGCAACTTCGCAGACTGGCACTTATAAAATTCCTGAGTAATTTCCGGGCATGTGCCTTTTGAGGTTCCCCAAAGGTGTCGCCTGTTATCTGCTTAGCCAGGTTAAAGACTCAAGGTTAACATAGGTAAGTTTAGAATTGGTGAGATTAGTCAAAAGATAGAAAAGGATAGAAAAAAGAGATTAAGTTTTGAGTGAGGAGCATGTTGGTTGGTTGGTTCTTCTCCAAGGATGCAGGCAAGAGGTGCCCGTAGATTCTCTATTGAGCTGGTCTGCCACTGGCTATCCAAAATGTCTCTCAGTGAGGGAATTTTGAAATAGGAGTGTTTTGAAACTGGATACGATGTTTCTCTTAATCCCTCCTTCTTGATTAATAGATTTAAATGTTTTTCAAAAATGTTCTTTCAGCTAAGATGAGCTTGTGTCTGCAGAATGAGCAGGAATTCCAGGAGTTGACTCAGTGTCCCATTATTGCAAAAGTCCAAAAGTTTTTCAAATTGACTAGGCTGGGCTATAATCTATCTTGCTTCTCTGTGTTCTCCCTGGATGGCGAAACTTAGCAGAGGCAAAGGATGGCTGGCACAGTGTTTCGCAGTGGTCCTCTCTGTATCATTGATCATGGGAGTAGTCAGAGGTATGGAGAAAGGAATGCTTTCTGCTCTGGGCAGGAAGTTGTGCCCATCTGTCAGAGCTGCCATGGCTGTGCATCTCCAGAGTTAGCTCTTTGAGGAAAATGATGTATAGGAGCACAGTGTGGATAGGATCACATGTTGTTTCATGTTACACTAGGGCAATGGAAAATTGCTTACATGGTACCTTGGTGCTCTGCTGGAGGAATACACGATTTGCGATGGAGTAGGCTGGCACATCCTTCTGGGGTCTGCCTTCCGGTTTCCTTTGTTGAAAGGTCTTGGCAGGTTGGCGTAGCTTCCAAGGCGTGCAGCGAAGAATCCTTGTCTTAATATGTGAATTGGAGAGCTGGCATTGTTGTGGTTCTCGTCCTTTCGACCAGGATCTTGGAGCCAGGCTGCTGGTTGATGACCGTTGTTGCTGGGATGATGTCAATCATGGAACATAGCAGGATGTCTTCAGGGTACCTCCATTTGAAGGGCCGGAAAGGCTGGTAGCTGAAATGCTTGGTATCTCTAGGTAGAATGGCTGTTTAAGGGAATTTTTCTGTCTGCAGGCTGGAGAGATGTAGTAAGAAATGCAGTCCTTTGAATGCACAATCATTAGCTGGTAAGAGCTGGGAAGGAGACTCAGAGAAGGTAGATCACCGCTTGTAGATTTAGCTTAAATCTGTGACTCAGTAAACAAAAGGATTTGTGAGTTCGCTCCTCCTCTTAGCATCTAAATTAAGCCTTAATCAAAGATAAAAATTTGGCAAGAAAAAAAACTGTTTTAAAAAGCAAAAGGGACATATCTAAATTAGAAAAAGAAAAGGTGCATTCTAAAAACTTGCCAGTAGGGGTCGCAAAAAGGGAAATGTTCTCTTGAGCATGTGCAGAGTTCCAATAGAAAAATAAGAAAAATGCAATTCCTGAAGTGTGTGGGTATAAAGAGAGTTCAAAGCCATTCTCCCTTTTGCTACAGCAAGGCAATTAAACTGAGAATGAATATAACAATTTAAAAATCTTGACAAATAATATAAAACAAAACAAAAAACAAGGCTTGCTTTTTTAGGTCCCCTCTTTCTTGCTGCAGAGAGGGTAACCAACAATATAGAAATGCAAATGTGCTGATGGGTGCAACCAGACCAGAAAAACAGGTTTTTTTATCTCAAGAGGGGCTAGATCAGCATTGTTACAAAGACAAAAAGAATAATTAAGAACAATCAATATGCTCTGTGGCAAAAATCTTAAAATTTAGAAAAAAAATAGTTCTTTTCTGCGGCCCTGGAGGAGGTTGGGCCTGGTGGGGGGAAGGTGATCCTGCAAAATGCTAGCCCGCAAAGGGCATAAATCTGGTTGCAAGCAGCAGGTTCTTAGCTGGGAATTTCAAGCTGGGATACAAGAGGGATCAATGGTGGAAGCATAGCAAGTCACTTACAAGTTGTTTCTCAGTCCAGCGCAGGATATTCCGCGGTGCCCGCCTGTCCAGGTGTTTTGGAACTGCAAACTACAGCAGTTCTGAGTAGCTTCTTCCAGGGCTAGTGAATAGCTGATAGAAAGTTCAAAGGGTTGATTCTCTACTGTCTGGCGACGCTGTGGTTGGCAAATGCTAATGAGGCTTGGTTGCAGCTTAAAATTGTCTCAAGTAGAAAAACATGGTTATTCTCTGTGATGCAAGAAGGTTAGGCCAGGAAGTGGGTAGAATAGAGTTATAGCAAAAACAAAAGAGGCAGGATTTTTAATATGATAAAAACAATTCTGATCTGAGAGAAACTCGGATTGGGATGGTTTGAGGAAAAAAATTGCTGCGCTCAAAAAGCTGGGAAGCAGCAGTAAGGATGAATCCAAAAATGCATGCAGAAATTAAAAATCAAAAATACAATCTCTTTCGCCCATTGAAATGGTTTCTTGCAATGCGGGCCTGCGGTGTAAGGCTCTTCAGAGAGAGCGTGAGGTTTAAATTGCTTTTTCCAGACCCTGGGAGATTTGGGCGCAGGGTATGTGGAATCATTGCATTGATAGCAGTCTTTCTTGTTGGCAAAAGGTCTGAGAGATAAAATTTTACCCTTGGGAGCTTCATTTCCCGGCCTTACAACAGATTGGGAAGAGAGGGGCCCCATTTTTCCAGGACTGATTGAGGATGGCGCTGGATCTAGTTCTTGCTGCAAGGCAGGAGAGGCTTCCACTGATTCCAAGCCTAGGTCACTCAGGTGGTTACAGGCAGCTGTAGAATTTGGAATTATACCTCCATCTGGAGCAGCCATATAGCAGTTGGGGGACATAGTGTCCATAAGGTCTCCTCGAGAGTCATCAGAAATAGGGTTGCATGCAACAGATGGAAGATGAGACTGAGACTCTGGTAAATTGCTGCTAGAGAGCGCTGGAGAGATAGGTGTATGCAGGGCATCAGGAAGAGATTGGCCAGTTTTCTCTCTTTGCTTTGCATGTGCTTCTAATCTTAAGGCAATTCCGCACAGTTGCAAGGCTGACATTATTTCCAATTTTTTGGAAGGATGTTTCCTGAACTGGAGTTCTAAAACTTCCCATGTGGCGAGGTCTAAGTTTTTCTGAGGCATTTCTGGCCATCGTTTTGCAATAGCCTTGGCTAGCTTAATCTGGACAGAGAAGGGTATATTCATTTCATGTCTTAGCAACAGCGAGTTTATATTTTGCTGAAGACAGGCAGTTTTACTTTTCTGGTTTCCCATTTGCGATGGAACGATGAGAAGAAAAGATATAGAAAGATTGATTTATACTGCACCGTTTCTCAGGGAATTTCCGCGTCGTTCCTTCCACGGGATGCAGCTGCCACACCACCTCTCCGCTGGCTCAGATGTGGACTTTCTCACTGGTATTTCCGCCCCTTCGATCCTCAAGATGCTGTTTGTTGGTTCGAAGCCCCGAGTTGGGCGCCAGTTGTCGCTTTCCGGATAAGCAACCTGAATCCTTGGCTCTGGGAAACCTGGGGGAGGTAGTTTCTGACTACCTCGATCGTGGCTGCAGTCCTGAGACCACAGCGATACGTGGTTACAACCCAAATGGGCTGCAACGATCGTGGTACCAGTAGACTGGTACGATCACCGGGTGTTACGAAAGTAAATCCCTTATTAGCCACCGGCAGGCTAAAAGGGATCACCATGTGCTCTTATGGTGATTTAAAGACAGAGAGCACAGGAGAAAGAAGTTAGGCGGGAGACAAGATGGGCTGGAAAAGAGAGAGTTTATTTCTGTGCCCAGCTTTTTATATCCCCCACCAGAAGGCGGGGAAGGAAGTGACCTCAAGAGAAAATCCAAGTAGGTGATAGGTGGAGTCCATCAGCTGGGCAGGTCAGAAGTCCTTCTGATGTCATATCCTGTAGCAGGCAGGAAGAGAACAGGCTGTACTCTGCGGGGAGCACATGGCTAGCGTCCATTAAGCCCTTAGGCTATGAGTCCAGCCCCTGCTGGTGTTGAGGGTGCACTGCAAGCTTGTAGAGACAGGGAGATTCCTTTTACTCTGAGGCTTGTTAAATGGAAGGCTGAAGCTAGGAGAAAACCCATGCAAACCTTTGCGATTACTACAAGAATGACAGTGCTCAGAAACATAAGAATTTGAGCACTGTTTTTCTCTACCAATCCTCACTTTACCACATGCTCCTTCGTCAAGCATTTTAAATTTTGATTGCTCAAATCATGGTAAAAATACAATAATCAAAAGTGCTCTCTTTGAACTCATCTGTGTTAAACAAACATAAAAGTAATCATTTTGCTACACTTTGAATTATGACGCACTCCTGCTATCTGAGAAATCACCAGGCTATTTGATTATTTTGCTGTAAATCACTGTTGCTTTGTTCATCTTATGCCTGAGTGTGTGGACAATCTTAAATTCTATTGTCTTTATCTAAAAATAATTTGAGCCTGCTTAGAAATTTGGGGGAAAGTGCAAGTGTAATAATTTAAAAATAGTCTTTGAAATTTCATTTTCTCTTTTGGCAATGTTGGTTGCTATGGTATTCAAGTAATAGGTTGTGATGTTTAGCACTGAATTAATTACTACTTCTCACTCATAGAGAACATCTAATTATACATATTCATGAAAAACAGTGTTTGGTATTCTGATGAGATTTTTTTTAAAAAAAAAAGCTCTGGCTTTTACACTGTCTATACTGCTTTGAGTTTGTTGTGTCTCCTTCTCTTTTTCTTTGCTCTCACAAACTTCTACAAAGTACAACACTAAAACTTCACAGAGATGTTTATTTTTCCTTTATTTTACTTTATCTTGCCTTTGTTCCAAAATTCACAAAGTGTGAGTACCATTCTCATCCCCTTAAAGTATCTGTCAAGCAAATCTGTGATGAAGGTTCAACTGAGAGCCAGTAGATATACTGCCAGACTTGTTTCCATGGCCCTCTATTCTCCCCTCCCTTTCTGCTCTCTCCCCATCCAGGAGTGGATCAGGGCGCCACAGATCTTCTGCTGTTGTCAGTGTTCTCATGTCTTTTACTAGCCCTTCTTGACCCCGAAAACTGCCCTGTTTTAGGTCCATGAAACTGCTCCATCTCTGGACTTGTGGTCTGATGTGCTGGGTTCACACACTGGCCCCTTCTAGATTTGCAGAATAAATCTGCAGTTAAGAGAAAAAAGGCAGCTTCCCTGCTGCAAAGCGACAACAAAATGCAGCTCTGTAGCTTCCCATACAAAGCTGCAGGAGCTCAGTTGGTACGCATTAAAAAACACAATAATGGAAGTGCAACTAGAATGCATTCCTAAAAGAAGAAAGGGGACTTCTAGGTCCAAGAAGAAACCAATGTGGCTCACAAATGTAGTAGATGAAGTCATTAAAAACAAGAAGAGTTCATTTAGGAAATGGAAGGCTTGTCCAAATGAGGAGAACAGGAGGGAACATAGACACTGGCAACACAAATGCAAGACGGCCATTAGGAAAGCTAAGAAAGATTTTGAGGAGCACATTGCTAAAAACATCAAAAGAAATAACAAGAACTTCTATAAGTATATCAGAAGTAGGAATCCAACCAGGAGAGCAGTTGGACCACTAGATGGCAAAGGACAGAAAGGGGCAATTAAAGAAGAAATGGAGATTGCAGAGAGACTAAATGAATTTTTTGCTTCCGTATTCACGGAGGAAGACAAAAGACACATGCCAGTAGCTGAGCCTGTATTTTTTGAAGAGTTAAACTGTACAGAAATAACCAAGGAAGAGGTCCTAGCATGTCTTAATAAACTAAATGTGAACAAGTCACCGGGACCAGATGGTATTCATCCAAGAGTACTTAAGGAACTCAAATGCGAAATTGCCGAACTTCTAGCAAAAATATATAATCTTTCCCTAACATCAGGCTCCATACCTGAGGACTGGAGGGTAGCAAATGTAACACCAATCTTCAAAAAAGGATCCAGGGGTGATCCAGGCAACTACAGACCAGTTAGCTTAACGTCAGTTCCATGTAAGGTGATGGAAACCATTATTAAAGACAAAATTAGTGTGCATATGGAGGAGCAAGCACTGCTGAACAAAAGCCAGCATGGCTTCTGCAAAGGTAAATCATGCCTCACAAATTTATTGGAATTCTTTGAGAGTGTCAATAAACACGTGGATAAAGGTGAACCAGTAGACATTGTCTATCTGGACTTTCAGAAGGCTTTTGACAAAGTCCCACATCAAAGGCTACTGAGTAAACTCATCAGCCATGGAATAAAAGGACAAGTTCTGTCCTGGATTTGTGATTGGCTTAAGGGCAGAAAGCAGAGAGTAGTAATAAACGGCAAATTCTCAGGGTGGAAAGAAGTAAAAAGTGGGGTCCCTCAAGGCTCAGTACTGGGACCAATGCTTTTTAATTTATTCATCAATGATCTAGAAGAAGGGGTACATAGTAAAATAGCAAAGTTTGCTGACGATACTAAATTATTTAGGGTAGTAAAATCTGAAAGAGATTGCCAAGAGCTCCAGAGGGATCTCTTGGCATTGGGTGAGTGGGCAACCAAGTGGCAAATGTGCTTTAATCTTAACAAGTGCAAAGTAATGCACATCGGGGCCAAGAATCCAAATTACGTCTATAAACTGATGGGGTCTGAGCTTTCTGCAACACACCAGGAAAGGGATCTCGGAGTTCTGGTGGACAGTTCCATGAAGGTGTCAACTCAGTGCGCTGCAGCAGCGAAAAAAGCAAATTCAATGCTGGGAATAATTAGGAAGGGAATAGAGAATAAGACAGCAAGTGTCATTTTGCCCCTTTATAAATCTATGGTGAGGCCACATTTGGAGTATTGTGTACAATTCTGGTCACCACACCTCAAAAAGGATATTGTGGAACTAGAGAAGGTGCAGAGAAGGGCAACTAGAATGATTAAGGGTCTGGAACACCTCCCTTACAAAACCAGGCTGCAACATCTAGGCCTCTTTAGTCTGGAGAGACGGCGTTTGAGAGGGGACCTGATTGAAGTATATAAAATTATGCACGGTATAGAAAGGGTGGATAGATAAAATTTCTTTTCTCTGTCGCACAACAGTAGAACCAGGGGGCACTCTATGAAGCTGATGGGTAGGAGAATAAGGTCTGACAGGGGGAAGTATTTCTTCACCCAGAGGGTCATCGGCTTATGGAATGTGCTGCCAGAAGAGGTGGTGACAGCTACCAGTCTGGATGGCTTTAAGGTAGGGTTAGACAAATTTATGGATGACAGATGTATCAGTGGCTACTAGAACGAATGCCTAGGTGCATCCTTCAGGCTGGGGGCGGGAGGAACTGGGGTGCTCTAAGGCCATCTGCTGGGACTCGAGAGCAGGATAAGGTTTGTCCTTGTCTCTGCTTGAGATGCCCGTGAGCATTTGGTGGGCCACTGTGTGCGACAGGATGCTGGACTAGATGGGCTGTGGCCTGATCCAGCAAGGCTTCTCTTATGTTCTTATGTTCTTATGCATTGTCACATGGGATGAGGCAGCCAATCGGATTTGAGCTGCCCTCCCTGCTGTCGTCATCTCTTCATCCTGCCCATACTGGCGGGAAGGTTCACCTTTAGTTAATACTGTGCAGTGAGTGTTCTTCATCATGCACTACGGTAAATTCACGGTAGTCATGGGATAATGCTACTATCCCATGATCTATTGGTCATGATGAGTGACGCCCCCACCACGACTGCGCATTCTGCTGTGCAGTATTAATGAGTCTGGACACACCAGCTTGCATAGTAAATATGTTTTCCAACCACCAATTTTCTCCTCGATATCCAAAATGGATTTGCATGTTAAACTCATGTCATCTAATAAACAGCTATAAGATACAGTTAGTGAATCTACCCTTGATGTTCACATAGAAGTGTGCTATATCATTTGAAATATTTGATCATACACCTTTTTTCTCACTTTTCTCATCTGCTGCATTAACTTCTTTTAATAAAGCTATTTCCCCAGTCTGGTGAGAGCAGGTCTGATGTCTCTATTTCTTCTTATCATGGAATCGATTTCCCTGCTTCAACGATATTCTTATGCGGCGATTGTGTTCATGGTTTTCCAAAGCTTCCTCCAGGCTCTCTAGTACAACTCAATACCATTGTTTTTCAGCTGATAGTTCAAAGCCATGCTAGACATCATATTTAATCACACTTGAATGTACGCAATAGTATAAAAGTCAGCTGCAGTGACACTAGCCATTAGTTTTCAAAATGTGCTCAGCAAGGAAAAGCATTTAATTCTGTGAAAAGCCAATGTTATATTTAATATTTAAACTAATAAGTGCTTATCTTGATTAGAGTGTCAAAAGTGTGGTTTTTGTTACTTATTAATGCAATTAAAATACCATCAGATTTAGCTAAATTGTCACATCTGTTTCAACAGAAAGAGAAATATAAATGATTCTGTTATTTTCTTACAACTGAAAGTCTTTGCAGAAAGGTGGTTTTTTTAAAAAAAATACATATTTTATGGTATTTTCCTTAAAAGGTTCAGAGCAGGTCACTGCATAAAAATCCTGGTAATTAAAAAGTAAGCAATATGAAGACAATCAAAACCTTGGCAAACTGAAACAAAGAGAAAATATAAAAGCACGTCAGATGAAATCACTCATCCCCATAATCTTTGCCTGCATTAGAAATTCTGTAATGCCCTGTATTCTTTTCTAATGTCATTTGTAGTGCTTATCCATCATGCCTTTTGAGATCTGAGGAGAAAGGGATATTTTAAGAAGTGGATTTGTTCCTCTGAAAGTGGCTTTTTGTTTCAACTTTTCTTTCATTGTAATTTAGTTGTGGAGATGCATTTTACTATAAAGTTTTACTGTGATCTATCCTAAGATATATTTGCATGCAGATATTCTTTACCAAGCTAGTGTTCTCTAAGTACTTTAGAAAATGGATGCCACAAATAAATATTTCCATGGTGAGTACTGATAATTATTATGGACTTCTAAATACACATGAATGTTGCACGATGCAGTTATGTGATACAAATCAAGCTGAGAGTTGTGAGCTGTCCAAAGCTATTTGATAGCTTCCGAGGCAGAATCCACATGGGATCATAAGATCACTGTGGGATTGCAATAGAGCTGTGCTACCTGTGTGTCTGTACGAGATAAAAATTCCTCTCAGGATACAATCCTGCATCCTAGGAGCAGTTACTGTGCCCTTAGCACTCTGCAGAGTGCTGTAAAAGTAAACTACTGTGGAAGGCTACGACAGCATTCTGTAACAGTATACTAGTCTGTGCTAGTGACTCCTGAACTTTTCTGAGCATTCACACGCATAGAGAAAAATGCATTTAAATCAAATGTTTCTTTTCATGTCTATGTATTTTACATATGTATACATCCTTTGTGTATAAAATGTATAAGGAGAATCTTCAATCACCTTAACCAGCCATTAGCGGCAACATGAAAGTGATTGGCCACATTTCCTTCCAGGATGATGTAAGAAACCACAATGTTACCCTCTGCCTTCCAGTTAGTTGCTCCACCTCCAAGCTATAGGCATCCCTTATACATAATACATTACAGTGAAGTAAAACAAAATAATTCAAATTATATAAGCTTACATACAAAGATACCTTTCAACTTGTTCATGGACTTTTCAGAAACTCACTCCTGTGCATTCATACAAGAATGAAAATGTAAAATAACATCAAACTTGGTGGCAGAACTAAAAGAGGAATGAAAAATATTTAAAAACTTATTAGTCTAAAATGAAACTGGTGTGCATGAATGTATGCTCACAAGGGATGTGCACAAATGGTTTTTTTTGTATTTGATTCATATCGAATTGAATGCAAGACAACTGTTGTTTGTTTGAATAGATCCCCTTCGAATGTGGTAGGATTCGTATTTGATATGGATGTTCAATTTCATATGGATCTCATACGAATGTATACAAATAGTATATTGATCCTATATACAAATGTATACAAATAGCATACTGATCCTATATACAAGTGCATGCAAATCCCATACAAAGTTTCATACGAATTTTCAAAAGATTTGATTCAAATTCAAATGTCAGTGTTTGAATGTGCTAACATTCAATTCAAATTCAAATGTTTGAATTTGGCTGAATTTTGAATGTTATGAATATTTGTGCACATTCCTAATGCTCACACCTTCTTATCACTAGTGCAAAAACCATGGTTGATTTCACCTTCCTTATAGTGGTGCATGTACACACATGTTCACACTTTCCCAACACTAGTGTGAGGACCATGGATGATTTCATCTCACTATAGTAGTGCATGTACATGTGTGTTCACACTTTCCTGTCACTAGTGTGAGGACCATGGTTGATTTCGTCTCACTGTAGTGAGGCATATGTGCACACACACCAGTTTCATTTCTTGAAGTGCTAAGTGCCTTAGGCCCTAAAGCCACCTCAGTTATATATCAACGGACACTGGATATTGCAGCACAAATGGATATCGCTGCCATAGCTCAGGCCACAGCTACACCTTACCTAGCTATGCATAAATACCAGGTCAGCTTAGAAGATTATCACAAATTTCCATTGCCTTTACATCTTCGCAGGACATATACAAGAGCAAGATTTGACCAACTGGACATTATGTCTAAACTTGGCCGCTATCAGGGTTTACCTTATAACAGGAGGAGCTGTGTTTGCGGTGAAAACACTGTTGAGGACTTAGCACATCTATTTCTGCATTGCCAGCTTTACGAGAAAATAAGGGGCTACTATATAGACCCTCTTTTTGACAACTATAGCCCAGTGGATGATACTGGGAAACTCCACATTCTGCTCAGGGGCTCAGACAGGCAGTCCGTCATAAAGGTCGCAATTTTTACCCTGAGGGCAATGAAGATCCGTGCAGATTTTATTAGATTTTAAGTTTTTTTTATCTATTGTATTATATTTCTGTTTTGATATGGTCATATGGACTAATCAATAAAATGCTTTTACTATACCAGTTTCATTTTTCACTAATAGATGTTTTAACAGTTCCCATTCCCCTTTCATTTCTGCCACCAAATTCTATATCTATTCTATTTTCTTTTTTCCCCCAGTTCTGTGCTCTTTCTTGAATGCAGAAGAATGCAGTTGGGCTAATTTAGGTTGCAGTTTGGAGTCCTTTCCTAACTTGAGACAGTTTTCCCGTAGTTGTCTTTAAATGTGTGTCTGTGCATACATTACAAATTGTGCCATATCTGTTTTTGTAGCGATGGTGACCAGCATCATCTCTTCTCCTGCACCTGCAACAAATCCCCTTGCTAAGAGCCAAGAAATGCAGTGAGGGCAGTTTTCATTACTCCCAATGGAGAACAGCTGCACTGAGGGCTTGACTGAGATTCCTTTACTGCATAACGGAGACACAGTCTAGCTAGAAATTGTACTGTGTCCCTTAGTATCTTATTTTTCACTACATTAAGACAGGATCAGTTTCTGGGAAAGAAGGATGACTAAGATTGCATATCACAAGCTGAAGAATGTGTGTGTGTTTTTCTTTCTGCATGTTTAAAGTGTGAAGTTGTAAATAGAAGTGCCAAAGTTAAGGATACCAGTAGCAGATAGACAACAGAAGGCTTATGCTTAGCTGTTGTAATTAGAGCTTTCGAAGTCCTTAAGAGTTTGAGAGAGTACAAGATGTGTCCTGACCTCTAGAGCACCCATCAGAAGACCTTTCCCCCCTTGTCTAAGATTAGGTCAAATGAAAATGGAACAACATGCTTGATGTGAATATGAGCCACACATCAGACCACCAAATCAACTAAAAAGGACAATATGTCACATTCCTTCACACTTCCGCCACATTTCTTGGAATGCTTCTCTTTGACAAGACTTTTTAAAACTCGTAGGCTGCTTCCCAGATGGCTCCAGCAGAATACAGTGGCTTAACCTCCTGGCTGCATAGCCACCAATGACCGATAGAGGGCGCTAGGCCAAATCTATAAATACCAGTACCATAATGCCCTTCTATCAGTCATTCCTCGGTCGCTGACTTAGCCACACCTTAATTAAGAGAGAGCATTAAGGGATGTCTAGAAGATTAATTCCTGTGTCAGCTGGGGTATCTGAAGCTCCAGTGCAGGGAGAGACAGCTTTGTATTGTCATTTTATGCCTCTAGGGCTGTCCTTAGTTTTTCTATGTCAGTTTTCTCCCTAGCTGGGTCAACAAGGATGTTGCTTCTCCTTAAGAAAAAATGATTTACTCCTTCTCACTGTAGTGAGGCATATGTGCACACACACCAATTTCATTTTTCACTAATAGGTGTTTTAACAGTTTCCGTTCCTCTTTCATTTCTGCCACCAAGTTCTATATCTATTCTATTTTACTTTTTCCCCCAGTTCTGAGCTCTTTCTTGAATGCCGGCCATGCAGCTTCACGAGGAGGCCGCGCTGGAATTTAAAGCCCCAGGCCGCCGCTGTTGAGCAAAAAGACCAAGACGGTTGCACCTTGAAGGCCAACCTATATTTTCACACCCTGTTGAGCGAAAATGCCAGGACAGCAGTGCCGCATCATGGGGCACATTTAATCAAATGAAATGAATGAGTTTTTACCTTCAAGTAGCTTCTGGCTCCCTGGGTGGCTGCCTGTGTATGACCCAGGTGTTTAAGCACTGATTCACTTTATCTACCTTTCTCTTCAGTGAGAGCTGTGTCAGCAGAGCTTTTTTGCAATCTGGAGCCACGCCTATGCATGAATACGCAAACAGGCGCAGGACAGCCACTGCAGAGCACCATAGGGGCCCTTTAAGGGCTTTTTTGGGGCAAAATTAACAAATTTTAGAGGAGTAATGTTACTTGTATTGTTGCTTTAGATTTTACTAATTTGGACATTTTATTAGAATGTCACCCTAATATAGGAGACCATCAGGAGGAAGAGGAACCTATGACTGAGGCAAGAAAACACTCTAGGTTACACTACCAGATGTCACTGAGGTTGCTCTCATTGTAATGCCATTGATGCAGAGCAGGAGGTTAAGAGAAGTGTAACTCTGCTACAGTGATGAGAGATAATTCTGAGGGCAGATTGCCTTCACCAAGGGTTCACAGTGATACACCTAGTTTGGTAGTAGAGGAGGAAGCTGGATCTTAGGAGAGCATTGTTGCTAAGTTAATCCCCGGATTGGTACCTTTGGATCAGGTGCCACAATTAATTGGCCTGATAGCTTCAGCCTTGAATATACCCATGACGCTTCATATTTGCCTCTCTTAAAGGGTTCTTTAATTGTATTTTTAACATAAGAGTATGCCTAGCCAGGTCTTATATGGCTGTTATTTTAAGAGTTGCATTTGGCGAGACTTAGGCCAGTTCACACCATAGAACTGTCGGCCTCGTGTCCTTTTCTTATATTGAATTTTGTAAATTGGATCAATTGTAGTTTTTGAGTCTGGTTTTTTGGAGCAGATTGCCTTTATTTACCAAGTAAAAACATAAACTTAAGATCTTAGTACACTAATTCCATGATTGAGTGGTGTTATACAAGTAACCTATTATGTTTTTACATTCACCCTATCCTAGGTGCTGGTGAAAAAAAGAGGGACAAATGGTTGTTACCAAGATCCAAAAATGACCAGGGGGCCTGCCCGCACAAGGAATTCTTTGTAGACAAGAGTCAAAGCTAGAGGTCATTACAACATAGACTTTCATACAGGAGACACAGAAGTGGAACATTCAACTTCTGCCCAGGCCCAGCCTACTCCTTCTTCTCTCCTTTCCTTCTTCTCCCCCATCTCTTTTCTCTTGGGGGATAACACTCTTTGGCAGTTTATTACTTTTTATTAAGCCTGCCTGAATGATGTATTGGGGGCTAATACTGTGCTCATTTTATTAGAGATCACACTGGGAAAGAAACTACCATGGCAGAACCTCAGATATACTCAGGGATGGAGGAGGTTTCCCCTTCCAGGAGTCTCTGCAGGCAAATGCCAAGGCAAGAGATCAAGCAAAGCCACAGTTCCACAAAGGAGATGCATATAACATCTCACATGCTCACTCTGATTCTTTTTAGAGTAGCAACTTCTTTTTCAGAATGTGGAGCAATACTAAACAGCAGCAAGAGGCTGCTGAGTTCAGGCTACTGCTGCCTTGGGTGGATTATCTGGAGGTATTCTGCTAGCTACTATCCTTTACAGTTAGAAGCTGTTCCTGTTTGATGTTATTCTTACACCCACGCTCCATTCTGGATGTTTAACCACAGCTGAATGTGACACCTCCTGACCTCCATTCTTAGCATGGAGGCATCATTTTCAGTTATGGCCAGGAGTGCTTCCCGTTTAGGTGGGAAACTGTGCTCTTGGAACACTACATCTCAGTTGGTGATCAAGCCTGATAATGGGTGATCAGCATGATCACCAAGAAGTACTTTCTGCCACCACAAATGGAGGTATGGCTGCAGGATATGTTCTACTGTCATGCAGTAAGTATCATAGTCATTGGAAACATGGCCTCAGGTCAGAAGCAGTTAAAGAAAGGAAAGAAAGACTTTCAAAAGGAATTTTTGCACCTTTGATAGGCATGACAGCCAGCACAGAACTGGGATGCATTGGGTGGCTCAACTTGGTAATGCCTGATGCATCCCAAACTTACCAGGCACATCACCAAGTGCCAGGTAAGTGTGATCATTTGGGGTGTGCACGAATATTTGAAGGTATTCAAAATCGAATCTGACTGAATTGTGACATTCAAATTTGAATTCAATATCCATCAATTCAAATTTAAAGATTCATATCCATTTGTATGGGTCTGTATGGGACGAAAATATGTTGCATAAGGGATAACTACGGGATGCATATGGACATGTACGGATGTGTAACACTGCCTATGTGTTGACATTTGTGAATCCAAATTCAAATTGAAAATTCAAACAAATAGATTTGAATTTGCTCAATTCGAATCAAATTTGGGTAAATTCGAATTTTAAAGATTCAAATCAAATCACATTTTCAGGTATTTGTGTTCAATCAATTCAAATCCCGAAAATTGCATTCGTGCCCACCCCTAGTTGTCACTACCATACTAGCGGTGATTGCCTCACTGCGGCAATGGCCATGCACATTAGCTATTGCTGTGATGATGTGGCATGCAACTGTGGGTGTGCTGATCTGCCCCATGCACCCTTCACCCTGAAGAGATGAAAAGTGTGTGTGCCGGAGCATACTAGCCACTTCCCAGACACAGCTAGTATAGCTATGGATCACTTTTTAGTGTCTGGCATGCGTGGGGCTGCTTCCAGAATGGATGTTCCATGTGGGAACGTCCCTTGACATCTCCTGTGAGCCAAGCATGGAAAAGCTCCCAAAAGAGATTATGCTAATCCACCTGATTTTGGCATTAGTACAAACTTTTATCCAACCAAAACAAAACCACAACCTTTGGTTGAAAAGCAACTAAAAAGAAGAAAGAAAGTGGCAAAAATCATAGATGAAAAGTGGCAAACAAGGCGCTTAATGCTTAACCAAGCCGTATTTATCTCCCAGCAACTAGCAGCAGGTTATTTTATTATTTTTCACAAAAGCAAGCTATTCAAGTCAGCAGTATCCCACCTGCCAAAATACCGTAGTTACAGCAGTGACTAAGATCACCTAGGAGACAAGGTCGTAGTGTGCTTCTCAGAACTTTCTTGGGTTGAATCATTATATTAAGCCAGCAGCCATGCTGTGATAGTGTGCATTTCTGCATGAGGTAATAAGGCAGTTTTCACATCTGCGGCGCTGTGGGAGCTCTGTCCTTAAACTTTCTTCCCACATTCCCGTTTTGATGCAGGAATCTTGTGGGTGGGGCCAGAGGGACACCCCCAGATCAATGTCTCCTAATCTTCAACTGTTGTTAACAACAAAACTAAAATAAAAGAAGACTCTAGGTGCCCTTGGTTGGCTGGCTTCAATGAACACACCCAGTCAGTTTTCTTAGCAAGGAGATCAAAGTAGTTTGTCATAAGTTTCTCCTGTAAAGAAGGGTATAAAAGGTCATTGTGAAATTAATGGAAATAGGATAACGGTCTATAGTTCCATTGATATAAAAAGAGTATCCACAGAAAGAAGGAGGGTATGAAATGAAAGATGTTATGGATTTTGTTTTTCCAGGAAAATGAATGCTTTTTTTCTGCTTGGGGAGGGAATATTAAATAAACAGCACATCATCCTTATAAGCATATATACACACATAGTCCAAATGGTTGGTAGGCCAGTTTCTCTAAAATGCTCAGTATGACTTATTTCAAGGCAAAGATGAGGAAATCTATGATCTTCCAGATGTAGTTCAGCTCCAATCCTTATGACTCCCAGTCAACATGGCCAATAGGGAAAATGCAACCATGCCCCAAAACATAGGATTCAGGTTCCCTATGGTTCACCAAGTGAACCTCTCTCAGATCAGCCTCCCAGGCTTGTTGGTTTGTCTCCTTGTAGGGATGTAATAAAGGGAGACAAGAAAATACTAAAGAAGCAAAAAACATTTACAGAGTACCCGTAAATAATACCAAGTTCAGCAGCCTGTCAGACATTCCTTTCCTTCCCAAACCACTGACAAACTTCCTAGTTTCGCCACATGGTACTGTTCACAGAAAAGATAAATATACAGAAGGAAAAACAAAACAAGCATAATAACATACATCAGCAAAAGAGGAAACTATTAGAAACACTTTTGGGTCTGTTTGCCTCAGCTGATGGAGGATTATCAGTTAATTGGGGGGCTAACTTGGCTAGGCTGCTGAATGAGCAATGAAGACCCAAGAACTCTTTTTCCAGATTGTTTAAAATGCTTTGAAGTTGATACTCTTCCCTTCATTTCCCTTTCTTTTCAAATTCACATTGAGCAATTGTTCTCTTTGCTCTGTCTTTGCTTTGCTTTTTCTTTTAGTTAGAGAAACAATTTTCCAGGTGAAAAGTGAGAGATTGTGGTTCAGCTTAGTCACCCCAATTCATTTCAGGGGGCAACAATTCATGATAATCAAACTAGGGAATCATGGGGAAGAGTTCATTAAATTGAAGTGCTCTGAGCCATGGCCCCATCTGTCCCCAGCTACAAAAGCATTCAGAACTTAGCCTTATCTTAGTTCTGATGGCCTTTGCATAGTGACAAATGTTTGATTGGCTAAGAAAAATCCTCATGCAACTTTTCTTGCCAAGCTCCCTATTTCATTTCCTTGTTGGCTTAAGTGAGTGGCACTTTGCTATAACCGTAATAGGCAACAGTGACTTTCTGGAAATTGTGTGTCTCTTGTCAGAGATATAACTAATGCTTCACTCTTGCTACATGTTACTAATTGACTAATCTTCCAAGTTTGAGAGCATTTTAAAGTGTCTTTCTGTAATTAGTTAAAGTATTTTCCTGCTGCTATTTACATATTGCCATTTGACTAATTCACCCAACACCTATGTTTTAAGGTTGTTACTGTTAGCTGTGAGAAAAGTGTGAGGGAAACACAGCTCGGATGTACTGAAAGATTTTTTCAAAACAAACTGATAGTGTGTCTGCCTCTCTCCTGGGAACGGGCTACAAGCAGATACGCTGCAAGGTCGACAAGTGTTTTCAAGCACGTAGCCACTTGGGAGGGGGGACAGAGCCTCGGAAGTTGTCATAATACAACGTCCGGGTGCTAGCATGTAAAAGGCTTCCGTTTTTGCCTTTTACTCTGTGCCAATCTATCTTTTGCTCGCTTGCTGTTTCGCTTGCTTGCTTGCCAAGTATGTAAGCTGATAAGCATGGAGTGGACTGGAGATCCGCCAGGCTAATGCTATAAGCCAGTGTATTCTTTTTGCAATAAACGTTAGAGTTAGATAACTCTTTGACTGCCGTGATTCTTAATTGAATGCTGGAATGCTGGAGAGCTGGGAGCTGAGCCAAGAGATTCTGCCGGTGCTACGGAGAGCCCCAGAAGACTTAGCAATCAGGTAACCACTCTGCACACAGATCTAATCTACAGATCTAATCAGATCCAACAAGGGTTATGGGCCCAGATCGTTATCAGCTCTTATCTGATTGCTATCTGATGAAACTTTTTTGCTGAGACTGGGAGAAAGGCTTTTACCCTGAAGCTGGAAAAGCTGTCTGGGCTGATTGGTGAGACTGAGTAAGACGGAGCGTCTGTGTCTTATCATAGCTGACAGCAAAAGCTGGGAAAACTGCCAAAATCCTGTCTGTGAGCTGTTTAATGATGGAGCAAGCAAGGTTTCCGAAATTAGAGAATTCTAATTATGCCTCCTGGCAGACGTATTGTGAAGCATTGCTGATAAGAGAGAACCTCTGGGATGTTGTTCAGAACGGGCCAACCCAAGCGACTGCGGAACAGGACCGTAAAGCCAGAGCCACTATCTTGCTTACAATCTCTCCCTCGCAACTTTCGCATGTGAGAGACAAACTTACAGCTAAGGACACATGGGACTCTTTGAAAGCGGTGCATCAATCGCAGACAGCTTTATCTAAAATGCTTTGGTGCCGGAGACTGTATTCCTGCAAGATGAAAAAGGGAACAGATCCAGCAGCCCACTTGGAATGGATGACTGATTTGTTCAATCAAGTCCAAAGTCGCGGGATCGAAATCTCGAACCTTCAACGTTCCTACATCCTTCTCGGAAGTCTGGCAGATGAGTATGAAAACATTCTGTGGAGTCTACAAAGTGTTGATGAAAGGCAGCTTACTCCAGAACTGGTTGCAGCGCGTGTCTTGGAGGAGAGCCAGCGTCGGAAGGACGAAGCAGGGCTCCAGAGACAGCCGCATGCAGCACAGAGACACTCTACTAATCTGTCTAATCTGTCCGAAGACTTCAAAGGCCTTCAGCAAGAAAAGGCAGCTGTTTCTAGGGAAAAACGCTGCTGGGCTTGCGGCCAGAAAGGACATGTACAAAAAGACTGTAAACAACCAACAGCTGGTAAAGGGGCTAGCAAAGGGGCTGCGAGCCGGGGCCAGAAAGCTGGGGGGATGATGGTGTCTATTGTGAAAGAAGTGTATTCCAATGCAGATACCTGGGTCTTAGATTCTGGTGCCTCTACTCATATGGTTAACAGTGAAAAGCTCCTAAAAGAGGTCATAAAACCTGATATACATTCCGTTGCCTTAGCTGATGGGAGGGCAAGAATGGTGAAACAAATGGGTACTGTTTATGTGCCAAGTTTTGGGACAAATTTTTGCAAAGTATTATGTGTGCCTGGATTACAGAATTGTCTCATCAGTGTTTCTGCACTGACATCTAGTGGCTACACTCTGGTTTTCACAGGGAATGAATGTAACATTAGCCTGAATGGCCAGGTGTGTGCAAAAGCTGTCAAGAGAGACAAAATGTATTTTTTGGTTGACAAAGAAGTGGAAGAGCACTGCTCACAGGTTGTGAATCAGCCTTTACACAAAGAATGTGCCCATTACTACCATAGGGTCTTGGGTCACACGAGTTTCACAAATCTGCAAAAATTGACACAGGTGTGTCCTGACCTCAAAATCCATGCATGTGATTCTTTTTTATCCTGTACAGTGTGCAGCCAGGCCAAGCTGAAAGCTTTTCCAGTTGCGAAACGTAGTAAACGTACCACGCAACGGCCTTTTGAAGTAATCCATGCAGATTTGGCAGGTCCCATGAGCAAAACTTTTGGTGGGAACAAGTACTTTTTGGTAATTGTGGACCGTCACACAAGGTATTCATATGTACTGCTCATGAAAGAGAAGAGTGAGGCTGCTCAACTTCTCAAAAACTGGGTCAACATGGTTGAAAGACAGTTTGAGTACAAGGTTGGGTTCTTGGTTACAGACAGAGGGGGTGAGTTTCTGTCTAATGATCTGAAGAACTGGTTAAAGGTAAAAGGGATTCAGCATGAGACAACAAACCCAGCAGTTCCACAGGAGGACGGCCTCGCTGAGCGAAGAATTGGGGTCCTAAAGCAGATAAAGGACTGCCTAATTCTCGATTCACAGGCTCCGGAACAGCTCTGGGGGGAGGCTATACTGACTGCCAATCATATAGCTAACCGCACTTGGAATTCCTTTGTAAAAACCACTCCATACCACATGCTGTTTGGGAGACCACCTAATCTGAAATACCTAAGAGTTTTTGGACAGTACGCTAATGTGTATGTTCCAGCAAACTTTAGGAAGAAAGGTGATCCCAAATGGAGGCGACTGATGTTTGTGGGTTATTCTGGCAACAGCTACAAATTCTACCTGGGCCATGGGGAAGTGTTGCTGTCCAGAAGTGCCAACTTTGAGAAACATTCTGGATGGGACAGGCTTCATGCCAACCAAGAAGTTTTTCTCAAGCTGGGGCAAAGTGTTGCAAGTGCTGGAAATGGAGGGGTAGTGAAGCAGGATGCTTCAGCAGGGCCTCAACCCAGTACCTCTACACAACACCATACACAGACACACCCTACCACTGAGGCTCAGACCTCAGACAGTTCAGAAGATGAGAAAGGTAGAGTCAAGGTGATCATACCTAGGCGGACTCATAGAGTCAGGAAACCTCCAGATAGGTTTGTTGTGCAAGGTGCAAAAGCTTTTTCAGTGGTGGCTGAACCAGAAAACTTTCAAGAGCTACTCTCTTTTCCTGAAGAAGAGCAGCAGAAGTGGTTTGAAGCCATGGAGCAAGAGTACTCGTCTTTGGTAGACAAACAGGTGTTTGAAGTTGTTGATAGGCCAGAGAACCAGAAGGTTATAGGCTGTAAGTGGGTTTTCAAGCACAAGGAGTTGCCTGATGGAACCCAGAAGTACAAAGCTAGATTGGTTGCTAAAGGTTACTCACAGCAGAGGTTTGAGAGTTTTGACAAAACCTTTGCACCTACTGCAAAGGCAGAAAGCCTGAGGCTGATCTTAGCTCTTGCAGTTAGAAAGCAGTTTGCAGTGAGACACTTTGATTTTGAGACTGCCTACCTGAACGCTCCCCTTGATGAACTAGTGTTCATGGAGCAACCTGAAGGTTTTGATCAGTGTAAGCAGCAGAAGGTTTTCCAGTTGAAGAAAGCTCTGTATGGCTTGAAGCAGAGTGCACGTTGTTGGAATCTTTGCATTCATGAGGAATTGGTCAAGTTGGGGTACAAACGCAGCATTGCTGATGCTTGCGTATACACAAAAAATGAGATAATTCTTGCTATCTACGTTGACGATCTCTGCGTGATCGCTAAGACTGATAAGGAAGTTGCTTTAGTGCAGAAGGAGTTGTCTCAGAAGTTCAAGCTCAAAGACCTGGGAAATCTGAAGTTTTACCTTGGGATCGAGGTACAGTGGACTCAGGATGGCAAGTGCTTGTTGAGCCAGCAGAAAAAGATTGAGAAACTGATTGAAAAGTGTGGTTTGCAGAACGCAAAGGTAGTGAAGAGTCCAATGCTCACTGGAACTTCTAATGAAGACTCAGTGAAACAGTTTGAGAATCCAAAGTTGTTTCAAAGTGTTTTGGGAAGCTTACTGTACATAAGCTCGCACACAAGGCCCGACATCAGTTATGTAGTAGCTCTGCTTAGCAGAAAGGCAAATGGGCCTACTGTTCAGGATTGGATCAGGATGAAGCATGTGTTAAGGTATCTCAAGGGTACACAACACAGAAAGTTGGAAATCCAAGGCAATCAACAAGGTTTAGATTGTTATGCTGATAGCTCTTTTGCATCTGAGGAGAATGACCGAAAGTCAGTGTCTGGTTTGCTTATCAAATTTGCTGGAAGTCCAATTATTTGGCACAGCAGGAAGCAGAGTTGTGTTGCTTTAAGCAGTTCAGAAGCAGAGTTTGCAGCTTTATCTGAACTTTTGGCTGAGATTCAGTGGATTAAGCAATTGCTCATTGATTTGGGAGAAGCAGTGGACCAACCTATTACAGTTCGTGAAGATTCGCAAACCTGCATAGCAATGGCTGAGGCTGAGAATCTTAAGTGTCGAACCAAGTACATAGGGGTCAGATATCAGAATGTACGTGAGATGGTGCAAGACAAAGTCATAAGACTGGAATACATTGGGTCTGAAGACAACATTGCTGACATTCTCACAAAACCACTGCCAACAGGTAAACATGAGCAATTGGCAAGCCTGTTAGGCATGACACTGTGAACTAAATTGTAAACATTGCGTACATCCAAACTGTGTTTGGAGGGGCATGTTAGCTGTGAGAAAAGTGTGAGGGAAACACAGCTCGGATGTACTGAAAGATTTTTTCAAAACAAACTGATAGTGTGTCTGCCTCTCTCCTGGGAACGGGCTACAAGCAGATACGCTGCAAGGTCGACAAGTGTTTTCAAGCACGTAGCCACTTGGGAGGGGGGACAGAGCCTCGGAAGTTGTCATAATACAACGTCCGGGTGCTAGCATGTAAAAGGCTTCCGTTTTTGCCTTTTACTCTGTGCCAATCTATCTTTTGCTCGCTTGCTGTTTCGCTTGCTTGCTTGCCAAGTATGTAAGCTGATAAGCATGGAGTGGACTGGAGATCCGCCAGGCTAATGCTATAAGCCAGTGTATTCTTTTTGCAATAAACGTTAGAGTTAGATAACTCTTTGACTGCCGTGATTCTTAATTGAATGCTGGAATGCTGGAGAGCTGGGAGCTGAGCCAAGAGATTCTGCCGGTGCTACGGAGAGCCCCAGAAGACTTAGCAATCAGGTAACCACTCTGCACACAGATCTAATCTACAGATCTAATCAGATCCAACAGTTACCCACCCAGAGAACCTCAGGTATGGGACGGGAAAGAAATGTAAATAATAAATAAATAAACATTGAAAATGTTTCATTGTTGCCACTTGCTCTTTAAAAATTGCCATTTGCTCTTCTATTGCTGCTTGTTGTTCATTTTAGCCAGTTGACTTGTGTCCCTTTTAAATTTCAATAATTTAGATTGTACTGATATCAGCCAAGTGTTTCTCCCCTTCCTTTGGGATCAGCTCCAATCCATTACCATTTTAAACCAAGCTGGTGTTCCTTAAAAACCCTGCATGTACATGGGAACGGTGCTAAAAAAAAAAAAAATCTGGCTACAGCAGTTCCCATAACACAACTGTGTTATGCAGTTACCCTAGGGGAAGTTATGAAATTACCAGAACATTTTCTATTGCTAAACATGTGTTTTCCATACTTAAACAAAACTGCAGTGGACTAAGACAAAAACATTACTGCTTTGTTAATCTGCCATTCCACTAATCATGAACCCTCTTTCAGCATGGTAAAACCTCAAATTCCACCACATGTCGGCTCTTCTTTTCGACATTATAGTTTCTAGAAACCAGCACGGCCATAATTTTGAAAGTTGCATTGCTGTTATTCTTTCTAAAGCGCTTTTTTTGATGGGATCAACCTAGGTGCTTTTATCCAACTGGATTAACTAAAGGTTTTGCTCCTTCCTTAAATTGAGTTTGAAATTTAGATAAACATTGTGCATGCCAGGAGGTCCATTAAACTTTAAGGTGCTGTAGAAGATGGTACTGAAGTCATGGGGGGGAAATATAGAGTGTTGGATGTGATTATGGCTATTAGAGAGCATTTAAATTCCATTTGAATAGTAATGGGAGGGTGCTGAGTCTGTAAGCTCTTTTAAGAGTTGATATGAGACAGTTCTAATAAATGACATTTGTCTCAATATTGACTCAGTTTTCCTACCAAATATTGAATGGTGTTATTCTCAGAATCAGGTGTAATGACTAAGTTGGAAGAACACTAAATTTATTCCCACAGGTGACCTAATTACATTGAATAAAAGGAGAGAAAACCATATGAGATTGTGAGCCCTGGTGCTCTTTGATTTTTAAAGTGACTTTGCAGTTCAGGAAGTGGAAAGTACCTTGTTGTGCTAATACTTAATCCATTTTCTTGTCAGTGAACAGGGAATGAGACTGAGTTTGGCACCCAGCAGCTTTACTTCAGCAGGTGTCAGCTTTCACTCAGCCTTGGCTGATCCCAAAAAGCAAAACAAGACTGTCCATGGCTAATACTTGGATGGGAGACTCAGGTAATCCCTCAGGTAATCCCAGGGTGATAGGGTAGAGTGAGAAGGCAAACTATGTTACTTCAATATAGTTGCCAAAAAGGAAAATAAAAGTAGAATACATGTAGTTGTGAGGAGTTGAGCTCAACTTTAGGGCAGCTTTATCTTTTTACCTGGCATCCTTGGGGTAGCTGTCAGAGTTAAGAATGTGCACGAATATCCATATTATTTATTATTCATACAAATTCGGATGTATACAAATCAAATGTCCAAACATTCATACTTTAGCATTCGTAAGAATAGGAATGTAATGCATACATATATGCACGCATACAAATGTCCAAATAATTTGTACGAATGATTCAAAACATTTGAGTTCATTTGAATGTTAAAAAACAAATGTACAGACATTGGATTTGAATTCGAACGTCCAAATTTGAATGAATTTGATCAAATTTCAAATGTTTTGAATATTCTTGCACACTTTTCATATAGTTTCCTGCCCTCCTCCATCTCTTCATGATCAATATCTTTTATATTTAATATAATCCTTTCCCCCCCTCACTTTTCCAAATTTATACACCAAGCGTTTGCTTTGTTTATTTGCTGATTCAAAATTCCCCTGTTTCATGACATTTAATTTTGTCTCTAGTTCCCTCGTGGTCAACACTGAAAGGTCTTTTTGTAGAATCTTTATCTGCTTTAGTAGTGAACTTGGAGTTGGGGGAGTGTTTTCAACTAACTTTATTTTTCTTTTAATTTTTAACACTAACCAGTTTTTTCCCCCTTCCTTTTTCTTCTTCATTTCTACATAAAATATCCTTTTGTGTATGCTTTTTTTTATCTTGGAGCTTAAAGAACCAACTAAAAAGTCACATCTGAAAAATAACTTCAGTAGTTTAGGAGTCATAAGGAAAAAAGAGAAATCTATGGAAGTTCTAAAACAAGGACAGTTCTCAAATAGGCAGGGGTTATGTATCAGAAGATGAATGTAATTTTTGAATTCGATTTGTAACAAATTGAATATTTGAAAATCCGAATTTGTACGAATAATGAAAAAATGAATGTCCAGACATTCGTATCTGTACAGGTACATACACATCTCACATGTACCCATACCCAACCCATACCCATCTGTATGCAACCCATTTTCATCCTGTAAGGATACATACGGGTTGGGTAAGACTACGTACGAGATGCGTATGTACCTATACAGATACAAATGTCAAAATTATTCGTAGGAATAACTCAGGATAGTTGTATTTGTATTTGTTTGAATTCGGAAATCAAAATGGCCAGACATTCAATTCATATATGAATGTCCAAATTCATCTGAATTCAACCGGATAACAGATATTTTGAACATTCTGAATATTTGTGCGCATTCCTGCTCCCTTCCCTTCCTGGGCAATCAGTGGGTAGTACCCCCTGAAGTCACAGTAAGTTGCCTATTGAATGCAACTAGGCTGTATTTTGGGTAAGCTTGGAGCTGTGTAATTGGCTAAACGTGTTTGAAAGGCCTTTTTTTTTTTGTATGTTCAGATAGTTCAACTAGTACGGATTTTTTTTTTCTTTGTGTGCATTTACTGCCTTTTGCAAAAATTTCCTGAAACCTAATTCTTATTTGATTGTCCTGTATGATTTTGGGGTTGATTTTGCTTCTGCCCTAAGCATAAAATGAGCCCACATTTGATTCTGGCCTGTTTCTGCCATATTAAGGGTTAAAAACATAACAGGATAACTTTTTTTCATTGCCTAATGTTATTAGAAAGTTTAGCTGACAAAAATAAAACACAAAAACTAGAAACAACAGTCCAGTTGCTTTTATAAGTAGTTGCTTTTATATGCGCTCGTCATATGTATGTGTGGTTGTGGACATGTACATTTTCTCTTTGGCAGCTTTATCTGATGGGGGAAAGCCAATTCTACCAAAGAATAATAGGAAGAAATTGTTGTTGTTTTTCAACATATATAAAAGGACTGAATTTGTGGGAATAAAAGATCATTTGAAGTCCAACTGTGTGTGTTTTTTGTGTGTATGTTCTGTATTTCAGTTTTTCCTTTGGCATTAGAAATGTTATAAATCTTTGATGGGATCTCTGGCGTTAGGCTTCTCTTTATTTGATACTAGAGAGTACAATTTTGTCTGTGTTAATTATCCTGTCATTCCCTGGAGGTTTATTCAGGATCACTGAACGGGACAATGGGCTGCCCAGATTCTATCAGGGAAGGCTTTATTCAATTTTGTCAGTTTTCTGTCACCTTTTGTTATTTTGCCACTCAGAACAATGCATTAAGCTAGGCTCTCTGCTTCCTATGATGTTGCACTGTAAAATAATTAATACCATTTCTGGAAGCCTTCAGTGGATAACACTTAGATTACTCCAGATCATATTGCTTGTTGTATTAGAGTACCAAGCAAGGGTGTAAGCAGGGGTGAGAATAGATCCCTGGCAAAGAAATCATGATGATCTCCTCACACAAAATAGAGCTAGATGTAAAACATGCACGCAGTTTTATCTTCAGCTTCCCTTTGCAAATGCTATTGTTTTAATACATACTGTTATTGTTTTAATAACATTTGATTTTAGATGATGTTACCTGCCCGGAGACATTTGGGTATAGGGCAGGATGGATGGATGGATGGATGGATGGATGGATGGATGGATGGATGGATGGATGGATGGATGGATGGATGGATGGATGGATGGATGGATGGATACATGCATGCATGCATGCATGCATGCATACAGCATAAGCTCCAGAAATTTGTAGGTGAAAATGTTTTGGGGGCTTTTAATTTATCCACAGATGAAGATGTTAGGCTCAGAAGAGGTGGAACAATTGGACAATGAAAACATCACTGAAAACGAAGATATGTTACACTACACATTGTCTTCAAGCTCAGGTTAAATCCTATTAGCAGATTGCCCTGACGAAAAAAGGGGGTTGAGTTGCACTTACCTTACAGGACCAGCCTGGCAGGACTGGCTTAGCCTGGATCCATTCCGACAGCAGGAATGGCTCCTAAATACCAGGATAACCCTTCTGCACTGGGAAGACTGTCTCACTGCAGCATCCCATGCTGGTTCTGGAGATCGTGCAATCTTCGAGTCGAATTGAGTCAAATTTTAGTCGAATAAAATGACGAAAATTACATTTGTGCACACCCCTAGTGCAAACTGCTCTTGAACGTAATCTGAATACTGCAAATATTCTGAAAAACATGCTATATGTGAGTGGACACAAAGTCAGCTGGAGGCATTAATTCATTTGTATAATTCTAATCATATTCAACTACTACATTGCATTCATTGTATTGAGGCAACTAGGTTAAATTTCCATCCCCGTCCTTCACAGTACCATGTGATGACCTTACCAGCTGCTAGTCTTTTCATCTACATGGAATCTGAATAGAAAAGAAAGCTGTTCAGATTGTAGATGGAATCCATACAGTCCTCTGTGTAGTCTTCTATTTTACGATTAAGGCCTGTTTCCTCTTTCTTTATCCTCCTCTCTTCATGGGCCTTTGTTATGGAGAAAGATCAGTTATTTTGCTTCATTGCACACTCTTTCTGATGGCTAGCTTCCCCTTTCCTTTTCTTTCTTTGTATTTAAAATATTAACACAGAGCAAGAATCAACTAACAAAGCCCTCTTGCTCTTTCTTTAAAGAGAAAATAATGCCCTGCTCTCACTTGTAAGTATTATGGGCACTTTTGCATTGTACTCTAAAGCTTAACCTGAAAGCCATTTCAATGTTCTTTTCTTAAAAAAAAAATTCAGAGGTTTTATAAATGTTCCCTACTACAGAAAAGAAGACTCAAATCTAGGGTCATTCAGATGTACCTTTTAATATTTTCAAACATGTGATTTAAAATATAACTTTAGAATGACTAGATGCACATCTGGTTCATTGCTTAAATATAGCTTTGTGGTTTAGAAAAGATAAGAGTCAGTTTTTTAAAAAGTTTTTTTTTGGTAGTTTGTTTGTTGATCGTAACCTATTCTAATGAAGGACCACTCTGCAAGCTACCTTGCTGTGACCCTGGTCAGCGACAGGGTCCAGATCTAGTGACATCCTCTGTTCTAGATCATGAAGCATCTGCACAGCAACAGTAATTCCAACCCACTTCCTGTTTTCGCACTTCCTTTCCCATCCTGTGGAACTAAGCAATGAACTAACCTTGACTAGTGCTTGCACTTGCTATCACTAGTCAACATTAGCTTATCCCCACATGATTGAACACTTGCCTTTGATCGATCCCTGGGCCAGTCCTCTTCTGGGTGCTGCCACCTTGAGTGCGGCGTGATCTGTGGCTGTGTGTGTGTCAGTGCCATTGCTATGCTGATGCTGATGCTCCGTGCAGTTACAGTCACATCAAGGGGTCAGTCAGAGCTGCCAGCGCACTTGCATGGCAGCTCTGATGACCTCCCCAGCCAGGAGAAGTGCAGATAGTCACCGGCTGGATGCTTCAGGTAAGTGTCTGGGGAAGGTTAGTAAGTTTGTGGGGCACAATTTCGTGCTCCACAGCTGGCATGCAATTGGGCAACTTCTGGACAGGCCGAGGACATTTATAGCCTGAAAATGCCTAGTGACAGTGCAGATGCACCTGCCCAGATGTTGCCTAATTGCACGTGTGAAATCAGCCCAGGCCTGAAACTTGGATGAACTTCGGGGCTGGTCTCCAACAACTATGACATTTAGGAATGAAAATTCCTAGCCTTGGAACTCCTGGGGAAATCCATCTCAGCAACATGCTTTGGTACACTGCTGAAATGGGTTCCTGGTAGTTTGGAAAACAAAGGCATTCACCTTCTACATGCTCCATGATCTGAATGCTGGTTTGATGCTCTTTCTTACTCTCCTTTTCTAATGCGCCATGTCTACTCTTAGGTCCCTGACCTCAAGGTTATGTTTTATGGAAAGTTTGTGATAATGATCTTCTTTGAAAGCATTTTAGAGGCTAAGAAGCAGCAAAGAATGTAGAAAATAAACCTATTGATAGAATGCTGCTAAACAGTTAACACAGCATGTCCAAGTGGTGCATGCAGGACCACCTTGCGCTATATACCAGCCTGTGCAGAATAGCCCTATGTTTGGTTCCACTAATGCTGTTTAGCAGCCTATAGCAGCCAGCTAGATACCAACAACTGAGACTTTCTTTTTTAAAAAACCCACTTCTTTTATAAGCCTGAAAGAGCCCCGAGATCTTCTGAAGAGGTCCTTCTGTGGGCCCCACAAAATACAAAATATCTTAGAACGTAAGAACATAAGAGGAGCCCTGGTGGATCAGGCCAGAGCTCATCCAGTCCAGCCTCCTGTCTCACACAGTGGCCCACCAATTGCCCATGGGCATCTCAAGCAGACACAAGAGCAAATCGCCTGCGCTCAAATCCCAGCAAATGGTCTTAGAGGCATCCTGCATGTCCCTCCAACCTGAAAGGCATCCATCTTCTGAGAGCCCATTTGCATTTACCTGTTGCTAACTGCTGCTCTGCTCACTAGACAGGCTCATCCACATTCCACCTCTGCTGCTCCAAAATTGGTTAATCCCTTTCCTGAACAATCTAGCTATGGACTGCTAAAAAGCAGTTCACACCTTGACCAGGCGAGGCTAGCAGCCCAACTGTGGCTGTGCAGTTGCCCCCAGTATCCAGATAACCTGGGCAACATCCAAGCACACTATGGATGTTGTCTTGATCATTGCCATGGCCATCTGGTCTCGACTGGACTGGACCGGCTATCCACAGTTCAAGTGCTGCTGGCCCAGTATGGGGCTTTCCCAGCCCTTGAAGTGTGGATGGTCATACGAGGCTGGTAAATGTCTTGTCCCTTTTCTGCAGTGGCACCTAATAGAATGTCTTCCATTCTTATATTCCTGAGTCCCCCTACAATTCCAGCTTTCAGGCGTTTGCTCAAGACAAATCCCTTTACTCAGGCATTCCCTGTGTGAATGGCTGTTGTTTTTACCTATTGCCCTTTAATATTTTTAAAACAATTATGGCACTTTTAGTGCTTTTATTCTTGCTATTAATGTTTATTTTTATACCTAACTGCTCTGAGGTTTTTTTAAAAAATAAGTGATACAGCAATGATTTAAAAGAGATAAGTTAATGTGACTAACAAGGCACAAGGTGAAAACTGCTAGTCCTTGGTTAATAAAGTCTCGTTCAATTGAAGATTTTCAGTGGAGACTTCACTGATGGAAACTTTTATTTGGGTTTTGCTCCTGCAAAGTAGATGTCAAAATCCTAACTTCTGGTTTCTAAAAATATTGAGTTCTTGTACACAGTTTCACACAAGTCTTTGGCTTTTCTACTTTTCCTTTGAAGGATTGGCACTCTCAAGTTCTCAAAAAATAGAAGGCTGAGAATTTGACCTGAGCTTTCATGGAGTGTTCTGCTCAATCATGAAAGCAGAAAATATCACTGGACAATGTTGAGTTGAGTCATTTCAAAGGTATATTAACAGTGGTATTGAGGACCAGTTCTAACTGTCATTCATCCAAGTGAGGTTGGAATATAAACCTCTTTGCATTTCCTCTAAATTAAATCCCACCAACTAATCTTGTAATAAACACCCTGTAATAAAAACCCTGTAATAAACACCCAAACAACAACAAAAATCTCATAAGAATATAAGATAATATGGGAAATGATGTAAATTTGAATGTGTTCTCTCTTATCTGGGGGCAGATGATCCCTTCTTATGCACCATGTCTTATTTAGTGATTGTGTGTATGTCTGTGTTGTTTTTATTTTTCATTATTAATATTTTATGTGTATTGATAGGCTCCTTGGACTAATCAATAAATAAAATAACTTGGTTTCTTATTTTATTTTTATATCTTCATGCATTTTTGAGATATAAGAGAAGTCGTGATTTCTCAGACATTCATTTTCAGACAGTTGATGGAAATTGCACAGCCAAAAACTTAGAACTTAAGTAAATGCTGAGTTAGTGGAAAGACACATTTAATCCACCTCCCCCCCCCATAGTGGACCACTGTATTCCTACATAGGCTGTGAGGCTTGTTCTTCCATTGGCTCTACCAGCTAAGGCATATTGCCTCAGTTACTGAGACCAGAAGTAGACATCATGGGAATTTCTGCACTTGTGGAGGGTGGAGTGGTCCACCTTGTCTGGTGCAAAATCATCACACTAGGACTGCCCCTTCCAAATCAGGTCCCATGCCACCCTGCACTTGATGGCATCACACCATAGCTGGTGTGAGCTTTGAAGCGTGCTGCAACATCTCCAATGGGGAGGAATGAAAGTTCCTGGCCTTGGAGCCCAAGAGGCAGTACAATTCTCCTCCTGCTGCACTGGCCAATGGAGGTGCGCACCTTTTCACATGCTTCCCTTGGTCAGCATGTTAAGATAGGTCTACTGGTATCCAATCTAGGTGGCCTATTTGGCTACCTAGATCAGGCTTCTCTATGTCCAGTGTGGATACAGCAGCCTACCATGAGGCAGGCTCTCTCTAGTCGACATCAGAGTGTAGAAAAGAGAAACTCAGGATTCTACACCTCACACTGGTAAGGACTGTGGGTCCAAAAAAGACCCATGAGTGTTAGTCTTATTCTCTTCTAAAGTCATACAAGTTAGTGGTGTTGATGATTTCTTATGAAAGCAAATAGCAAACAGTGCCTTCTGCACAGTTTTCCCTTTTGTCTACCTTGGGACTCCAACATTTAACTTTATTGACCAATCCACAGGTTGCAGTGTTTCTAGAAAACAATGAGGACTTCTCTCTGATCTCCTCTCCTCCTCCTTTTCATGCATAATTTTACACAACTTTTTCTTGTGCCTAGATGCTGGATAGAAAATCTCCAAACAATATTTCTCCTCCACATCAGGCTTGGTGAATTATGCATAGTTCTGTTAGTCATTTCTTTAAACAAACAGAGAGTTCAAGTATTTTTAGGATTTGTTGGTTTATATTTGGGCCCCACAATATTGCTTCAGGTTGCTCAGGACAACGTACAAGATTAAAACATATAAAGAAGTAAAAATATGAAAATATGAAAAATAGAGAAAATAATTTTAATTTTTTTAAAGAAATTAAAATACATATTAACTCCACATTCTCACCATTTCTTCCTTCCTTGAACAATGAGTTTGAATGCACATGGGAGGACAGAGATATTAGGAGACATATTCACATGATTCTCATTTTTATGATTCATTTCTTTTCAGTTGATTTATCATGGCCAAAAAAACAATAGAGTACAATAAAAATGATACTTGAAAATATTTCACATGTAAATTCATTTTATTTTATGCTTGTTCATGGACTGTTTTCAGCTGCCATAACCATGATATATCAATACTTATATATTTTTAAAGTATTGATCTAGTATTAAACTGTCTAAGATTAATATAATATTGTATCCCACTTGAGACCTTCGGGTATAGGGCAGGTTAGAAATGCAAATAAATAAATAAATAAATGATGATGATGAAATGCTGCAAACAGGAAACATCAGTGAATGGCTAATAACTGGCAAAACATACTTAATACAGAAAGATGCAGCAAAAGGAGCCATACCAGGAAACTACAGGCCGATAACTTGTCTACCTACTATGCTCAAGCTGCTGACAGGCATAATAGCAGACAGGATTCAAGACTACCTTGAAGACAACAACATCATGCCAGTGGCAAAGAACTGGTGGGATCACAAGCCAGAAAAAATTGTTGAAATTGAACAGGCAAAACTACTTTGGGACTTCAGGCTTCAGACTGACCAAAAATTTATTTATTTATTTATTTACATTTCTATCCTGCCCCATACCCGAAGGTTTCTGGGCCGGTAACAACAGATTAAAACAGGATACAAATTAAAACAGGTACAAATTAAAATGAAATACAGATTAAAACAAGATGCATGTTAAAACACCTTAAATATTCCACAAATTTAAATTGGAGCATAACACCCCTGATATTACAATCGTTGAGAAAGAGAAGGTGTGGATCATCGATGTTGCAATACCAGGTGACAGCAGAATTGAGGAGAAACAGTTGGAGAAGCTCACCAGATATGAAGACCTGAGAATTGAACTTCAGCGACTCTGGCGAAAACCAGTGAAAGTGTTCCCAGTCATCCTCGGCACACTGGGCACGGTGCCAAAAGATCTCAGCGGACACCTAAAAACCATTGGCATTGAGAAAATATCCATCTGCCAACTACAAAAAGCCACTTTACTGGGGTCTGCTTGCATAATTCGCTGATACATCACACAGTCCTAGGTTCTTGGGAAGTGCCCGACTAGTGATACAATACGAAATCCAGCATAGTGATCTTGTTTGTTGTGTGTAACTGCTGTTTTTACATAATAATAATAGTTATAGGCATAGGTACACTATCTATTGGCATTTCCATTAAGTCTAGATAGAGACACAGACAGATAAATGGGAAAAATATTTTTAAAAGCCCCCTGGCTGGTTAATTGCTGGATTTTTATACCTTTAGTTAGCACATTATATCTATCTAAGCCCAGCATACAGGATAATTTAATAAGATGAAAGAACTGAAAGAAGAGTAGCAGGCACCTAGGTCACTGACTCAAGGTCCCCCAGCTGGCTTCATGGAGGAGTGCAGAATCAATCTGGATATTACTAGATGAGAGTCCAGCTCCCTAACCACTAGGCAAAATTGTCTGAATATTGTTTTAAAACTATAATTGAATTGTACTTATAAATTGCAGGAAAGATAGGCCATTTCTGCAGAGCAGAGTAGGACGTTCCATTCTTGGACAGCCCCTTCTGGTTCGGTTGCAAAGGATGGGCCCAGCCCTCAAAGCTGGCACTCTGCCTCTGACAGCTTCTCCAGCCCATGTGCTTTGGAGTTTCCATGGGGGCCATTTTCTGGAACTGGTGCTTTCTGGTAGTACACCACCAAGAATCCCACATGTGCTTATTAGTACACCAAGAGATGTCATTGTTGAGGTCTACTGGCAGACTGGGATAGGGCATCAATTTGGACCCTCTGTCTCAGTGTATGCTCCATCCATTGCTGGTGGAGTATTCCAAGGATTGTGGGGCTAGTGTATGGAATAAAGCATGCTAAACCCTTCCATGGGACAGGATACTGGCCTCTGTGGGAAGGACCATAATTTCTGCAAGGGTCAAATTAAACATTCGATACATGGATCAGAACCAGGCCCTGTCTGGAAAAGCTAGGTGGAAAGCTGATATAAAACCAAATGTTCTGCAATATCTGGTTTTTGGATGCTCAGGAAAGGTGTAGCCATGTTTTGAATCAGATGATAGTGGCTAGATCAGCGGTTCTCAACCTTCCTAATGCCGCGACCCCTTAATGGAATTCCTCGTGTTGTGGAGACCCTCAACCACAGGGGCAGAGCAGCTGGGAGGTGGGAGGGAAGGGCGGCAGGAGATTCGTCGCGACCCCTCTGAGAGGGTAATTTGACCCCCAAAGGGGTCCCGACCCCCAGGTTGAGAACCACGGGGCTAGATTGTATCCTCCAGTCATGAGAACTGAAAATGAGGGACAGTTTTTCTGCCATAAAAATCGTCTGATCTCCATAATTTATTTCTGCCGTGCATTGCAAAGCCCCAGCAGGATAGATGGGAATAGGTAAACAAGGATGCTACCATAAGTCTGTGTTCTTGTATCGGATATATGAGAAATATTTTTCTATTGAAAAATCCTGAGACTGTTCACAAAACTAGGTGACAGGGGCAGTAGTGCTGCAAAGGAATGCCCCTGTATCTTTTTAATCCTGTTTGGAACTTGCCATAAAACTGCTCAGACTCAGTTAAGGAAGGCAGTAAAGATGCCCCTCTTTGCCCTGGCCTTTGGCTAATGCGATTATACTTTCACCCCTACTGCAGATACTATTATTTTAATATTTAGGATATTGTTTTAATTATGCTGAATCTTTTAAGTGTTTTTACGTATATTATCATTTTTAATATATACTGATTTATAATTTGTTGTTTTAAAGGTTGCTACCCGCCCTGAGACATTCGGGTATAGGGCAGAATAGAAATATAAACAAACAAACTTAAACTGAACAAATCAAATTCCTTTTCTTACACCGTTCAGTCAGTTAATTCAGTTTCTTCATAAGTTTCTATGTTTATACTTTATATGGTCTAATTACACTATTTTTTGCAGGCAGTTGGCTACAATATAATTCACTCTTTTTCTGTTTTTTTAATTCATTAGCATGCCCATTTTTGCATGAATCTGTTTCCAAAGAATACTTTCCTTTAATTTTTGTTCTGTATTGGAGTATTTAGAGAGACTGAAATTCATAGTGTTCCTTTCATTTCAGTTCCCATATTGGTGTAGAAGGGCTCCCTTGTCATTATATTGCATACATAGGAAATGTGGCATTGAGATGAACTCATTTCAGAAGCTCATCCAGTGAAATCACTTCAGGTTGAACAAAGGGATTTGTCTGAAAGTTTTCATGTACTATAGACCGAATTGAAGGGAGTCATGGCCTATTGATACATTGCATAATATTACACTTTATGGTTCCCTTATCATTTTAAATGCCTCAGTGATATAATTGATTTTCCATTTTCATTATCGCATTGAAAATGAATTAACAAGTCGTTCACTGGGTGCATGTCATTTAGCAGATAGATTTCTTAAACTGACAGCTGCATTGGATCTATATCAACTGATGTGATTCATAACCCTATTTCTGAGCATGAGTATTAATAATGCTTTGCTCTTCCAAGAGTATTACCGAGATCTTTTGTTGCATTAAATACCTTGCAGGAATACTATTTAAAGACAACTCATTAAACTGTAAATTATATGAACAATAAGGTAATGAGGTTTCCTCACTTTTAACACGCCAGTGTCCAAAGATCAAAAGAATTCTCTATCTTAATTACATCGCTATATTCAGTGAAAATTAAGTGATTATTTTTGTCTGAGGCCATGATCACAGGTCCTTATTAAAGTGACAGGCATACAGATTCATGACCCAAGGATGACATCTGTGCTTATAGCTGTCATCCATGCTCCACCAGGAAAGGTGTGGGAAGGCAGGGGAGGGGAAGACAGTGGGATTTTGCTTTATCTGAGTGTTTCAGCAATGCTATCTCCTTCTTATGCTACTTCAAGTGTCTGTCGACCTTTGTGGGGACTGAAAAAGATGGACACATTTGCATGGTGGTAGCAATCATGCACTTCCAGGCATTTTGTGCTGTTGAAACACTCTGATGTGCCAGCCCTGCCTTGTCTGTTCAAAAGCAGTTGTTCCAGTACAGGTTACAGCAGGCCCCAGGTAAGGCATGAGCATGTGGACCACAGACCCCTATTCTGAGATATACCCCAGAAATAGGCCAAATGTAAACAGGCCTCCAGTTTGCTAGCTAGTGCTCAAGGGGGGTGGGGAGACAATATTTGGTGACAAAAGTAAACTGAAAGGGTTCATGCATTTCTGTTTTCTTTTAAAAAATAGTTCCTCCTTGATAGAACTGAACAGCTTCATTAATTTTATTCTTTTATTTTATTTTTACCTTCTGTTCATTTTGTATTTTAATGGCATGCCACACTTCTAATGACAGCTGGATTGGAATTTTGGACCTCTCTGAAGTACGGCCTTTGAAAATACTTCAGAGAGGCATGTCTGAAGGATATTAAGTACCTGATGACTATGTTAAAGGCACAACTCAGAGAAAGTTAAGGTTTTCTTGGCAGAGAGAGAGAGAAATGATGAGACAGACGTTGTGTGTGTGTCAGAAGGATGGATTTCTAGACATTTTCAAGGAGTATTTGCAGGGATAGCCATATCATACTCGTATTAGAGCAATTTAATCTTTAAAATAAGCATATACATATAGAAATGCAGAAATCCCTCAGAATTCATAGGTTTAATATCCACAAGTTATGGATATTTGCAATTGCCCATTCAGCTATTCTTCATTACTTATCACCACAAAGGAAGTACGTAATGAAGAATAGCTGAACGGGCAATTGCAACCAGTGGTAACTAGCACTTTTCTGCAGACAGGTTCTGTTTTTGGCTCCCTTAATAGCAACAGGCTTCATTGTGGCAGGAGTGAATCTTTCTAGATATTGAGGAAATATTTGTAAGGTGTTTCCGCATTTACCTATGGTGTACTGCTCCACCTGGAGTAGTCCAATCTCTGATCAAGTCCAGCTGTCCCACAACAAGGCCATCCACACTTGATTTCTGAGACACAAACTTTAAACCGAACTCTCAGAGCCCCAGTGGACCCATTTTGGTGGTGGACTAAAGAAGAGGGTCACATTCACATGCTTCCATGATCTGGATTAGCAGCTACCAGTCCCCTGGTAAACCTTTTTAAAAATGTCTGCTGGTATTCCAGGTTAAGCAGCCATTTTGGTACCCTAGTCCAGTCTATACTCCATCCAATGTAGATGGCACATTTGAGTACTTGGACCACTTCGTTGAGTGTAGAAAAGCTGTTAAATTTAAATTGTATATTAAATAGTCTGAGAGATTGTACCAATTTATGCACAGATAAAGGAAATAAGAAAAGTTAAGCCTATAAAAAACAGTAAAAAAAATTTAACAACTTAAAATTAGTTTAGATTCCAGTGTCACCAGCAAAGGGCGGAAACAAGAAGTTCTTAGTCTGGAGGCCTTTAAGGCATAAAAAGCAAGCGAGTACTTGTAAAAAGCTATTGCAATGTCAAACTCTAGAAGAGGAACCAAACAAGGCTTGGAATGAGATCCAATCTAAATAATTCATCTCTTAGGCAACATATTTTTTTATGAAATAAATCAGTTTATCCTAGTTGGGAAAGGAAACTCCACTATTTTGCAAACATCAGTGAATGAGAAAACAATAATTCTAAAACATGGTGACCTTTCTTGATGGATTTTCATTTGTGGAATGTCAATGAAGTGATGTGAAAACACAGTTAATAACAGTAAAAAAAAACACCACCCTTACTTATGAGCTGCCAAGTAAAGTGTAAATTGCTTTGCCTTGTTTTAGAATCTCATTGCCTGGAAAGTTCTGTCTGCTTAATCTATATCTGTCCTAAAAATATATCAGTGTTTCCTTCACTGCATCAAAGGGCTCTTCTTGTTATTTCTTAGACTTCCCAAATTTTGTCATTATGTAGGAATTTGTATAATTTTTAGACTTTTAAAAAGTTATTTCTAATTCTTTTTTTTTTTAGCATTATGTGAGGATTCGTTCCCATGTTCACTTTTGCTTCAGAGTAAGCCCAGTGAAGCTTGCTTCTGAATAGGTCCATTCTGGCTAGGTTTGCCACCAAATTGTAGGACTTGTTAATTTCCCTTTTACCACCCTCACTGTTCATCTTGGCAGGAGTGGTAATGCAGTCAAAATGCAGAAGATGCGGAAGCTTTTTTCAAAATCCTTCAGTGAGGCCTCAGCTGTTGAACACCTTGTGTGATATGGTTTTTTGTTTTGTTTTGTTTTGCTTTTTTGGTCTCCACACATTTTCAGATGTGATTCATTCCAGCTGCCTCTGCACCAATGAGTGATCATTGTAAGGCTACTTCCAGATGGGAGGTAAATGCCGTAATGCCCTAAGCATTGCACTGAGATTGCCAGGCATGCCAGACATGCCTAGTGCAATGGGAGTTTTATTATACAGAAAATGCAATCCCAGGCTGTTAACAGGGAAATTCCGCAGTGACTCTGGATTTCCCATAATGGTCCTACTTACCTGCCTTGCTGGAGACTTCTGGGAGCCAGCCAAGCACATGAAAAATAACAAAATAAAGATGGTGGGTGCTTGGCTGGCTCCCAGGAGTCTCCAGTGATAATATTTTGTTTGCACGTTGTCAGATGTTCAGGTAAGCAATGCAGTGTACATCTGATGGAAGAAAGCAAGATCAAATTGGGGGATATAGTTTATATCCTACATTGTCTCCTGTCAACTGGAAATAGCCCAATAGAGGATTCCAAAGAGTCACTTCAGAACTGTCTCAAGAGTTCCTTGCCTACATGCTTTAGTTCTTGGCACAGAGTGAGGGTTGTCAGAGTTCATGGTGATGGCAGCTGGTCTCATCTTCGTTCTTTCTCTCTTATTGCTCCTTATTTATGGAACCTTCTTCCTGCCCACCTCCACTCTTCAACCTCCTTGCAAGCTTTTAAATCCCAATTAAAAACTTTTTTATTCTCTATGGCCTTTGGCCCTGATAATTGAACGTCCTTTTCACTTGTTTTATTATAACGTGCTTAGGATTATATTATGTATTATTTTGATTTTGCTGTTCTAGTAATTTTAATTTTTCTTTATTTGTATCCTTTTACTGTACTGTCTTTTAAATATTTGTAGTTTGTACAGCGCTATGTACATTTATAGCACTCAAGAAATAAACTATAATAATAATAATAATGCTGATCATTTCTGCTGCTATTTGAAGCAGCTGGGATCCCACCTTCACTCTGCCATAGGATTGGCTTTTTAAAATTTAACAATCAAGAGGGGTGGATGCTTCTTAAACATTCTAGTGCCACATGTACATGCAGAATGCAGATAAGGTAAGGTGACACACAACCACTTTGGTGTCACATCTCTATGCAGATTTATTTGCTGTAAGAGCTAGGCTGCATTCCCATTATAAGCTTAATTCGGTTTCCCTAAACCAAAATAATAGAACCGGATGCAAACGCAAATTTGCCTGATCCCATTACTTTTAATTTATCACGTTCGATCCGGATTCTGAGGATCGTATGGGGCGTATATGACTCAAGGGGGGACTCAAGTGGCTACTTTTAAAAGCCGCTTTTCGGGGCTGTCCTGCCCTCTTCCTCCTGGCGTGAATGCACCACCCATAAGGGACCCCTTCACGGAGCCTAGCTGGGTGGCGGGGTGGCTGCCACTTGCCTGGATGAAGGAAAAATGGCAGCGGGCAACCAGCAATTCTTTCCCCTCCTCTCCCCATTGCCCAGGGCAGACAGCAGCAGCTGCAACTCAAGCCCCCTTCACCTCCTCACTCCACAGTCAGAGCCTTAAAAACAGAACCTGCAGCTGCTTTCCTTTCCTTTCCCTTTTTTAAAGGTCAGAACTTTTGCAAAATTGCAACATTGTTATCAGGTGTGAAGTGGGTATATTGTTACAGTGTAGCGGCTGCTTTAAGGGGTGGATTTTTACAGTAAAATCACTATCTTTGGAAGCAAGCTATTGAGGGAGGGAAACCCTACACACGCATTCTCATCCCTTAACACGGTACCATTCCCACAGTAAAAAATGTAAAGCGTTTGAAGCGCACAAACCGGAGTGAGACCTGTTGAAATGAGGATTAACATTTACAACACTTTAGGGTGATTTAACACGCGGAAAGTGTGTTAAGCCAACCTGACGTGGGAACTGCGAGGATTGAAACCATTTTGAAACCAATATAAGCTTATAATGGGAACGCGGCCCTACTGTGTTCCATAGGAGACTTCAGACACAAAGGACACACATTAATGAACAACATGAAACTAACATTGACAACTGGATCTCGTCTTCTCTTGGAACTAGCCCTACCATAAAAATGCGATGACCGGCCCTATTGAGAGAGGTTGGGATGCATATGGAATTTGGCTGGCAAACCATAACCAGCTGATTCTCCTATACGTCCTTAACCACTGTTGGGAGACAAGAGTGGTTTTGCTCGTACCACAGCATGCTTTGCCAACTGCAACAACAAAATGTTTTAGACTATCTCTACTGTTCTGGGGTCCAAAATATATCTTACCTATTTCCATCCCATATGCACCTCAGGATAAGAAACAGTGTTTTGCAAAGGAAACTGATGTCATTGAAAGGCGCAAGGCAATTTAAAATGTTGACTATTTTTGGTGAAAATTTCAGATATTCCTCATTTCAAAGGATCATGATTTAATTTACATCATAAACCATCCTAATTTGGACTATTTCACGTATTCTTTAAAGACAGTGTCCAAAAAACACACACTCTAATACTTATGTAACCAACTTTTTCCAAATCCTGATTCAACTGGAAATGAATCCCGTTATTGTTATTGCTTTTGAAGGACCTTATTCTGATAAATATTTGATGGATTCACATCTAAAAGCAGTTAACCAGTTTATCTGAATATCAGAGGCTTATCAAGAAGTAGATGATGACAGACCCTGCCATTCTTTTTCTGCTGGCTGAGTTTTGTGCTTAATTATTGTTACAGTGGAATTCAGAATTACAGGTATAAATCTTCTCTTGATTGACAGGTTGACAGGACAGAAGTTGTTCGCACTTGCATAAATCCAGTCTTCTCCAAGCTTTTCACAGTGGACTTTTATTTTGAAGAAGTTCAGCGGCTACGGTTTGAGGTCCATGACATTAGCAGCAATCATAATGGGCTTAAAGATGCAGACTTCCTTGGTGGAATGGAATGCACTCTTGGACAGGTAGGGAAGCTTTTCTTTCTGCCTAAATGTCTTCATATTGAGAAGTCCATAGTTTTTGTGGTCCGTCTATGTGGCCTCTGGTGAGATGGAGGTTTAAACATCTTCCATTGTGCACTACCACCAACTTACTTAGAAGTCCCTTGGAGCATCCATAGGGAACAGATGTAACTCAAGAACAATTGTCATATTGTTCCCTATATCCAGAATGCTTGGGGCATCCCAAGTGTTTTATTGCAAAAGCTGGATATTCTGGCTGTCTTCGCTGTTCTGATGTTCTAGCCTCAGGACAAATTACAAAAACAAAACTGTGTTTATCCATGGAAAATTGTCTGCTTGTCATGTTTAGGCCTGTCCACACTCACTAAAACTGTGTACAATTCAAATACACTGTGCCTAACATATGCATAGTATTACTCACAGTTTGCTATAGTGGAGGATACATATAGCTCAAGGTTAGGGTGTTGCTTTACAGGAGTTAGAATCATAGAATCATAGAATTGGAAAAGATCTCTAGGGTCATCTAGTCCAACCCCCTGCTCAATGCAGGATTTCCTAAACCATCCAACCTTTGCTTGAATACCTCCAGTGAAGGGGAGCTAACCACTTCCCGTGGCAACCTATTCCATTGACTGATTGCTCTCACTGTCAGGAAGTTTTTCCTAATATCTAATCTGCACTGACTTGGAGTTCTTTGAGGTGAATCATCTTTCTTACAGAAACTCTATCACCAAGCAAGGTAGCATCCTCCACTGAAATGTCCTTTCTTGGCTAGTGGTAGCAATCCTGTGTTCCTTTCAAGGAAAAGATACTGCAAGGAAAACACATAACCTAAGAAGAAAAAACAAAACTTATTACCAAAGAAAACAAAGGGCAGTAATTTACAGTTGTGCACAAGAAACACAGGCCAGGTTCCGACTGGCCAATTTAATCAGGGTTTTAATCTGTTTTTTTAAAAATCAGCAGTGAAGTCTTTGTGTGTGTGTGTGTGTTCCCACTGCCAGCGTGTAATGCAACACACACACCCTCTTCCTCTCAGCAGGACCCTTCCCCATGCAGTCAGCAACTAGACAACATCATACTCTAGCTTCATGGGGTGGACGGTTCAAACCCCACCCCCTATATAAATCTGCTCTTGGAGATCATGGAGCTTTTGATCAGTTACCAGGCATGAGGGGAAGCAAGTCTATCTAAAATTGTCAGTTCCACGCTTGCAGAGAAGATCTTGGGGCAGAGAAGGGGCTGAATAAAAGCAAAACCACCACCACCACCCCTCCCAAGAAATCTCCAAGCAAACACGATAAACAAATATAGGACTGGTGAACCCTCTCCCCTCGTGGTGCTGGAAAGCTGGTGAACCCGCACCGGAGGCCAAGAAGCTGGTGGCAACAGACTTTCAAAGTGGCTAAACCCCAGAAATCCATGCCTTTTAATTGCAGCTTTTAAAAAATAGGGATTTTTGTTGCTCTTGCTAGGAAAGTGTCCTGAAGTTTCCTAAAAACATGCGTAGGGCATTAGCTTTTCCTTAAAGCAGCATGTCTTTGAACAGTTGACACTGTTTTGCACAATAGCAGCTGATCAGAAAAGCACAAAGCTGCTGCTGCTTAGGAGTGTGCACAAATGCATATTTTGCATTCCAATTTGCATAAATTTGAATACTTGAATATTCAATTTTATTTGAATTTTTAAAATCTGGATTTTAGAAAATCCAATTTGAATCTCGATTATATGAGACTGAACATTGGAAAATCCGATTCGAATCTGAAAATATGAATGTCAGGAACATTCATATCCAATTTTCAAATTCACGCATCCTGTTTTAGTCCCCTATACACCCCGTTTTAATCCCGTATTATGATATTCACATGCAATATTTGCAGATCTATTCATTGGAATACCTGAAATTCGATCAAATGTTGAAATTTGGATTTTCAAAAATACAATCCGAATTTGAATGTTGATCTTCAGCGGATTCAAATCAGATTTTTGAATTTTCGAATATCCATGCACATCTCTGCTGCTGTTGCTGCTCGGTGCAAAGGAGGAGGAGAAGAAGGGCAGCAGGGAAGGGGCTGTGGTGGCACTCTCCATGGCAGGAGATGTCAGGAGAGGGAGGAACAGGACAGGGAAGGCAGGTCAGCAGGCATGGTGGTGGGATGCTCTTTAGCTATATCAAACTCTTTGTAAGCCTATAAACCAGACCACCCCAGGCCCATCTGTCTTTACTGTCTCCTGGAGTCTGTCCAAACTCATGTTTGTTGCCTCCATGACACTAAGTGCCTATCTTATCCTCTCTTGTCCCCTTCTGCTTTTGACTTTGAACTTTCCCAGAATCAGAGGCTTTTCTAGTGAATCCTGTCTTCTCATTATGTGACCAAATTTTCCACTTCAGTATTGGCCCTTCCTGCAAGCAGTCAGGGTTGCTCGCTTTGCATATTAACTGATTAGAACTTCTTGCAGCCCAACACAGAATCAGCTGGGTGGCCTTGGGCTAGTCACAGCTCTCTTTCTAATCTGTCTCACAGACCCAGCTATCTCAGAGGTGGTGTCTGTTGTGAGAAGAACAGAAGATTTGTCAATCACTTTGAGCCCCTTAGGGGTGGAGAAAGCAGGTTATAAATACTAACTCTTATTCTTAATGTGTATGTGTGCTGCTTAGTTGCAACTTGCTTTCTCAATGCCTGACATCTGTTGTCTTTCTTGTTAGATTTTTTTACATCCATAAATAAGCAATAAACATTATCTATAATTGATAATAGTTTTGAAAAGGTGACTATCTAAGAGGCATATCTTGGCATGCATATTCAAAGGGCAGTTTAATGCCAGTAAAAACTGATTTCCTCCCAATTACATAAATGAGGCTCTGTATTTCCTAATTATTAATTACTGTTGAAGGCAATGATGTAGGCATTTAACTGCCAAATTGATTTATTTTACATTACATTTATTTAACAGATTTAGATTAGAACACAAAAGCAGTTCACTGGGGAAAATTTACACAAATCGCTTAGAGTGATGCATTTCCTTGCAATACATAAATGACAGAATAATCAAAATAGCTATTATGTGAACAAAAATCTACACATTCTAAGCACCTCTGAAAATACTTAAGTTCTTCTTCCTGGTTGGTTGCTAATGAATGTTACATTTCTTGATTTTCTTATTCCTTTTTCTTTCATGTTACCACTCCTTACAGAAGCCCGCAATCCTCAGCAAAAAATGTCATCCCATTTTGTCCTTGCACTTTATTTGCTATAGTGCAGCCTTTGTCACAGGATACCCTGAGAATATTCCAAACTACCTGGGGCCTCTGGGAGTTATTGTTCAAAATGTTTACAGGACACTCAGTTGGCAAACTGTGCAATAGATGCTCTTAGTTTAATGTAAGGACTCGTGGGTAGAAAAATAGGACCCATTGTACGTGAGCCCTGGTCACACAAGTATAAGACAGGATGACCTCTTCATTAATTCAGGCTGAGGTCGTACCAGTCCTTGTCACACCTAGATCATCCTCAGGCCATCCTCACTTTAGGCTGCATCAGTCATGCCTTTCTCTGCGATTGACCTGAGCCTCCTCCACAAAACTGTTGGCTCTCCACCCCTTTTCCTGCGTCAAATCTATCTCCTTTCTTATTGGATGCTGTTGTGTCACTCAAGGGAGGTGAGGGGGTGTGTTTGTGGTTCTATTTTAGGCCTGCTCCACCACCTCCACATTCCCTTTTTTAATGTGCTTTTCTTCTCTGATTGATTAGTTTTTTAAAAAAATTATTAATAATAAATTTGTGGAAAGACACCAGATACAGTAATCATAAACATAAACTGAGCAGAAAAAGGGAGATCCCTCACAGACTCTGCGTGTGCACATGGCCTGAAAGGAAAGACTGGACCCACCCACCACTGGCGTGTGTGACGTCCTGGCTTGTTAGGATGGGCTGAGTCCTGTAAAAATGAGGACTCTGGTTAAGATGGTCTAACAGGGGTAGGTCAACTTGGAAAATGAATTAAATAACAATAGTGTAACATGACCTGAAGGTGACCTGAAGCCATCCTAAATGACTAGTATGACCAGGGCCATGGTGTGAGTAATTCCATAATGTGCTAGCTGAAGTATGTGACCCAGACCATTTCAGACAGCTTATTGCAGGGCTGTTTTGGCCAGGCATCCAGAAGCAGTGCCCTTCCAGTGCTGCTCCCGAGAGCTCAGTGGAATGGAACCAGGTGTCTTAGCTGTGGTATGCCAAACTTGTGCCCTGTCCATATACCATCAGCTGGTCTGGTATACCAGGTTGGAACACTGCATGGACCACTTACAATGTCATTTTTCTGCTGTGCCCTGGTCCAATGCCACATCTGATGGAGATGCTAATGTAGGGGTTCTACAAGAAGTTGTCACCTGCCAGTGGACTGTTTGTGACTGTGGACGACAGACTCCTAGGGCTCTGCTGACCCAGTCTACCAATCCAGTGTGGAAAGACAGTAGGATAATAGTTAGGGTAATTCTTTTGTTGTGGTAATATAGACTGCAGAGAGGAGCAATTACTGAGATAGTAAGGAGTTAACTAATAAGAATGCATCTTATAATATAGGATCATGAAGTGGATGAAGACAGTATCCAAAACACTTAGTTGGAGGCAGTTCCATGAAGCCTTTTGACTGTTTCTTGCTAGGACCATATTTCAAATAGATTTCAATCATAAATAATCAATGCCTCATCTGATCTTCTTTTGTAGTCTTTTGAGCACTACATATTTGTTCAGAAGACTGCTTTCAGAATTGTAATATTGGGAAGGGATGGGAAGTGCAAACTTCCCCCAACTGTGCACATGGGCCTGGAGATACATTGTGCCTGTCTCTCCAGGGTGGAGGAAGTACCTAGGCATCCATTCTTGTAACCATCAATATACCTGTCTTCCACAAATTCATCTAATCCAGTGGTTCTCAACCTGGGGGTCGAATTACCCTTTCAGAGGGGTCGCAACGAGTCTCCCGCCACCCTTCCCTCCCACCTGCCAGCTGCTCCGCCCCTGTGGTTGGGGGTCTCCACAACATGAGGAACCCCATTAAGGGGTCGCGGCATTAGGAAGGTTGAGAACCACTGATCTAATCCTTTCTTAAAGCTATCCAGGTTGGTTGTGAGCCTTCTACATTAGGGATGTGCAAGAATATTCAAAACATTCAAAATTCGATCAAATTCATTCAAATTCAGACATTCAAATTTGCATGTTAATTTTTTAACATTCGAACAAATTTTGAATCTTTTGAATCATTCATACGAATTATTCAGACATATATGTTTACATATACATATGCATTACATACATATCTGTATGCATCTTATTCATATCCATACACATTTGTACAGATACATACGGGACAAAAACGAGATGCACACAGATGCGTACGGATGGGTATGGACACATGCAAATGTTGTTGAAATTCATATCTTCAAATACAAATCAAATATTTGTACGAATAGATACAAATGTAATTGAATTGAATGTGAATACATTCGGTTTTTAAATATTTGAATTGATTCAAATTTTCAGATATTCAATTTGAATCAAATCAAATGCCAGAAATTGCATTTGTGTGCACCCCTATTCTGCATATCCCTGTGAACTGGACTTATCCAGACTAGTATGCCATGCTGTGGGCTACCAGTGGTCCAGATCAGGCACCTCCTGATCTGGATTATGCTCCATCTGGTACAAATGGAGTGTACTAATGGTGACCAAGACCTCACTAGTCTGCACCAGCATGTATACAAAAGAGATCTGAAAACAATTACAGACCTGTTTATTCCAAACTGCTGGTAAGTTCAGGAAGTTCCTTAGTTCCATTTTACATATTAGTTATAGTTCTAGCAAGGCAGCTCCATTCTACTAGGTTAAAATCCCATTGCAGAACCAGCATAATATTTCTGAATCATTTCTTTTATTATTTCATGCAGATTGTTTCACAGCGGAAACTCTCCAAATCGTTATTGAAACATGGCAATACAGCAGGGAAATCTTCTATAACGGTAAGTACAAATGGATTTCTATTGCTTTTTTAAAATCCCAGGAGGAAAAAGAAAAGACATAGTTGCCCAGTGAACTTGGCCAATCCATGTGCTTTGTATCTGATGACATCTGATCTCTGTTTTCCAAACACTGAAGATGAGGGTTGCTTGCAGAATTAGGTTTCCAACATTATCAGTACAGAACTGGTTCAAATCAGATTTCTATGCAGCTCAGAACAAAATATTCCTCAGATTTCATACTTCAGTGATTTAACATTTGTATTATAGAATAAGTTTTGTAAATGTATAGATGGAGATAAAAAAAGGTTTTTAAACAGGTATATATATGCAGACTCAATTATAAGATTCCTTAGCAGGTGGTTTTTAAATAATATATATCAATACAGAACCAGACGCAATTATAAAGCAGGCCATAAATAGACAAATCTGTCAATCATTTCTGACAGCAGTTGGATAACTACTATTGAGAAAGTCCGGCTTTTTGCCAGAGGATCAGGAAAAGGGGCTTTTGAAGTTATGTTTCTCACTGTGCATATTTTAGTCTCAGTCTACGCTGTATGAGAGTCCTCTCTTATTCTCTTTCTAGGAGGTCATTCCATTCTTGGTTCACCTATGACTGACAGTGATAACTTCATAAGGCAGGACGTATTTCCATAAAAAGTTTTTAAATTAAAAAGTCACAAATAAATGCAACAAAATGCAGAACATAAGGAATAAACATACCAATATTTACTCACATGTATGAAGTGAAATTATTTTCAAAAAGATAATTAAATGTCATTTTAAAAAACCCTACTCTGTTAGAAACGTACATAGAACACTTTTTGTCCTTTATTCTTTTGCTGAACGACTGAAATGTTCCAACCACAGGGAACGAAGGAAAATTCATTGTGAGTTTTCTCTGTCAAACAATCAAAGGATCCCCCACGCAGACTCGGTAACAGGGCATGATAAATGCTACCTATCACCCAGCCTTGGAAAGATTTATTGTTGAGGGAATTTTAAGGAATTTCCCAGATGAAATAGAATAATTGAGAAGCTTGAACTGTAAGGAAAGGGGGAGGTTAGAGAAATATAAAAGCTTGGGATATGGTGTAATGTTGTAATGAAGAGGAATTTATTTATTTATTTATTTATTTAAGAACTTCTGTTCTTCTGTTCACCAAATGGCCTGGGTGTGTGTGTGCCAAAATAATAAAAAAAATACATTGCAAATCCAATTAAAACATATTTCAAATATAGACCAGCCCTCTTCCTCCCTGCCTCCCTCTCTCCCAGATAGGACAACATCAAGAGTTAGCTAAACATCCAGCTATATATTATATGCTATCGGAACATGTTCATCAGCACTGAATTAGAGGTAGTATGTCAAATTACTACTAAATTTTCTTATACAACAAAGTATATTGGAACAAAATTTTAACTGCTATTATGCCCCACTGAAATCAATAGATAATTTCATCAATCATTCCAAGGGCATCTCTGTGCGATTTTCTTGCCAGAGGAGGTTCAGAAGTGGGTTTACCATTGCCTACCTCCGGAAAGAAACTAGGAATAGAACCACCAGCAACTCTTATGTTTTCCAAGCTGAACTTTAGCCTTTCACATCAGGCATATGGTTTTCATGTGGTATCTTTCCTGGCTTCTGCATTCCCAATACACTGCACTCCATCCTGGTAGCAATTGTCTGTCTGCTAGCAGGACTGCAGTTTGTCAGAATGCAGAAACTGAAGCAACATTGTCAGGTCAGAAATCTTCCTCACCCATGATCAGCCTCTGTTAGCAGGTATATCTGAGAGTCAGATTGTTCGATTAATCTTTATTGAACTGGATATTATTTTCTTTTGTTTCTGATTACTTGGAAAACAAACTAATCAGTGCAATAATATGGTCACATGGCCATAAAATGCCACATTAAAACCTCCAAGAAACCTATGAGATTTAAAAATTTGTCAAGATCTGTAACTTAGTTAAATGTCTTGCAGTGATTTGAAACCTATCAAACAAATGGGACTATCACCTCTCATCTCTTCATTGAATCTAGAAGACCAAAATTTGTCCAGAAACTGTCAAAATTCTAGTGACAGTTGTTACTTGTGTGCTTTTGTAATGATTTATATGGTATTGTAGGTGCTCAGAAATTTGAGGCCATTGAGGAAGACTTCCAGGATTGAAATGCATTTGGCTATTTTTAATTCTCTAGCTACAAGTCCTTTTATATTTATCCGATATTTATTTTTGTTATGCATATACTAGCGACTTATTTTTCCTGAAGACATTCAGCCAGTTTTTTCACTTTTTTTTTATTTGCCTTTGCTATTTTATTCTAGTTTGGAGGTTTATGTAATAATTTTTTTATGAAAACTATACATTTGTCTTGTCTTTATACATCCATTTCATATAGTGGATATGAAAGTTTCTAAATATTCTATGGTCTATATATATTAGTAAAGACTTGGTTACACATGGTCTTTTCATATTTTTTTCTGGGTTGTATTTGCCAGTTTGCACATGACTTTTGGAAGCTCATTGGGCCTTCCCTTCTATGGATAAAATTGTCCTGCTGCCTTGTGAGTGTCTTGAGAAAGGGAAGAGCTAAAGAAGTAAAAACTTCCCTTTCTGCATTTACCTCTCCATGATCCAACCAGGCCTGCTGGTTCAGACCACAGAAAGATGTCTACTTTAGGTTATGCATAAATACGAATTTTAAAAATCCTGATTCTCCAAACCATAAAACAAACCAAAGTATCTTTAGAAGTTTATACATCTCTGAATTTTGTGATGCATTTTTGTAATGAAAGATATGTATAAAATCTCTCACACACATAGGAAACAATTTGCGAAAATGCACTTGTAAAGCAAAATTGTATATAATAAAAGGGTTTTCATTTCCTTCTTTCCTTTAAAGAGCAAAATTGCTGGGTTTTTAAAACTGCAACCCTTTAGGTTGGCAGTATAGTAAATCTGTGAAACATCAGTTTTGACTGATTTGTCCATACTTTTTTTGGTCTCAGGTTCACTATAGTGTTAGATCTCTGCACTGGGCTTTATTCCGCATTATATCCTGGAATAGGGACTTGCCATCCACGTGCTAGTGCAGACTATGGCAGACCCCAAGGAGGGATATAATGCCATGCCTTAGCTATTCTTAAGTGCCTGTACTCCACAATTGTGAAGTTCTTATTGCTGGAATATGCCAGTTAACAGAGCCTAAACCTTTAAGAAAGTCAGTTTCTTTGAAAATAGACTTCTGGGCCCCAGGTCACTGTCTGGAGAATAGTGGCGCCCAAGAATTCTGAAAATGGATGTCTCTGCTTTGAATTCTATTGGTTTTGTGCTTTATTTCTATCAATGGAGCTGTCGCAGAGGCCGACAAAGATTACTATGCTAGCGTCGCCTTCCAGACACATTAGTCTGTGGCACTGTTCCAGATTTCTTTCTTTCTGTTTCATTTAAAAGTAACAGTGGATTTTCTCTTAGGTGATTGCTGAAGAATTGTCAGGGAATGACGACTACGTGGAGCTTTCCTTCAGCGCACGGAAATTAGATGACAAGGTAAACTTACAGTCTTCTGTAAACCTTACTGGAAGGCATAGCGAAGGGGGGAAAGCCAGTAAAAGAGAGTCAATAAGACATCCCTCCTTGCAGCTATTTTTAGTTTGCTGATGTTGTGAAACATATCAGGGATCCCAGATTAATGTTCATAATGAGGCTTTCCTCAGCTTGCATAGTAATTAGGAGGGGAAATCCCAATGGAATGTAATTAAGACCAAGACAATTTAATTATGCTGAAACCTCATGTATTTCAAATGCCACCAATCTCATCAGTCATCAAAGGCATAACATTCAAGGCTGATGTCTTAAAATATAAATCTGTAGACCCTTGGGATAAGTTCACGGTGCGTGGTTTATTTCCTACCTCCTCCTTTTCTAAGAGATTTCCCTAGCTAAACGTATTAGACAACAGGGGTGTTGATTCCTTTCACGTGTGTTTAGCAAAACTTTTTGCCCATTTAGCAAAACAACTTAGTTCATAATGAAGAAAGAGAGAGGCTTAGCAGGCTTTACTTGCCAGTTATTTATTTTGTATTAATTGTACAACATTAACAAACCCTGTGTTCAGACTAGCTTAAAGGACAGCCCCCTGAGAGAACTGGGGTTGGAGACACTGGACAGTTTACCACTGCATGCACCTTACCATGGGAAAAACTTGAAGAAGCCATCCCTTCCTCAAACAGGAAATCGTGAGACCATTGGCAACTCTTCCTCTCAGTTGCTTTGGGAGGAGACAACATAGCCTATTGCAGCATAGGGACAAATGCTACCAGCCAGTGATCAATCAGGGCCCTTGGAATTCTAAGTAGGCCATGGGTGTTTTTCCACTGTCACTAAAAGTACCCATTAAGTACCCATAAATGGGTACGTAATGGCATTTTTGTACCCATTAATGGGTACTTAATGGGTACTTCTAGTGACAGTGGAAAAACACCCCATGTCTACTGGGTTTGCCCTTATCCACATGTTAGGGTCCTCGAGACATGCTCCTTGCTTTGACGGGACATCATAGTGGCTTCCGGGCTGCCAGACAGGACACTCCGTCACCTGTACTAGCAGCGGAGCATTCTATGGTAAATGTGCGGTAAAAATTTGCTGTAAATCAGCATCTTATAACTTTACTAAATGCTTTGCTGCTACTGTGGGATTGAAAGAAATACACATGGGCAGAGAAGCAGTCAAGCATGTCTGCAGGCACTGTTAGTTAACACACTCATAGAAAACTCTTAAATATTAGTGAGATAAATAATTCCCTTATAGAAGACATGCTGGCTATTCTTGAGTAAGGCTTACATCTCCACATGTTTGATATCTTTCGCTGTATTCGGACATCAGTTGTTCCAGAATATCCATACTTTGTTCCAGAATATCAAAACATAGCAGAAGAAGAACGTAATGTCTGGATGCAGCCTTTATTTTTAATAATGGTTTCCACTATCTTTCCTGGAATGGACGTTAAACAGGCCTATATTTTCCTGGGTTCCACCCTGAGTCCTTTTTAAAAAATGGAATTGCATTGGCTACTTTGCAGTCTTCAACTACAGAAGCCAAATGTAATGACAAGCTGAATGTTTTTCTTAGGAGTGTTCTGTCTGAGAAACACGAGCTCAAGCTCCAAGTTTCTATCCAAATACTTTTCCATGAAGACCAAGGATGTGTATAAAATGACTTGTTAATTTTTTGTCATACTGTTTAATTGAAAAAAAAAATAGTTTTTTTGCATTCAATTTTGAATTTTTTCAAACAGAAAATACAGGTTTTTTTTCTTATGGGCAAAAACATGGGGAAACACATTGACTTCTTCTTGTTTATACTGATTTTATTCTTCTATGGTTTTATCTTTGTATACTTGATACGGTCAAACGACTAATCAATAAAGTTTATTCATTCATTCATTCATGTTTGTCAGCTGTAGACCAGTTCAATTTGATCAGGTTTTTGGATATGCAAATAGCTGCATGTTCATTTAAATGTGAATATCTGCAAACAAACTAGGAATGTGCACATCCTAGAATATTCATATTCATCCAAATAGTTCCCCTTTGAATGTAGTAGGATTTGAATTTGATACAAATGTTCAATATGAATTCAATTTGAATCCCCCTACAAATCTCAGACAAATCCCCTACATATCCCATACAAATCCCCTACATATCCACACTGAATGTGTCAAATCCCCCTTGAATCCACTTAGAATCTACTCTCAATACACTTCAGATCCACTCTGGATCCGCTGCAGGTATGACTGGTGCAGCTGTTTTCCCACCTTCCCAGGTTCGTGAATGTAATGAAGTTTCGTACGAATGTTCCAAAGCATTTGATTGGAATTCTGATGTCAATCTTCAAATGTGCCAACATTCAATTCAATTTGGAATGTCCGAATTCAGATTAATTAATTTCAAATGTTATGAATATTCGTGCACATCCATAACACAAACTATTTGATCACATTTTCAAAAGTGAATCAAATTTTGCACATTTCTAGGGAAGAAAGATGCAAAGAATTCATTCATCTTCTTGCAAGTTTATTTTATCCTCTCAACACATTTTTGACTCTCTCATCGTAGAGCTAATGGGAGATGAAATCCTATAAAGCTGCAGTTTAGGGATGTGAATGAATATTTGTGACATACAGAATTCATGCAAATTCAGCTGAATTTGGACATTTGAATTTGAATTGCATGGTGGCACATTCGAAGATTGACATTTGGATTCTAATGGAATGTTCTGGTCCATTTGTATGAAGCTTCTTATGAAGCTTTGTATGGGATTTGTATGCATTCATATGGGATTACTATGGGATCGAACATTCATATCAAATACAAATCCTACCACATTTGAAGAGACTCTATTTGAACATATATGGATTTTCTTGCATTCAATACAAATTGAATTTTTAAAAAATCATGCGCATGCCTACTACAGTTCTGACCTATCTTATCATAATGGGTTGGAGCCCACATAAAAGCAAAGGAGAGAGCAAATACAAGCTCTGAGCTGCTGCTCAACTTCCCTTGTTGCCCTTTGCTACAACCAATAAAAATAAGTAAACTGGCTTGAAGTTTAAATATAGGGGCTTTCTCCACTTACTTACCATGAACTGAAATTGTGGATCCAGATCTGGCAGGTGCTGGTCCCAGTCTGTTGTAGATCTGCACTCCCTTGCCACTCCAAAGCTCATGCAAAGCTTCAGAAATGGCCCTAGTGTCCAGGAACTAAAGTTCCTGAACTCAGAGCTTCCAGGGGAGCTTTCAATGATGCAACAATGTTTCCTTCCGAAAAGCCCCCCACCCCCGAGGTCCTAATACACGGGCAAGTCTCTTTTTAGTCAGGTCTTAATCAGACTAATGGGTGCTTCCGCACTGACTTCCAAAATCTGGATCTATTTAGATCCGGATTTCAGAAATCCGTGGTAAGTAGATCCATATCTAATAGATACGGATCTACTGCCACTAATTCCAACTGCACTCGCAAGGGTGGGATGGAATTAGATCTGGATTTCAGCTGGGTGCAGTGCGGAAGCACAGCACACACCTCAATCCGGATCTTTGGAGGCCCTCCCCCGGCCCACCATGATTGGCTCCACCGGAGCCAAGCATGGCAAGCTGGGGGTCTCCGATTTTGGGGCTTACCCTTGCCCCAGAAGCCATGGATCATGGCTTCTGGAGCCAGCGGGGCTTACCCTCACTCCCCTAGACCACCCTGGGGAGAGGGAGAGGGATCCCTTCCTTACCTTAACACAGCCAGGCCGATTCTGGTTGCGGGGTTCCAGTTGCCTTCTCATGTGCTTCTTGCACATCTCCTGATTGGCCAGGGCCACACCTGGCTTCAGGAGGCTCTCTGCGCAGGTGCGCGGCCCTGGGGCAAGGGAGAGTCATGAGATAGGAGTCCCCCGGCTCACCATGCTCAGCTCCAGAGGCGCCAATCATAGCGGACTGGGGGAGGGCCCAGTTAGGGACCCTTTCGCAGTGTGGACACATCCGAAACGGATGAGTCCTAACTGTGAAAACACCCATTAAGACTACATGCTATGTAGTCTTCCAGGAAACCGGTTTAAGGGGCACCTAGCACCCATTAACAACACATTGCGGGTGAGCCAATTAGAGACCCAATGGGTCTCTAATGGGTGCTGCAGTGCGGACGCAGTTTTTGGAAGTGTTTAGAATGTGTGCTTAATGAGTCCTAAAGGTCCAATGCGGAAGCACCCTAAGAGGCCTCCTGATCTGGATTACACTCCGTCTTGTGCAATACAAGCCTACTAGCAGGGATACGGCCTGGAAAATAGAGGCCTAATCCAGAATGAGAATAAGAGCAGAAATATGTATACTGTCCTGAACCTTATAAGAAAGATTGCAGATGATAATGCAAGTGGGACTGGTGCTGAACTTAGAGTCGAGAGATTATTGTGTTCTAGGCGTAGAAGAGAAATTATGGGCATGAGCTGTACTTGCCAGCATAGGCTATATATAATTAGTAGCAGCAAATCTAATTAAAACTGCCAGAAATATTTAGGTTGGCAGAGTGTAATGAATCTGTAATTTGATGAAGGCACAAAGGTTAATAACATCCCCGAAATGGGGATCTTTAATCACTGTAAACATCCAGGACACTGGTTTTGTCTCTGAATTGAAATACGAATTATTCCTGATTGGGATAGGGTGTGAGACTCTTTGGATGAAAACTGCCCACCACACTTAACTTCTTGGCTGTGATTTTGGGAGGCTATATTTAGGCAAGCTTTGAAGCAGCATCAAATCAACAATGAAGGAAATTATAGAAGCTTTGTTAGCTGTAGCTTGTGGTCTGGTGGTCATGCCAAAAAGAAAAAAAAAAGGAGAACCCTAAACACAAAGGAGCAGGTGCTTTAATAGCTGCTTTTCTTTTTGTTTCCACAAGTGCACTCCATAATCTGATGAAAACAGTGTTCTTGCAGGCAGTTATTATTATTATAGCAGTTAAGGTCACTTTAAAGCTCCTGGCCCTATTATGATTCAAAAGCAGAGGGACAGACTCCCTAACACATGCATTTGTGGAGTAAGGGATGTTGTCCCCACGTAGAGTTATAAGATACTGCGCCCACACATTCTACATAATTCAACATAAACGGGCAGCGCAGCTCCTACGGGAAATGACTGGTGGGTGATTTATTGCTTCAGTGCACAGGTAAGTGAAAAATTCTTAGTGCACTTAGAAAGAGAAGACTCTTCCATCAGAAAGCCCAGAAAAACTGCAATATTTGCAAGGAGGGGGAAGGGGAGGGGGAGAGGGGAAAGGAGTAGGCCCCCAAAGGCCAGCTGCTGGGAAACTGCAAGCAGAGCGTGTCCTGATGAAGGGCTTACCTATGCAGCTGGTTGCCACAGTGAGAACTAGGGATGGGTACAAATATTCATAACACTAGTTATTCATATGAATTAATAAGAATTCAGACATTTGTACATGAATATAATGTTACAATATTCATATGCTAACGTTTGTATGATTACGAATGTTTCCAGACATTCGTACGAATGGTTCGGACATACATTAAATTGGGCGTGTGGAAAAACGAAGAGCCAGTCACATCTGTAATGGATCCAGATTGCATTCAACATGGATTGACAGTGAATTAAAAGTAGATTCAGATCAGTTTTGACATTTTCAGAGCATGGATATGCTACGGATACATATCGGACACATATTCATTTGTGTCAGATACATATTTGTATCAGATACGTATAGTATACATATTCATTCGTAACCAATGCATATATTTTATTTATTTGTTTGTTTGTTTACATTTCTATCCCGCCCCATACCCTAAGGTTCTCTGGGTGGGTAACAGCAAATTAATCACAAGATACACATTAAAAACGAGGGGAAAAAACGAAAAAAATGAAAAAATGAAAAATAGAATATTTGTACAAATATGTACGAATAGATTTGTATTGAATAGAATTTTACCACATTCAAATGTGATCTATTCGTACAAATGTGGATTTTCGAACATTTGATTTGTTATGAATTGAATGGCAAAAATGCATTCATGCACACCCTTAGTGAGAATAGACTGTTAGACTAAATGGGACATCAGTCCAATCCAGTGAGGCATTTGTTATGTTCCTGTGTTTTGAAGGACCTGGTGGACTGGCAAGTTGGTGTTGCCACTCCCCAAGGCCCTTAATGTGTGACTTTTTTGGGTCACCTGGATGTAGATTCAGGTGAGTGTGACTTCATGAGATTACAGAGGTGTTAGCTCAATGGGAAAGCAGAGGGTTGCTGGTTCAGCCCACAGCCCCTTCCCAGAATTAGGCAATGGCAAAGCCACTTCTCTCCCAAGAAAACTGCATAAAGGTGCCCGTCCAGTTGACCAGGAAGTGGCCCCATGGTACCCAACTACAAATGAAATTAGAGGATCCTGGTGCTGTGTTTCTGAGAAATAAAAATTCAGAAGGGGACTACAGTTTTGTGAGGAATGGTTAAGCAAGTTGGACAATGGAAGGATCTGAGTAGATGATACAATTTTGGAAGAGAAGTTCTTCACTGTGTTTCAAATTTAAAGATATATTGCAGCAGTATAAAGAAAGTTTCCTGAGCTTTGTGAGCAATGCTGGGTTTTCTGCATACACACAGCAATTATTCAGGACTTCTTTTCCTGATATGCCCTTTAGAAAGAATTATAAAGATTCAGAGGACTTGTGACTCCAGTATTGTATATTGATGACAGAGAAGGCTAAACAGTTCTCACAAACTGCAAGGTCATGAATTAAAAGCAAGCTTAGGATGGGATAGAGATTGACATAATTCATCTCAAAGCATACAGAACTTGTGAATTTTTCATGCATCCTGCATTGATTCTCCACTGTCCATCATTTCAGGATCTATGAAAGATTCACAAGTTAGAGTAAGCTGCCACCAGAGTTATTTATGGCATTTATGGCATTTGTATCCCATCTTTTTTTCCAAAAAGCATACAGCAGCTCCTCGTGAACCTAAAGCGGCCTGCACTTAAGAGTTCCCTCAAGACAACTGGAGGGGGGGGAGTAATAGTTAACACAGCCCAGTTGACAAGGGAGGGTTGAACCAGGTTGGTCTTGTGGCTGGGAGCCGGACTCTTTTCTGGGAGTACCAGGTTTGATTCCGCACTCCTCCATGAAGCAAGCTGGGTGAACTTGAGGTAGTCACAGCTCTCTTCTGAGTTCTCACAGCCTCACCTACCTCACAAGGTGTCTGTTGTGGGGAGAACAATAGAAGGCTTTCTCAGCTGCTTTGAGTCCCCTTAATTGGGTGAGAAAAGCAGGGTACAAAGCCAACTCTTCTTCTTCATGTGGAGTCCATTTTCATATTCATGAAAAATGCATTTGCTTATTGCAAAAGAACTCTGTTTTTACACATACCAACAGTTTCACTGTTTTGACACAAATAACAACAATGCTGTTAGATTTTTTATTTCAATAAAGAGGTCATCTTCTATGGTGGGCTAATAAAACAAAACCGACCATGTTATTAAGTCCCATTTGCCAGCTAAAATGTTTTGAAAATGTCATTACATTAGCTACGAGGTGAGATTTGCTGAATTGAAACAAGGGGGAAATTTCCTTAAGCAAGAATGACTCCGTATTCTTACTAGGCAACAATAATATCAGGCAGCATGTTTATAATATTGTTTCAGAAAATAATTAATGCTTGCACTATGTTTTGAACTAATAATTACAATGAATATATAATTTGGCTTAACCATGGTGAGTTTCCATATGTTCTGGTATCACTGGGGCTGCCCTGAGTGTTGTTGGTGAAACTGTTTTAATGAGGTGATAGGGCAGCAACAGGAGTGCAGCATAAGAGATCTTTTCTTTATGTCAGGCTGATCCATTATGTATTCAAATGTGCCTCTCCAGTTGCCACACAGACTGTCTTCCACTCACCAACATTTCCAGCCAGTGCAGCTTATCCTATAATACTTTCCCAGCATATCTGATTTCCAGCTATAGATCTGTAGCTAGTAGAGAACAAGATCCTGGCAAAGAAAGCAAGAATTACATTCAGACTGGGGTCAAAACCTCAGTCAGAATGTAATAATAAAGAACACCAATATTTGTTGTGACATATTAGTTTGGATTGAGAGTTCAGCCATGTCCAGATCTGAGTTTAGATAAGAGACGTTTTCGCACGGGGGAAAATGGAACGCGAAAAAGCCAGCTGTGGACACGTCATCCGCATTGGCCGCGCGCGCCTTGCGTTCCGACGTGTCCGCAGCTGGCTTTTTCGCGTTCGAAATGTAGAGCACTTCGAAGTGCTCTACACGCGTTCCAACGCGGACGAGCCGTCCGCAGGCGTTCGGGAGAAGAAGCGTTCGCGCCGCTTCTGTCTCCCGATCGCCTGCCGGCTCGCCTCCGACGCCGCGCGGCTTTGACAATCAGCTGTTTTTCAAACAGCTGATTGTCGATCTGCCTCCGCGGCCGCCGGCGCGCCCCTGGCCGGCGTTTGCCGGCTAAGCCAGCTTCGGGCGCTTTGACCATTCGCACCCAGACGCTCCGGAACGCGTTTACACGCGTTCCGGAGCGTCTGTGTGTGAACGGGGAAAGCGCCCGAAGCTGGCTTAAGCTTTCCGCCTGAACGCGTTCGGTTTCGAACGCGATTCAGTGCGGAAATGCCTTAGGTTAGTGCCACTGAAGATGAGAAATTTTAGCATAATCCTCATCACATTCATGTCTCATTGGGTGTTTTTCCACTGTCACTAAAAGTACCCATTAAGTACTCATAAATGGGTACATAATGGCATTTTGTACCCATTAATGGGTACTTAATGGGTACTTCTAGTGACAATGGAAAAACACCCATTGTCAGCTTATGCTTGAGCTTAGTTTAACATGAAAACTACCAGTACTACTGCTAATACTACTAACAATAACAACAATAACAACAATAATAACAACACTTCTTGAGATGCACACAAACGTCTTTTATGTGTTCAGTTTGAATCAAACTGAGCAGGATCTGCTAATTTGGTTCAAATTTGGCACATCTCTACCTGTTTCTCATCTGTAGAGAACAGCTGGTTCACTTGCATCTGACTTTGTGGTACATCGTACTCAGAAGTAAGATCTTTAGGATGCTATTGTGGCACTGTGAATGTGCCATGAGCATGCATTGTGCATGTCCCTGAACATTCATGGTGCAGTGGATGCCCTGGAAGAGTGCAGGCTCTGCATGCCTATGCATTGATCTAATGCACATGCCACCATAAATGTTCAAACCATACATTTAAACTCTGTTACCATTTATTTGTGCTTTTCTGCCACACTACCACTGCCACCAATAAGTGGAGATCTCAGAATGCTTACGTTAGACTGGATAACACAGCCCTGTTTTCTTAAACACAGGGACCATTTCTATGTTTACAAAAACTATCCCAAGTGGGGAATTCAACCCTGGCTCTGATGTTTGTATGGCCAGGAGCAGTAGCAGGCATTCAAACAGCATGCCGCCATTTTGAGAAGAACACCACAACTAGTTAGTCATTGATAAAATCTCTTTGATTTCAGTAGATTTGTTACTGATGGCACAGTAAGGACTTTCCCAGTCCCCACAAGTTCCTGAGTTTCTTCCTTTACTTAGTATTCAAAGATGAAAAGAGGACAGTGGAAGAACCTTTTACCCTCTACAAACTTCATAATTGCAAATGCTCCCCTCCATCAAATCACTGAACTGTAAAAGTCAAAGATGCATTTTGATTATATTGTATTTGCTTTTAGCACAGCTACCATGGGGAAGTCAAAGAATAAGTTGGCATTTCTTTCAGGTTTTAGGAGATTGACTGAGAAAAGAAGCACCCAAAGAAAAAATTCCAAATGAACCCATCAACCCCAAAGGATTGGGTACATTCACTACAAGTGAAGCAGCTTTCATGATTAAAATATCACAAAATCAGGAATAATATTCAGTTAGAACTCAGTTTTTATGAACTCCAATTTATAGAATTTGAATATAGTGGGCAATATTGTTTTGAAAAAGAAGAAGAAGAGTTGGCTTTTCTACCCTGCTTTTCTCACCCATTTAAGGGGACTCAAAGTGGCCGACAAGCCCTCTGTTCTTCCCTCCACAACAAAACACCCTGTGAGGTAGGTGGGACTGTGGGAGCTCAGAAGAGAGCTGTGGCTAGCACAAGGTCACCCAGCTGGCTTCATGGAGGAGGGTGGAATCAAACCCAGTATTCACAGATAAGAATCCAGCTCCTCAACCAGTAGACCAAATTGGCTCAGATTGACTTCCGAATTTGAATAAAATGTTTTGATACAATCATATGAAGGTTCATATGGGATTCATATGGTGTTCATTTATCAGATTCTTATGCTATTCGTATTCATGCGTATGGGATTGGTATGGGATTGGTATGGGATTGAACATTCGTATTAAATACGAATCCTGCCACATTCAAAGGCAATCTATTTACATGAATACTAATCATGTAATTCATGTAATTCGTGCACAACCTTATACTAGACTTGGCATCTAGGTATCCTTTCCAGGCTGAAGGAACAGACACAATGCCTATAAACGCCATTTGCAAGGCCCTTGATGGGCTGTATCCTGAACCAGCAGGGCTCTTCTTATGCTATGATCTTACAGTCAAGAGCCCAGAAATAATGTACTCTCCTCCTCCTCCAAAAAAAAAAAAAAGGATTACACTAAATTTACAGTACAAATAATAATACTTCCCACACTCCCCAGAGGAAAAGACAAAAGGAAAGGTTGCATTTTTTTCCCCAGGGCTAATGTAACTCAAACTGCATTTGCACATACCAAAAACATGGCTCAACAGCATCTTGGAGATGATCGCAGGTGACACTAATATTCTCATATTCTCATCCCATCTTCATCTCATTTACAATCTGCCTCTAGTTTGGAAGTGCCTTTTCTGGATTTTAATATGCCCTAGAGGTGGAATGGGCCCCCAGTCAAGTGTCATGGAACCATTTGCTTTTGAGGTGCAGTTTTGCTGTGTATGAATGCAGCCCTACTCTCAAGTAGCTACAATTCCACTTTCCTGCTGTAAGAATAATGATGGGTGGATATACTGATAGAGTAATGTTTTGAATGCTTACAAACTTGTAAAAAAAATAAATTTTTGGACAAATATTGATTAGAATCCAACTTGGAAAAATCACTAGGTTTTGTTGCTGGTAGTGTCTTCACCCCTCAATATAAGTGGAAAAAAACATGGATGGTAAACTTGTTTCGTACCTCACTTGTGAAGATACCACCAGCAACAAGAATTAATGAAAAGTAGAACTATGAGGAGAAAATTTCACAGGCCTTGATGATAAAAGAACCCGTACATTTGTATTTCAGGATTTCTTCAGCAAATCTGATCCATTTTTGGAAATTTTTCGGGTAAATGATGATGCCACCCAGCAGCTTGTTCACAGAACTGAGGTAAGAAATATTCTGAATTCAGATGAGGCGTACAAGAGATGACATTATTATTCACTGAACATGATTGTTCGCACAATGAATCTCACACAATTTATTGGGGAGGGACACAGTTTTGCATTATTGTTTTGCATTATCTCAGCTGCCTGTCTGAAGAGGTGTCTTATTTGGGCTGCTATGGTAAAGAGATAGTAAATGGTGACAGATGATTCGTCAGAGTTAGAAATGTTGATATAAGCAGCATAGACTTCATTTGCATTCCGTCTCCATGGAATAAACCTGCTTCCTCAGTCAAACATCTAACTATGGAGGGAATGTTAGCTTTCTCAGGCTGATAAAAGGCAAAGTGAGTGCTGAGTTTTGAGTTTAAATGAATGCCAGGAACTTAGGCCAGATGCTGGTTTCAGGAAAAAAAAATTAAAATACAATGCTTTGAGAGGAAAAACCAGGAATCCCCAGGAGAAAAAGGACGTTTGACAACTTAGAAGTGTGATCTTGCTGCCTCAGGCAGCAGATTTTGGGTGACATAAAAAGGAAGCATGTTCTTTCTTAACTAGTCATCAATCTTTTCACAAGAAGAAAACCTCACTTTTTTCCAGGTTAGTATCTGTTGAGTTTCCTATGGGGTGTCATAAGCATCAGTATGGCCACATTTTCTTGGGCCAGCCTTGGCAAATAATGAGAGAAAACTGCAGTCAGAAATCCCAAAGATATGTCACTGGGTAAGAAGAACACCATAGCAATATCCTCAAGGTCCATGGTTGAAGTGTACTGGGCATGGGGTGTCCTAACTCCAGTGTGTGCCATGGTAGGCCACAACAGAAGACCACAGGAAAACAGTATGGACATGGGCCAGGCTGAATATACACCCCAGACACCACTGTGCACACAGGCAGCAGCTGCAGGAAAGGTTTATGGCACATTCCAGAGCCTGGTGACATTTCACTATGTTCCAAAAGATAGCCCACACTAAGTGTGAACGGATAGCCATTAGCTCATTCTGGCTAGCCCCACTGCATTCCTGAACATTTTTTTCTAAACCATAGATGTTCATGTAGTAGTAGCCTATAGTCCCCTTCATTTCATCTCAGCATTGTAGGGAGAACAAGACCCTCACATCTATACTACTGCCATATTGGAACTGTTCTATTGACAACAGTGTTAAAATAAGGGCTGCCCAGGTACTCAGAGCATATTTCATGTCAACCTTATATAAATCTTGCCTTGAGCAGAGGGCTTGTCCCCATGCTGAAAATATTCCGAAATTATTCTGAGGTCGCCTTAGGAGTGTCTCTATGCAAAACCCTAATACGGGCTACATGCAAGATAATACGTGTCAAAAAAAAACACCCATTTAGCATGTGTGCTACATCCGAAATAAGGAGCTATCATGTATTGTCCTGGGGTCATGCGGACACTCCCAGGTTATTTGGGGCAGAGCTTGGTGGCCACAGTATTAGCGGGCAGGGTTTCACCTCTGCTTCTTGTTCCTGCTGTTTGTTGTTTTCCTTTAAAGCCTCAACTCCATAGCTAGTGAAGCTATTGTCTTAAAAAAAAAACCTTGAATGCTGGTTTGTGGCAGTAGAAATCCTTCTGCTCAAAATTCTGTTTAGAATTTCAGAACCAGAACAAAAACATGCGGATGTGCGAACCTCCACTAACCTGTGGCAGCCCAGGAAGGGAATGATCTGCTTTTAGTTATGCTTTTAACTAACTTTTGGCTATGCTTTTAACTGTGGTGCCAAGGACAGTAATGATCTTTATGTTCGTGGAGGTGTTTGCCTGTCATTGCTGCAGCTGTTTGCCTGTCATCGCTACAGCGGGTGGGATGGGTTATGGTGACATCAACCTGGCTTCCTATCAGGGTAGAGGATGGTTGGGGAGAAAAAGATGTACGTTCATGCTGGGGACAGGCACGTGCAATTTGAATCTGCATGATCCCAAACCACACGGCGATGCTTTATTGCGAGTTACAGCGTAGATTTTTATGACACGCATCACAAGTGAAGCAACCAGCTTCCATGGGGACGTGCCCAGAAAGACCCTTTTCACTCTTATATCTTCTTATGTAGATAGAATAATTCATTGCCATTTCCCTTTGGTTCCATCACATTATGCTTTAGTGATGATATTATGTTTTAGATTACACAGGAACAAAAAAAAAAATGTGTGGAAATCCTCATCTCTAACCTGTACCTCTGTGAAAGTCAAAGTAGTAACCTTCTCTTCCTCTCCTCTTCTTATGTGCTTTTACTTCCCAGACTAACATGAAATGTAGCCACAGGTTTCCACAATGCAAAAAATGCCAGTTAAACAGAATTACTTTCCAAACATTGAGAATTTTCTCTCCACCTTTAGTAAATTGGACCCATGGCATCATTTTTTCTTTGTATCAGAAAGTATTCTATTATTTTTTTCCAGCCCATCTTGAATGATTAGGGATCTTTCTTCATTCATTCTGTATTGCCATCTTTGGGGTTGTCAGATTGTTCATTAACTTTATCCTGAGACAAAAGAAAGCAGTTCAAAAAGACTCCCACTGTCTCTGGTGATGCCGGCACAGCTCAGCAGAGAGCACATTCTTCTTTCTTCAGATGTCAGATATGGGACAGGTGTCCACAGAAAGTGGTCACAAATGAAGGAAGAAAACAAGGAGTGATCATTTGGCAGGTGGAATAGAAGAAGGAGGAAGGGAAAGGAAAGGAAATTTTACACTCAGTTACCCTCCATGGAGAAGATACTTGAAAAACACTGCTTTCCTTACCTCATGCTGTGAAAGAACCAGAAGTCTTCAGTGTCCTATTTTGGATTGATGACAGGTTACTGCCTGTGTTAAAGGAGAGAGTTGAGATGAAAGTGGGTTTAGGAAGCTCTGAAGTGCTCTTCTAGCTAGATGAGCTACCATGAATTTGCTTTAGCAAGTAGCCCAACTGCAAGATCTGTTTGTTTATCTTCTGCTGGGACGTAGCATCCCAAAAATCATATTAAATTGGTTGCCCTTTGGCCAGCAGCCATAAGAAAAGATATACCAAAAAACACATAATTTTTTTCACCACATCATCTCTCTGACCCACTTGTACCATGTGTATCTGCCACTTTGGGATCCAAAGTGGCATATATATGGTTTACAAGAAATCTTTCTAGATCCTAACCAAGGATGCCCTCTAGAAGTTTCTGAATTATACATCACAGCATGCAGTTCTTAGCACTCTACACTAGTTCCAACAGAGTTCAGGAACATTTGGAAGGCCAGAGTTGAACATGCCTAGCCTAAACAATTATGTTTGGTTATGGCAAGGTGATGGGCTCTCACGCCTTCACATGCCCCCCTAGAATTTCATGGTAGCAGACTTCCAACAGCAAGTCACTGTTACTATTATTTTGAGATTTTGTATTGAAATGCATTTATGACTGTTCTCTTTCCATTCTTAGGTTGTGATGAATAACTTAAATCCAGCCTGGAAGTCATTTAAAGTGTCTGTAAATTCACTCTGCAGTGGAGATCAAGATCGTAGATTAAAGGTTGGTTATCTTTATTTTCTGTTGAACAAGACTTGCTGCACTTTTTAAAAAATCCTTTTTAGAAACTTTGAAATGAAAGCCTGCTACTATAAGCACAGAAGTGCACAAATGCACACAGACATTTTTCTCTGTAATGAGGACACATCACTGTGCAGAATTACTTATGCTTAGCCAGTTAGAATTAAAACTCACACAGCAGTGTGTTTCCCTAATGATTCAGCGTTATATTGTAAAGGTCTCTCAGTGTAACACCACTTAAGCCAACAGAATTGGAATATTTTTTTAAAAAGAGAGAGAAAGGTACGAAGGAGAAAATGGGAAAATGAAGACCTACATGCATCAATCAGAATCCTCAAGCAAGATTTTATCAAAACAGCATTTCAGCAAGGGGGCTACGGCATTCCATTTATTGTCCTCCTAGACAGAAATGGCAGTCTTCAGCCCAGGTGACTTCTGATTGAAGGAGTGTCTTTTGGGGATGTGCACAAATATTCAAAACATTCAGTTTGCATACGAATTCATATGAATTTGGATACTCATATACAAATCAAATGTTATGACATTTGGAACATTCATACACATGCTTTGGAACAATCGTGAAACGGGGAGGTGGGAAAGCAAGCTTCGCAAGCCATATCTGCAGTGGATCCAGAGTGCATTTCACATGGATTGAGAGCAGGTTCAAAGTGGACTCAGGGCAGATTTGGTGCTTTGAGAACAGATATGTTACAGGATACGTATCGGATAGGTATGAATACATATTGGATACATATCAGATATATATGTGTTCCTACCAGATATCTGTACAAATTCGTAAAAATATATCCATATCGAATAGAATCCTTCCACATTCAAAGGGAGCCTGTTCAAACGATTATGAATTTTCTTATATTTGATTCCATACGAATCAATGCAAAAAAACCCCATTCGCGCTATGGATATGCACAGATGTTCAAAAATCTGAATATTTCATTTGAATTCGTCAAATGTCGACACTTGAACTCGAATTGGATTTTCAAAAATCTGAAGTTACACGTTCAGACAAATTTCAGATTTTTGAAAATCTGATACAGATTTTTAAATAATTCGAATGAACAAATTCATATCTCTCATATACAAATATGCACAAAAATTATATCTATTTGCGCATATAATACGGGCTGAAAATGGGATTCATATTTGCACAAATTCATATATCAGATACAAATCTTATCGATATTTGTACACACCATGAAGCCAGACCTCCATAGAATGGCTGGTTGTAGCAGAACATTCTTGGTGGTTCCTTCTAGGTTCTCTTGGAAGTACACTAGGAACCCACTTTGTTTACTTTTTGGTGCCTAACTAAAACATTTCCTTTCTTTGGGCTTGAATTTTGTCACCTTCTCTTGGAAGGAAGCATATAAATCTAAGCAAATCAGCCAGCTTTTCTATGCTATTCAGCAAACCTAAATTTTGTATCAGGACACAAAACTGGCTTCTCATACAACACTTTTTAACAGAGTAAGATACATTGTATGGGAAGTGGACTGTCACCAGGGGTATTTTTCCACCATGCTCCTTTAATCCAGATCTAAGAAGATCCGGATCTAAGGAATGGGTACTTCCCTTAATCCGGATCTAGTAGATCTGGATTAAGGGAAGTACCCAATGTGTTTCCATGGGTGGTCTAGCACCCAATACCAATGGGTGCTAGCCTGCCTGCTGTGGAAACACTGGAGCATCTATTTGCAAATCCGGATCTACCCACAAGGGATCTGCCTGTCACCCTAGTTGTTTTGGGGAACAGAGGGTGCAAGCTCTGAAGTTGCCTTCAGAGATTAGCAAAGGCTCCAAAGTCCCTCCAAAGTCCCCCCAAAGTCATTCTGAAGTTGCCTTTGGAGATTAGCACAGGCTCCAAAGTCCCTCCAAAGTCATTCTGAAGTTGCCTTCGGAGATTAGCAAAGGCTCCAAAGTCCCTCCAGAGTCATTCTGAAGTTGCCTTTGGAGATTAGCACAGGCTCTGCAGAAAAAGCCCTTCATGTGAGCATGATGGAGATGAGCTAATAGACAATTCATAAACCGTAAGCAGTCTTTAATGTGAGCCAGTTTGGTCTAGTGGTTGGGGAGCCAGACTCTTATCTGGGAATACCAGGTTTGATTCCGCCCTCCCCCATGAAGTCAGCTGGGTGACCTTGTGCTAGTCACAGCTCTCTTCTGTTCTCTCACAGCCCCACCTACCACACAGGGTGTTCTGTTGTGGGGAGAAGAATAGAAAAGCTTTGTCAGCCGCTTTGAGTTCCCTTAAATAGGTGAGGAAAGCAGGGTAGACAAGCCAACTCTTCTTCTTTGAAGTCAGAGAACTTCAGACAAATAGGGTACGGGCACATTACCCATCAATGCTCCATGTGCCACCTTTGAGTTCAAAGACCGATAAATCTCCAGTTCACAGTTCTCTCTCTCCTCACATCTGCACACTAGCCATGTCTGTGTTCTTCCTTTCTTGTTGTTGTTGGGTACCACTGGATTATGGACGACCCCTGCTTCACTACATTGGCACCTGTATGGGCACCTCCTTGCAGTTTTCTTGGCAGAGATATGGAAGTGGTTGGCCTTGCCTATTTCTGGGAACCACCTGGGAATTGAACCAGCAACACTTTGCTTTCCAGGCAGCTTGTTCTATGTTAAAACTGATATCAGATGTCGATTCTGTCACATCGAATGAAATAAGTCATTACCATCCTTTCTGCCCAGTATGGTTGCTAGCCTAATAAATAGTTCTAGGGAATTTAAAATCTTGCACATCTGTGATATTTTAGATAGTTTAATAAGGATATCGACCCAATATGCATTTGCGATTTTCCTTATGAGCCAACAGTTTTTATTCTAAGTATAGTACAAAATAGAGAGGTGCACAATTTTTTTATTCAATTCTTACTGAATCAAATGCAAGTAAATTCGTATTCATTTGAATAGATCCCCTTTGAATGTCGTAAGATTTGTATTCGATATGAATGTTGAATCCCCTACGAATCCCATACGAATCCCATACAAATGCATACGAATAGCATACAAATCCCATATGAAGCTTCATATGAATATATCAAAACATTCAATTGGAATTCGAATCTCAATCTTCAAATCTGCTAACATTCCATTTAAATTTGAATGTCGAAATTTGACTGAATTTGTACAAATTTCAAATGTTAGGAATATTCGTGCACATTCCCAGTACAAACTATTTTGGTTTATTATCTTAATATGTTATCCCACTCCATTTCTCATTTTTCTTCACTAGAGCTGGCTGTTAAAATAGATGAAATGACTTTTCTTTCTAAACATGGCTTACCAAATAGCAAGCATAGATACTTAATGGAAATAACTTTTAAATGGACCTTTTGTATATTTTTATGATTCTTTTTTGACTCCTAAGGTTAACTTTCTCCACAGAAATTATTGCGTCCTGCAAGGATTTGAAAAAATTGATTTGACTGCCCGAGCTATCTCAGTAAAAATACATAACTGTGATTGCTTATCAGAATAATACTGTTCAGCTACTGATAATGTAAGAGGCTGCAGTCCACATATGGAATAAAATATTGCACATAACCATGTCTAGACACTGTGTGTATATTGGTAGATAAATTACTAGATTTAAAAGAGACAGGTCTGAAGTAGAACCATTGCTAAACAAGTTTCCTTCTAAGTATTAATTGCTTTAATGGTTAAAAAGAAAAAGAAAGGAGAAGAAAGAAATCAGTTTCCAAAGAGAAAATAAAAGGCTAGGCATTTCAATCACCAACACCTACATGTTACCCCTTAATTATGGTAGGAGGAAGTAGGTCAATTATCTAGATATTTAACTGCTAGTCTTGAATATCTTATCAGGTACCTGGTTGTTAAGACAGGATTAATTATGATCATCATAATTGCAGGTGTGCAATCAACCCTTTGGTTAAAGTTGGCTCCTTATGGCAACACTACGCCTGGTATACTTAAATGCATCCTGTGACTGATATATAAATTTATAGTGAAAGTTTTAGTGAGATAAAAAACTAGATCCTTTGTCAATGAAATTTTTAAAAACCGTACAAATGATGGGTTTAAGATGGTAGTAGAAAACGCATCTGGAAGAACACCCTTTGTACCCCTCCTGGAATATAATTTGGGTCTAACAGGTCCCTGGCAAAAAAGGATGGTGAGTCTCTTGCGTCATGCAGCCCAAGGCCATAAACCATGTGTGCACAGGAGGGCAATAACAAATCAACATCTTCAGGGCCCTTTGAGAGGTTTCGGCAGATGCTGATCTTGATGTTTATTATTACATTCTGAAGAAGAAGAAGAAGAAGAAGAAGAAGAAGAGTTTGCTTTTATACCCTGCTTTTCTCACCCATTTAAGGAAACTCAAAGCAGATGACAAAGCTTTGAATAGAACACCCTGTGATGTCTGAGGGAGAAGTGATCTGTCAGGAGGACTTCCTTAGAAGATAATAGCAATCAGACAGGAATATATGGGAACCAAAGCCATTTATGTCTGCATTTGCACTTACCCTTATATTCTGGCATATAAGATGACTGGGCATATAAGACAACTCCCAACTTTTCCAGTTAAAATATCGAGTTTGAGATGTACTTGCCATATAAGAAGACGACACCCAGCGTATAAGACGACACCCAGCATATAAGACGACCCCTGACATTTGAGAAGATTTTCCTGGGTTAAAAAGTAGTCTTATACGCCAGAATATGCTGTACTCCTTTTATGGCACACAGGTTTTGGAGCACAAATTTTGACTGCACAAATGCCTTCATCCCCATGTCTGGTACCTATGCTGCTATGTCTTCATCGAGCCTCGGATCATCACATCTCCAATGCAGTGTGAAGACAACCTTCCCCTACCTAGGGCAATGTGATTCCATAGACTCTTGTGACTGAGAACCCTCACTTCTGCCCCAGTGATGGATGAAGTTGTATCTTTGGTGCAGGTTGGGTGTTTTCAAATCCAAAGATCCCTTAAGCCCTTAGTTTGGCTTGCAGCATTTTGCAGTGGCCATGGAATTGCTATGCATCACCAGAATGCAGGTGATGCAGGCACCAGAATGTCTGAGAGCAACCCAGCTGGTGGCAGTAGGAATGGTCTGCTAGAACAGCCAAGCCACACCTAAGCCACCTCCTCCTTGAGCCAGTTTAATGAGAGTGAATACATCCAAGCAGAGGTGGATGATAAAAGGAAGAGCTAATAAATATAATTGGACATTGACTGATGTCAAATCAGTAGGGCTCATACGGAATCAATATAAAGTACAAATGTGCCAAACTCACATTCATTGAATACCAATGGGAGCTAGAGGCCCAGGACTGCCAGGTGCTTTCCTTAACGGTCCTGGCTAAGGATGTGCACAAATGCATTTTTTTTGCATTCGATTTATATAATCATATTCATTCAAATGTGGTAGGATTCTATTTGATACAAATGTATTTGTACAAATATGTGTGAGTATCTGATATGAACACATACGTATCCTATATGTTTCCGATACGTATCTGCTCTGGAGGCATCAAATCCACCCTGAATCCACTTTGAATCCACTCTCAATCCATGTCAAATGCACTCTGGATCCATTGCAGATGTGACTGGCGCAGCTGCTTTCTTACCTGTCCAGTTCACGAATGTTTGGAAACATTCATACGAATACGAATGTCAGTGTATTAATGTCACAACATTCAATTCATATACAAATGTCCTGGCTCTATTTGAATACACTCACTTACTCACTCAAGGAACTCAATGAAGTAGGGAACTTACTGCTTGCTTTTCATGCTATCACCACTAGGGGTGTGCACAATGCAATTTTCAATATTCAATTCGTAACAAATCAAATATTCAAAAATCCAAATTCATACAAATAACGAAAATGGAATGTCCGGACATTCAATTTAATGCAAATACATTTGCATGTATTCATACGAATAATTTGGACATTCGTATCTCTTTGGGTATATACTCATCTTGTATGTATCCGCACACATCCTGTATGCATCCGTAGGCATCCCATATGCATTCTCTTTTTATCCTGTACGGATGCGTACGGATGCATGAGATACGTACAGGTAAAAATGTCCAAATTATTCATACAAATAACTCGTGATATTTGTTCAAATTTGGAAATAGGAATGTCCAAATTTCTCCAGATTTATACGATTATCGAATAGTTTAATATTCCTGCACATCCTTAATCACCACTGTTACAGGTCCCTTGGTAATCTCACATGATGTGTGCACTGTCACACATTGCAGGTTTCCCCACAAAGGACCCTATTCCCCACTTCTTCAGTTTCCTGATGCAGAAGTGGAGATGAATAAAGCCAAGACTTTTAAAGAAAATACCTAACTGTCCTTGTCTTCTGACGCTAATCACATTCAACACATATTCTAATATTGTTTGAAAACTCCAGTTTTTGTGGCTTTCCCTGTAAACTGGGCCCTTTCACCCTACTTGGAAATTAACTATATTAAAACCTAATTTTTCACTGGATTTCAGAGTTTTCCAATATTGTAATTCTTAGCGATTCAAGTGTATCAAAATACTCTAAGTGAACTAAAATACTTATGCTTAAAATATGCATAAGAAATGTATATTTAGATGCATTTAAATGCCAGTTTTTAATGCTTTTGTTTTTAAATGATGGGTGAACTGTTTTCTCTCCTCAACTGCCTATTAACCTCCTCGTTCCTTCATTTTATTAATATTACTGTTTATCTTTCAAAGTCTCTTATCAGTAGCTAAGTCAAAATCACTTCCTCTGAGAGATTTCTTTTGTTGGTTATCTGGGAATAGTTTCCAGGAAGAATTAAATTAAATTCTCTGTCTGTCCAGACCTTTTAGAAAAGATTACACACCAATTAAATGATACTGACAGCTTTTGCTTCTTGAAAGTCTGAGAACCCCCAATACATGAGGATTCTGGTATAGCTTCTTCATTTTGTTTCCATCTGGCATGACTTATGGGTTAAAGTCTAGGGTTCCACTCGGCAGAATGAACAAAATCTCTCCACACCAAGACCATGGTACAACAATCAGCATTCAAAGAAGAAATGTATCCCTCCATGAATATAGATGTGGTCTATGGTCTGATCTCCTGTTAGGATTCTCACCTAAAAGTCCTAAAATATCTGGAAGAAACTTGTTTTATTTTCCTAACTTATCCAAAAATCAAATAAGCCAGATGATTTGATAGCCTTGGCTGTATCTATATAGGCATAAAATGTCTCCCCTTGGGAGCACTCTGGGTGAGCTCTCCAGATGTACCCACTAGGGATGTCATACCCACAGCATGAATGTTTTTTTTTTTTTTGACATTCAATTCATAATGAATTGAATGTTAGAAAACCCATATTCATAGGAGTAGATCCCCTTTAAATGTGGTAGGATTCTATTTGATACAAATGTATTTGTACAAATTCATATGAATATCCAACACAAATGCATATGTATCCAATACGTATCTGATACGAACATATAAGTATATGATACATATCCTGTAACAAATCCACGCTGAAAGCGTCAAATCTGACCTGAATCCACTTTTAATCTGCTCTCAATCCACGTTGAATGTACTGTGGATCCATTGCAGATGTGACAGGCACAGCCGCTTCCCCACCTCCCCATTTAACAAATGTCTGAACTATTCGTATGGATGTCTGAAACATTCGTATTCATATGAATGTTAATAAACAAATATCATAACATTTGATTCATGTACAAATGTCCAAATAACAATTGTTATGAATATTTGTACACATCCCTAGTACCCAACCCTGGGGGAACTCCAAAGCCAAGCCATGAACCCCTAGAGACTCCTTCCCCTTAGGGTGGAACAAACAACTCTCAGGACAGAGGGGCAAAAGCAAAGAGTTGATTCTTATGACCCAACTAAAGAACATGGCTTAAAAGGAACTTATTTGAATGATATAAGTGTGTACTTTGAAATGCTGTAAACAGAGAACCACCATTCATGTTGCCTTTGCTAGGCTCCCTGGAAATGAGGGGAAGAGTCATTAACTGCACACAGGAGGCTGCGGGGTAGAGTGGGGGATGGAACACCAGTAGGTGTGACATTCCTGTATCTTCCAGAATGCAGGTGAATACAGATGAATAAGTGACCCAGTTTGATCTTGTGATCAGAGTGTTGGATTCTTTTTTAGTAGTCTACATTTCAGTCTCCCATTCCTAGATGAAGCCAGCTGGGTGACCCTGGGCTAGTCACAGCTCTCTTCTGATCTCTCGTGGTCTCACTTATCTCACATGGTGTTTCTTGTGGGGAGTAGAATGGGAAGCTTTGTCAGCCATTTTAAGACCCCCTAAAGGGTGAGAAAAAGACTACTACTCTACTACTACTACTACTACTACTACTACTACTACTACTACTACTACTACTACTACTACTACTACTACTACTACTCTCCTCCTCCACCCCCCAGAAGGCAGAACAGGCTGTGCACAATAGGCTCCAAATGAAGGGTAGGATACAAACATTATAAATTAAATTTTAAAATTGGGAATATCTGTTTACACACACCCAGAGCCACAAAACCATGGTGTCCTAAGTCACGCTGAAGTGTTAAGTCATGCTAGAGTGTTAACCTCCAACCAATTCATGCCTGGTCTGACACTGACCACAATGCAGACTACATTCCACTCCAACTCAGTCTTTCGTGTGTCGTGTTTTATCATTCAACTGCTGATGCGAACTTGCTCTTTTAAGTACATGAAGACAAAATGGGGGAGTTCCCACTAGGCAGTTCTACTCTTGACTTATTCCCAAAAGTTTGGGGGAGGGGGAGATCTCAGTCTGTTCAACTGAAGTTTAGTGCTATGTGGTTCTCCTTGTGATAGAAACCTTTGCCTCCACCGAAATCCCCAATCATTTCATCCCTAGATGGAATTTCATAGCTTTTAGGAGCTATGCAGCCTCTGCAGAAGATGCTTAAACAAATGAACAATTAAAAGAGAAATAATTATTTTGCAAAAGACTGAGACCATTTGGCAGATGTCTTGCCTGAGTGAGCTACAATCCGAAAGCAATATTTTCAAGAGTGGAACCATACATATGTTGCTTTTGTTATGTTGTAGAAACAGTGGCGTATTTTGCCGAAAGCTATACAGCATAAACATTGATTCATGAGGCCAGATTCTCATTTGATGTAATTAGAGCTAAGCTATGTTTTACCTGATACCAGAGACCATTGTAAAATAAAATTGCCACGGTTTTTGTTTCATTCTTAAAACACTAGTGTTGGCTCTGAATGTTATTTATACGGATGTGAAAAATTAAATTTGCATTTGCAAATTTGATTGGATATTCCGTATTTGTAGATGTTTACACTGAAATGAAAATTTGCCTTTTCCCAATCCCAAAACTTTTATCAAAACCAACCAGTCTCATACTTGGGGAAATGAACAATTTGATTGAACATTTGTGTTTTGCTGTGGTTTTTTGGGGTGTCCTAGTTCAATTTACACTCCTTCCTGTGTGGATGGAGCATACTAAGAAGGGGAGGGAGGCCCATTTAAAATGTACCAGCATGTGGAAAGGCCCTTCCTAGCCCAGACCACTGGTAAGTGTGGAAGCAGCCTAAGGTTTGTATAGCTACGGAACCATCTGCCTGTGGAGATTGTGGGTTCTCTGGCTTTGAAGGTTTTCAAGAAGAGTCTAGACTGCTGCTCTCAGCAGTAGTTTAGGAAGTGACCAAACAATACTGACTTTAAAAAAATGCTGGCATTTGTCCACAGTGGAGCTATAAACTATTATGCCTGTGCGCCCTTTCTTCTGTGTTCACAGATGAATATATGAAGATGGCCTTTATGTTATGACTATGTATTATGGTATCCCGCTGTTAAAGCATGGAGTTAATGTAGTGTGGTCTTTTAAAAACAGATTTTCTAGGCAAACTCTAGTCACATTTGCTTAAAAGCTGCTTTTCAAGCTCAAGCTCTGCCACAGGGAACACAGAGCAGATGTGCACTGCCATTGTCCAGCAGTGAAGCATAGCAATTCTAAAAGCTGAGCTAAAAGGATGTGGAACATTTTCCTGTCATTGAAAACTAATCAAAAGTACTTACATATTCTAGAGGCATGTGGGAGTATTCGCTGTCTAAAATAGTGATAAAAGCCAGTTAAGTAGGCTAGATTAGGGAAACCTAAAGTGCAAGAGTGAAGATTTCTCAATACACACAGCTTCATTTAGGAGAAGTGCACATACACACAAAACCACCATATAAACAAACCCTAAACAACCACAGCCAAGAATGGCTTACTACAAATTGTAATTTACAAATAAACTAATCAAGACATAAATATAATTGCAATGCACTGAAGCTTTCAACATCAAAAACATCTAATAACCGTCCACACAAAAAGCAGATTAGAGTTTTGTATCAAAATTCCTCATCCAGAAAATTGCATGTGAATTCCATAAATGCCAAGTACCACCATGTCTGTTCATTTCCCCCATTCCTGTTTCATATGGGGTTTGTTGTCATGGATTCTCCATCCAATGCACAGTGTTTTCATTTGGGTTTTTTTTGCCTGTAGGGAGAGAAAGAGAAATATTTCCTGAACACCACAATAATGGCACCAGTAGATGATCCTGGACAAGCTCCACATGGTCTCTTTTCATAGGCGTCAGGATGTCTGCAGTCCAGGCCCAGCAGTCACATGTGACCTACCTCCAATCCTGTCCAGCTACTCTATCTTGCCTTGCCAAGAGTGTGGAGAGGGAACAAATCCTGGCTAGCCTATAATGCATGTAAAAGCCAGGAGCTGGTTTGAAGGCTGGAAATATGCTGTGAATAGCTGCCAGGGGCAGAAAATGCACCAGACCTCTGTCCATACTTCTGGCCTCCGGCGGTAAACCAGGGGCTTGGAAACTAATAGAAACCAGAGCAGCTCTTTAAGGACAGGGGTGATATGACTATGGCTGGAAATGCTAGTCACAATCACAGCTGCCATATTTTGCAATAGCTGAAGTATTTGAACTGCCTTGAACAGCAGCTCCACATGGAATGCATTATAAGAAAATGGATCAGAGTGACCATATGTTATCAAAGAAGGGTTTCAGTTTTCTATCCAGCTAAAACTGACTATGGATGTTTTTCCGCTGGCAAAAAGTACCCATTTTTGCACCCATTAAGGACCCATTTGGGTGTGAGCTGGATGACCCCATTTCCACCACGGCACACATTTGGGACACATTTGTTTCCACCGCTGCTGGGGAAACCCGGATCATATGAGTACATCTCAGCCTTTAATCCGGGGGTGTTTTTCCACTGTCACTAGAGGTACCCATTAAGTACCCATTAATGTGTACTTCTAGTGACAGTGGAAAAACACCCTATAGGTGCCACCAGTCACCACTGGCACTTGAACCTCTTGTATGTAAGGATGTGCATGAATATTTGTAACATTTGTTATTCATACAAGTCCATACAAATTCAAACATTTGTACACAAATCGAATGTTACAACATTCATGTATTAACATTCATATAAATACGAATGTTTCCAGACATTTGTACGAATAATTTGGAAATTCATGAAACTGGAGAGGTGGGAAAGTGGCTGTACCAGTCACATTTGCAATTGATCCAGAGTGCATTTGATATGGATTGAGAGCAGATTAACAGTGGATTAGGGTCAGATCTGATGCTTTCAGAGCGGATATGTTATGGGATACATATTGGATACGTATCGGATATGTATCCGTTCATGTCGGATACATATTGGATTTGGATCAGGTACATATTGATTGGTATCAGATATTTGTACGAATTCATACCAATATATTCATATTGAATAGAATCCTACCACATTCGAAGGGGATCTGTTCAAACATATATGCATTTTCTAACATTGGTTGCATTACAAATCAAATGCCAGAAAGCCCATTCATGCACTCAGTGTTACTTGTATGTAATCTGATTTTTTGGATGGCCTTTGTATGAAATTAGAGCGAAAGTCTTTTTAAAGAAGGATTAAATGCTGTTCTCTTTTTGCCTTACAGTGCATAGTTTGGGACTGGGATTCCAATGGTAAGCATGACTTCATTGGAGAATTCAGTTCAACATTCAAGGAAATGAGAGCAGCGATGGAAGGCAGGCAGGTAGGTGAATGTGTGGCAGAATAATTAAAATATTAATATTTTTAATTGTTTTCAGCTCTTGATACCAAGCCAAAAAATAAACATGCCAAAATCTCTAAACTAGTTTTTCTGAGGAAAACGAAATAGCTTTCACCAAATTTTACACAATACGGACATCTGTCCAATTTGGGACCCACTCGTATTTGGCTTAGGGGAGATCTTTTATAAGATCCTGACCAAGTGTAAATACTTCGCTCAGGTAACACCCAATTTAACTGGCTCTTTGGTATTTTCTCAATGCTCGTGTTAGGTACGTTCATGATTTAGTTCAGCAGCACAGTGGTTGATGCTTGAAGTTTGCTGATCTAGCTAAAGCTTGGTATGAAGAGGAGGGCTTAGTGCAAAACTAGCAATCATACCAAGCTCTTCTCCGATTCCACTGACCTAGGTAAGGTCTCCACTTACCTGGGAAAGCAATGAAAAAGACATTTTAGAGCAAGGAATTGTCATTGCGAGCAGCGGCTGTAAGTGGAATCACGCCCTACAATAATGACACCTTCAAAGGTGATTGAGCTACAAAGCACCTGTGGCCACTGCAAATGGAGATGTGGCAGTAGTGGGTGCTTTTCTAGAGATAAAGCTTCTGTGTGCTACCAAACCTTTCCGACTGGGTGTAGTTCAGCATCCTGCCTGCCTGAACCATACACATCTTTACTCAGTATGTGATTTGTTACTTGGGACCATCAAATCAGTGTTGCCCAAAATGACTATGGAGACACCTTCAATGAGTTTTTAGGGGGGGTTTAGGGGTGTGTGGGGATGATATAGAAGAAGCTTATGTTCTTCTGGGAAGGGGCTGGAGATCAAGCATGGGCCCTTCTGCTTTCTTGGCAGTTGTTCCACAAAGCTCTTACTTTGGCTTTGTGAATGATATTGTATCATATTTTTCAGACTTTTCATTTCATTGAAAGTACACTGTTGTTTTCACCACTACCAAATCCCCATGCATTTAATTTTTTTTTTTTTTTTTTTTTTTGCATGTAAACTGTGTTAACGTATCACTAGGGGTTTCAAAAGAAAGTGGAGTTAAGCTAGATTTTAACTGGAGTTTCTAAGCAAGCCTTTTATTCCTCTCTGTGTAGCTGACCTCATATTTCTTAGGGTCAACTTATTAACAGCCTTTACATTCAGAAAACTGTCAACTTACTCATCAGAAGGAACCTTAAGGGATCCCATTTGTTATATTTCTCCAATGTGAGAAATATCTATCCATCCCTTTTGTTTTCTATATTTTAGCAAGTTTCTTTTTTTTTTATAATTGAAATTATAAAGAACATAACAATCCACAACCAACAAATAACATAACAGCCAACAAATAATAAGAAAAAGCAAGTTTCTTAATTCTCAGTAAGGCCTGCTTTCTATTCCATGAGTCCAAATCTAACCGGGAAGTCTTTGATGAGGGATTATCTACATGCTTATTAATACACTTATGAAATGCTGAAAAATTAGAAAGCCTTTTAGGTCTCCTTGAATAAGACTGGTTCCTTCAAAGATTTGGTAATTTTATATTTAATAATGGTTGCCACTATCTCCTGGACAGATGTTAAGCTGATACGGCCTCTCATTTTCCAGGTCTCCCTTAGAACCTTTCTTAAATCTTGAGCCACCTCCTAGGTCCTCAGCTACTTGACTGAGCATACTGACAAGTTATATATCTTTGAGCCTTTTTGCCCATTTGCTCCCTGGGGAAAACTTCCACAGGAAATGAACACAGGGGATAGTTTCTGTGTTTGCACCTAGCCTTGTCTGCACTTGGTATGTGGACGAATATTCGTAACATTTGAAATTTGGCTCAATTCGGTCATTTGAACTTGAATCAAATTTTACGATATTCATATGCTAACATTCATACTAATAGGAATGTTTCCAGACATTCATGCTAATAGTTCAGACATTCGTTGAGCTGGGGAAATGTATCAGATACGTATCTATTCATATCAGATACATATCAGATATGTATTCATATCAGATATGTACCAGATATGTATTGAATGTTCATATACATGTGTACAAATAGATTCGTATAGAATAGAATTTTACCACATTCAAATGTGATCTATTTGTACGAATAAGGATTTTTGAACATTTTTTATTCATTTCAAATCAAATGCCAAAAAAAAAGTTCATGCACATCCCTATTCGCTAAGCATTGGAGAGGTACAAATCATTACTAACAGCAGTGATTGCCGGAACTGTGCCAATGCTGTCAATGTGCCTGTTGCTGCACTGGCAGGGTGATGTGGCATTAACCACACTTGCGCCACCCTTCCTCAGACTCCCTTTGAACCAGTCCTGGCAGGGAGAGAAGCAAAAGGGGCTGCATCTGGTGATGTGGACTGTAGATGTAGAGCTCTACATTTACACACCCTGAGATCACTGGTACATGCATGCAGCCACCCCTGGAACAGTAATTCTTCTGGGAATTGTAGAAATTCTTCTCTAACCAGGTAAATATGAACTTGTTCTTTGTTACGAGGTCTACAATCTTATTTTTGAGCTCTTTTATGAACTCTTAGATGGGTGCCATCAGGACCTGATGACGTAATTAGAGATGTGTATGAATTTTTTTAAAAAAAAAAGATTTGTATTGAATGCAAGAAAATTTGTATTCGTTCAAACAGATCACCTTCAAATGTGGTAGGATTCTTATTTGATATAAATGTTGAATCCATACAAATCCTATGAGAATCCCATACGAATGCATTCAAATAGCATACAAATCCCATACAAAGCTTCATATGAAGCTTCATACAAATGTACCAATATATTCAATTCATATTTGAATCTCAATCTTCAAATAACCAACATTCGATTTGAATTCAAATGTCCGAATTTGGCCAAATTCATACAAATTTTGAATGTAATAATTTACTTTGTCAGTTATGCCTACCATGTCTTCATATTCCACCACTATTTGCCAGGGTCTCAGGCTTGTTACCACCTTTTGCACTTATAAAGACAATTTGGGATTGACTTAATCACTGCATATCAGTGAACTTTTTACGTATTATAAGCCAACTAAACCCATTTTACCCTAAAGAGATTAACTGGCTTCAAAAGTCCATCATGACTTTAGAAGCAATAAAACAACAATTCAGATTTTGGGTAGCTGCCCAATCCATGCCAGTTTGGATTGATGTCTGCTGCTGGACATGACAAATTTTGGGCACCGCTTTTCTCTGAACTGGAATAATTTGTTTTAAGTTTAATAAAGGCAAATAAATTTGGAAACCTGTAAATCTGGAGTCTTTCTACAGATATTATCAAACCTCATTCCCATGTATTCAGCATTACAATTTTTTTACAATATCCACTCAGAGGTGCCAGGGAAATTCTTCTGGTCAGTAGAAGAAAATAACAAATATAAAAATAGCTTTAAAGAAGATGCACCTGGACAATTAGCAATGGGATTATTATATAACTGAGAAATCTGTTCCTGTAACAGGAAAAAAAAAGTGTGTGGATGTAGAAATACTGTTATATTTATAATCTCCATGGAAATTTCCAGAAGGTGAGAATGTTATTTAATTCGCTTTATTTATAACTGATATATTAAATATAACTGAGTGAGCACAGGATGGTAGGGAGTCAAAAACAAGAGGTCATGAAATACTTCAGGTACTGGATATTATCATTGCAATGGAAGAAATGGGACAATTCAAATTATGTTTTAGTCATGATTTCTTCTCTTTTCTTTTTAGGATTCATTTAATTTATTGAATAATAAATTGCAGATATTACAAAGATGAAACATAATTCTTTCTACACATAATGAATATCCCTAAATAATTAGAACACAACAATACACACACACACACACACACAGAACAGTATATCAGATTATGCAGTTGCCTCAATATATATGGGTGCTGGATTGAGGATAGAGATCCATTAGCCTTGAAACACCCAAAATCAAAATAATCAATTTTAAAAGAACAATTATTGATCCCATAAATTCATGGAATATTTTGAAAGTGAAGCATTTTGGTAGTCTATCAATGGTTTCCAAGTAGCTATAAACAATGATTTGTTCTTTATCCCTTTCATGTTGTTGAAATGAGTAATAAAATCCATTGTTGTAAGCCCAAAGCTCTGAAATCCAGAGCAATAAGTTGCTGACAGTTCTGCCCAATAAGAAATCTGTTATAATATATATATATTAAATTGTTACAGTTTGGGGGCTGTCCCATGTTCCTTAGTTCTGCTTTGAAAATGGATACCATAATCATATTTAAAAGTTTGTTAAGAATAGATCTATGGAACACAAAGTAACAATCCCAAAACTGTGACAAGTGAGTTGAAAACTGGCCATGGTAGCCTCCATTCGTCCATTAGCTGCTTATTTTTTAAAAAAACACATTATTATTTGCTTCCCAGAGCAGTGGTATACATAGTTCAGGTGTGAAGTGTGCTGTTTCTATATTTATTTTATCAGTCCGGGACAGAATAATTTCTCTTGTGTTTTAACACAACACCTTAAATAGACCTCCTCATGCTCAGAGATCTGCTGATGTGGCCCTCTTGGTGGTCCCACCACCAAATTAGGGGGGGTGGTTGGAACATGTGGGAAGGCAATCCCATATGTAGCAACCAGGTTATGGAATAATTTTTCCCTCCAAATTGCATCAGGAACCTTAATTGTATATATTCACAAGACAGATGGCCTTTGACTGAGGGAACAACCCCTTCCCTTTCAAGCACTGTCACTATTTGACTTATATATTTTTTATCTGTTCTTATTGTGATGATCTTGTAACAAACCCTGAGACCTTCAGGTGTAAGGCAGTGTAGAAATATAGTATGTAACTAACTAAATAAGTAAAAAAAAACTTTCTCTTTCTTGCCGATTTAGCACAGTGAGGAACAATTTTTTGTCAGTATGTTGAAGTTGAATTGAAGTGTAACATCACCTATAGAGGAAGTAGTTTCACTAGTGCTATGCATGGAGGAACAAAAAGGCCATTTAGAAGTTTTCTTCCATTCATCTTGTGTATTATTACTTTTAAATCAGATTTGCATGAAGTTTTCAGACTTGTTTGGCTATTATTATTCTGTTCTGAAAGAACAACACATATTGTTGATATGATTTTGTTAAAGTATTGACTTTAACATAGCCAACATCAAATGGAGTTAATGGTCTAGTGACCTTTCTTTATGATATTGCACAAATTACTAGACAAGCTTTTAACTTATTATATCCTAACAACATAAACCAAAATTATTGTAATTTTGCTTGCCCAGTGATTGCAGTCTTTCAAAGTATCGCTGAGTTGATTAATTTATACCATTGCTGCTTCTTAATATGTAGAATAAATATATGTACCATAGTGAGTGGTAAAAAGAGGAGAAACTAGTGGAGATAATTTCTGTTTAAGTCAAATAGAATTGCATTCATATAGACTGGCCTTTTTCAGTTCTGTTTGAGTTCATGTGCTACATTCAAATTCTTGTTCATTCCCAGCTCCAGTCCCAATAGATAAGGCCACATATGCTTCCTGCTTAAATGGAAATCTGCCCAGCAAATCATTAAAAACTGGCTCAGGATTGAGTGACAGTCTTTTTTTTTTTTTTTACCAATCTCTGTATTTTAAAAATTATATTCATAACTACTCTGGTCACTCAACTTGTCTAGTGGTTAGGGAGCCGGACTCCTATCTGGGAATGCCGGGTTTGATTCTTCCCTCCCCCATGAAGCCAGCTGGGTGATCTTGGGCTAGTCACAGCTCTCTTCTGAGCTCTCACAGCCCCACCTACCTCACAGGGTATCTGTTGTGGGGAGAATAGAAAGCTTTGAGTCCCTTTAAATGGGTGAGTAAAGCAGTCTAGAAAAGCCAACTCTTCTTCTTCTACTCAAGCATAAAACCTTTTTAACTTCATATGACTAATTCCAAGCTACATTTATATAGAATTACAGCATAAACTGAATATTATTGGCTATGTTATGCATATTGTTACAGAAGTGAACCTCAATAAGATTTAACACTGTTTCATAATTTCATATTCCAAGTCCATTACTTTCAGAGCTCTGTTGCAGCAAACGATGTAAAACTAAAATTGCCTTTGATGTTACATTTAGATTACATTGCAAAGAATGATCTTGAAAGCAATCTTAGAAACTGGATTATTCACAGCTGAATGTAATTCCTGCATTTGAATAATACTATCTCAATTTATTAAGTTTTTTTTACCTATACATAGAAACTTGTTTGCAGAGAGTTATTTTTCATCTGCACTTGGAACCTCTATTTATCAGCTTCAAAACAAACTAGAGTCTTAAACTATGGTGTCAGCTTCTACCAGGAAGTAGTCTCAAATCTGGATGATTATCCAGATCCATGATGCTCAGTACTGTGAATAGTCATTGTAACTTCCTCCAAATGTTATTCAGATACACCTTCTATGAGTGTCAGCCAGTAAGGTGAATACTAGGTGTTGAAGAGCAACATCTAACATCTGGAGCGTAATATAGATAGCTTAACTTGTTCTCATTTAAGCAGGCAGAATGGGGCAAGAATTCTGACCAAAGTCTAAATTGAATGGCTGTGAATTCACTCAACAGGACTAAATGTGACCCAAGTGGCCCAGCTTGGATAATTCTCAAAGCATGACTTGACTTCATTTTTGTGGTGAATTTTGTGGGTTTGAAGAATCAGGCAGTATGTCTCTAAAGGCCATTTGCAGGGAGTTGGAAACAGGTGAAAGTTCTGCCTTTGTCTTCTGATTGAGAGGTCCAGAAGCAATTGGTGGGGCGCTGTATGTGACAGGTTGCTGGGCCAGATGGTCTGTGACCTGAACCAGCAGGGCTTCTCTTATGTACTTAAGAAGCTTGATCATAGCTGACAATGTATACATGCTGTGCCAAAAGATATGCATGCAGTAATTTGCAAAATGTTATCGACCAGAAGAACAAAATCACTAGAAGTCCCCAAATAGCTTGCAAACTAAGTATACTGTTAGTATGCATAGATCCAAAATTCAGATGTTTAGATTTAGCCAAATTTATCATATAATAAATTTCAAATTTTAATAATTTGTTATTCATTTGGGGTCTAGCCCATTCTTAGCTACAGGCCAGTTTTCAAAATCATATCATTTCAATGCAGTGTGGCTGTAGAGCAGCGGTTCTCAACCTTTGGGTCGTGACCCCATTGGGGATCACGCAGCCTTTTCGGCGGGGTCGCCAAAAGCTCCCACAGGCCCCCCCCACATCCCCCCGCCATGCCCCCACCACGCCCCCCACCGCGCCGCCACGCCGCCGCTGCTGTGAGAAGAGATCGGCGGCGGGGGCGGGTGGCAGTTGCCTTCGAGGCGGCAGCGGGAGCAACCCCGGTGGCGCTTGAGGCGAGGTGAGTGAGGCGAGGAGGATGGCGGCAGCGGCAGCGGCGACTGTGGGCAGCCCCGGGCAGCTGGGCTGGCCTCTGAGGGTGGGCACCCACCCGGTGCTATGCCTGCCTGCCTCCCTGCCTGCCTGCCTGCCTGCCTGCCTGCTGGGTGGCAATGGCGGTGAAGGGTGCCGGACCCGCACCGCCTGGTGCCTCGCCGCCCGCCCCCTTCGCCTGCTGGAATCTGGCGTCGCCCCCCCCAAGGAGGAGTTGCGGGTCGGGGAGGACCGAATGCGACGCCAGCGGCCCTGGCCCCGCCCCTGGCCCTGGACCACCCCCACCTCTGGCCCCGCCTCTGGGGTCGCGGAGGCATTGGGAGCTGCATTGGGGGGTCGTGGCATTAGCCACATTGAGAACCGCTGCTGTAGAGAGTGTGATGGGAAGAAGGAAGAAAAAACAGCCACACCTTGCCATTCTAGGTGTACCAGGAGGGATGAATGGTGGTTTGCAATCTGCCTTTGATCTCCATACAGTGCAGCAGAACAAATTTTGATATATAAAGGAACTGTTTGTTTCCCCAGTAGTTCCAGTAGAGTGGGAAGGGACCTCTCTGAAATTCCAGGGAATGCTGTTTGTGTCAACAATACTAAATTCAATGATCCAACAGTCAGACTTGATACTGCTCAGCGCTCTATGGCCACGGCATCTTCAACCATCATATTCTATTTGTGGAAGCATGAGGTGCTCCACAGTGAAGTATTCTAGAAATTAGTTCTTGGTAAATTCAGTGTTTGAGTCTTTTAATCCGTTTCCTTCTCCCTCTCCTTCTTCCCCTCTAACCAGACGAGAGACATGGAAGCTGCTCCTGCAAGCCCTTATACTGTATAGTCCGTGGTCTCTGGCTCGCCATTGGTCCATTTTGGCGGGCTGGCATGGCTCCAGCTAGTGGACACCCCTCTGCTGTCACTCAGAGCCCTCTGCAAGCCTGTGAAATTGTCACCTAGCTTCCTGGTTTGCCTGGGAACGCCACAGGTATACTTACCATTGTAGGCGCCTTCACACAAAGGGCACAATTTTCCTTCCTCAGATGAAATGTGTGATTGGCACATTATCAGGCACCTCCATTTTCTAAGAAGGAAATGTTGAAGAACCCATCCACACAGCGATCGAGGTGTTTTTGCCAAGGCACCCAACTGCAGGCCCTCTCCCCAAGTTCCTGTTTGGAAGAAGAAAAGGCATATTTCAAAGTATGTCTTCTACGTGATCAGATTTAATTATAAACATCAATTTAATTTGTACCCTGAATGCATTGTACCTTCACATAGGTACCAAAATTTGGAGGGAAACAGTTGAAATGTTAACATAGGCAAGTGCTCTAGAGATCAGCAGGGAGAAAATTATGGGGGGGGGGGAATTCATAGGAACATGTGGTCCTGTGTCTGCCTGTTACCTCAGCTGGAAGAAAATTAATTCACAAGATGAATAATTGAGCTCCAGGCAATCCAGGACACATTAAGCTGTCTGGGCTACACATGGTTTGGAAATATTAAAATGTTAAAATTGTCTAGTGATCAGTTCCGTTTGCCCGGCTCCAAGATGATGCAGTTGAAAGTTCTCCTTGCGTGCGTTAACCTTTTGATGACCACTAGATGCACAAACAGAAGCTAATCTAGTTCCCAGAAGAGTTGAGAAAGTAGAAAGAAAGGACAGATGCAGAAGAAGAATACAAAGAGTTTCACAATTTCCTTTACAGCATAAGTACCCTCTTCTGTTCTTATGCCTAGTTTATGAGAGGGGAAGCCTGTCTTCATATATAATGTATTGATTAAAAAGGTCTGTATGTAGGGTATGATCCTCAGACTGAGCAATATTTTTCTTCTGTTTGATTTGAATAAAAAGGTAGTTACTCCAATGAATGCTCCACCTTATCTAGCATTTCAGCTAGAATTTATTTACTGTATTTAATGAGAAAGACCATTAAATGGTTTAAAACATATTTAAAATACAAAGCAGCTTCACCCCCTGGCAGCTATCGATCCAATTTCTGATTTTCTAGATCAAGTCCTTCCTTCCTTCCTTCCTTCCTTCCTTCCTTCCTTCCTTCCTTCCTTCCTTCCTTCCTTCCTTCCTTCCTTCCTTCCTTCCTTCCTTCCTTCCTTCCTTCCTCCAAATATCCCACAAGCAAGCAATAATCCAGAGTATTACACCTCTGGCATTATCACTTTCTAGCAAACAGTACAAGGGCTGGTGCTGTTTGGGGGCTTTTTAGTGATATACACATTGAGGCATTTGGCTGGTGCAAAATACCCAGATATGCAAGTTGCCACCAGTGAACATGTATGGCCTTCGCTCTCCGCTCTCGCATATGTGAAGTGGCCAGAGCATTGATGGTGGCTCCACAAGTTAGGCAATAGTGCTTTTGCTGGAAAACCCACCACTAGTACCTGCCACAAATATATGTCACAACCCCACTATAGCGTAGTGATAATGGCTATATATTTCCCTGATCTAGGGTGATTTTGCACTTCCCTTCCCATCCAGTGGACAGGAAATGTGTGTGATGAACTAACATTGACTAGTGCTCGTACTTGGGAGCTCTAATCAACTTAGACTCCCCCCCCCCCAATCAAATACTTGCCTCCATTTCATTGCTGGGCTGATGCTCTTCAGGGTGCTGCCATCTTGAGTAAGGCACCCTCCATGCGTGTGTCAGCACCATCACCATAATGACGCTGATGCTCTGCATAGTTGAAGAAGTCATGTCAGGAGGTCAGCAGACCTGCCGGTGCACTTGAACAGCAGCTCTGTTGACCTCCCCATCCACAGCCGAATGCTCTCTGGCTGGATGCCTTAAGTAAGTGATTGGGGAAGGTTAGGTAACTTGTGGAGCACAATTTCATGCTCCACAGATCGTTTATAATTAGTCAAGTTCTGGGAAGGCAGCAGGCGCTTGGAGGCTGTAACAGCCTCCTCTAAGTGCAGATGCTCTTGCCCAGATGTTGCCTAATTATTAGCTATGGGCCAAAATGCAAGAAGGCCCCTGGACAGGGCCTCAGACAGATTTTCACCTCTGTGTCAGCTGCGAGCCCTTGTATGTCTGAAATGGAACATGTTTTTACCCCTTACCAGCATCCCTTTTAGAACTATGGTCTATCGAACCTTAATTATTTCAAGTGGTTGATTTCTCTCCTAAATCAATATGCATTACAAAAAAATGATTTCACAATTATTTCAAGACATAGCATCACGGTTGCAACAATTTGCTTTTCTATCCATCCATATCAGGAGGCCCATAACCTAAGCACAGTCCAAAATTCATTGAAATCAATGAGGTACGTATTGAACTATATTCCTAGAGTCCTAAAGCTCAAATAGTGGATTTATGCTGTATTCTTTTTGTTTCTTAATGAAGGGTTTGTTTAGTTTTTTTACATGTAAGATTTCTTTCTTGCTGAATGTAAAAGCTTTAAAAGTAGAGCAATTTCCTTTTTTTTTTTGTCACACTGTTTTTTCTATAACACTAAGACTATTTGTACTGTGTTCCAAAAATCCCCATGGAGACAGCAGCAGCACTCTTTAAGAACAGGACTGGCAATGGATCCACAGAGTCCAAATTGGTTTCCATGGCACACCACACTTTCCTCAGTGTCCCCATGCAAGACCTTTGGTAATGGTGTGGACACAGTTAGAAAATGATGGTTCTACCCACATTGCATCCTTACCTAGGAACACCCTTTTCTTGGCCCCAAAAGAACAAATTCCACCTGCATTGAAGGACCTTCCTGGAAAAGGCCACTAAAAGTGATAGCCCTGGCATTGCAGCAACATTGGCTGTTTCCACACAACTGCCAACAGGGTCACTTCACTACAGCCTTTGTTGGCAAAACCATGGGTAGCAATCTACACGTGGTTCTCAGGTAAATGATAATATTCACTATAATGTTATAAAAAGCTTCTTCCTTTCTTCCAGTTTGGTCTAATGGTTAGGGAGCTCGACTCTTAACTGGGAATACCAGGTTTGATTCTGCATTCCTCCACAAATCCAGCTAAGTGACCTTGGGCTAGTCACAACTGTCTTCTGAGCTCTCACAGCCCCACCCACCTCGCAGGGTGTCCTATTGTGGGAAGAAGAACAGAAAGCTTTCTCATCTACTTTGAATCCCCTTAAATGGGTGAAAAAAGGGGGGTAGAAAAGCCAACTCTTCTTTGTCCTTCCTTCCGTTCCCTTTCCCTTTCCCTCTCCCTCCCTCCTTTTTCTTTTGAAGGATTGCAGAAGAAAATGTTTTTTTTATGTTAGGTTGCAGCATCCACAGAAACTTTGAAAACTTTTGTATGATAAAGATGAAAACAGCTATTAACTGATGTCCTGATTATATTTGTCTATTGCTCCTTGCACAAAGATCAAAGAGCAATTGACACCTGCTAAAATAAATATATCAATATGAGCCCATGCAAAACCCCTTGGATAGTTGACTGTCCAAATGTCTGAAGAAATAATATTTTCAGCATTAAACCACCAACACCCCCAAGATATTGGGCGTGTTCTAGGGGCAAAGAGTTCTCCAGGATAGTCTTCAACATGAAGCCATGGGACCCTGAGAAGGCACCCAGCAAAGAACTTTATAGTCAGGTTGGCATATATCGGAAGATCTGCCCTTATGATGGATCAAACATCCCTTCACTTCAGTAAGAGCAAAGTTGACAAAATGTAAATTGTCTCTTTAACCAGTCTGTGACCCTGGCACTAATGAATCTACCCATGTGTAAATGGCTGATTATTGACTCTTCAAGGAGTAAAAGTTCTTAGAAGCAGATGAGATCAACTAATGGAAGCACTGAAGTGTGGTAACATTAATGAAATGTGTAGCAGATTCAAAAGCACATTTACATTAACTTAATTGAGAGTGAGTCCAGAAGGAGGAGGGGGGCTTGGTCATTTGTTTTGTTTTGTTGCAATAAGGGAGAATCCACATTAAACAGGGGAGTAGTTTGGATTAGCAATTTGCTACGAATGTGATAAGAATAATGTCAGGTGGGTGGTTCCAAAATGTGCACTTTTAAACAACACCGGTATCTGGACGTAGCAACTGATAAGACCGCACAGACTGAATTCGGTAGGTGGAGTGTGAAATGGAAAGCAGTTTCACTACAACTAAGAATAATGGTTAAACAACCCTCTTTAAAAGGGGGGGGGCATATACACTAGGATATTGAGCTAGTCACTTGGTGTTAACGTGTTTGACTCAGCAGTACACTTGCGCCCTCTTCCACACAGTACAAGTAGTGCAGCACGGTCATAGGCTGTGTTCGCACCTAGGTTTTAATCCAGCTTCAGTCCGAGTGGAGAAATACATCAGCAAAGTGAATAGTCATTTTCTTTCCAAATTACCTAACCCAAAGGTGGCTTTTCTGAGTTAGATAATGCTGAAAGAAATCAGCTTGTTGCTTTGCTAATCCATTATCTCACTCTGAAAGTGGACTGAAGCTGGATTAAAACATAGGTGCGATTGCAGCCTTTTGACACTGCTGATCTGATTGGCCATGTGGCAGAACTGTGCAGAAGGAGCCAGTGCATTCATTAAACGTAAAAAGCCAAAGTGCTTTATGTAATGATTTGGGCACATGCTTGCTGTGTAGCAGAACTGCCCTGAAAGTAGGGGATTCCAAAGGAAAACCCCTTTCCCCTCCCTGCACCAGTGACTCTCACACAGTGGTCCACAGATGGTCCTGAACAACTCTCAGCATTCCATTCCAGCATTCTGTTCCTCCTCCTTTGCCACAGAGTTGCTGCTCTTTCTGAGCAAAAGTACAGGCAATCAAAGTGGGGGAGAGTCAGCACACTCCATGCTTCCTGCCCCCCCCCCAGCCCGGTGTCATCCTGCAGCCATGCGGAAGGAGGCAAAATGAATCTGCCTGGGTGGGTATTGACTTCTGAAGTCCGTAGATCTACCTTCCATCTGCTCCAGTAAGGCTTCAGTTGCTTTGCAAATCAGTGTATCCAAGCATATTTATAAGCTTGGAATATTTCTGTATCTCTGAGATGTGTATTTATCTTCACGGACAAGGGGCCTGGATGAGGGCTAATTCCCATTTGGTTTTATGATATTATGTCTTTCTCTTTCATTGAATTTTTTTTTGTTTTCTTCTACAGAGTGCACATTATGCAAGCTGAATAAATTATTCAAGTTTGTATGCAAAATGACTTTCATCCTCTGACTTGTGTTTTCACAGGTACAGTGGGAGTGCATAAACCCCAAGTACAAGATCAAGAAGAAGAATTACAAGAACTCTGGCATCGTTATTCTTAACCTTTGCAAGGTTGTCATTTAAGAAGAGTTTCAGCACTTAAAATTGGAAGTTTTTTCCGCTTTCCCTCTTTATTTTTTTAAATCTATATGAAAAGCTGCATTGCAGAAAGGAAAGTCAACTCAGCAAACCACTTTTTCTGCAGAGTTTTTTTTAAAAAAAATACTGAATTTGTGATAGAAATTAATTATAGTGTGGAATTCCCCGAGCTAGCATAACAGATGCTGCTAAGTCAAGGTGGATCAACGTTTGCATTGGGATGATTGGCTGCTGCTCAGATATCTGACTGTTGAACCTTACAAATCCATACTGGCCCCTGTGTGTATTCAAACACATATATTTGTTTACCAGAAGTAGCATCCAGCTTACGTAAGTTGGCACAGAGGGGTAAAATGTGCCTTGAAGCTAACCAGAAAGCAGATCTGTTATATCTGTATCATTCTAAAGTTACAGATTAGATCATTTGCAGTCCAAACAAAAATTGTGGACAAGTTCCAATTGATAGGACCTATACTAAGGGTGCTTTTCCACTGCGCTCCTTTATTCCGGATCTAGTAGATCCGGATTAAGGGAAGTACCCAGTATGTTTCCATGGATGGTCTAGCACCCAATAGCAATGGGTGCTAGCCTGCCTGCTGTGGAAACACTGGAGCACCCATTTGCAAATCTGGATCTACCCACAAGGGGTCTACCTGTCACCCCAGGTGTGTTGGGGGACAGGGGGTGCAATCTCCAAAGTTGCCTTCGAAGATTAGCATAGGCTCCAAAGTCCCTCCAGAGTCAGTCCGAAGTCATTCCAAAGTTGCCTTTGGAGATCAGCACAGGCTCTGCAGAAAAACACCTTCAGAACCTTTGCTAATCTCCAAAAGCAACTTCAGAATGACTTCGGAATGACTTCAGAGGGACTTTGGAGGGACTTCGGAGCCTTTGCTAATCTTCAAAGGCACCTTCAGAATGACTTCGGAGGGTCTTTGGAGTTTTGATTTTGGGGCATCCTGAGCCTCCTCCAGAACCCATTGCCCAATTGCAGTGGAAACATGCTCCCTATTATCCAGATCTTATGGCTGAAGACCCCATTGTAGACCCCTTTAATGGGATCTACACGAAATCTGGAGTATAGGTCCTGAAGGATCCATATGATCCAGATTTCCCTAGCTGTAGTGGAAATGGATGTGTCCCTAATGGGGTCCGTAGTGGAAATGGAGTCATCCAGCTCTCAACTCCCTAGTGCAGGGTTTTCCAGCAATAGTTTTAGTGCTTTTTAGGGGGGATATAGCAGGGCTTTGGTAGGCTTGCCATATACACATGTGGTAACCACACCATAGTGGCACCATAATAGCACTTTGTTTCCCCTCATCTGGATGGGACCCAAGACAGAGAGCAGCAAACCAGGTTGGAGACACACCTGAGAGTAGCAAGTTATTTGGGGGTAGAAAAGGAATACAGGGATAGTACTTGCTTTTACATTTGAATCAAATGTCTGTACATTCATTTTTTTAAAAAAAAATTTAAAGCCTGCCTAGTGTTCTCTGGGTCCACATTATCTCTCAGCACCTGCTCTTTACTCCTCCCTATAGAAGTGATGGTTTATCTGCTCACCGTTTTTTGTACACTGCACACCACTAATGCAGACTGTACAAAATACTATCGATCTTTTATTTTGTAAGAATGTAAAGGGAAAATTAGTACCCTTATGCTGGTGAACATTCTGAGATATCTTGAGGGTGAAGTAACTCCTTTCCAGCATCCCCTCAATCTTGAGGAGATAAGCAACAAGATGGGCAACATTCAGCTCTTCTCACTTTTGAAAGACTTCATCAGGAAGTTCTTTTGAAGTCATACTTTGAGCCAGAATGTTGTTGTTGATAAAGGTGGGAACATCTGGTGAGAACTTCCTAAGTGTTTCTCAGGCTTATCCACTCAGCTTGAGGGTGCCTCCAGATGTCAAGAGGCAATCGTGGAATCTAAAGAAGATCCCACAGTTGCCTCTCGCGGCCCCTACCAGACTCAGGAAGCAATTGCGGCCTCTACTTCCATGTTCCAGATCCTTTTTGTGATTGGTCCTCTTGCACATATTAAGAAGCCAGCCAAGCACTGGTCAAATTCCCTTTGGTATTTTTGCACACTTCACTGACTTCTGCTTATTTGCAAAAGAAATGATCGTGAAAGGAGCTGGCCGATAAGAGATAATCATTGCCGGATTTCCTGTAATAGACTCATTACAGGATATGGCTCCCATGCTGAGACTATATTAGGAGAATTGACTGTTTTCGCTTGTGCCTGAAGGCAAATTAAGGGACTGGTCACATGACAATAAGAAAGCCCATTTTAGGATGAATAGTGAATTTAATCTGTTTTCAGTCTGTTTACATATAGCCTGGAGCACCAGGGTAGCCTGGGTCACTCCTACCTGCTTACCCCCAGGCTCCTGGCCTGTCCAAGGGCCTGTTCGCACTTGGCTGTATTTTGGAATATATCTCAGAATAGGGGTCTGTTGTCCATATGCTAATACAGACTCTGGCAGGCCTCACCTGGGGCCTGCTGTAGCCTGCACTAGCATGTGGACAGTAGGCTCTTATTCCAGAATATATTCCAGAATAAAGCCAAGTGCAAATAGGCCCCTGGATGACCACCTTTGTCCCTGTCTCACCATCAATTCTACTCTCAAAGAGGGCAGCTTTCAGGATCTAAGAGCGAGCAACCTGAGATTGACTGCTCCCTAAAGGTTTGGTGAAATCAGGCTGAAACCATGTAGATAGAATGATGCCTCTCAAACTGCCAAACTGAAACAACTCTTTGGAGCCTTACCGTCATTTAAGGTAGATCCTAGCTGCGGAGGTGGGAAGTGATGAAGACATCTGTCCCTCCAAAGGCTTGCTCTTCCCCACACCACTGCCACTGCACTGTGAGCCCCACTGAAGCAGTACTGCCAAAGCAACTGCACAGCTGTGGGGCTGCTCACATGCCCATTCCACAACTGGCTGTGCTGCATGACCTGTCCTATTGTGGGGGGGGGAGGGGTATATCCCATCCCATGGCAGCTCCAATGCCATTGCAGACTTCTTTCCCCAAGTTTCCCTTTGCCTGGATGAATTTCCTGCAGCTGAAACAGTCTCAGTTCTGGGGCAATGAGAATATAGGATAGTTCCAAACAGGAACAGGAAGTCCACAGAAAAGAACTTTGCTGTATGATCTCTGCAAACCGAGAATGATTAAAGGTAAGATGCCTTTCTGCACTTGACCTTATTCTAGAATATATCTCAGAACTGGGACCTGCTATCTGCATGCTAGTGCAGGCTATGGAAGGCCACAAGTGAGGCCTGCCATAGTCTGCATTAGCTTGTGCCCAGCAGACGGCTATCCTGAGATACATTCCAGAATAAGGGCAAGTGTAGAAAGGGCCAAGGTGTGACCACAACCTAAGTTGGATTGGTTTTAGCTCTGGAGTTATTGTTTATGCTGTTCTATGGTGTTTTCTTTCTATTTATTGGTGTGAGTCACCCTGAGATCTTCAGGTGAAGGGTAAACATAAATTATAGTATCCTTAAATCTGGAGTATCTTCTAGCTTCTTTGTATCCACGTGCAGGAACAATGCTACTTTCTTCCTTCCTAATAGGTATAAGAGATTTAGAGTATCTTCCACTTTATTTCCTGTGAGCCTTGTTCTGAGCCTTCACTAAAAGTGTCTTCTCTGAAGAAGTATCTTCATGCCCTTTTAATTTAAATTTATGGTTCTTTTACTTTCAGATTCACAAGATGCATTCATTCTTAGACTATATCATGGGTGGCTGCCAAATTCAGTTTACAGTAAGTGCTTTCTAATTGGTTTTAAAGGGAATAGAAGAGGGAAACCCTTCACAGCAATAACTATGCTTCATGTTACAGGAAAAATTAGACAGGGAATGGCATTTGTTTTTCATGCACCATACGCATTGTAAACTTTTGCTGGACACACAGTGGAGACTCAAAAAACAATAGTATATCTCTAGAAGCAAATGATTTCTAAACATCACCTCAAAACCTGACCCATTCTGCACAAAAATTGAGATATGGACCAAAGGGCCCCTGATCCAGTCCTCACTTCCTCATGATCCGGATCAGTAAATCTGGTAGATCTCGATCTACTGATCCAGATCTACTGTGCTGTGTCAGTTGCAACCAAACATTGACTGCCTTAGGGCCACGAAAGGTACAGAAGTATCTGATTTTTAAAAACCTTGTGATTTTAAAACAACTTACACACAATACTAATTTTGTTTTAAAAGAACGGCAAGATCTGTGACTCTCCGCCAAAGAGAATAGGTACCACAATTTGGGAGGGAGGGTCATTATACTAGTTTAGGAGGCAGATTTTGAACTGCCAGTGTTTTCTCAAGCCCAGGTGCAGGATCCTAAAGTTCCTCATGGGTCGGCCCACTGTCTCCTTGTTTTCAAATTAATTACGTTTCCATTTAGTTCAAGCAGGGCAGAGACAATGTGATGCAGCTGTGATCTGAAGGCTGCTTCGTAGGGGAGGGAACTAGAATGCTAAGCTTGTATTTGTGAACAAAAAGCAATGGTATGATGTACCTGCTAATTTGAAGAGCTAATGAGAGCTTTCGCGGCATCGCACTGCGCCTCCTGGAGATGCTCACCACACCCTTTGTAAGCACATCGTTTTTAGCAAGAAAAAAAAACAGATAAGAGCAAATCTATTTGGTCCTTTCCAAACTGCTCTTAAAGAAGCTGTGAACATGGGCGGGATAGGCATCTGCATGAATGTTGTTGTTGTTGTTTGGCATTCGATTCGAAACTAATCGAATGTTCAAAAATCTGTATTCGTACATAGATTCATATCACATTAAAATGTGTTAAAATTCTATTTGATGTGAATCTATTTGTATGTATTTATATGAACATTTGATACATATCTGCATATGAACAGGTATGTATCTGATACATTTCCCCAGCTTAATGAATGTCAGTAACTCCTGTTACTGTACTGTTCTTCAATTTTGTAGTCTGTACAGCTCTATGTACATTTATAGCACTCAAGAAATAAACTTTAATAATAATAATAATAATAATAATAATAATAATAATAATAATAATAATAATAATAATAATAATAATAATAATAATAATAATAATAATAATAATCCAGCATAGTGATCTCGTTTGCTGTGTGTAACTGCTGTTTTTTCATCATCATCATCATCATCATCACTATTTGTACAAATGCCCAGAAACATTTGTTTTCATTTGACTGTTATCATACGAATATTGTAAGATTTGATTTGAGTTTAGATGTCCAAATTCAACCGAATTTGACCGAATTTAGAATGTTATGAGTATTCATCCACATCCCTAGTGGGATGATGCCATATGAAAGTATCATACACAGACCCCTCGAAGCATGTTCTAGGCCAATCAGAGCCATTACCCGCCATTGCATTGGGATTGGCAGGTACAGAAACTAATGTCGTAGAAACTCATGCCATCTAGCAGTAAATGATGTGTAATTTGAGTGGCAAGTTCACACCTGTCCATTTGTCTCTCCTGAGCACAATACAGAAATGAATGAGGGGAATGGAAACTCGGGCTTGTGATCAGACTCGGGGGTGGGACACCTCTCAGGCAGCTAAGAGACAACTTAGGGTGCTTCCACACTGGCCCTTTAACACCCATTAAGCACACATCTGGCGCGGCTAATCCGCACACGTGTTGCTGTTTCGGACACATCCGGTGAGGTGTGTCCACACAGCAACACGCATTAGTAACACTTTCCCGGCGGTGCGTCCGTAGCAGCCCCGGGCACTCAGGAGGTGCGCAGGACACAGGTGCACTGCATTCTGGGATCCTCCTCTCAGTATCGGGGTGACGCTGAACAGGTAAGGAGGGGATTCCGCCGGCTCCCCCACGAGTCGGCTAGGGTGGGCTTTAGGGAAGCTCACCCTGGCTCCAGAAGCGGCGATTCGCTGCTTCTGGGGTGAGGGCGAGCCACGGCAGCGAGGTCCCCCGGCTCGCCATGCTTGGCTCTGAGGAGCCAATCATGGCGGGCGGGGGGAGGGCCCTGGAGCACGGATGGGAGGCGGGTGCTGTGCGGAGGGACAGGGGCAGGGTAGATCCACATCTATTAGATCTATTTCGCCCTCACGCCACATGTGCGGAGGGACAGGGGCGGGGTAGATCCACGTCTATTAGATGCAGATCTACCCCGTAAATCTGGATCTACCGGGGATCCGGATTCAGTAAAACCGGCTCCTCTGGAAGCCGGTTTTACTAAATTCGAGTGCAGTAAATCTGGGTGCAACTTCCCCCATGAGTTGCACTTCTCTCTCTCATGAACAGTCTGTACTAGAAAAGGTAGATTTTTACATGTGTGCTGCTACAGCCATGAAGCCTAATCACTAAAGCAGATCTGTTCATTCAAATGGGGGCATCAGATTTTTCTGTCCCCCTGTACCAGACCTTCTCTTCCTGCCCCAAAAATTTGTTCATGAGTGTTTGGGAATGACTTGGAAGAGAATAAAGTGTGGTGCAAAGATTTGCCATTGTGTGCAAAGATGTGCCACAGAGCACAGAGAGAAATCAAACTGACTGCTCTTTCAGGGACAGGTAGAAACATTTTTTTTTATTAAGGCAATGATGTCATGGTGTAAAACTGTGCAGCTTTGAAATTAAATCAACAGTTGTTGACTTTATGAAATGTGACATTACTGGAAAAGTGTTGGAAACTTTGGATGCTACTGCTTCATCCATTGCAGCAGCGGGAAAAGCTACTTCCTTCCCCTACCAGAACATAGGCCAATTCTCACTTGGCTTCTTAGTTTGCAATTAGTTACCATCTGGGCAGGTGAACTTGCAGGAGGTTCTTACAGCCTACAAATGCCCGCTGCTGGCCCAGATGTTAGCTAATTGCATCCTAGCTGTGGTACATGCAGTGGTACATACAAACAACCTAAGAGCGGGAAAGATGCAGATCTTCAATTACGCATCATGTACGAACCCATACACATATGAATATCTGAATAATTTGAACAGATAGATCCAAAATTTGACATTTGAATTGAATCTTTAAATTTGAATCTAAGGCCTGTTTGCTTAGGACAGTGATGGCGAACCTTTTGAGCTTGGTGTGTCAAAATTCGCAAGAAAACCTAGCTTAACTCCGGTGCTGTGTCACATCTAGAAATATCCATAATTTTGTGATATTTATGGCTCTAGTAAAAAAGTTATGTTTTTATATATATATTTTATTAAAAGCACAATCAAATAATTCTTTACATTTGCTAAATCTTCAATTGAAAGTTGGTATTTCGTACACTTCAAGAACAAGCAAGCACTACACGCCCAGGTGCCAGGGTGACCATGTGTGTCACCTAAAAGGGCTTGGCGTGTCACCTGTGACACATGTGTCATAGGTTGGTCATCACTGGCTTAGGACGTATAGTTAGACAAATGAGCATTGTAATGTAACTGGAAGAGATGTGAGTCTTTTCATTTGTTTTATTGGGATAGATTTTGTTAAAACAACTAAATATAATTTTATTCAAGTCTATTGTAATCTAATGGCATTTGAAAAGTAGCTGAAAATACAATACAAAGGAACATTTTAAAGACTGCTTAAATGTCAGAGAGTTCAAGGCATGCCTGAGAATGGGGAGGGCAGGGGGGTTCCTAGTATTCATGTTATTTTATTTGTATCTGTATTTGAAAATGTTATCAGGGAACGTGGTAAACACTAGGCTTCGAAATGAAATCCCAACTCTATATTTTAAGAATAAAATAAAGCTTGGAGGTTTTTCAACTTTGCTTCCACTTTTAGATGAAGCATACAAGTTCTACTGCAGAACAGTCAATAAAACAAAACAAGGCAGTCCATTCGTATATTAGGAGTAAGAGATTTATTTTTATTTTTAATTTGAAATTTTGTTGTGCTGTACAAGAAAAGCTCTTTCTATACTGAGCCTTGTTCTGGATTATATCCCAGAATAGGGACCTGCCATCTGCATGCTACAGCAAATTATAGGTAGTCACTTTCTAAAACTGCTTTGGGATGCTTTTATGAGAAAAGCTATATCAGTGTTGAGGGAGGGAGGGAGAGCTGAACTTTCTTGAGGATCTCTTAACAAACCACATTGCTACACAGTTTTGTGGATATGGAAAGGCTGCAATATCACAGTGTCATTTGGACTTCAACAATACATCAGTCCCAAATGGTGGTAGATTCCTGAAGAATGAATTAAAACAGCCCTGAATTAGTGCTTCCCCACCCCATCCTTTGCTGTTGCTTCTGCCCACACTACAAAACAATATGGTATAAAGGAGTGGACATCTCTGAAGAGGTTTTCTATGGGTTCCAACCTCTTCATTGTGCAGACAAAAATGTAAGAAGGAACAGAATGGACTGTAGAACATTTTGTGTGAGAAAAGTAAGCACATTGTGGGGTATCAGATTGCAAAATCATACCAGTGTTTTGACTTCCATTTTCCCTATCTTCCTTTTCTAATACAATCTTCTTTCTTTTCTTTACCAGGTAGCTATAGATTTTACAGCTTCAAATGGTGATCCCCGAAACAGCTGTTCCCTCCACTATATCCACCCCTATCAGCCAAATGAATACTTGAAGGCACTGGTAGCTGTTGGGGAGATCTGTCAAGACTATGACAGGTAAAAGATCATAATATTCATTTCATACTGGTATCTGGATTGCATTTAAAATATAAGGGATGAAGAATTAAAATCATTTTATATCTATGATAAACATTGTTGATAGCTTCTGAAAACTGAAGTACAATGGTGGGGGTCAGGTTGAACTAAAGGGTCTTTTCTGCACTGGGCCTTGGATAAGAATACAGTAGGCCCCACAACTCCTTAGCTCGGACAAAGTGGTAGACTCCTTTAAAGAAGTCCACAAGTGAACCACGGTGGTAAGCTGGGTGAACTTCAGGGCCAGGCTCTGAGTGCCCTGAAGAGCTAGGAAGCAAAGTTCCTTGCTTCAGAACCACCAGTGAATTCATTTCAATGGTACACCAATGAAGACAAGGCATGCTTTCTGTATGCCTTTGTATTCCAGACTTGGCCATGCTGTTCCACTGTGGTAGGCCTTGAAGTTGAGCTCCCTGATCAGGATTACACTCTGCCCAGCATACAGAACATGAAGCATACTAGTGATAAGTGGGACCTCACAGATTTGCTTTAACATGCAGACTGATGAGGCCCTGAAGTGGTCTTCAAAGCCTCTTGTTCCAGATCTAAGATAAACACAGAAGGCTTCCCTAGCTATGCCTTCTAGAACTTTTTTTTAGCAGTTTACTGTTGTATTCTGTGTATCACACTATGGAGTGTGATGATTATTTGCTTTAAAGGATTGCTGTTTGTGTGGTAATGAAACCTCTTTTCAAAGGCAAATGAAGAAGCTTGGTGGGATACAGAGCAATGAGTATAAATGGAAGCTTTGCAAATTAGAACGAAATCCTCAGGGCACTAGCGATCACATTTGTGCCAGCAAAAGCCTGAAATGGAAAGTATTGCTGTTGAGTACTTCCCTTTATCCTTTGCTCCCAGAATCGTATGGTACCATTTCTCACTGTTGTCATAGGAATTACTTTCCCAGACAGTAGAGAAGTTCTCAAGTTTTAAATTCCCCAAACAAAAGAAGAATGCTTCTCAGGGAGTGTAACGCAACACATCCTGGGTAAATGCATCATAATTGTACTTCCTATGCCGTCTTTTCCCCATATTTTCTCTAGAATTATTAAGCTTCCCTTCCTTTGTATTTTACAAGCCATCTGGTCTTTTATATTGAGGTACTATCACTCTTACCTTGACTTATGTCTGTATAATAAGTTTTGAAGTAGTAGAAAATAGCTATAGATCTACCCAGAAATATTCGCTGCTAAACACAATGGGAGGTATTTCTGATAGGGATGTGCACTAATGTATTTTTGATGTTTGAATCCAAGTAGATTCGAATGTCATAAAATCCTATTCAATTCAGATATTTAAGATTCAAATGTATTAAAATCCGTAACATTCAAACCTGTATATTCGAATGTCGACAACATTCATATCTGTTATACTTATCTGTGTGCATTCCATAGAAATCCGTATTAATCCCATATAACCCCTTATGCATCCTGTTTTAATCCAATATTTTAAGCGCAAAATATGTATAATTTTCACACAGATTCATATATGACAGATACGAATCTACACATTTGAATCATTCAAAAATCCGTATCAGATTTTCGAAAATCCATATTCAAATTCAAATGCCAACATTCGTTGGATTCAAATCGAATATTTGAGTTTTCAAATATTTGTGCACATTCCTGATTTCTGGTTAAGCATGTGTAAGGGTGCAGCCTTAATCATTTTTCTTTAAAATAAAATTTTATCCAAATGTACAAAAAAAAATTTAAAACTACAAATTACATTAACCACATAAAGAAGAAAAATAAGAATATAAAGAAAAAATAAGATGAAAAGCAGAAACGATAAAAAAGAAGTCTAAAAGCAACTTTTGATCACAGGCTCTGAGGTTTTAAGTGTTTCATATTGTAACTCATTTTATATTACTAAATGCCACTTTTTTTTATTGTTACAAATAATACACAGGGAATCCAATTTTTGTTGGCTTTGTCATATGCCCACCATATGGTAAAAGGTTCCTTGGAATTTCCACATTTCCAACACAAATTTAGTCAATTTGTGCTTGAAGATTAATATGTGGAAGCATTGGTATTGTTTTGTGTAGTAGGATACATGCCATTTTAATAATGTTCTATGGATAATTTCTTTTCGCATCTTCATTGCATTTGATTTTTGTTTTTACTATTCAACTTTGGCTTGTTTCATAATAACCTTTCTCCCTGAGCTGGCAGAGGTGATCTTTGGTGTGATGCTGAAGAACTCAAGGATGGTGGTCTTATGGAACTTCAACACTTATTTTGATAGGGTTTTCACAGGACTCACTTGGGATTCCATGACTTCCATAACAGCCATGGGACTTATCTGGTACAAGAAGCAAGTCATATTCTTGATCTGGGTTTGGCTACAGTGTCTGAGGGTGGAACCCGGATCTGGGGAAATTATAGTTACCCCACTGACGTGATCATGTTAATATCACCATCTCGTGAAAGGGGATCCATTAAAATGTTCTGCCCCAAAGATTATGGACATGATGGATTCCCAATTTTTTTTGGAGGAATTTCCTAAAAGCAGAACAGGTGATCCCACTGAGGCTTTTGTGAACACATGGAATAATGAGACACTTCCCTTGCTTCTGAGGCTGCGTCCCCATGCTGGCCATCTGGCACACATGGGCCAGGCACAGGACCGGGAATGCATTTCAGGCATCCTCCTGAGATTCCCAGCAATGCAGGACTGATGCAGGTTGGGCACCGATGGAGGTGTTCCCATGAGAACCGTGCCAAACCCTGGTATGGCAGAGCAGTGCCCCCTCCTTTCCACCCCCTCTCTCCTCATTGGCCGCCAGACTGTCATCAGCCCACCCCTGTGCCGCATCCCCCCCCTCTTAGTGGCACAGACAGCTAGGACTGGGGTGGGAGGCATGGAAACAAGTTAAAATAAAGCTTCATTAATAAAAATAACTTTAAAAAAATTTTAAAGGTTGAAAGTTAGTGGCAGTAGGCACTTGAGCAGTTGTGCGCACCTCCACTCCACCAGGGACAGCGAAAATGTCCGTAACCTGAAAATCAAGCCTTTATTTATTATTGCCTTGCAGATTAGGGAAACGGAGGTGCAAATGGAACAGAAATCAAGCCATTATGCAGCCTGCCTTGGCATTCTTGAAACGGGGTTAGAATTACCTCTGTGAAAATGGCAGAAAATTTAAAAAGCGAGCTGTTCTCCAGTCTGCCTTTGCAATCGGCATTTTAAAAAGTCAGCGGCCACAATCTTCAATGGACAGGGCAGGGACAGCAAGCACATCCCACCTCCCAATGACATGAGCGCAAATCTCCTCCCCGTTAGCCCGCTAGTGTTCCCATGTGCATTCCAGCATACCAGTCCCCCAAAAAGATGCCGAGACTTGCTTTTTCAGGTATCAAATTTGGCAGCCTTAGAGGTTGGCATGCTTTTTGCGGACCAAATCCAAAACCCATGGAGATGGACAGTGATGATCCCACACTCGGACCATACCAAACTTGCATGGGGACAGGGCCTGAGTGTTTTCTCTGACACTTTGGAATTCCTGCTTGATTTATGAGAAGACGGCTAGAGCGCAAGTGGCATGCTCTTCAGCATGTATATGATTGAACACACACATGGGCACATAATTGCGCCAACTGCATAGTGACAAAGGCTGCAAAAAGTCTTATTTTATATCCCCAAGTAGCCACCCAGCAGAGTTTTTTAGAATGGTTAAGGGATTGTTTTCATTTGCCCCACAAAATTCAATATTGGAACCATCTAAAGCCCATCTATAATAATTTGCCAGGCATACTGATTGCTTGTCTTCAAGCCAACCTGAATGCTGTTCTAGATCTAGTACCAGTGAAGTGTGGAAGGAGCTGTCTGGTCCAATTTTATGGAACCACTCTCAGTTTTTGAGGCCTGAGGTTATTGGCAAGGTGCTTGCAACTATCTGCCCTATCACATATCCTCTTGACCATTACACACCCTGACTCATCACAGTGAGTCATGGAATGATGACTAGGTGAATTCAGGGTGTGGTGAACACACCTCTCTGGGATGAAGTAGTGCCACTGGCCTTGAAAGAAGCAGTGTCCATTCCTGAAGAATCTTCCGTGAACCTGGTGGTGTATTTAACTACCAGCTAATCACCAATATCCTGTTTTGGAGCAGTGTTGTAGAGAGGGAAGTGACTATGAAATTGCAGGTCTTTGCCTTGATTATTTTGAACCATTTTGGCCTGGGTTCAAGCCTAGCTTTGGGACAGAATCAGCCTTGGTTACCTCAATAAATTATCTCTTTCAGGAGGAGATCCTGCTTGATCTCTCCGGAGCTATTTCTTTGAGCTAATTCTCCAGGAGGTCAGAGTGGGTGAAACTATGTTGCAGTACTTCAGCACCAGTCTGTGTTATGGCAGCCAAACTGCGGAATACCAGAGTACTGTTTTGTCACCAGTGCCATTTAACATCTGTCCTGATCAATCATCAGGTCCTTTGAGTGGGATGTCATTAATATGCTGAAAACACTCAGGGTTTTATTTAATTTATAATAGTTCTATATCACTTCCCATTGAAAAATAAACTCAAAGAGAGTCACATCAACAAAAATAGATAAAACCAATTTCATCATAACATCTGAATCAGAAGAAGCCAAGAATGTCGTGATCCCAGTGACAAGATACAATGGTGAGCTGAATGACAGCCAGGTGACAAGGTGGAGACCTTGTGGATAGAAAGTTACCAAATCTGAACAGGTTCTAACTGTTCAAGTTTGAACCCCACCCCCCAAGTTCAAACTTGTTGCTAAAAAAAGAGCTTTAAAAACCTTTTTAAAGAGCAAATATAGGAACAGTGTGAACACGTTCAAATCAAACCAGGTGGTTTGGTCAGTTCAGGTAAATCCATCTGGTTCAGTTCAAGTTCAAGTCCAAACTGGTCCCCTCAACTGAGAGTGTAGTTCAATTAAACCACTTGGTTTAATTCAGACTTGTGTGACTCTAATTCTCAGACTCTGCAAACTGAAAAGTCAATAATATATTTTTTTTAAAAAAGTGGGATGCTGTTTAACCAATGTTTAAAGGAGCTGTACTTAAACAGAGATATAAAAGAAGGTCTGCAAGATGAAACCACTGAATAACAATTCAGCAAGCGGTTCAGTGCTATCACTTCTGGACTGAATCACTGTAATAGATTTTAACACACTAGATGTGTTAATTGGTTTACCAGTGCCAGGATGTCTGTTTGTCAGCGATGGTTCTGTGAATTTTCACTGTTAATTGCATAATTATCACAATGTCTGTACTTTCTGCATTTCACTTCCCCCAACGTCATTGTTTACAGGTTCAGCACCATACTCCACAAAGAATGGGATATAAATACGGTAAAATAAATATAATAAATAATCCTAGTCTTAGAGGCACCACCTTTAGCCTCAGAACTCCAATAGATGACGTTCAAAGTTTTCATTATTGATGTATAGCATAATTGCAGTCACTATGTACTGTTTCCCTCTGTCCAAAAGGGTTCTATAACTATAAAGAAACAACTGTAAGGGCCCTTTTCCACTAGGGCTTAGAATCCTTCTAAGACCCCATTAGGAACCCAATTGGTACCTGATTGGTACCAATTGGGAAGGCCCTGTCTCGACCTGGACACCATTGAAGGACCCATTTCCCCATGAGGGCAGGGGAAATCCAGATTCAATAGGTCCTTCAGGCCCTTAAATCTGGATTTCGTGTGGACCTGATTAAAGGTATCCACAGTGGGGTCTTCAGGCATCTTCAAGATCCAGATCTCCAAGAGGACCTCATCTCAAAGACCTGGATCTTGAAGATCCAGGTCTTTGACTGTGCGTGGAAAAGGGGGGTAAATTGGTCTTTGTTAATTTTATACTCTAATGAACCTTGCCTCAGCATTGGCAGCAGCTAACAAACCTTGGCTATTTAAGAAAGCTAAGAATGGCCAGAACTGATTAGCATTTGGACAGACAACAATAAGACATCCTGTTATGGCCTAAACTGGACATTTGAAAAACTTCCCAGAAGAAGGCAGTGGCAAACCACTTCAATGTTATTGTCAAGAAAATTATGTACTTCAAAAAAATTAACAGTGAACCCTTAGCTTCGACTTCTACAGTATTTTTCTGTCATCACTATTCCAGCAAAAAGTCTAATTTCAATAACTGCATACAACATTGAGTCTGAAAGAGAGTGGGATTAGCAAGGTGCCAGACTTTCTAAAAACATGATATTCAACAAAGGGCAAAATAATATTTACTTTGAGTATAAAGCAAAGGACCAAATGACTACAAATCCTCATCATATCACATGTAAGCTATTTGTCTTTCTTCTGAAATAGGAACCTCTTAGGACCTTTCTCTGGAGAAAATGCCATGGTCACACCTTCACTTTAAACTTTCTTCAGTCCATCTTCTGATTGCAACCCTCACACCTCTTGATTTCTATCCATTTTATTTCTGGACTTTCCACTGTGATATCTGGATGCTACTATTGACTCCAATTCCCAACAGCCTTAGCTACATTATGCTCAGTACAGAGGAATGAAGGGAAATGTTCTGGGATTGTAGCCAACCACTGAGTCGATGAGCTAAAGTTCTCATCCCACTATATTCTACATTAAAGGCCATAAAAAGCACTTTTCTGACATTTTAATTAATTAATTAACATTTCTACCCCACCCTATACCCTAAGGTCTCAGGGCGGGTTACAGCATTTAAAAACAGACATGTTAAAATAGAGCCATATATATACAACAATATAGTCTGCCATGGGGAAAACTATACCACATTTAACCAAAGGCAAGAGCAAAGAGGTGTGTCTTCACCACCTTCCTGAATGTATACAGTGAAGGAGCATGGCACACCTCAAGGGGTAGACTGTTCCACAGCCTGGGGGCCATTACTGAGAAGGCCCTCTCTTGAGTGACCGCCTGTCTTACCACTGAGGGTGGTGGGACAATGAGGAGGGCCTCCCATCAAGATCTTAAGGCTCAGGCAGGTCGGTATAGGAGAAGGCATTCCTTCAGATATTTGGGGCTCAAGTCATTTAGGGCCTTATACATTAAAGTTAATCCCTTGAATTGGGCTCAGTAGGGAATCGGCAGCCAATGCAACTCTTTTAAGACCAGTGTGATGTGCATCCAGCCAGCTGTCCGAGTCAGCAACCTTGCAGCTGCATTCTGCACTAGATGCAGCTTCTGAAACAACTTCAAGGGCAGCCCCATGTAGAGTCCAATCTAGAGGTTACCAGAGCATGGGTGACCATGGCCAAGTTGTCTCTATCCAAAAAAGGCTTAAGTTGACATACCAACTGTAGCTGGGAACAGGCCCTCCTAGCCACAGCATCCACCTTGAGCTTCAAGCAGCAGCGCAGAATAGAGATTAGAAGTGAGATGGAAACAAAAGCATGTGGCAGCTATTGTCTCTAATTCACCTTTTTATCTTTGTGTATGGGTGCAGCCTGTTTTCTCATGCCTATTATTTGTGCCTTAAACAATTGTTAAGTCTGCTTTCCTTCATAACCATTGTAGTTAAAGAAGAAAGTTAGTTCATTTCATTTTTGCCAGAACAAAGCAGTTTCTTTTAATATCAGTCAGTCAAATATATGGGTATAATATCTAGATGTAGTTTTGTTAGTTAATTCGGTCGTACTGTAGAAAGCTTTCAGAAGTTCTCTTCTGGGCCTGTGTATTCCCCATATTCATTAATTATTCCTCTCAATAACACACTTACAATCTATATCACTATGTACTTAAAGCTCAGTTAGAGACACACATTCTTCAGAGTCAGCAGTTTCTACAGGATCAATTTATTTTTGAATTAAAAAAGAATTTTAAAAAACTGACAGAGCAGTAATTAAAGTAGGTGCATAAATATTAATATCTTTTTTAAAAAATGGATCACATGTTCTGGCCAAATGAAAATTATCACTTGTTATAAAGTGGAAACTTTAGCTTCCATTAATTTTTGTGGGCCTATAGATATATTAATTGTGTGAGTGTGAGCATGGCTATTGAATCTCAAGGGACTTCTTACCAGGTAAGTATGAAATATTTGCACCCTTGAGTATCTACCGTATTTTCCGGCGTATAAGACGACTGGGGGTATAAGACGACCCCCAACTTTCCAGTTAAAATATAGAGTTTGGGATATACTTGCCATATAAGAAGACGACACCTGGCATATAAGACAACCCCTGACTTTTGAGAAGATTTTCCTGGATTAAAAAGTAGTCTTATACGCCAGAAAATACAGTAAGTACAAAAATTAGTTTCTGCAGTTCAAATTTGCAATGCATTATGGACCAAATTCAGTAGAATGTTTGGCTGAAGTCTGTGGGAAGTTAACAGTTTTTAAATTTATTCTCAAATGAGATAGTTAAAGATTCATGCAGAATTTTTTCAACTATTTGATGAATAACCATCTCTATAGACTTCCATTTTTCAGTGTTGTGTGAATGTGCATTTCCTTCGTGAGTGAATGCAGCGGTGCCTGATTCAAAATCTATATAGATGTATGCCTGGATCAGATGAATGGAAAGTCCATTTGAACATAAGTGCAAATTCAAAAATGGACTCATCTACTCAAATTAACAAAAATTGCTATAGATATTCCTCTGATTTCCTTCTCATTGTAATATTTTATGTCTGTCATAGAGAAGGTTTAAATGGGCTAGAGGTCAAACAATGGTATGGCTGAAATGGAGCTGCTCCATTTTTGCCGCTCCCCAAATCCTTCCTACCTCTCTATCATGGAACCTAAAGTAACTGCGGTATGATTCCCAAGCAGTCTCCCATCCAGTCATTAACTTAGCCCATTGCTTAGTCCATTATGGGTTTAGTGTGTACTAAGTGCACGGCATTAAGATCACACAGAGAAGAATACAAGAGGAGACCTGCTGGATCAGGCCATAGTCCATCCAGTCCAACATCCTGTCTCACACAGTTGCTCGTGGGCATTCTCAAGCTGATGCCAAGTAACTATGGGTATTTTTGCACCTTCACTTTCCCAGGAAAGCCTCCCAGGGTACTGAAAATGGAGGAAATATCCAGCATTTGCATGTTCTAGACCAGATCTGTTTAATCAGGTCTACCAGTAATCTAGACCAAGAGGCCCTTGATCTGGTTCATGCTCCTCTCTGTGCGGAAGCAGCATAGTAGCAGTGAGCAGAGCCTCCTGTATTCCATACTAACGTGCAGAAGGGAGGTGCATAGTCCCCTTCCTGATCCTGACTAAGGGCCAATGCAGAAAGCCCCTTAGTTTCTGCATAAACATGTGAATTTGCAAAGTGGATTCTAGAGGCTTTTTTTTTGCACTTAACTTCCATTGGAAAGCGTCCCAAGAAGTTCAGGGTTTACATTGAGAGTGTCCCAGATGTAACCTAAGCTTATCTGGGAGCTGTTGAAGTGTGGATGGTCTGTCCCGGACTGTCCACATCACCGTAGCAATGGCTGCAGCAACTTCTGCTGCACGCCAGGCCTTTGCTATAGCAATCACAGTGTAGCGCTTGACTGCACAGCCACAATCACAACTCACACACCCCATGCAGTGTTCAGCAGCGCAGCGGTGCAAGTGCTGCATCTCTTAATTTACCAGAACTTAACTTCTCAACATCTAAAGATGAACAGGAAGAAGAAGAGAAAGAGTTGGCTTTTCTACCCTGCTTTTCTCACCCATTTAAGGGGACTCAAAGTGGCTGACAAGCCTTCCATTCTTCTTCCCACAACAGAACACCCTGTGAGGTAGGGGGCTGTGAGAGTTCAGAAGAGAGTTGTTACTAGCCCAAGGTCAGTTGAGAATTGTTCTTGTAAGAGAAGTTTTACTCACAGCATTTTAGTTATATTTTATCCATAGGCCACTGAGGAAGACTTTATAGTCGAAACGCGTATGGCCCTTGACTCTTTATTTGTACATACTGGTTTATATTTATAGCTCGATTTTAGCTGTAGTGTGTTGTTTTTAAACCCGGTGTGTTTATAACCTATTATTTTTGCTGCTTTGTTTGCAGCTGGATTTTCTTGATTTTCTTTTGAGTGCTATGTATTTTGCCATTTATACATTTTTCTATCAGTGGGGTTATGTCAACCCTTTTAGTAATTATTATATTATTTTATTTTATATTCTTGATATAGTACCCCTGTTTGTTTGTTTGTTTGTTTGTTTGTTTGTTTGTTTGTTTGTTTGTTTGCCCTAGCCCAAGGTCACCCAGCTGGCTTCACAGAATCAAACCAGTATTCCCAGATAGGAGTCTGGCTCCTTAACCACTAGGCCAAACTGAATTAGAAATACTGCACAAGGTTCTGGGCTGCTCTGGGATGGAGGTGGCACCATGGTATGCAGATGCTGGGCCATCCTGATTGCCTAAGTGCAAACAGGCACTAGTTTTAAATATTTTAACTAATTCCTTTTGTGCATAAAAAAGCAAAGAAGATAAAAATCTAGTTCTGACTTTCCCTGTTTGTTTTGTTGTTGTGATTTCTCCACTCCTTCATTATTTTTATATATCAATTCCTGATTATTAATCATAGTTTCCCTATTTCTAACAGCCTTTAATCAAAGAAAATGCAATCAGAAAGAAATGAGCATAAAATTAAACTTTGTTTTGGATACCCTTGTGGAGGAAAAATTCCTCATTACCATGTAGCTCTTATTTCTAAGACTGTCAAAATGCAAGTCTACAGTAGTAGAAAGCAACATATTTGTCATGCTTCATGCAGAAAAGAGGGTTGTTACCAGGGTTGTTATACATTTAAAAAATACATTAAAATAACCAAGATAAAAGCAATGAAGAAATGTCTGTTTGAGAGCAATGAAGGCATAATCCATACTGAAGATTAAAAGAAAATCAAAACAATTTGTCCATCCCATATTAACCTTGGGGGTGGGGGTGGGGGAATTTAAGGAACTGCGTAGTCAGGAGAAATGGTACCATGATTATATGAGGAAATGAAGTGTGAAGTTATCTATATTAAAATATTAGTTTAAAAACTTTTGTTTTTCATTTAGTGAACTTTTATTCCTTAAAAATCAAAATAAACTGTGGTATTTTGATTGCTAAAGTTTGCATTGCTTTACCTAATCTCCACCATCCATCTTTTTGTCCTGATTTTTTTCTCCTGGTTTTTGGAATGTTTAAGCTTTGGCATTATTGTAAAAAAAAAAAAAAAAAAAGCAATTACAACTCTGTTTTTCTTTGATTTCAGTGATAAAATGTTCCCAGTCTATGGTTTTGGAGCCAGGATACCTCCAGACTATAAAGTAGGTGTACAGGTGAATCTTCCTTATTCTGTTGGTGTCTGGTGCATTGGTGGCTAAAGAAAGAACATATAGATGGGTCTGTGAATGTATGAATCTAAGTGGATTTATTTATTATTTATTTGCATTTCTATCCCGCCCCATACCCGAAGGTCTCTTCGGATGTAAGGGTGGGAAGCGGTGGGAGAAGTGGTGTCAAGAAGCAGAATTCATTAGAAGTGGATGAATGCAATTTTGGAATAACATGAGGCACATGCAATACTGGAGCTCTGTGTCACCTTCTTCAGTCCATCTTCAGCTGATCACACTTTTTCATTTCAGTCTGTTTTATTTGTGGACTTCCCATCTTCCATTTGGACTTTCCTGTAGGGATGTCCACAAGTACCGTATTTTCCGTTGTATAACACAACTGGGTGTATAAGACGACCCTCAATTTTTCTACTTAAAATGGAGATTTTGCAAAACTGGGGTGCAGCCTAAACCGAGCCTCGGACCTGGGGAGAGATGGCAGCCTTACCTGCTAATCCCATGAATGTGCTTGTAGCTTTCCTTCTGGCACTGATGCAGGGAAAAACTTTGCTCTGATAAAGATCTGTGGCTGCAATGCAGCTTTGGAGTCTGCCTGTCTAGCACGATTTGTCTATGATCCTGTAGGGGAGGGGGTGTTCCATCGAGCGAAATATGAAGAATCCTGCCATCATTTTCTCTTCAAAAGCCTCTCTGCTTTCAACCCCTCCCCTACTGGATCATAGAGGAATCTCGCGCTAGAGGGGCAGACTCTTCTAAAGCAGAGAAGAGAAAGTGAGGGCAGGATTCTTCGTATTTCCCTCCATTTAGCAAGGTTTTTTCCTCCCATCGGCGCCAGAAGGAAAGCTACAAGCCACATTATTGGGATTAGCAGTAAGGCTGCTGTCTCTCCCCAAGTCCAAGGCTCGGTTTAGGCTGCACCCCAGTTTTGTGCCGGCAGCTGTGGCCAGCAGGACCCGGGTGAGGGTATTACTGGTGTATAAGACGACCCCCAACTTTTGAGAAGATTTTTTGGGGTTAAAAAGTCGTCTTAAACGCAGGAAAATATGGTATTCCTAACATTTGTTGTTTGTACAAATTCATACAAATGCAGACACTCCTATACAAATCAAATGTTACAATATTTGTACATTGACATTCATACGAATACAAATGTTTCTGGACATTGGTACGAATAGTTCAGACATTAGTTAAACTGGGAAGGTGGGAAAGCAGCTGCGCCAGTCACATCTGCATTCAACATGGATTGAGAGTGTATTAAAAACGGATTCAAGTCAGATTTGAAGCTTTCAGAGTGCACTTGTTACAGGATGTGTATCAGATACACATCTCATTACGTATTTATTTATTTACTTACTTACTTATTTATTTATTTATTTATTTATATTTATATCCCGCCCCATATCCAAGGGTCTCTGGGTGGCTCACAACATTTAAAAGCGAACATATTAGAACTACCAGTACAAAGTTTAAAATCCAGCATAATAATAGTAATAATAAAAATAAAAATGATACAAAAACAATTTTAAAAAACAGTAGTGTTTGCAATGGGGGAAGTGTAGGGAGCATTTAGCAAAGGCCTCAGTGAAGAGGTGCGTCTTCACCGCCTTCCTGAACATAAACAGAGAAGGGGCTTGATGCACCTCCAAGGGGAGACCATTCCACAGCCTGGGGGCCACTACTGAGAAGGCCCTCTCCCGGGCGCCCACCTGCCTAACAACTGAAGGCAGTGGGATAACCAAGAGGGCCTCTCCTGCAGATCTTAAGATGTGGGCAGGTCGATATGGGAGAAGGTGTTCCTTTAGATATTCATTCATATCCAATATTCATTCATTCATATCCAATACGTATTCATTTGTATCTGATATGAATTTGTTTGTATCGGATATACATACAAATCCGTACAAATACATTCGTATCCAATAGAGTTTTTACACATTTGAAAGGGTCTATTCGTATGAATATGAATTTTCTTACATTCGATTTGTTTCAAATTGAATGCCAAAAAACACGTTCATGCAAATCCCTATTTTCCTGAAATAGCCACATTGTTAAGTGGGAACTCACATCACAACTATCTTTAAGTAATTGCGCTGGTTTCCAGTTAACTACTAGGCCAGGTTCAAAGTTAATACTTGGCATATAAGACCCTAAACAAATTGGGACCAAGCTTGGAGGAGCCTGAAATCATCTATAGGTCTTACTTCAATTCCCACAAATACAAACTCTCATGGTGATCCACACCTTTTTGATGGTACTGCTTTCCTTGTGCAATGTCCTCTCCTCTGATATACAAGAAACACCTGCAATTTTGCTGAACAGCTCTTATACATTACTAAATACATTCCTCTTCACTGAAGCATTCACTGTGCACATGGTTTTCTCCATAGTGTATCACATTTTTAAAGTGCTTTAATTGCTTGGACAATTTTAAGTACGGTATTTTTACCTACTTTTTAATGCTTATTTTTGTAAACTACATTTTAATAAAATAATCAGCAGTATATAAATAAGTAAATAAAAAATACACTTTCTCTTCTGGGTTTAATTAACTAGGTGTGTGCACAAATGCAATTTTTGGGGTTCGATTCAATTAGAATTGAATATCCAAAAACTCTATTCGAATCTTTAAAATTCACATTTACCCAAATTTGATTTGAATTTGCACTTACAAATGTGTCCGTACACATCTGTATGCATCCCGTAGTTATCCTGTATACAACTTGTTTTCGTTCTCTATGAATCCGTACAAATGCGTACAGATGCATGAAAGATGCATACGTGCAAGTATGCATTGTGTACAAACCCATACACATACAAATGTCCAAATAATTTGAACAAATAGATTCCAAAATTCAAAATTCCTTTGAATGTTTAAATTCAAATTTGAATGTCAAAATTTGGACGAATTCGATCAAATTTCAAATATCTTTGAATATTTATGCACATCCCTATAATTAACTGCAGTTTTGTAATGTTGAATCCAAAAAAACATTGTTTAGTCTTATTTACATTTTATACACAATATGGACATTTCAGAGCATGGTATGGTAGGCCATGACTACTACCAGATTAAGCTGGCCTGTTCAACATTTGTAGACTATAGGCATGCATACTGCTATTCCTGGTTGTTGCTTTGGTTTCCCCACCACCGTCCCATTTAACTATATGTTATTCACATCCTGGCCTTTGTTTTTGGAGAAAATCTCAGGGCTGTGTATAATGAAGGCCTTAACTACAGTTTAGGATTTGGGCAACTCAGCTAAGGTTGCATCTCCATTAGGTGGTGCAGAAGCCTGTCCTAAGCCCCCAAGGTGACACATCTCCACTTCTTTTACCACCATATCACCTAGGGTGGAGGCACTAATACCCTGGGGCCCAGGAAAAGGGCACCTTAGGCTGTGGTTGTGAGAAGTGATTCTGATGTTATTCCCTTGCACCCTGACTCCTTCACTTCCCTTGAAGCGTTCTGTCAATACAGGCCAAGGAGCCTGGGGGGAGGGGCAGCTGTGCCTGTGCATGGAAGTCAGCTCATGAGGAGGCTGCCAATCTCAGTCTCCACAAGCCGTTTCAATGGCTCTTGGCCAGTGGCAAGAGGAGACAGCAAGCCACTTGGCCAATGACAAAGGAGATGGCAAGCCACTTGAGCCAGGCCACAAAAAGGAGAGGATTTAAGAAGATAAGTGGAGCTGTGGGCTGAGTGTCTGATCCCAAAGGAGAAGGAAAGAAATCCACCTGAACCTAGGAGTTGATGCAGTTCAGTTTCTTACTGTGATATCCGAACATATTATTGGAAGGATGACACCATCTTGATTTATGATAGCCATTAATGTGCTTTTCTCTTAAGGTTTGCAATCGTAATGGGAACCACACAGTGCAGTAAGCATTATGCCATTTGCATCTGCTTACTACCCACATATCCTCATTAAAATACTTTGTTTACAGTCACACAGTGGAAACATTGGTTAGCCTTCTCCAAGCCTAATTTTAAATGATTAGAGTAAGATCAGTAAGATGACAGAAATTCAGATCGACCTTGTGTTGAGAAAGATGGCAAAACAGTCTTTGTAATAAGAAGTTCAGTCTACTCTCCTCTTGATAAAACATATTCCTGGAAGGATATCTATTAAACTGATGCTGATACCACTCATCTTAGTAAGGTTGGAAAGAAGAAGAAGAGTTGGCTTTTCTACCCTGCTTTTCTCACACATCTGAGGGGACTCAAAGCGGCTGACAAAGCTTTTCTATTCTCCCCACACCAGACACCCTGTGAGGTAGGTGGGGCTGTGAGAGCTCAGAGGAGAGCTGTGACTAGCTCAGAGTCACCCAGCTGGCTTCATGGGGAAGGGCGGAATCAAACCTGGTATTCCCAGATAAGAGTCCGGCTCCCTAACCACTAGGCCAAACCAGAAAGTCTAAACATAAGCTTTTAAAGAAACAAGAAGCTAGGTAAATGTTTAATCATTACCAATCCCCACCCACAGCAATGCACTTTCTCATTACAATGAATATATTAATGATTTCTACCATTAATCTGACTTTCTCTTCCAATCCATAGAAAATAATGTTTCTGTGTATAAAATCATCAGAGCTAATCAAACAATTTTATTACAGCTATGGACCGGTGAAAAATAAAAATAAGCAAGCTGTTTTGAGCTTTCTTTCTGCTTCTCGGAAACATGCTGGTGTTAATCTACAAGCCATTATTATCTTTGCATACGAACACTGCCAGCCCTCTATGGTACATTACACATATAGGAAACATTCTGTATTATGGCATAAATTGAAACTAGGGAATTGAATGTAAGAAAATTTGTATTCGTCTGAATAGATCCCCTTCAAATGTGGTAGGACTCTATTCGATACAAATGTATTCATATAAGTTCATACAAATATCCAATGTGAATGCATACATTATCTGATATGTGTCTGATACAGAGACATATGTATCCAGTGCATATCCGGTACGTATCCTGTAACATATCCGCTCTGAAATTGTCAAATCCGCCTTGAATCCACTTTGAATCTGCTCTCGAACCGTGTGTAATTTATTTTGGATCCATTGCAGAGCCGCTTCCCCACCTCCCCATTCCACGAACATTCTGAAGCTTTGTATGAATGCTCTGAAACGTTCGTATTCATACAAATGTCAATATACAAATGTCGTAACATTCAATTCATATACAAATATCCAAATTCATACAGATAATGAACATTACGAATATTTGTGCACATCCCTAATTGGAACTCAATTTAGGATGCTTTTTCCCACCTTAGCATAAGTAGTGTTTGTTTTGTGAGCAGGCATGTAACAGCTGCAGCAGTGCTACTGACTGTGCCCAGCTCCACACACTGTCCAAAACTGTGCAAGCAAACAATTGCACAAACAAAACAGTAAAGGCCCTCAGGAATAATCACGTGTTGATTAGACAGTGTGGGGCTGGTGCTGTCTTTGTGTAATAGAGCAACACACACATGCAGATATTTTGACAGTGCAAAATAGCTGGAAATGTGTGATCACCATCATTGCCTATATGTGCCCACCTTTCTTCGGCCTTGCGTATGCACAGTGACCAGGTTCAAGATGGCAGCTTCTAACAGTAACAACCAGAAATGTAAGATATAGTGCCATTTTGAGGAAACCTGCATTCAGAGCCAGGTTTTCCTGAAATAAGATATAACAAGATATCATAGAGTTGCAGTACGTTTGGGTTGCCACAGATATGGGTGGCTATCCCAACATAGCCAAGGCATAGCTGTGCTATATATCCCGTCTGGATGCAATCTGTCACTACGTAGGGATGTGCACAATTTTTTTTTTATGTGATTCGTATCGGATCGAATGCAAGAAAATTAAAATTTGTTTGAATAGATCCCCTTCTAGATGTGGTAGGATTCTAGATATGGTAGCATAGATGTGGTAGGATTCGTATTCAATACAAATGTTCAATCCCATATGAATCCCATACAAATGCATACAAATACCATATGAAGCTTCATACGAATGTTCCAAAACATTTGATTCAAATGTGCCAACATTTGATTCGAAATCAAATATCCAAATTCAGCTAAATTCATACAAATTTTAAATGTTAGGAATATCCATTGAAGTGCTTCAGGCAAAGACAGCTGGTGAACTGCAGCTAGCTACAGGGCAGCAGATCAGAAGAGGGCTTGGGAAGAGTCAAAATGCCATACCAATAATTGCACTGTGGCCCTCCTCATGCCTTCTCAACATACCCAGAATTCCTGCTGTCCTAAATTTCAGGTGGCAAGCCATGATGTTGATGCTGGCTGGGTGAACAAACTGCGCAGGAACGTGGAAAATTATTTCAGCTTTATCACCCAGCTGCATCTGTATTTCTTAAAAACAAGAAAGCTGTGATACTTCCTGGGGATCAGTTCATGTGACGAGAGGAATTGCTAATATGAGGTGTTGCATGCACCCTCTATCACTGGGAAGTAGATTTTAAAAAAGATTTCAAAGGAGGAGAAACTGGTTTGTGTAAGAAACATTAAAGCAAAACAAAACAAAACAAATAATCCTTTCTTCTGACCCTATGATCAGAGAGACAATCAAGGATTGTCCACTCAGAGGACAGAGTGGGTCCCAACATGGTGCCACAGGCGGTGATGCATTTTTGCTGCATCAGTCGCTCCCAAATCATTTTTCCTTCCGCTGCTCTTCAGTCAGTTGAAAGGAGGAGGAGGAGGAGCTAAAAAACAGGTTCCAGTCCCTAATAGGGAAGTGCATGAATTTTAATTTTTTTTTTTTTTTTTGGCATTTGAATTCAAGTCGAATCAAGTATCTAAACATTTTATTCAATTTGAATGCTTAGAATCCAAATGCAACAAAATCCGATTTGAATGAAATACATTTGAATCTATTTGTTTGAATATTGGATTCGAATCTGAAGATAGGAATGTCGACAACATTCGTATGTGTTACACATATCTGTACGCATTTTGTACACATCCCATTTTATCCTGTATGCATCCCATTTTCGTCTCGTACTATCAGCAAATGGGTACAGATACGTATGAGATCCGTACAGATATGTGTGTAATACATACAAATCTGCACATGCGAACTTTTGAATCATTCAAACAAATGTTTCAGAACATTCAAAATTTGTTCAGATGTTTAAATTTGAATGTGTAGACATTCTATTCGAATTAAAATGTTCACATTCAATCAAATTCAATCAAATTTCGAATGTTTAGATCAGTGGTTCTCAACCTGGGGGTCGGGACCCCTTTGGGGGTCGAACTACCCTTTCAGAGGGATTGTGATGAGTCTCCCACCACCCTTCCCTCCCACCTCCCAGCTGCTCCGCCCCCATGGTTGGGGGTCTCCACAACATGAGGAACTCCATTAAGGGGTCGCAGCATTAGGAAGGTTGAGAACTGCTGGTTTAGAACATTCATGCACATCCGTAGTCTCCAAGAGGAGGAGTTGCTGCTGCAGTTTTGCAGTGAAGGCACCTAGAAGGCATCTCCACATGGTTGCATCCCCACTTATATCACAGGTGCTGCCTTCTACTCTGCAGTTTTGGCTACCCGTGTAGCAGAAAGATGTCACAGGCTAGTGTTGCAAATTTGGAAATTATACCTTCCTTATATCAATGCACTTCAGCAATGTTATAGTTTTCCTGGCATTCTGTTCTAATCTAAACCCACGTGGATGAGCTCTGTGACGCTCTTTTCAGACTAATATATTATTTAACGTTCTGGGGGTTCTGGGTCACAGGTCTCTCACGACTTTGCAATCAACTTTAATGAAGACAACCCAGAATGTGCAGGTAAGGACTTCATTGTAGCAATCAAAGGAATTTGCTTGTTTATCCTATATTTGCCTGTGTTTATCACACGATTAGATATACAGTAGTTGTTAATTGTTGTGTTTTTATTGCAAGAATGTTGCTTGCTGTGATAGTATATATACACAGTAAGAGTTAATGTACATTGCTGCACTGATGGGAAAGGGTAATAGAAAAATGCTTCTGATCACTTTTAACTCGTAGTATAATTCTACTGGTGTCTAAACAGAATTCAGTTTCTTTGTGTTTTGTGGTGCTTACACACTGGAGAATGAGGCTAGGATTGTACAGTTAGTCTTTAATAAAACCAATGAAACAATGAAGAAAAACAGCATTATCAGAAATTCAACAGATGAACTTATTTATTTATTGCTTATTTAACATATTTAAGGTGCTTCCCCTTAAAAATAATCTCATTGTGGCTTACAATGAAAGCAATATGAACAGGTCACAACTATCCCTTACTTAAAAACATTATGTAAGTCATGAGTGGGAAAGGAAAGCATTCACATTGAGAAAGCCGGGGTAAAAGGATTCTTAACTAAAAACTTCATGATGGGATATTACAGGCAAAAGGTCTTCACTTAAGGCTGAGAGAAGATTTATGGCTGAAAACCCAGAGACTAGTGCCAGTCTGTGCAGGGAAGCACCTAAGGCAATCCATATGTTGATATCCAACACCTCTCTCAAGGATGGTGGGAATTATAGCCATGGGAAGGACTGTCTTTGTGGTGGGATTCTATGGTCCCAATATTGGATTAGCCAGAACACAACATACAAGGGTGGTACCTCCCTTCCCCAGTGGGCCCTTTTTGGTCCCCTTCTAAATTGTGCCAGGCATAATTGTGCCACAGGTAAGTCATCTCCCACCCTGGTGTCTCTGTGGATAACAGCAGTTGGAGGTCAAGAGTGCAAAAAGCATCTTTGGGCCCTGGTCACACCTTTAGTTTAAGATGACTTCAGGTTGTCTTCTGGTCGCATTACTCACATTATTTTTATTCCATTCATTTTCCAAGCCGGCTTATCCCTGTTAGAACATTTTAACTGGAGTCCTCTTTTCCAGATGACTTAGCCCATCCTGGCATGCCAGGCCATCTTCTCTTTCTCAGAGTGAGCAGGGGTGGTGGGTGGGCTAAAGGAGGCTGAACCATGCTGTGGTGGGTGGGATCCAGTCTTTCCTTTCATCCAATGTCTAGGGGAGGGTGGCACATGCGGAGTTTGTGAGGCACCTCCCTTTCTCTCCTCAGTTTATGTGAATGATTTCTCTATCTAGCATTTTTCTGCAAGTGTATTAATAATAATAATAATAATAATAATAATAATAATAATAATAATAATAATAATAATAATAATAATAATAATAATAATAATAATAATAATAATAATACACTTGCAGAAAAATGCTAGATAGAGAAATTATTATTATTATTAAAATTAAAATTAATTGCATGGAGAAGAAAAGCACATAAAAAAAGAAGGGAGGCATGGAGGGGGTGGAGCAGGCTTAAAAAAGAACTGCAAACACACACCTTCGCCTCCCTTGAGTGACACAATGGCATCCAATAAGAAAGGAGATAGATTTGATGCAGCAAAAGGGGCGGAGAGCCAAGAGTTTCATGGAGGAGGCTCAGGTCAATGGTGGAGAAAGGTATGAGCAATGCAGCCCAAAACAAGGACAACCAGAGGTTGACTATAACAATCTCTGTGTGACCAGAACTGGTATGATCTCAGTTAGGTGTGACCAGGGCCTTGGAGTTCTTTGCCCAGGTTTTCCTGGCTGCAGATGGGGATGGTGACATTACTTTTCATTTGATGTGGATTCAGCCTTGCCTTTTCAAAAAGAAGCACTGATATTGTCTTGAGCCATCCTGATATCTTGGAAAGGATGGACACAAATGTTTGTATGGAAAAATAAACTGATCCCTTGATAAATTTTTGTATATGATCTCAAAAATGTCCATTTCTCAGATATGCCCAGATGTCTTCACAAAAGTCATAGTCTGTTGCTAACTTGTCATCCTGTTCCTTCACTTTTAAATAAATATTTGACTCGAGACTAAAAGAATCCTACTACATTTATCTCTAATTATTAAGGTCTGTAGATTTAAATGTGAGGCCATTTTCTGGTGCACACAACTGCACTGGAAATCTCTGCAGGATATAAGCCAAATGCATTTGCAAAATGTGTTAATATTATACAGGATGCTTAATATCTGCAAAAGCCACGGTTAAATGCTGTTGGCAAGGAGGAAAGCTGGGTTCATGAATTATATATCACATAACATCTAAAAGAGGTCAGGTCAGCAGGGGAGAGTTGCTTTGAACAAATCCTCCAGAATCACAGCTGTGCAGAATAAATTGGTAGGATAGTAGATCAGTTGTCTGACTGAAATTGCATGAAACAGTTTTAAAAACCTATTTGTAGGGAATGATAGACTCTTAGTGGACAGTAATTACCCCAAATATATTTTGCTCTGTGTCTGATCGCAACATCATTTCCTTTTTTATATATATAAGGGATTCAAGGAGTAGTTGAAGCATACCAGAACTGCCTTCCAAAGCTTCAGCTTTATGGACCTACAAACATTGCTCCTATCATTCAGAAGGTGGCTAAATCAGCTTCAGAAGAAACAAATACTAAGGAAGCTTCGGTGAGAATCCTAGTGGAATTTCAGTTAGGCGAAATCTCAAAATCATATACTGGTTCCTATCAACATATATCCATGTTTTCTTCAGAATTGCCACCAAGAAGTCCCTGCCTAGGAGATGCCATCACCAAAAATGCCCCTTTCTGTAGCCATGGGAGGTTGGAACACTATAATAAGCTATACTAAATGGCACAGCTCTTTCAAGAGCAAGCAATGCCAGCAACTTGGGTAACTTCAAAAAGGGGTTAGACAAAGTCATGAAGAGTAGAACTTTCAATGGCTGCCAGTTATGACTGTGTATGGTCTTCCAAAATATCTCTATAAATAAGGAACAAAAGAAGCAAGAATGTTGAATTTAAGAAGCTGTTGAATTTATCATCTAGTGCAGTGGTTCCCAAAGTTGTCTGGGCTATGACCCATCTAATATAAGTTTACCAACTCGGGACCAATCTCTAGGAAATTTAACCGTTACCAATATGAATAAAGGACTTTTCAAATAACAAAGTTTTAATACAATTTTTTTTTGTTACTTAATTAAATAATTACATCAAAAAAGTTATTTCAAATACGGTTAAATTTCCTAGAGGTGGGTCCCGACCCACAGTTTGGGAAACCCTGATCTAGTGGGCTTTTCATACATAAGTTGCTTCCTGAACTAGACCATTTGGAGATCTTCTACATTACTACTGGGTATAGTGTTTCCACTTGCAGGCGCCAACTTAGAGCCATGAAACATGGATTGAACCTGGAGCTCGTGAGACAAAAAATAGTGAAAAAGAAATGTCCCACCTTTTGCCGTGATTGGCAGTTAATCCACTGTTAGCAACTCGATGGGCCATTCCATTGACTATCCTAAGTCATATTCTAGGAAAATTGACCCATGCATTTGGCACTTGGTTGTGCTGCAAATATCCCATTGTTTTCTTAAGTAGGAATCTTCATTTTGGCTTCTTAGGGATTTATGGGTGAGGTGGGATTGTCAAACATACTCAGGAGTTAATGGGACTGAGAAAAGACTCTACATGCGTCATCACAATGATTTCCCAAAAGAGAGTAGTAGATACATTTAGTAAGCAATAAATGTGTACTGTTGTTTTCCACCTAACTTTGCAGATGTAATATAATACACACATTTATTCAGCTAAATGATTGCTGAAAGTGGATTTAAATGTTCCTTTTCCTGTCCAAAACCTTCTAGCAATATTTTATCTTGCTGATTCTGACGGACGGTGTCATCACTGACATGGCTGATACCCGTGAAGCCATTGTTCACGCCTCCCATCTCCCCATGTCTGTCATCATTGTCGGGGTTGGAAATGCTGATTTCAGTGACATGCAGATGTTGGATGGTGATGATGGGATCCTGCGATCACCCAAGGGAGAACCAGTTCTTCGTGACATTGTTCAGTTTGTGCCATTCAGAAACTTCAAACATGTAAGATTAATTTTCTTTGTGGATCTCATCTGAAAGATGTTGTTGCTTAGACTATATCCATGCCTGTCTTCATCCCAGTGCTACAGCACTCTGATATTGGGTTTGTCTATGTGAGGTTGTTGCAGTCAGATTGTACTAGTGGTAAGGGCACATTCCTGGACAATGGATATCCTGGGTTGGCACTGGTTCTCCCAGCCAGAAATTGGTAACAATGTGTGACAGCCACTGACAGAGGTATCTGAGGCCTCATAAAAGCAAACAGAAGCAATTTACTCCAATGTTCTAACATGTGCTCAGTGTGCACTATGTTCAGATGTTCTTAATACTGTGCATTAGAATGAGCAGCCAAGATTGAGCCATCAGGCACAACGGCCAATACTTTGTAGTGGCATCACATTATAGCGATGCTACTGAGAATTAATGCTAATATATCAGCATTCCATGCACAGTATAATAAAATTTGAAGTTTCCAGCCAGGACAGACAGGACGGTGAAAATTGCCCATGAGAACAGGGATGGCAGCTCAACTGGCAGCAATTGGCAGTCGCATCCCACATGACCATGCACCCTGATTAACCTTTCACAGTTTCCTCCTTGGAAGCTACAGAGGCTGTTTTTAGTGAGGAATGTGGGTTTACAACAGGCAAGCTGCAAATTTTCCTTCAACTGCAGATTTTATTCCACTAGTCTGGATGGGGATCTAACTAGACGATCCCCCAGTAGTCTGTTTTGCTTTTCCTTTTCAGAGCACATGCCACTAAGATGGGTATAGGTGACCATCTACATGAGTAAGAATATACTTGTCCCTCAAAGTGCATAGCTAATCTAGTCACTAATGAGTGATCTAGACCCAAACTTAAATCTTCCACTGAGGTCTCTGTTTCTCTTTCTATCTCCTTGGCAGGACAAGCATATATATTTTAGACTCCATAGTGCCCAACAACAAGAGTTTACTCCTAATAGCTATATACTGAGATCCACCACAAAACTTCAGGGCTCAGCTTTATAAATATTTACTTCTGATAATATTCAATAGTATACAGGGTAAAATGTAACAATAATCTTCAAAAAATGACCAGGTGTGATCCAGGAAATTACAGCCCCTTGCCAGCTTGTTAGAATTCTTTGAGAGTGTCAAGAAACATGTGGATAAAAATGAACCGGTTGGCTTTGTCCCTCATCAAAGGCTACTGAATAAACTCATCAGCCATGGAATAAGAGGACAGGTTCTGTGATTAACTGAGCCCTTATTCTGCACTGGGACCTATTCCAGACCATATATGAGTCTAGGGAACTGCCATCCACATCCTAGTGCAGACTACAGAAAATAGCAGGTAGGGTCTTCCATAGTCTGGAACATAATCCAGAATAAAGCCCAGTTCCTGAACTTCTGAACTAGTTAAGTTTTCAGTGGGTCTTATCTCATATGAGGGTGCATAGGATTGATACCTTATGAAGTTTCATTTACAATTAACTTTTCCTGTTTATCCCAGCTCCACCTCCTGTTAAAGTACCCCATTAGCTCAAAAGGCAAAAGGCAAGAGCTCAGCTTTCCAAAACATAACCTGTACGAAACCTTATATGTATTTGTATTTTCTGTATATTTGTATCCCGGCCATCAAGCCCTGAGGGTTTCTAGTGGAATGAATAAAGGCTGAAGGCATTGCCCATCAAAGTTTTAAATTTCCAGTTTTAAGAATATCCACAGTTGAATTTGGTTGAATCCTGAATTATTTATAAGGCAACGCTAGTGTGTTGATTTCTACACAATAGGATATGAAAAATGTTGAACTTCTGGTACAGAACTAACAACTGCTATTTTCTACCACTTTCTGCAGGCATCTCCAGCTGCTTTGGCGAAAAGTGTTTTGGCTGAAGTTCCTAACCAAGTGGTGGACTATTATAATGGGAAAGCAATTAAACCAAAATGTATGTCAGAGTATGAATCTTCCAGGACACTAGCTCCATGATCTTCCCAGGATACAGTTTACAGAGTTTGGAAATCCTGCGACTTACAACTACTGTACCTAAAATGAAAATAGCACGTTTTGGTGATTTTTAACTTAAATTTTATTTTATTTTATTTTTTTGCATGTGTTGCCTAAAGGCTTGCAGATAAAGGTTAATCAATTGTATTGTTGAAGACTTTTTATCAAAACAAAAACAAAAATATAACTCTTTACAGCATGTCGCCTTGAAATGAAAAGTGACCTGAATCTGTTTTTTTTTATACAGGTTTGTTGAAATTTTGCTAAATTTCTTATTATCTTTACACTGTAAAGCATTTTGAAACATTTATTGGAAGTTGATAGTAAAAAAAATATATCTTTGGGTTTATCTGCTATGACAGGAAAAGATTTTTTTTCAAAATGGCAGATGCATGGACTGTATTTTGCATGTTCCAAAATAAAAACAACACAGTTTTGCAATTGTTGTATTTATTTCTTGCTACACAGATGCCTGCTCAAATTTTTTCACTAAGTCTTCACATTTCACAGAGAACTTTGCAGAATGTCCAAAGGATGCATATAGTTTCTGAAGTAGCAAATAATTTGGCTATAATACTAGCTGGTACTGGCTAGTAGACATATGGACAACATTATGTTAAAAATCATAATTATACCAGCTCTTACAGGATTTGGTGGACTGTGTTTAAGGGTGCATTCCTGAACAGAATATAAGGAGCTTTGAAACCGTTTTGAGTGTTCACCATTCCCAAAGTTTTAAAATAATCTGCAGTTTCTGAGGATTAAAGATCCTGAAACATGAATTATCCGTATTCGGATCAAAAGAGGTCTCACTACTGGATTTAGAAATAATTATTTGATTTAGCAAAGTAGGAATGCAAGCCGTTTTTTGGGAGAGGGAACCATGCTTTAGGGGTGTTTTCCTCAGTTTCCCCTAATCCAATGGTAAGCTGTGATTTCCTCTTCCGTAGTCACCTCTTCCCCAGGCTCTTCATTATGAGCTAAGAAAATCTAGTGCTGGCTGAAAGGGGAGGAGAAGAAGGTGAAGAATGAACAGAGCCTGCAGTAGCTCAGGCACACAAAATGTAACAAGAGCTCAGACCATGTAGCAGGGAGTGTGTGCAAGTGTCTGATTTTACTAAGAGGGTCGCGCCGGCAGCAATCAGGTGAAAGACTTTAGTGGCTTCTGTCCTGGAGTTGCGAAGTGTGTCAGCTCTTGTGTAAAAACCTGTCTGCTCCCTCCCTCCCTCCTTCCTACCAGGATCTCCTCTGACATCCACCCTTTGTTCTTCATTCATTTCTATATCGTGCAGATCTGCTGTAATGATCCAGCGCAAAGCTCCATTATAAGAAAAAAGGGAAATTGATATTTAATATTCTACCTTATGCTACAGTGGATACAAGATGGGGAAGGGGGGCAAGTGGTAAACAAAAGCTGCTGCCAAAGGACTCCATGATCAGATGCAGGGCCAGGTTTATATAGAGGGTGGAGTTTGAATTGTCCACCAAAATGAAGAGATGGAATGAGAATGCAAGTGTTACACACTACCATCTCTAAGGTGTCACCTTTGAGTCACTTATTTTTCTACATGTGAATGCAGCATTTAGTTTAAGATTTGTACCAGCCACAAACTCTGATACTTAAAACAGCCACAATTTTACTTCCACAGGTGTACCCATGTTTAAATGTTTATTACAACAAAATTAACAATGATTCTTGCATTAGCTTAATAGTCACATTTATTTTTAAAAAAGATGTTTCAGAAAACTAGATGCCACTTTTGCTTAAGCACCATTTTTTTCTAATTAAATACAACACAGAATAGTGTGATAAAGCATTTTGAATTTTATCCAGTTAAAGCCTACAATAGCAGCAATTTCTTAAATCTAAACCCCCAATATAATGTACCAATTCCATGAAATTTAAAAGCTTTTTATCAGAAACCTACATTTATAGATAACTTCACTAACATTATTTCTAACCATTCTATCCAATACAAATTCTCCTAGCTTAAATACCTGTTGCCAATTTTACATGGTCAAGGATGAATATTGTACATAGATGCCCTCGGTGATAGGTTTTTTCCCATTAATGTTTCTCTGTCACTCAAAACGTGAACTGATTCAAGTTTCCACTGGTGCATAGCTCACTGACATTTTTTTTAAAAAAATATTTTGTCACCTTTGCCAAGATATTTCATCTCAAATATATAATGCAATAGCTTTTCACATTCTTTCCCATTTCTCCTCATTTTTTTATCAGCTTCCAGGGGAAGTACAGTGCAGTGTCTATACAAATGATGGACCATAGCATGTTTCTGGCATTGCCATAACTAATCATAAGATTTTGTTTATAATTACAGAATCAGGGAGTAACAGAGACTGCATCCAGGCATTGCTTTCTCGTTACACTATATTTGGATATTCTGGAATAAATTATGAATATTCTAGAATATCCATGCTTTATTCCGGGATATCCAAAGATAGCAGAATAAGTAAGTGACATCTGGATGTAGCCAGATTTTGTCCTATCATAACCTGCTTTGCCTCAAAAAAGAATTTTGCACCAATATTAAAGACTGGGGGTGTACACGAATGCAATTTTCGACATTTGATTCATAACAAACCAAATATTCAAAAATCCGAATTTGTACAAATAAAGAAAAATGAATGTCTGGACATTCAAACTGATATGAATACATTTATATCCAATGACACAAATCTCATACGCATCTGTATGCATCCCATTTTCATTCTATACGTATCCATACGGAGGCATACAGATACACACAAGCTGCACACGGATATGTATCCAGTGTGTACATATACACATATGACTGTCTGAATTATCTGAATGAATAACTCACAATATTTTTATTCATATGAATACTAAAGTACAAATTTCTGGACATTCGATTCACATATGAATGTCCGAATTTGTCCGAATTCGTACAAATAACAAATATTACAAATATTTGTGCATATCCCTATTAAAGACAGTAATCTTGTCAGCTATCTGAAAAGTTCTCTCTCTGATCAAAGTTTCTCTGAACTAAATGAGAATGAAATACTAGCGCCGTCTACATGCAAAGAAAAATCTGTTTAAAAGCTTCTTCTGAGCGTCTGCATGTAGAGCTTTACTCCGGGAAATCAGCGGCAGAACCCCCCCCCCCTTTAAACAAGATTACCTCCGCACTTCACAGCATTTTTACTCACCACAGCTGTCTTGCATGTCTACTTGGTAAACATGCCCTTAAGATGCAGCAACTTGCACACTCCCTGGTTACAAAATGATGCCTCAGGGTGAGCTAAAGGGAGAGACCATCTTAAAATAGACCACCCAGAATTCCTGAGGATAGCTTCCCACAATTTGCAGAAGTTGGTATCATTTAATTGAGTCTCAGAAATAGACAGTTTCTGGGCACCCAGTGAAAGCAGTCCCAGCCAGCAACTTCCAAAGTTGAGCCAGGACAGGCTGTGGCAATATGGATGATCCCTGGCACACATCTCTAGCCACTGCTTTGGTCTTAGCCCAGATCAGTCAATCTGGATCTGGGGCCTTTTTTGCACTTAACTTCCATGGGGTAGTGTCCCAGTATAACTGTGGAGCAGTAAAATTGCTCCATACCTATCAACAATGGGGGCCAGCTGGGCATGCTCAGAACCCCTCCAAGATGGAAGTAGCTCCACATTGTGTGGACACTCAGAGTCAATGTGTCCCCAGGGTCCCTGGTGTGGCCTCTGTGTCATGCACCAATGCATACCATGCAAAAGCTGCCAGTATGTCCAATACATGTGACAATTGCATCACATTGCAAACAGTAATGTTATTTATGTATTCTCCTTGTTCCTATGTACAACTAAGGAATTTCTCAGTGAGGCAAAAGTGCAAGAAAAAAAAACACCTCTTTGAGACTTCTAGAGATTTAAACATAAAAGCCAATTGTGAAACTGAACGTAAGTAATGTATGAAGTGTTGTGAGACAGTCTGTTGAAAGCTTAATAGACCAAGGCTCATGGGGATTTAAAGTCAGCTTTGAAATTCCTTGTACTAAATATGGTGAATCAATTCAGCAAGATATTAAAGTCTTGGATGAGGAGAATTGTTAAATATGTCACCAGAAGCCACAAAAGACAGACCCTCACCCCACCCCATTCAAGTCAGATTTTTCAAGGCTTTTCTGAGGCAAATCCAAGGTGTGTCACAGAATTGTGCCCTTCTCATATCATGAGGTCTTCTACCACAAAGAGAATTTAGTTTCTTTCTTTTTTTACTCAAAATCTTGTCATTTAGGTATACACTTTCAAATCCAAATCAGAAATAATTATGCAGATTGGCAATTTATAAAGCAAGTAATAAGCTAAAATGTAATAACAAAGACGTGCACAAATATTCAAAATATTTGTTATTTGGACGAATTCAGATGAATTTGGACATTTGTATACAAACGGAATGTCTAGACTTTTGTTTTTTAGTATTCATATGAATACAAATATTTTGAGTTATTTGGACAAATAATTTGGGCATTTGTATGTGTAAGGATACATACGCAACACATCTGTATCTGTATGTATCACAGCCATATCCGTACACATCTGTACAGATACATACAGGATGAAAACGGGATGCATATGGGATAAAAACAGGATGCGAATGCATACAGATGCATGCAAGATTCGTATCATTGGATACGTATCAAATATTCGTACAAATAGATATGAATGTGTTCATATTGGTTTGAGTGTCTAGACATTCATTTTTCATTATTCCTACAAATTTGGATATGCAAAGATTTTATTCAAATTGAATCAAATGTCAAAAATTGAATTCGTGCACACCTTTAGTAATAACTAAGTCCATCCAATGTGGCTCAAGCGTGGTCTATGAGATAATACATTTACCACACGACCCTGTTAGCCCTGATTTCTGCACTCAGGAGATTTTGTTTTTTTTAATTGCTGTGAGGAAAATAAAGGCACTCAGAACTGAGGTGGAACCTGACTTGGGCCTGTGGCTAGACCAATCCAGCAGCCTTGTCTCACTGTAGTAGTAGAAGAAGAGTTGGCTTTTCTACCCCGCTTTTCTCACCCATTAAAGGGGCCTCAGAGCAGCTGGCAAAGCTTTCTATTCTCCTCCCCACAACAGACACCTTGTCAGGTAGGTGAGGCTGTGAGAGCTCAGGAAAGAGCTGTGACTAGCCCAAGGTCACCCACCTGGCTTCTTGTAGGAGTGCAGAATCAAACTCGTTATTCCCTGATAAGGGTCCGGCTCCTTAACCATTAGACCAAACTGGCTCACCAGTTGCATGCCAATCCCAACAATCAAACTGTAAGTACATACCTTGTTCACTGACATTCCAGGATAAGCTGGTCTTCAGTCTCATACTGCCTCCCATGTGTAATTTGAAGCCATCCAAGCTGAGGACCAATGTTGCACCTCGTGGTTTAATTTTGGAATTCACTAACTTTGCTGCTCCAAATAAGTGGGGAATGTAACTGCACCTACCTGCTAGCTGGATGCATAGCTAGGGGCAGATAAGAGAAGGTGATACAGCCCACACAGCACTTCCATGGTGAAAACAAGCACAATCCTGCCAGATCAAAGCAAAGCAGTCATTCAGAAACTCGCCATGTTCTCACCACCATCTGAAAGCGCTCCAAGGGCCTCACCATATAGGGCCACAGAGAATTTCCGATTCCTCCATGGCAGCAGCAAACTTGGCTAGGTCAGAACATTGCTCAGTCCTAGCAGATCCTGGCTGACTTTTTTTAGATCTTTATGTGGTAACTAGGCAACTGAAATCTCCCTACAATTAAGTGCAAAAAATGACCAGTAAGCTTTCCCTCTATTTCCATGTTAGCTTATATTCATATTTTCTGACATTTTTGCTGCTGTTTCCAATGCATCATCTCAAAGACTTTCAGATTTAATCAACTGAAAGCAGATTCCTTTGCTGTTAGGAAAGGGTGTGGGCGAAGCATTAGATTAGAAAAATAGTGTGAAAAACACCATCATTTTGTCACTCCTTTCACTTCAGAAAATCTGTAAGGGTGACAAATAATGCAGTTATGGGCCAATCTTGCTTTATTTCTCCCCAACCAAAGCTCAGCTGTTCCTCCCTCACTTTGCATTTTCTGCAACTTGGGTGGGCGTTTGTACTCAGAACATGCTCTGTGTGTGTGTGTTTTGTGCACTTTAGCACTTACACTATGCTTATCATTTGATCTTTAAAATGCTACAACATTTCACTTGAAAAAATTACCATACAAAAATTATCTGGATCTGGGGGCCAAAGACACTTGATGGCCAGAGAACTTCTAAGTCATAGACCACACGTGTGTAGAAGCTTAATTTGTATGACTTCTGTATAATAAAGCTCTTATACTGCTGTGATGGAATCAGGGCGTCTTCAGAGGTACACCAAGACCCATGGATCACCCAGCACTATGCTGGGAATGTCAGACATAATTGAGGCATTCCCAGTATAGTCCCAGGTTAGTCAACTGACAACTCACAATATTACTGTTAACAGGGAATCTAGCAATGATGCCAGGTTTCCTGTTATAGTGATTCTTACTTTCATGTTGGTCAAGCCCCTCTGGATGGTCTCACTTGGGGTTCCCAGAAGCCATCCATGTACATGAAAAACAACAAAAGGAAATGGGTGGGCACTTGGCTAGCTTCCAGTGGCTGTGAGCAACCTCATTCTGGAAGGGACCAACAGACATGGAGGTTAGGCTGCAATTGCATCTCACGTCTGGCAGGGGGCAGCAAGAGGCAATTTGGGGCTCTTCTTAAGATTCTGCATTACCTTTGGCAATCTAGAGGTAGCCTCAGATTGTGGCACAGGAACTATAATGCCAAAAGTTATATACAGGCTACAGTAGGCTTCCCAGTGTCTAGGGACCTGCCTTTATACATATGTCTGGCATCATTCTTTCACACACACAGGATTTTAGGACTAAGAGGCTGGTTTTAGAGATGTGCACAAATATTCAAAAATTCAAAAATCCAATTTGAATTTGACAATATCCACATTCAAATTCAAAACAGATTTAGAAACATTTGAATCTAGACATTTGAACAGATTTTGGATTTCTGAAAATCCAATACGAATATTCAGATGATTCGAATGTACAGATTTGTATGTATTGCATATGAATTTGTGCAATAATTATACGTATTTGCACTTATAATGCGGGATGAAAACAGGATGCATACAGGATAAAATGGGATGCATATGGAATGCGCACAGATTCGTATAACAGATACAAATGTTGTCAACAGCCATATTTCTAAATATGAATCTAACATTTGAACACATGGATTCAAATCATTTGGATTCAAATCGGATTTTCGGACATTTGGATTTTTAACATTTGAATCGAATTGAATTTTTGGATATTCAATTTGACTCGAATTTAAATGCAAAAAACTCCATTTGTGTATACCCCTAGCTGGTTTAACTGAAAATGGATTAACTGAAGTAAATCCCAAGGAAGGAGAAACACTTGATTGATCTTAATTAGGGATGTGCAGGAATTTGGGGGGGTTTTGGCATTTGATTTGTAATGAATTGAATGTTAGAAAATTCATATTTGTTGGATTAGATCCCCTTTGAATGTAGTTGGATTCTATTCACGATGAATGTATTCGTACAAGTTCGTACAAATATCCAATACAAATACAAATGGATACATACCCTGGATATGTATCTTATATGAATGCATACATATTGGATACATATCCTATACCAGTGCATATGTGTCAAGTATGTATTGAATACATATCAATATGTATTGGATATGTATACGGATGTGCATGAATGTTTTTTGCAATCTGAATTTGAGTCGAATCGAATGTCAAAATAGTCCATTCAATTTGAATCTTTAGAATCTGAATACAACAAAATCCAGTTCAAATAGAATATATTCAAAACTTTGTTTAATGTTAGATTTGAATCTTGAGATACGAATGTCGACATTTGTATTTGAAAATATGAATGTCGACAACATTCATATGTGTTATACATATCTGTATGCATTTTGTACGCATCTCATTTTGTCATGTATGCATCCTGTTATCATCCCGTATTATAAGCGCAAACTTGTACAGATACATATGAGATTCGTACAGATGCTTCGAATGACTGTTTTGGAACATTTGGAATTTGTTCTAATGTTTAAATTCAAACGTGAAGACATTATATTAGAATTTGATCTCCACATTTGATCACATTTGATCGAATTTTGAATGTTTAGAACATTCATGCACATCCCTAGATATGTGTCACCACTTTAATGAATGTCCGAGCTATTTGTACAAATGTTCCTAAATATTCATATTCATACAAATGTTAATGTACAAATGTTGTAACATTAGATTTGTGTATGAATGTCCAAAGTTGTACAAATAAATGTTATGAATATTCATGCACATCCCTAATCTTAATACAATATTCCTTTACTGCTATGGGAAATCATCTTTATTAGAAGTATCCTTATTACAGTGGAAACAGCAAAGATGGTACACTTTCACTTTGGGTAGAATTAGTCAAAATCGGAGGCAGCAACTTGACTTGTGACATCTAACAAGACAATTTGAATTTAACAAAATTTAATTCAAATTTACCAAATTTGAATCTATCTGTTTGAATTTTTTATTCAAATCTGCACATAGGAATGTCGACAACATTTGTAAGTGCACATAGGCATCTTCCCCACATATGTACACATCCGTACACATCTGTATTCATCCCATAGTTATCCCTCATGCAATCTATTTTCATCCCGTACGGATCCGTACAAATGCTACGGATGCAGAAAGAGTGCAGATCTTCAAGTATGCATCATGTACAAACCTGTACACATACCAGTGTCCAGATAATCAGAATGAATAGATCAGAAGTTCAAAATTCAATCTGAATGTTTACATTTGAATTTCAGGATATTCTATCCAAGTCTGAATGTTGAAATTCGGCACATTCTATCAGATTTTGAATGCCTACGAATATTTGTGCACATCCCTACTCCTAACCTCAAAGCCCCTGTGGGACAAGAGACCAAAGACATTCCATGATCGGAACTGGTCCACAATAGTACGCCACTGGACCTGTTTAATCACGTTTACCAGTAATCCAAATCAGGAGCCTCCTGATCTGGACTATACTGGCACTGAATAGTGCTGGACAAGGCCTCCCCATACTAACATGTGGACTAAAAAAACCACCAAAACCCCTCAACCGAAGAGGACCCTAATCCAGAATAAAGGTAAATACAGAATGGACTCTGGTCTCATCTTCTTCCATAGATAAACTCAATCCAGTTAAACAGGATTTTCTCTACATTGTGCATATCTGTAATGCAGCATGGTGCATGGAGCTTCTCTGCCAAATGAAAATATTGCCTAAAATAAGAGAAAGTGATTTGTCATTGGGCTAACGTACAGCATTCTGTGTCATTGCTAAGTTGTTTTGCTTACATTTTAGCAGCTGTTCTCATTTACAAATTGAATCTGCAGTTTAATTAGAGGGAGGATTTCATATTTGGTTGCACTGTTCATCGTTTCTTTTGCAAGCAGGCATATCTGGAATCAGATACTTAACTTGTTAGATGTAAAATTGCTTTTTGTTTATAGATAGTTTGGTTCTGTCTTTAAAATTAACGATGGGAGAAAAGATTTCACATAGAGTCTAGAAATCACCACTACATGTTCTTACCTATATTATATCCTTAAAGCTTCTGGCTTCAACAGTCATGAGAACTGTCAGTAGAAGAGGATGCCAAGAATTAGAAATTATTCCGGAATATATCCCAGAAAAGGGGCCTCAGGCCTATTTGCACTTAGGCCTCTTCAGACAGCCCTGGGATAGAGCATTCACTCTCTGAGCTGGGCAGTTCCATCTGAAACCATCCCAGCCTGTCCCAGGGCTGGCCTAATTGTGGCTAGGGTGTGTGTCAGATGTTCAGGTCAGCATGGGGGTGGTCTGCTGCTATGCACACCTGCACAAAAAGGAGCAGATTGATTCCAGCCAGCACCAGGACCTATCCAGACTGAGCCAGGGGCCCATGAAGGTAAGTGGAGTGTGGGGGATTGGGGGATGGTGCACACCCCTGGGTGGGGGTGGGAAGCGTGGAACCCCAGGACAGCTCCGGCTCGCTCTCATCCCTCCCCAAAAGGGGCTGCCAGCTGGCAGGCTGACATGGCCCAATGGCAGCAGCCTGAGGCAGGGTGTCTGCCCCCTGCAGCAGCCTTTTGGGGCTGGTACAAAGCGGATGGTGGATCTGTCTCCCATATATACCAGCCTTACCTCTGTTGTCCACATACTAGTGCAGGCTACAGCAAGCCCCAAGCTAGGCCTGTCAGTCTTCATTAGCATGAGGACAAGAGATCCCTATCCTGAGATGTATTCCAGAAAATGGCCAAGTGCCGAACAGGCCCAAGTACATAATATTTCCAAATCAGAAATGTTCAGGCTGGCTTAGTAATTTAGTTGAACTATGGACAGGGAAGACAGTGATCCCATTGGCTGGCCAGTGGAATGAGCCTGAAAGTACTGAAAAGGAGGCACAGGGCCTTCTGGCTGCCTTATTGAAGGGGATCAGGCACAAAGATTGGCTGGGATGACAAGAGAGAAAGAATCGGTAGCCCCTGGTGCCCCAAAGTGATACTGTTCAGCTGGTTTGCCTCTGCCTCTTTTTGGCTCTTGTGCCCAAGTCACTGCATCTTCCTTTCCAAACTGTGGGTGTATTCTCACTACAGCCCATAGTGCACGATTAGGGAACCTCTGGGGAAGGGCATTTGCACTTGGAGGAGGCTGCTACAGTCTCCAAGAGCTCCTGGCCTTCCCAGAAGTTCCCTAATCATGCACTACCTGTGGAGCATGAAATCATGGCCCACATCCTTCCCAACCTTCCCCAGTCACTTACCTGTTCCACCTCTACTGGACGAAGAGGTAAACAGGGCATATTACAACAAGAAATACAGAAAGTTATGAATAGAATAGAATAAGTTGCTGGGGGGATGGGGGTAAGAAGGGAGGGGGGGTCAAGGATATAGAACAGATTGTAATAGATTGTAAATGTACAGTATATTCTGGCATATAAGATGACTGCGTGCATAAGACGACCCCCAACTTTCCAGTTAAAATACAGAGTTTGGGATATACTCACCGTATAAGAAGACAACACCCAGCATATAAGACGACCCCCGACTTTTGAGAAGATTTTTCTGGGTTAAAAAGTAATCTTATACGCCAGAATATACAGTACTTTTTAACCCAGAAAAATCCTCTCAAAAGTCGGGGGTCATCTTATACGCCGGGTGTCGTCTTCTTATATGGCGAGTATATCCCAAACTCTATATTTTAACTGGAAAAGTTGGGGGTGGTCTTATACGCCCAGTTGTCTTATACGCCAGAATATACGGGTATATCGTAAAGATTACATTTAAAAACTTTTTTAAAAAAGAGGCAAACAGGGCTGCCATGCAAGCACGCTGGGAGTCATGCTGCCCTCCTGATGGGATTGTGACTGCGCAGAGCATTATCATCATCATGGTTACAGCGCTAATGCACACAAAGTCGCGGAGGGCACCACACCCAAGATGGCAGTGTTCTGAAAAGGACCAGTGCCAGGATCAGTCACAGGGGAGTGACCAATCACGCAGGGTGTAGGCTGTAAGTGACTAGTGGGAAGGGAAGTGCGCAGTCACCCCGAGATTCATGCTACTTACCATTCAGCCCACGTTGGGTGATTTTTAAAACTTAAAAACTTTTTAGGTTTTTTCAGAACATAGTTTGCCCATTTCTTTTGTGGCCTGGGTGGTCATTAGGCCCTCTCATCCAGTCTTCTTTGAGGCCCTTTGAATGAGTCCTTCATTATTCCCTGTGGCCAAAACACTCAGAGTGCTTTGAGTTCTGGTTTTTTATTCAGAGCTCAGAATAAAGCACTAAAAATCTCTGTTAATTGTTACAGGATGACGGTACACAAATTTTCGGGGAAACAAAAACTGCCAATTAAACCAGATTTAAATCTGTTTTGTATATAAGCAACAAGCTCTTTGTGTTACTGTTAAACACTATAATTCACACACTTTGCACTTCAGTTTGAAACCAAACTGGCTTTTTATAATTGTGAAATTATAGAATCAATATTATAAATGTGTGTCTGGGAGTAACACCCATTCCAAACAATAGGATTTATTTGTACTATAATATTCTAGGTGTGATATCTTAGCAATGGCACTATTTAGCCCCCTCCCCATACAGCCCTAACATGACTTTGCTTCTTCAAGAGTAATCCACAGTTTTATGCAAGATTGTTTTAAAAGCACTCAGGCATGTTTGTTCCTTGAGCAACCAAAAGATGAAGAGAAATAATGTTTGCAAAAGTCAGCAAAGAAAAAAAACCACAGGTCACTGCAGTATGATTTTGTTAGTTGAAAGAAATAAGCCACCCAAAGTAGAGTGATGCTAAGGAGTGGATTGTGATACGGGGGTTTAAGGACAAAAAGTGCCACACCAGAATGGGTCCCCCGGGGGCTACAAGGCAGGAAATTATGGAACCTGGCTCCAAAAATTGCAAGAGCTTTGGAACTGGTGCGAGGACTAGACCAGAATGGCTGTTCCAGCATATACAACCTTGTTCCAGTTAGAAATAGTCTGTCTCATCTTGGGACAGATTACCTCATTTGGACCACAGCAGTCTTTTTTTTTTAATAACACAACCTTAAAACTTCAGATCCTTGACCTAAAGTCATACATCCATTTATATTACAGCATACAGTTGTTAATTATAAATCACTTCCTCCATTCTTCTAGGTCTCTCAGTATCTCCTTTTTGATGATCCCCCTCAGTACTTTCCCCGTGAGAGGATTGCTCTGGGAAGAGACCATTGTCCTTGTCACCATTAACAAAGCCAGAGGCTGGGGGCACATATTCTTCAATGTGCTGATCCTGGTCACTCTTTGAATACAAGTAAGAGGCCCAAGTTTCCTCAGCAGCCAGTGCGATCCACTCTGTCAGTGGATGTTGGATATGCTTCCATGTTGCTTCCATGTAGTTCTAGAACTGTTTAGAGATGTGCATGGTGTCCCCACCCCCCACATTCACTTTGCATCAAAGCGAATTAAGCTACTTTGAATGTGCTAGGCCTTGAATTCGCTTTGACTCTCTGCCACCACCCATCGCAGCTCTGAATCTGCTCCGAATCTGCTTCAAAGCTTCAAATGAAGGCACAAAAGCTTTCGCTTCAAATGTGAACATCAGTCTTCAAATATAGAAGAAGAAGAGTTGGCTTTTCTACCCCGCTTTTCTCAGCTATTGAAGGGGACTCAAAGCAGCTGACAAAGCTTTTCTATCCTTCTCCCCACAACAGACACCCTGTGAGGTAGGTGGGGCTGTGAGAGTTCAGAAGAGAGCTGTGACTAGCCCAAGGTCACCCAGCTGGCTTCATCGGGGAGGGCGGAATTGAACCCGGTATTCCAAGATAAGAGTCCGGCTCCCTAACCACTAGACCAAACTGAATTGAAGTGAATTGAAATGCAAAGTTTCAAACCTTTGCAATTCACATGAACTGAGACTGCAAAGGTGACCAACATTTTTCATCCATCCCTACAGCTGGTTATCTTGTTCTTTTTAAGAAGAGTTTCCACAATCTGTGACGTCTTCAGATACAGTTTGAGATTATGCCTAGATATGGGCACAGAACAGATTTTATTCTGAATTGGAATAAAAGTAAAAACAGAGTGAAATGTTTTGGGGAGACCTGGGCTGTTCTTGGTGTTGAGTGCATAGGGATACAATGAAAGGAACCATTCAGGATACCCTGTTCCCTATGGAGATGCCCTAGAACCCCAAAAGCACAGTGAATGTTAAGTGCCATACATCTCCCACACAGTTGGGCCATCCGGCAATTTTTTAAACGTTTTGCCAAAATCCAACAGTTGCTTCTTGCTTATTATGAATCACCTTTCTTTTAAAAAAATACCCAAGGTGATGTACAAAAACGACAAAACATAGGAGTAACAGTAAAGCATAAAGCATATTTAAAACAAGTGTTAAACATCATTATAATTGTCAGTGGACCATAGAACTTTTTCATGACTGCTTTTAAATCAAATATGGTGAGATTATCACTATGTAAACATTTCAGACACAAAGGATAGTGGATAATCAGTGAGATATGTCTCCTCAGAAGGTACATGTTGAACCCAGTATTTATTACACACAAAAAACAGCACGTTGCAGAATTCAGAGAACAAATCTGTTGCTGGTTCCAAAACAGGGACTTGAGAGCATTTTTCCTCATTCAGGGCCAAAAGAATTAAAAAGAGGCAGCAGTTTAAATTACTGTGTGCTCTCTCTGCCAAATACTAAGAAAGAAAGAAAGAAAGAAAGAAAGAAAGAAAGAAAAAGAAAGAAAGAAAGAAAGAAAGAAAGAAAGAAAGAAAGAAAGAAAGAAAGAAAGAAAGAAAGAAAGAAAGCCACTTTATTTACCTGGAGCGGGTACAAGTAGAACAAAAATCTACAATTGCAAAGAAATCTACGGCTGGGGGATCACAGACCACAGTGGAGTAAAGACCCTTCAGCGTTGTGCAAAAAATAACATTTTTGAAGATGGAGTTAGGTCCTCCTGACCTGATGGAGCGCAAAGGCACTCTCACTTTGTGTTCCTGTTCTGTTCGCTACGGGAGACCCACGCTTGTAACCGGTTGGTACTCTAGCAGAGAGGCTGAACCTAAGGATTATGACTTAGACCAACCTTCTAAAGGCCCCAAAAACCTATGTCGTTCCACGTACTGGAGACTTGGAACTATAGATGAGAACTGGATAACCACGTACCAGGATCATTCATCAGAGCCTTATAGGATTAAAGACTATAAAGAACTAGAGATCCATAAGTCTTTCTTGGATGAAAACATTTTTGACATAGCTGTCCTTAGCAGGGAGACAGGACTGCCTGAAGTAGGGCCTGGAGCAGTATTGCCACGCCACACTCCAGATCACTTTACAGTGCTTCTGGATACCACGTACCGAATAGACTATGTTCCACCATATGGCTATATGCCTTACGTTAAGGGTGAATTAAGTGGTTATTCTGTGATTCACAGAAAATGTCATTCTCAATTTACTGATACAACAGATTATAGACGGCATGGTATCAATCCATGGCAAGATGAGACTGGAATATATGCCAACGCAGATATAAAGCAAAAAGTATTTCCTACAAGGAACCCTATTCCAACAAATGTGGAAGGGGATGATCCTTAAGTTACTATTTAAAATAAAATTATATTTGTGCTTTTCTATTATGTTTTTTTGTAGAATCACTCTATTAAACAAATGACCTTACAGATTTAGAATATCTGGGTTTAAATCTGAACTGAAGACTACTTTGTTTAGGGAAGCATTCCCAGGCTCTGTGTAAATTAACTGTCTAATGAGATATTGCTTGTTGATGTTTTATTGCTTTCTTTGTTTTTAACCAATTTTTACTTTTTATTTTATTTGTTATTTGTCATTATTATTGCTGTTTAGATTGTATGCCTTTGGCAGGTTTTATATATATTGAGTACACGTACAGCGCTATAGAAATAAAATTATTATTATTATTATTATTATTATTATTATTATTATTATTATTATTATTATTATTATTATTATTATTATTATTATTATTATTATTATTATTATTATTGAGGGCACATGAAGACAAAAGTCTGGGTGTATTCAGACTGGGGAATACCGCAAAGACTTCCTTCTTCAGGGCATGGGCATCACATCTGATACCCGATATATCTAGCAGTGACACTTTCTGCCACAGCCACCTCACTGTGCATGCCACAGAAGTCTCACAGCTGCCGAGGAGGAAGCTGTGGACCTCAGTTTGGAGTGGGAACAAGGAATGGTCGCTCAGCAGCCAGGTAAGCTGCAAATTTTTATATACCTGTGGATTTTATATACCTGATCTGGAAGGTCCCTCAGCTGAGGAACACTTCAAGGGGCTTTTTGCACTTTCCTGATATACTGGGACAAGCTGCTCGATAGTATGCTTCTGCACAGAGCTAGCCATGTTTTGAAGATGGAAGCCTCCAAGAACATAAGAGAAGCCTTGCTGGATCAGGCCACAGCCCATCTAGTCCAGCAACCTGTTGCTTCTCATGCAGGCTTCGAAGATAACTTGAAAACCCCAATATGGAGATACTTCAGTCCCACCCACATGCCCATTGGAGCAATAAGGACATGGGCCAATCACAGGAAGGATGGGTGATGCTTGCAGCAGTGGTACTTTTTGTGTGAACCAGAACAGGAACAGTGTGTCCAAATTTCTGTTCATGTTCCAGAACAGCATTGTAGCCCTTGCAGTACAGATGGCAACTGATGGGCTTGGACCAGGAAAGGCTGATGCAGACTAGTTAAATTGCTCCAAGGGAGAAACAGCCCATCTTGGCTGCATCTTCACAGACACTTTGTTTTTGTTGTTGTTGTTGCTGTTGTTGTTTTGGTTTTGTTTTGTTTTTTGCGATTTACTCCTCGGAAACTGTGGGAAGCCAATCAAATCATTTTCAAACCTCAATAAAACCCAGGTGGGAACGGGACCAGAGTTTACCTGATGACTATAGATTTTTCTCTGGTAGTTTCAACAGTCCTCAAGGAGAAAATATTTATAACTCTGCAAATGTTCTCTAAAATTGCATTTTATAACTGTGACCAGCTACTTTCTAAAATAGTTGTGATATTTTTATCACACATGTGAAGTACATTATCTAAAGCAGCATGTAAGAATTAAAAACGATGAGACTATGGAACAACTGAAAAGACTGTCAATAAATGAAAATAAGTCAGTGTCAAATGGGAAAATGAAAATACTGTATCTTTCATTTCATTTCATTTACAGGCCATGTCCCACTTCTCTATCCCTAGCAAATCCCTTTCCATCCCTAGCAAATCAAGTATATAAATTCAATATAAAATACTCAATATAAATGCAAATGCAAAAAATTACAAAAATTTCATTGGCTGTGGAGTGCCTGGTTCATTTTGCTCTGGTTTCCCGTAAGGCTTAGACTCCCCATAAAGCAGTAAGAAGCAGCAGTCCAAGCCAATTTGGTCTAGTGGTTAGGGAGCCAGACTCTTATCTGGGAATGGGTTCAATCCTGCCCTCCCCCATGAAGCCAGCTGGGTGAACCTGGGCCAGTCACAGCTCTCTTCTGAGCTCTCACAGTCCCACCTACCTCACAGGGTGTTGTGTTGTGGAGAGTAGAGATGTGCATGATTTTTTGTTTGTTTGTTTTGATCCATATCGAATTGAATGCGAGAAAATTCATATTTGTTTGAATAGATCCCCTTCGAATGTGGTAGGATTCATATTCAATACGAATGTTCAATCCCAAACAAATCCCATACAAATGCAAACAAATAGCATACAGATCCTATATATGAATGCATACAAATAGCATATTTGCAAGTCTGATGCAAAATCTCAAGTAAAAACCAAAGACCATTGCTTGCTTGCTTGCTTGCTTGCCTGCCTGCCTGTTTTGTTGTGTTTGTTGGGTAGGCAAAAACAAGGAGTCAATAAAGTCCTGGCAGTGAGGGTGATCAGTCAATGGAATAAGTTGCCATGGGAAGTAGTGAGTTCTTCTTTGCTCGAGGTCTTCAGGCATTGGCTGGGCCTACATCTGTCTGGGATGGTTTAGGAAATCCTGCGTTGACCAGGGGGTTGGACTCAATGGCCCTAGAGGTCCCTTCCAACTCTGTGAATCTTTCTATGACAATCCATAATGCGAAAACAACACAGAATGTTACTGATGACCTTTTTGAGCAATAAACTCTCCAGCCCCCATTCCCTACCCTCTTCTGCATGTTTTTCTTTTCTTCCAGAATCCTCTACCGTCTTTCCTTACAGCTCAGGTACTGGGAATTGTTCCAATGAAGCATAATTTAGATATGCAAAGCAACGATCTGTCAGAGGCATCTGAGGATGCAAGAATTTATTCCTTAGTCTAAGACCTTGTTCTTTGTTTTGCTTTTTCCAGTCACGTTTGATTAGGTTGCATACTGTTTTGCATTCCTGCTTTGCTCTAGAAGGACCCTGACAAGAAACTGATAGCAGAATTTGAAGACTCCTTGACAGTCAGCAAAACTAAGAACACAGGAAACAAGAGGTGCCTTCACACAGCAGGAGGTAATTGTAAGGTCTACAGGAAAGAAGACTTCACTGCCCCCAACAGACCACCATCTGCCAGCCCCTCTTGCCAATTCCTGTCAAATGAAGGTAAGTGATTACTGTTATGGAAAACCCAGCATTGATGCTAGATTTCCCATAATAACAATATTGTGGGATATTGCTTCCATATCCCAAGACGTATGGCATTCCCAATATAATCTCAGGAAAATCACACATCTGAAGGTACCCTAAGAAATGCTGAGCTAAGCCTCTATACTCTGCTGGTAAGATCCAACCGGTTGAGGTGGAGGAAATCATAAGCGAGTCTACTCTAAAATAAAGCAGTTATTACAGACATTTCTTTCAGTATCATAAAAATCAATATGAAAATATTAAGTTATGTATTTAGTGCTGTTGGGTGTCTCCATGGTGAATGAGCTGTATGTCTGGTCTGGTAAAAGCTTGCATTTGGCTCAGAAATAGTATATGTGCTAGAAAATGAGTTTGTGTATATTCACAGACTGTAAATCAAAGCCTGTATGAATATTAAAATGAGCCATCCATTGGGGGAAAGGAATAGCTGAAGCCCACAAATGGGTCCATTTGTGTTCTTCAGCTATTCCTTTTTCCCAATGGATGGCTCATTTGAATAGTATCCACTGGTTAGTATTTAAGCTTTTAGATTCTTGTTTATGAAGTTCTGCATGCAAACAGAATGGTTGTTCCTACATGCCATCAGAAATATAACATATAAGCCAAGATACACTGTGAATTTGACTCTACTTAGTAAAGTCAGTAGTCAGTTTTATCAGAACTATTTTAGCTCTGAACATTTTTGTAGCCTACCTTTCACCAGTTTGCTCCATTCCAGTAGTTTATAAGCATCTATTGTACCCGATTGTCATTCTGTACTGTTATACTCTGCTTCATGACAGAAATGACCTCTTTTCCTGCCCTGCCCTTTCAGATAAGAAAGACTGCTTGCCAATAATAAATGACACATATCTATGTAATTTTTCTTCACAAATCTCTTTTCTGACAAAGACTATTAAAAGATTTCAAAGTGATTGAGGTCACATCAGCTATACCAGTGCTGTTGTAAGAAAGAAATTAGAAAAATGTGTGGTGAAAATAACTTCTTATAGAGTTTCCCCAATTAATTTACTGTTTTTCTATGCTTCAGCCTCATCTATCGGCCTATAGAACTGTGGAGTCAAGCTTAGTTTTGGACCAGAAGTAAACAGCTGGGATGTGTTCAAAGGCCACCAGTTTGCCTTAGATCATACTAAAAAACTTAAAACTAGAAGAAGATCTAAGAATTGATAAGAACATCAGTTTTATGTCAAACCGAATTAATGAAATCAGATTTATATCCATTCATATCAGATATTCGTATGAATTCATACAAATACATTCGTATCAGATAGGATCCTACTACGTTCACAGGGGATCTATTCAAACAAATACAAATTTTCTAACATTCGACTCCTTACAAATAGAGTGCCAAAAAAACCCATTTGTGCACATCCTTAGCTGTTACCTATGCAAAGGACTGGAAGTTTGTGTTTCCTCCCTCCAATATGAATGTATCTGATATACATCCTCCATACGTATCTGATATGTATCCTGCATACGTATCCTCCATACATATCCTGCATACGTATCCTATACAAATGCATCTATTATGAATACAGATCCCTCTCCTGTTTTAAAGACTGTGGCAATCCGGATTTGCAACCTGAATCCTTGGCTCTGGGAAACCTGGGGGAGGTAGTTTATGGCTACCTCGGTCTTGGCTGCAGTCCTGAGAACCACAGCGATACGTGGTTACAACCCCAAGGGGCTGCAACGATCGTGGTACCAGTAGACTGGTACGATCACCGGGTGTTTCGAAAGTAAATCCCTTATTAGCCACCGGCATGCTATAAGAGATCACCATGTGCTCTTATGGTGATTAAAGACAGAGAGCACAGGAGAAAGAAGTTAGGCGGGAGACAACATGAGCTGGAAAAGAGACGGTTTATTTCTCTGCAAAGCTTTTTATATCCTCCACAAGAAGGCGGGGAAGGAAGTGACCTCAGGATACTATCCAAGGAAGCGATAGATGGAGCTGTGTCAGCTGGGCAGGTCAGAAGTCCTTCTGATGTTATATCCTGTGGCAGGCAGGAAGAGGGAAGTTGTTCTTTACGCTCGCCATGCAGTTGGGTGACCATTCTGCCTTCAGGCTAAAAGTCCAGCACCCTGCTGTGCTGGGTGTGTACTGCAAGCTATGAGAGCAGGAAGATTCTTTTTACTCTGATGCTTGAGAAGCTGGTGGGAAAAACCTGGGCAAATTTGCAATTGCTACAAAAGACAAAGACCTTGCCTCTCTATCTCTCCAATCATGTTTGCCCGCCATTTTAAGCATACACACATCAGCTGCTTCTCTCTTTCTCCTTCTCCTCCTGTCTTAAAGACAAAGCCCTCCCTTCTCTGTCTCTTCGATCCTGCCTGCCATCTTAAACATACACACATCGGCTGCTTCTCTCTTTCTCCAAAGCTGCTTCCCCATCAGTCTCCACCCCACCCCTGCAAGTGTAATGAATGTTTGAACTATTTGTATGGATGCTCCGAACCATTCATATTCATATGAATGTTAATGTACAAATGTTGTGACATTGAAATCGTGTACGAATGTCCAAGTTAGTCCGAATTCACACAAATAACAAATTCCTTCAAGTTCAGCTTGTGGGGAATGTTGCAGCACCAAACATCAAGTCCAGACCCTTACGCAGGCAAGATCAGTCCTGGAGAATGGTGTCTTCCCTGTTTTGTGGCACAGCTTCTGGAAATACTTTCAGCTAGGAGGAAAAGTAGGCATGCATCTTATCTGCAAGCTACCAGGTCACAACTAACAAGTTCTGCAAACAACATGGCAGAGGCACCATCTCTTTGCTCATGATCTGCTTGAAGCAATTCCTATGAAATCCGTATTCATGTACTGTATATTAAGTTGAGGAAATCATGACAAGTGTTTCACAAATACAGAAACTCTGTTCTTCTCTCTTCACTAACGGATCTCATTATTTACAGCCTGCATATGCAAAGGGTCACAATGCACCAGCTACATCTATTATCTCTGTTAAAAAATTGCTGAAATTGAAGCATCTATACCTAGCACAGGGGTAAAGCAACATCCTGAAAAGCAGAGGGTTGCCGATTTCTTCTACAGAACTAGGTGATGGCAAACCACATCTACTTGCCAAGAAACCTGCATCGAGGTGCCTGTAGAGGTGCCCATGAGCCCAACAACAACAAAAATGGTCTTTAAAAAATACAGACAAGGTATGTTTAAAAAAGACAACTTCCATGAATGTGGTATGAACACATACCCATATATTCTGGCGTATAAGCTGACTGGGCGTATAAGACGACCACCAACTTTTCCAGTTAAAATATAGAGTTTGGGATATACTCACCATATAAGAAGATGACCCCCAGCATATAAGATGACACCCAACTTTTGAGAAGATTTTCCTGGATTAAAAAGTAGTCTTATATGCCAGAATATACTGTATTCATATTTTGCCAGTTTTATCAGAAGAAGAAAAAGAGTTGGCTTTTCTACCCCTATTTTCTCACCTATTTAAGGGGACTGAAAGCATCTGACAAAGCTTTTCTATTCTTCTCTCCACAACAGAACACTTTGTGAGCTGGGTGGGGCTGTGAGAGCTCAGAAGAGAGCTGTGACTAGCCCAAGGTCACCCAGCTGGCTTCAGGGGGAGGGTGGAATTGAACCTGATAATCCCAGGTAAGACTCCAGCTCCCTAACCACTAGACCAAACTGGTTAGATAAGGGAAAAACTTTAGAAAGGAGCTTGTTTGGAGTTTGAAGAGCAGAAACCAAGGCCCTAAGTTGCCCATTCCCACTCTGCATTGAACTTAGGAACACAGTATCTTTGTCAGTCTTGCACGCTCTTTAGATCACTTTTGGGTGAATTGTATGTTCATATGAATGCTGTGTTCAGACTAGAGATGTGCACGAATTCGATCAAATGTGTACATTCAAATTAGAATAGAGTGTCTACACATCCAAATTTAAATATTTGAACAAATTTCAAGTGTTCTGAAACATTCGTTTGATTGATACATATCTGTACACATTTTCGCTGATAGTATGGGATGAAAACAGGATGCATATGGGATAAAATGGGATGCGTACGAATGTTGTCAATGACATTCGTATCTAACCTTCGAACGAATAGATTTGAATGTATTCTATTTGAATTGGATTTTGTTGCATTCAGATTCAAATGTGTTGAATCGAATCGAATGGATATTCAATTTGAGTTCGAATGCAGAAGACATCCCTAGTTCAGACAAAAGGGGTGCCTCAGAGAGACCATGTGTGGCCCTCACGTTCTCAGTCCTTCTCTAATCCACCTTTTCTAGCACAGGATGTTCAGGGGAGGAGCAGGCTGGTTGTGAACAACCTCAGAGATGCTTTTTTGCTGTGTCTGATCACAGCCTGAGATAAGGATGCATTACTTATGTCGGTGCTGTGCATGGACATCTTTTCCTTCGGCTGCTTCATTGGAAACCTTTTAAGCAATGCAATTTGTAATGAAAGTGCTACTGTCTTGCATTACCAAATGCACAGCTTCAGATCTTTGGTGCCCTCTTCAGTGGTTGCCTGGCAACCATTAAGCCACACTGAACCTTCCAGACATACATTGATAGAAAACCTTATCCCCAATGTCAATGTCTGTTTATTAAATTCTTTCTGAAATCCTACCGTTCCAGAATCTCTTCTGCCTGAACATTAATCAGAAGTTCTAGTCATTAGGAGTTTTTAGGCGTTCTTTTATGCTTGGTTAAATAAAATGTGTATCAACATATGGTTAAGGTAGAGTACAGCATGTGGTCACTTCTAGAACCAAAATCCCACAGGCATGGCAAAAGACCGGATGCTGAGTAATGGATCCAGATTCCTGAAATAAATTTAACAAGATTAACCATTTTAATTTCTCAGAGTAAAAATAGCAAGCACTGTGTAGCCTTACGTTATTCTGTGATGTTTTACTTTGGCCGTGATTACTTTTCACTCTTATTGCTGTTGCTATAGATATGAATATATGTTTTACAAGAAGATGCACCTGAGATCAAGTGGAACAGAGCCTTCCAAAGTTCCTTCCTTTGGGCCCATCCACATGCTAAAGATAATCCAAAAGGACTCTGTGTCTGCCTTGGGAGCGTCCGCATACAAAGCCCTAATACATGTCACATGGGAGTCAATATGTGTTTAAAAAAACCCCACTTCACAAGTGTATTGCATGCGAAATAAGGGGCTAACACGTATTGTCCTGGTGCTATGCGGACACTCCCAGAGGGGTTGAATGGGAAAATTACCTCGCTCTCTCTCTCACTTTCCAGTAACGTTACCTCCATTTACATTGCTGGGAAGGCAACAAGTTTGTGCTGAAGCAGATGAACTGTCATGCAAATGTGTGCACATTTGCGTGACAGTTCATCTGCTTCAGCACAAATTTGTTGCCTTCCCAGCAGTGTAAATAGAGGTAACGTTACTGGCAGAGCAAGGGAACAAGCGAGTGAGGTTATTTCCCCATTCATCCCCTCCTTGTCCATGGCCGGCAGGGGAGGAGAGGATGAACGGGAAAAACAACCTTGTTCGCTCGCTCTGCTGGTGGGCAGATGAGGGGATACTGCTGCCGCCGCTGCGGTCATTCCATAGGGAAAGGCAGTTACGGTTTGGATCCATATTGCCCCAAACCACATGGGGACACTTTATTTTGCTTTACAACACAGATTCTTGTCACACGTGTCCAAATTGCATCAGCTGGCTTGCATAGAGACATGCAAAAACCCTCATTGTATTCCTGTTTGGATGCTTCTAAGGCTAAACACCCCTCTCAAGCCTTTTGTTTCCTAAATGCTTTGTTTTAGCTGTAATCCTGTCTTTGGCTCCTCAGTCATTTTCTCAAATGGCTCTTTTTTTTTCATTGTAGGTCAATGATTCAATATTACAAGCTTATCAGAAGGATTGGGAGCATTTACCATTCCCACATTATTTTGCAGATGGTGATGAGAAGCTTCCTGATGAACCATATGACGAGGATGTCTTCCAATGCACAGAGGCTTCCATTACATTTGCTTAGCTGCCACCAGCATGTAGAATGGGTTATTTTTCCATGATACGTACCAGCCTAAAGCCATAAAATGAGAAGTCCGCCAATTTCTGTCCTGTGATACCATCAGTCTGTTCAGACAACCCTAAACAACTGATTACTTTTTCCAACACTCTGTATATAGCAGCAGACTTCAAAAGAAGATGAAGAGAAAAGAAATATTGCCAATGGTAATTTAGATTTGATATATTAAAGAACACATTTTCAAAAAAAATGTGTTCTGATATTATATGCTTGTTTTGAATTATTGCTAAAAGGCTTGCCATTGTTGAACATCACAGGAAAATGTTTCACTGGCTGCACATCACTCTAAGCCATGGTTTTATACATGTGGTAATGTGTGAACCAATGCAAACTTATACCTCATGTTTCCCAGTTCTGTTGTACTTTTCCATGGCCGAATGAAACAGTTCTTAAAAATCTCTTCTAAGCTTGTGGTAAAGTGTAACTTCATTTGATGTTTAAAAGATCAGCTAATTTCAGAAACAACGACTTTTGAAGTACGGTTTAATTGCAGTTGTTGTTCTAGAGGGTATAAAAACACATTGTTAAAAAAAAAGGCAAATACAATCTGTGATAGTTTGTTCCTCTTTGCCCAAGTTATGGTTTTTCAAGATATTCAAGCACAATCTCTCATTTCTTCACATAACCATCATTCAACATATGCTGCAGACCTATTTAAAAAAAAAAAGAATCAGTATTTTAAATCCATATGAATGTCAGTGAACATAGGTTATACAGGTATTGGCATACACTTGGGAAAAGTTGATTAAATGCAATGGTTTTCTCCTAAAGTTTCTATCACTTCTATATTCTGTTTTAAAGAACTCTTGCAGCACTACAGGCAGTGGCTTGAAATACAGATGATTCCTTTTCCGCCATGCTCTTAAGAATCCTTGAAGACATCTGACCAGCCTTTGTGGGAAACAAGATGATGCCAGAATGCATTCTGCTCTTTAGTTTAGAAGTACCTTAGAACATATAGGCCGTGTCTTCACGGTAACCTTATCTCGGATTCAAAACGTTTTCAATCCTCGGAGTCTGCATGGCAGTTTGGCTTAACACACTTTCTCCATGTTAAACCACCCCAAAGCGTGGTGAATCTCAATCCTGATTTCAACAGGTCTCACTCTGGATCCTGTGCTTGAAATGTTTTACATTTTTTACTGTGGGGACCCTACCATGTTAAGGGATGAGAATCCATGTTTAGGGTTTCCCTCCCCCAATAGCTTGCTTCCAAAGATAGTGATTTCATTGAAAAAATCCACCCTCAAAACAGCCACTATAAAAATCCAGTCCTTAAAGCTACACTGTAGCGATGTAGCCTCTTCACACCTTAATAACAATGTTGCAGTTTTGTGCAATTCTAGCTCTTTGAAAGTTCTGACCTTTAAAAAAGGGAAAGGAAAGGAAAGCCCTGGAGTTTCTGTTTTAAAGGCTTTGGCTGTGAAGGGGGTTTGAGTTGCTGCTGCTGCTGCTGTGTGCCCTGGGAAATAGGGAGAGGAGGGCAAAGAATCGCTGGCTGCTGGTGCCATTTTTCCTCCATCCAGACAAGGCAGCCACCCAGCTAGGCTCCGTGAAGGGGTCTGTTATGGGTGGTGCGTTCACACCAGGAGGAAGAGGACAGGGCAGCCCCGAAAAGCGGCTTTTAAAAGGTAGCCACTGGAGTCCCCCCTTGAGTCACATACGTCCTCAGAATCCAGATTGAACACGATTAAGCTGAAAGTAATGGGAACAGGCAAATTCGCGTTTGCATCCGGTTCTGTTATCTTGGTTTAGAGAAAGCGAAATAAGGTTGCCGTGAAGACATGGCCATAATGTTCATCCACATGTTATTATATTGCTGAGCTGAGGAGAAAGCTATCCTGGGAGTTTCATTTTTAAGCCATTGCTCTTTCTGGAACTACAGCAGAGCTTCCAAGGAATCCCAATACACAGCTTCATAATCCAATGTTATACAGCAAACATGATCACACCTGTTGAGTGTTCTTTACTTTACTTCCCACCTCCACCTCCTAGTTTTGTGGAACATAGAGAAGCATTAATGTCCTTAAACAGAGGCAGGATCCACACTGTTCCTTTATGGCACATTCAGGGTGCTAAAGAACCGTGGCGCCCCCATTGCCAGAACTACTTAAATGGGCTTAAGAAACTCTAGAGACATTTCCGTAACCACACTAACAAGTGTACTAAGGCCATCCATTTGCAAATCAGTGCAGGGGCCCTGCCCACTGCTGGTACACTGTCTGCACAGGATGGAATTGAGCAGTTCAAATTGAGAAGCTTCTTATCTTTGTGCATGTGTTGAATGTCAGAACACATAATTAAACTGAATGTGTTGAACGTGTAAAAGCATATCAGAGAAATAAATAAAGGGGCTATCCAAACAATAGATCAAGAAAGTGTCTGTCGTATGTTGCAGCACATAATTAATGAAATTTTGGAAAAGCTGCATGTCAAATGGACAACTCAAAGGGCATGGTGAGATATTCATAGAAGAACATGGCTTGTGCTGAACATGGCTGTGGAGCTGACACAAGCCAAGGAACTTTATTTAACACAGCATGGACATCAGTTCCTAGAGTTGCCAAAAGTACTATACTGTTCTTGCTTTCAGCGTCCCTTAGAAAAACAAAAAACATTTAGCAAGAAGGTACTATACGAGTTGACGATCCCAGTCAACTTCTAAGATTTCTGTCTCAAGTACACAAGTTGTTCCGTGCTTCAAGAGCTAACACATTATGTACAGTGAATTACACCTCTTTTCTCCTAAATTTCCCTAGCAACAAGAACGAGGAACTAATTACTTTATAAATAGTTTTCAAGTTTGCTTGTTTGGTGTTCAGCTAAAATGCCTCAGCTGATAACTCCTTGCTTTCCTGAATTATCTAAAGATTGTTTTTCCTCCTGCAGATGCACTAGTGCATTTCTTAATTTTCGAATATGTGCTTTGAACTGGGTTTGTCTGTATGCTTTGTAGTGACCACTCTTGTCAAAACTATTTTTTAAAATGTACATTCCTAACTAATTTCACAGGAACACACTTCAAAATCCTTATTTATAATCCCCACCACACAAATGCATATTTAGTGTTTTGTCACTATATACCTAAATTTCTAATGGGAAAAGCTCCATACCATTTGGTCCCACGGTTATTTTAGAATGTTAGTGTTAATTGCAAAGTATTTTGTAGGCTTGTTGCAGACTTGCAAGTATACTTAGACACACACACAACTTTGACTAAGGAACTACCTTTTAAATTTTTCATTTTGAGTGCTATCATAGCTTACACATATCCATTAGGACGGTGATGGATTTGTCTGTCAGGTTACAACCAAATAAAACATACACAGTTGATCACTTGAAAATTGAAGTTCAGCTGTTAATATATTTATGGGTTTGCTTCCCCAGCAACAAGCAAGAGGTTCTAGTCTTAGCCTACCAGATGTGTGATTTGGGGGATCCTGAGAAAATTCTCTGCCTACTCTGCTAAATCTCCTCTTTCCACTGTCCTTGTATTTTGGTTTTTGAGGCCAACTATGTAAAACAGTGTATAAAAATAGTAAATGCAAGATAGAAATATGGGGATAATAGATCTGGGTCAGTTGAAATATACTTCCCATTGTGCTTAGACTGAGAACTTTAGACAAGTTATGAGAAAAGGAGATTCAACATGAATGGGTATCATGGGACTTTTCACTGCTGTTAGCCAATATATTTCCCTTCCCTTCATCCTCTGGAAAAGTCAAGAGCATAAGGAATTTCTTTGTTCTCTTCTTCTGTCTCCTCATGAATCTAGTCTGCATCAAATTATGGTTGGCACCCCTCAATGCTTTGACAGTTTGCTTTGAATGTTGCCCGTGCCTGGCAATCTGTTGACTGCTCACATCTGTGCTTCTCTAGCAGATCTTTGGTGGGGGGCATATATAATTCTTCACGTTTCCAGGCACATTATTGACAGACAAAATTCTGAAAGCCCTTAATGACCTAATTAAAAGCTTCCACAAAAGCTTGAGATTTTGTTCTTCTATTCCTTTCCTGTTAACTGGCACTTGCATCTTTGGAGTTTGATTTTATGCCACAAAATAGAGAGCAACAATTCACAGTCCTAGGACTGGCCATTTTCACTACAGGCAATATAAACTAAACAGTTATTTGAGATGTAGGGTGCTTCCACACATGCCCTTAAACACCCATTAAGGACACATGTGGAAGCACATATCCGCACAGCGGCACTTTTTAAATCCGCTTTTAGTACGGAGCATCCGCACAGTAACACCCATTAAGCACACATGTGGGAAACCGTGTCCGCACAGCAGCACCCATTAAGTATGGAATGGGTGGACCGCGTCCACACAGCGGTACCCATTAGAGAGAGAAAGGGGCGTCCGCGTCCGCACCTGTCTCTAATGTGTGCTTAATGGGTGTTTAAAAAGCACCACATATAATGTGGCCTTAAAGAGTGTTTCACTGTGAAAACGCATCCATTTAGGATGTGTCCACACAGTGAAACTATGCCTACCCGGGGCCCTCCCCTGGCCCGCCATGATTGGCTCCTAGGAGCCAAGCATGGCGAGCCAGGGGACTCTGCTGTTGGGGGCTCACCCTTGCCCCAGAAGCAGATCGCCGCTTCTGGAGCCAGGGGGAGCTTCTCCAAACCCCCCCTCCCTAGCCCCCCCAGGGGAGAGCCTGAGTGATCACCTCCTTACCTCTTTGGCTTTACCCTGATTCTGCCCGGGGAATCCCAGGAGGCTGCACGCCTGTGTGTTGCACGCCTCCTGACTGGTCAGGGCTGCTTCTATTAGATACGGATCTACCTCTGTAAATCCGGATCTACCCTGCATCCGGATTTAGTAAATCCGGATGTATTCTAAACCGGGTTTACTAAATCCAGATGAGGTAGATCCAGATTTATATAGGTAAATGCGGAAGCACCCGTAGTGGCTGTAGTGCTGAACTAGTGTTTGGAAGACTAAAGAGCTTCAGTTGGCAGCAGGGGGCAGTTTGCTTTTCTTGGGCACTTTCAATTTAACCTTCTTCATTAGTTGATTATTACAATCAATGTGAAAGGGAGTTAAGTTTTCCATTGCAGTTTCCTTCAAATATAGAAAAGATATATAAATGCAATAAATCCAAAGTCTTGTTCCTAAGTGGTCTGGAACAGCAGTATTTGCATGATGGAGTAGGCCTCTGAGGACTTCAAATGGCTAGGAATGAAAGTTCCTAGACTTGAAGTCCCTGGAGAAACTATGTCAGTTGATGTGCCGTCAGAAAACAGAAAGTGGAAAACCATAGACTGGGAAACAGAAACCTGTTTGATCAGCAATCCAGATCAAGTGACCACTGATCTGAATTATGTTCCATCCTATGTGGATGGAACATACCAGTGGCGGGCTGGGCCTCCTTTGGCATTGTCAACTGGCCCAAGGAAAAGTGCAGGAAGGCCCATAGCTAAATTCAGCTGCAATAGTGCCTCAACATATATTTGGCAAGGTGGAAACAGTTAGTGATGCAATTCTTTTCCTGTTCTATCTGTCATTAATTGTTTTCCCATCAGGTTCATGAATTAACTGCAGAACAATGAATTTTATTAAATTCAGCACAGGTTCCAGGCAGCTGGCATTTCAGTAAGCTCGTACAGCAGTGAAATGTACACACACTGTAAAGGAAATGTGCTGATATTTATTATTAATAAAGTTGGAAAGGTCATGAACACAAGCCCTTGGGTCAATAAGGGTAATCCAATTCCCTGTACTGCAGTAGAAAATAGCTAGTGTAGCATACTGATTTCAAAGAAGTTTGCAGGGTGTTAAAGGCATTCTCCAACTGTACAAAAACACAGTGTTTTTCAAAGTATTTTGATGCATCAGAGTGCCAGCTTTCTGGGCTTTTAAAAAACATGACAGTGTTTTTAAAATATCATTAAAGACTGTATCATTAAGTCCTCTGCTTCATCAAGCATCTCTGGCTAAGCTTGTTAACTGGATTGTGTCAAGTCCCTAAAGTATCTACCCTGGGGAGAAAGAAGTTTGTGATTGAAAAATTCAGTTGCATCTGTATGGTATCATACAATGGCCGCATTTTCAAGAAGAGCTTAACCTTCATTAGGATATGTAAAGCAACTTTATATCCCAGCTGAGTAAAATGTAGACATATTTACTTTTGCATGAGCTTTCAAAAATATTATGAAGTATAGTTTTATGGTTTGGTGGAGGGAGGGGAGAAATATCACTGTAGATATCAGGGCAATTCTATATATTGTTTCCAAGCAGGTACTAAAAATAAAACGCCACTATTTGCAAATTGCATAGCTCTTCACCTGCACTGATGAGGTTTTGCAGAGGACTGAAATTGGGGAAGTTTGCACTTCCTGTTCTGTCCAGGGCACAGGAAAGATGAATGTGCCACATTCCTCCACTCATCCACAGAGTTTCCTGAAATGTAGGTGCCACCATCTTGTCTCCAAATGCTGGCACCACTGAAGGTGTGGTCATCATCATCATCATCTTCATCATCATCTTCATCATCACCAGAACAACAGTGACACGCTGCACATGCTTACCGCTGTCAGTACATCATGTGACACACCAGTGCATGTGCATGGTGCATCACATGCACCTCTGTGCCTCACAGAGGTCTGGACAAGCTCACCGGAGGATGCAACTGGATGCCAAAGGATGCAGTTAAGTCTGAATGCACTCCTGAATAGAATTTGCTGTTTCTGAGTTGGAAATGGATCCTTCCAGTGCAGATGCTCCACCTGGGAGCCCACTGGAAGCAAACTACAGGGCCAAGTTCAGAAAGCCCCACTGTGGGAAGTGTTACAGCAGCACAGTGTGCCTCGGAAAGCAGAGCATTGCCAGTTTGATCCTCAGTCTCTCCTCAGAAGTAAGGAATGGCAAACTACTGCTGTATCGCTGCCAAGGAAACTGGATAGAGGTGCCCATGGATATACCTTTTCACCCAACCAGAAATCAGCCACAACAACAACAAAAATAATAATAGGAAGATAGCTACTCCCTACTAGGCTGGGCTGTATATTTCAGCATGCTCACCTGGCTCCCTGGATATACTTCCTCAGTTTGTATACACTGGCAGTTCAAACAAACAAAATCACGTGTTTGGGCTTTGGAAAAAGTGTTGGGTTTTCATTAGCTTCAAAGTTTAACCTCCAGTATGATGCCATGTTTTTAAGAGGTAAAGAAAGAAGGCAGCCACTCCCAGTTCAAGCACTGAGGGCTGTTCTGCACTTGCCAGCTTGCTCTGGATCAGCTGATCAGGATCAATAGAACCCTTTGATCTGGATCATGGCAAGGCTTAGACCAGAACAATCCAGGGCCTCTCCAGTCCACATCAGCATGGGAATAAAGGAGGTCCAGAAGAAGGCTATGGAGTCATCTGATCCACATTTAAGGTAAGTGTAGGAAGGTGAAGGTCCCAAGACAGCTCCAGAGGGACACCAGAAGCGGAACAGAAAAAGAGCTTCTGAATGGGTTTTTCACATATTGTTTTGGAATTTTTCTTTCTCAGGATCAGGAGGGCTTCCCCTGGATACATGCAAAGACGGAACTGTTGAAACAAAGAAGGCTGACTTCTTATACACAACAAATTGAAATATTTCTTCTTCTTCTTCTCCTTCTCCTCCTCCTCTCAAGCACCTGCATCTCCATGGAAAGTCCAAACTACGGTTTGAGATCTGTGTATTCAAAGGGCCTGGCTATACCTGAATTTCAATCTACATTCAACAAAGCTGCTGAGTGTGAGAATGCAGTAGCAAATCATTTCCCTTTCACCGTAAAACATCTCTCATGTTTAGATAAGGTGGTAAGAAAAAGGCTAGGAATTTTGCTGATGTGTCTCTCACTCGGATGGTGAAGTGAATATGGAACACATCTGAAAAAAGAATGACTTTTGTAGGATCTGCACAGGAAGAGGAAGGGCAATTGTTTCTCTTAAAGCTGTAGCGTGCTCTCTGCCTGCTCCTGGGTGTCCTCACTTGTCAAAATCACACCAAGGGAATCTCCAGGCACAAGTTTGATGGACAGAGGAGGCTTTCCTTCCCCTTCATCCAGATCAGCTGCAATTTTGAGATGTGACTCACTGAAAGGAGTCCTCCACTCTCAAAATTACTTATGATCCTGCTGTGTAGTGGGAAAAGCCCCTTCCATCCACCCAGCAAAATCATGGCTTGGGATGTCCTTGCAGTGACCATGACAGGCAGGGAGAAGGGCTTCCCCTGCTCTCATAATCAAAGCTGAGGAGTTCAAGGCTTTAACGCTGAAGGGGAGGGGTCGAATACACAAACACTGTCAAGGGGACCACTAGGTCCTTTTAAGCCGTCATCACTGAGAGCTGTTTGAAGAGTTATCAGAGGTCTTAGAAGCATCATAATGGTGCTTGTGGCATGATAGAGCACACTGTTTGTGCAGATTCTGTGCCCTGCCTCCAAACTGAATGTGCAACAAGGGGGCATCGTGGTGCAGACAGTGCACATTCTAGGCACCATCATGGCACTCCATGCAGACCAGAGAGGGAGTGGTGTCTCTCTGACTTTCAAGTGGGACATAGCCAAAGATACTTCAACCAATCACATCAGTCTTTAGGTTTTCACTTATACTTCTTTAGGTCACCATCCTTGTGAATTTTAAGCACATTTCAGGCACCTTTTTGTATATTCCTCTCACAGATTTATATCATGCAGAACCTCATTTTCCCTTGAGTTTGTTTCTCCCTCACACACAATTCTTGCCCCATCCCCAGTTTTCTGAGCAACCACAAAATGTTTTCTTTTCTTTCCTTCAACTGCTCAGTTCCTTTGGGCTTACCTTTCTACCTGTCACAAATGCCTTTCCCTATGTCCATAACCAGCTTTCCACCTGCTTTCTGCTAGAGGAGAAGCATTATCCTTCCTGCTTGTCAGACACACTGGTCGACCCCCTCAGCCCTGCTGCTTTCCCTCACGGCATGTGGGAATTATACCTGTCTGCTTCAGTTTGTTCTGCCCTACTGATTCACAGCTTGGATTTATACCCTCAGGGTCAGACTTATTACACCATTTACATTGACATGTACCTGATGTCATAGTTGTGGTGAATGATTCTGACTCCAGCCTGAGGTAAACAAGGGCCAGAGATGGCCGCTCAAGTCAAGCAATGCAGCAGTGATGGCACCGTGTGCTGTCATTGTGAGGAGACTCTTATAAAGCATTGTGTTCATAAAAGCATCATAAAATGTGATAATGTTTAAAAACATAAATTAAAAAAACTACAGTAAAAAGGAAGAAAAGATGTTGAACAGAAATACCAGATGACCTTGGTTAAAAAGACATCCAGGAGAATCTTCTCTTCAGTTTCTAATTTTCAGATTGTTTGAATTATTAAGCGTTCCCCTCTTTTATTAACCTCTAGCTGATTAGGGTTATGATAGCATCAATTGGTGCCAAACCGAAGTCCCCAAATTGAGTGAGCACAATTCAGAGTAACAAATTGCTTGTGTGAAAGCAAGTCTCTTTCACATTAATTAATCTTGCAAGGAAATATCAGTTGCAGCTAAAACAGAGAGAGAGGCAACACAAATGACCCATAAAGGCAAGCTGGGAGCCCACTCGCTAGCTTTCTGGATTTCTGTCTGGGGATTCACTAATGTGTTTAATCCACTATTTTTGGCATGATCAACTTTCATGTGGGTCTGCCCATCTTTTGGTGCCCTATATATCATTAGCACTTCCTGCTCCAACACCCAATAGTGCTTCCTTTTAGCTGTCTTATCCTCCATCCCACCAGTACAATAAAGTTCTATCTAACCTAGGGTCTCAAACTGCAACATTCCAGGATGATCCTGGACTACAATGCCCAGCATTCCATGCCATGGACACAGAAGAATGAGAGTGGAATGCTGTGGGTTGTAGTCCAGTAACATCTAGAGGACTGCAGTTTGTGGCCCCAATCTAGTACATCAGCGGAGTTGTCCAAACTGAGTTGTACCAGCAAAGCTATATGAGAAAAAGTTCTGGCAGACAAGCATGCAGAGATTCTTTTGGATACCTTGCTTTATGTAGATGCTCCTCCTTGTAGGGAGAAGAGATGGGGGTGAGCCAAAGTAAAATTTCTCAGTGATTTGTACCTTCTACAGTGGAGCTTCTTTTTCAGTATGGAATGGATCAGCAGCGTACCAAAATGGATTCTGTCTTGGCATAGGGTCAAGGCTTCTGCTGGTGATATCCCAATGCCTTTGAGAACTTTATAATCTTTAAATTTATATTCCAGGGTACACTGGCAAAAAAAAAAAAAAAAAAGCTCCCTAATTTAAGCAGCAATGGCACCACACATATTTTCATAGGGTCACTCCCTACATTATGAACATGTATTTAATGGTCATGAGAACTCTATTGTCAATATAACACAGAAATCATACTGTGGAGCAGGATAGCAAAGGCAACAAACATAGAAAAAGCCCAGTTCCTCCTTTTTTCTAGCATCTGACTGAGGTATCATCTACCACAATCATTCATAACCTGCTCCGCCTGGGGGAGGGGGATGGATCAGGTAAATGGCTGTGTGCCAGATACAGTCACCACCCACCCTAACATTGAGGACAACCTAATAATAATAATAATAACCCCACCCTGACAGCACCACAACAGCAAAATTTGCATAGGGCAGTCATTTGCTGAAACCTTACACCCATGCTTATGAAAATCTTGCAATTTCAGGCTGTATACAGGTCCTGCCACCTGTAAATGGGCCAACTTCCTGTCTCTAGCTGGCATGTAGACCCAAGGAACACAACTTCTGCAGGCAGGTTTCACTTGTAGAAACAATCTGACTGTTAATACAGGATAAAAATTGAGCCTTAGACCTTTGTCCTAGGCCCTATTTCCCGCATGCCAGATCAAACACAAGACACCCCATCCAGTCCTGAGTCACTAAAAAAATTCCTCACATCATTAGCTGGAAACATTAAACTCATCAAGGTGGGTCTTGGAGGACTAAATGGCCAGGTAGATAGGGATACTGGTAGATTCTACTGGCAGTTTGGGGGGCCCTGGATTAGAAAATGGAGGTATGCAGAAGAGCATGTGTCTCCTTGTTTTGATTTAGCAGGGAGACTCATTTCAGCAGCAGATCAAATCGCCCCTCTGAAATGAGTTCTCCCAGGGCTCCAAGGCCAGGAACGTGTCAGAACCCTCTCAGAAGGCTCTGAAGTTTGAATGAATTTCAGAATGACGAGGTGATCTGGCAGTTCACAAATGTTCCGAAGAATTTGTATGAATATCCAAAACTTTCGTATTCGTATGAATGTCAATGTACGAATGTCGTAACACTCAATTTGTATGCAAATGTCCGAATTTGTATGAATTCATACAAATATTGAATGTTATGAATATTCATGCACATCCCTACTCTAGATTTAGTTGCAAGTGAACTGGAAACAGGAAGGTGTGTCATGCCTTCCAGACCATGATCTGAATGCCCTCAGCAGTAATCATAGAAAAAATCTCAGGAGTTGATGGTTACAGAAAGGATATGTTGCTTTTGCATAGTGCAATGCCACGTACCCTAGATTAACCTAGTGCCTTTGATTGCACACAGGAAGCAGGGGGGATTCAGCTCTGCACCCAGATTTCATGATATTTAGAACCAGTATGAAACACTTGCCAGCACTTTGCTTAAGAAAGTTCCCATCTCCTTCTACTCTTTCAGAGTTTGACTTAACAGCAAGCTGAATCAATGCAGCATAAGTGGGTAGGGTTCAGTATAGCACTGAAGAGTCTCCATTTGCACAACCCACGTCCAACCACCAGTTTGGTCTAGTGGTTAGGGAGCCAGACTCTTATCTGAGAATACCAAGTTTGATTCCGCACTCCCCCATAAAGCCAGCTGGGTGACCTTGCACTAGTCAGAGTTCTAGGCTGAGCTCTCACAACCCCACCTACTTCACTGGGTGCTCTTTTGTGGGGAGAAGAACAGAAAGCTATGTCAGCCACTTTGAGTCCCCTTAAATGGGTGAGAAAAACAGGGTAGAAAAGCCAGCTCTTCTTCTTCTTCTATCAAAATTCAGATCCAAAATTCAGGCCAATCTGATTTGCCTTATTGTGTGGCCTAAGGACAGAAGATGTCCCTGTCTTATCCTTTGTCCTTGGAAGTCAAATGCTTTGAACTAACCCTGAAGATATAGAATGTGGGTGGGAATAGACCAGCACTTGTATTCATGGATCCACATGGGAAATCTGAAGTAGCAGAAATAGTTACAGAACTGTAATGCTTCTTGTAAAAATTGTGTCATTTGTCTAGTTTATGTCAACATCAGGCCTCAGCAATATCAGCGCCATCTACCTTTACATAATTAACTACATAAATCTGGCCTTCCTCTAGGCCATGGCAATATTTCACCCAAAATTCCTAAGTAAAATACTCTCAATAGTCTCTTCTCAGCTTCTGAATTTTAAACAAATCTTTGGAAGCTCATTATACTGTAGCAAAACACAGCTGGATGCAGTCTCTCCTATTCTGAGGCTATTGTAATAAAATTCTCAAAAGGAACCTAGTCTCCCTTCCTTTGCCTTAGAGACAATGCAGCCAGTTTCTGCATATTCTTTTTCAAGTGACGAAGAATCAAATGGAGAAGTGCAAAAAATAAGCAAATGTCATATACATTTGAATGTACCCATACAGAGATGGAACCTTTGCTGTCTCTGTACCAGAGAAATAACTGCTTACTTATATTATTTTTTTATGAGAATGGACCAAATGTTGCCAAGGTTTTAGCCTTCTGACATTTCTGTTCTTCACTTGAACTTGTTTAAGGACATCTTGGAATGGGGACATAATGGAAGAGGTGGGCAATGGAGAACTTTACGGTAGGCATGTAAACAAATGGGTTTTTTTGGCATTCGATTAATAAGAAATCAGATGTTAGAAAATCCATATTCATAAGTATAGATCCCCTTCAAATGTGGTACGATTCTATTCGATATGAATGTATTCATATGAATTTATACAAATATCTGATTCAAATGAATATATATCTGACATGACCGCTTACCTATCCAATGCATATCCGATATAGGTATCCTGTAACATATCCGCTCTGAAACATCAAATCCAACCTGAATCCACTTTTAATCCTCTCTTGATCCGTGTTGTATGCAATCTGGATCTGTTGCAGATGTGACTGGCGTAGCCGCTTTCCCATCTCCCCAGTTTAATGAATGTCCAAACCACTCGTACAAATGTCTGGATTCATACGAATGTTGGTGTATGAACATCCTAACATTGTATTTGTGTACAAATGCCTGAATTTGGATGAATAACGAATATTACAAATATTTGTGCACATTCCTACTTTCTGCTCAAACCCCAAGTGATGTCTGAATTCTTGCATGCATGTGCATGCGCACTCACGCACACAGGAAGCTTCCTGTTTCCTTTACAATTTTAGTTTGTTTTTAAAGCAAAAGCAAAAGACTTCTGATATATTGAGAACTTAAAAACATTAGAATCGGGCTGCCTCCAGATATTTTGAGTGATATTCCAGAGTAAAGATAGTCTGAAATAATCACTTGTTGCCCAGACAGACATCTGGGCAACAGTGTGGCGAAAGTGACATATTCTGCACTGGCATTTCAAAAAAAAAAAGGAGGACTACAAGCAATGGAATTAAACTGTAAAAAACTGCAAGGAAGTAGATACAAATCAGATTTTAGAAAAACTTTTTGACAATAAGGGAGTGGGTTGCCAAATGGAATTGGTGGGGCAGATAGGATGTGGCCTAATCCAGTTAGCATTGCACATGGGTGATGCTGTGCCATTTCTGCACTCTCCCTTCCCTCAGTATCCCAGAACAGAGCAGATGCTCCATACTGGGATAGGGAACCATTCGAAAGGGGCAAAATAGGGCCATTTGCACTGAGACAGCCAAAACCCCTGCTGGAATGGCTGGGGCAGTTCTTGAAGCCGGCACAGGCTTTTCAAACAACAGGAACAAGAGTTGTCATACCCACTTCTAGTAAGACTTCCTGTTGCGCCACCAAAATGCCACTCTGTGTGTTCACTAATCCACTAGCAGACTTCATTGTCAAAGTATATTGATAGACAGAGTTAGGGCACCATTTTGGCACCTTATCCAAGTCACTTTGCCCAGTGAAGATAAAGTATATTAAGGGGGGGGCAGGATGGAAGGAAGGCCCCTGGACTCCAGGTAAGCGTGGAAATGGTGCCAATGGGCCACTTCTGGTTGCCATTCTGACAGTCAGAATTGTGCCCCCTCCAGACCCCTTTTTAGAGGTTTGGCAGTAGAATGCATTCAACCCCACCAGGTGTTCTTGGAACACTGGGGCAGCAGGCACGCTCATACTGAAAGCAGATGGGATGAGGATAATGCTAGTTCATTGTCACCTTTACCATCATTTGTACCTGTTCTGACCCATGAACCCAACCAGCCATAATGGGCACCTGGCACCTCTGACTCAGGCAGCATCTCCACAAACAATATCAGGGCAGCCTGATGACTCCAGAAAAGAACCTTCTGCCACCCTGCCTCCATTTTTGGTGGCAGGAGGCACCTTCCTAGACATCACATGGGCTGTTTTCCAGTTTTCACAGACATACCTTCATTGCATGGCCATTTCTTCCTGCCCTATAGAAAAACATGCTTCCTCACTCTGAAATGGAGACCAAGAGGATGCCATGGATCAGGGCATGTGCAACCATCTGCCCAAAGCAATGATATGATGCCTCCACCAGAAGCGGAGATATGAGCTCAGAAAAATCTTTTTTAAAAAAAAAGAAGTAAGGGTTTTTAAGTTTTCTGATTTGGAGAATGGTCTAACAACAAAATGCTGGTCAACGCCTATTCCTCAAAAGCAGAGGTTCCCTTTTTTCTTTTTCTTTTTCTGCTTTTGCATTAGCCTTCCCCTTTGCTAACAATATTCAGACTCTCTAAGCAAGCTGTGGAAATCTGTCCTTCCCCCTTCCATAATGCTCTAGTTTGTGTGTTCAGTCTTTATTTTAAAAAAATCAATGTCTTAATGCTTCAGTTTGCTGTCAGAAAGCCAAGCAAAGAAGCATAGATTTTTTTTTTAAAAAAAATCCTGTCACCTATCCAACTAATCTATAGGCCTGCCAAAAGGTGATATCCTCTCTGAACAGCAAGTGATGTGAAGTGCAGTATTGAGAAAGATCCTTTCATTGTCTGAATACTATCAGCAAAATGTCTCTCTTCTTGTAACTAACACTTAACACTCCCACAGTAACAGAATACGATGCAATGCTTGAAGAGGGGAGAGCTGTTAAGTGTTAAGATGTAATTGTCCCTGACTGATTGCACTTTCTTCACAAAGTTGGTTCATTCCATGGCTTTAATGAGTTCCCAGAGCTTATGCTACCATTGGCAGTTGCTGGGTTCCTGTTGTTACTCCTTATCCTGCTGCTGAGTTCTCTTATGAGTACAAATATGCATGTTTAATGATGAATGAGTAAGAGGTTCTACATCGTTTAGAAGAGCAATCTGTATCTATTACTTAATAGGCAATTACTGTAGATGGCCCTCCCTACCAAAACAGAGTGCTGTAGTAGCAGTATTATTGGACTTGTAGAGTAACTGGAATCACAGAGTGCTGTGGGAGGAGAAAGAGTGATGGAAACAAAGATTTCGGAAGCTCTTTCCAATTAGGAGTCAACCAGACCGGGAAGCCTCTATTATGCATGATGGTGCAGTTTAAGGAAGACTCCACCCTTCCTAGTATGTTTCATCCATGCAGCATGGAGTGCAGACCAAACTAGGATGCCCAGAATGGTGCTGTGGACTGGTCTACTGGTTGAACTCTTTTTCAAGGTCTACCAGGGTACCAGGTGGGTGCATGAGGCATACCAGACTATGGAGGCAGGCAGATGGCACACTTTGATGATCCAGTGTACATTTGCCTTATTCTAGAATATATATCAGGATAGGGGTCTGCTAATGCTGACTATCGCAGGCCTCATCTTGGGTCTGCCATAGCCTGCACCAGGTATAATCTGTAACAAGGCCAAGTGCAGAAAGGGCCCTGGTGTGCCACCAAGATACCCCCATCTGGTACCTCAGAAAGCTAGGAACTTTCATTCATTCCTGACCTTCAGCGCATTCAGAGGAACCCCTCATCAACTCCAAATTTGGTATATGCTTCAGAGCTTGCTGGGGGTTGGTGTGGAACAGACCATCCCAATACAGACGGCCTTGAATCCATGTCAGAAGCAAGCAATCTCAGGTACAGGGTAACCGGCTCTGGTACAGGGTAACCAGCTCTGTACCAGAGTAGTTTAGATAAGTGTGACTATGGCCTTAGCAAAACAGCACCTTGGCTGCTTTACTCACTGAGCCAATAAAGCACCATGAAATCAGTAACAGGAGTGGTGGGACAAAGGAAGATAAAGGTCCCTGAGCTACTGAAGCCAGAGGGCTGCTCGCTCCTGCACAAGAGAAAGTGGGAAGAGGGGACAGCAAGGGAAATCCCTTGGCATCCACCCAAGCAAGGACTTGTGGAGAAGCTCAGAGCGCTCACACAGCTCCCACGGAACAGCACAGAGAAGCCCAGCACATTAACATTTGCACAAATATGAGTGCTTCAGAACATCTGTACGAATAGATCATACATTTGGTAAACTGGAGATACTATCAGATATGTATTGATACATACACATTCGTATAGGATACCTATCCAATATGTACCCGACACGTATGCATTGGTATAGGGTACATATATGATATGTATGCATTTGTATAGGATCCATATGCAGGATCTGTATCCAGGATATGGATGCGGGATCTATATCTAGGATATATATGCTTTTGTATTGGATATTCATACGAATTTGTATGAATACATTCATATCAAATAGAATCCTACCACATTTGAAGGGCATCTATTCGAACAAATATGAATTTTCTAACATTCGATTCATTACAAATTGAATGCCAAAAAAAAAACCCACTCCTAGCCCAAATCATTTATTCCTATGATTTCTCAAGCCATAAGATATAGCATCATCCAGTTCCTCCAAATGACATTGCTCCACCTGAGAGCACTGCCAGCTGTAGTGCGTTTTCACTAAAAGATCATTTTTTTTAAAAAAAAAAAGATGGCTGAAAAACGGATGATTCCAATATTCCGCGTCACTAGTTCGATCAGTCCAGGGCGGCCTTAGGTCTGGCTGCTATTAATAAACAAATAACACCATCTTACAATCTGAAAAAGCAATAGCTTAAAGATAATGAAGTTAATTGCTCTCTTGAACCCAGAATAAATGGCTGATGATGCTCAGAAGGTTGTGGATGGTTCATCAGTCATTGGGATGGAGAATTTAAACACTGCTTGCATTTATTACCACATAGCTTCATTCTGTGTATAGAACCCATAGTCAAGAAAATGTGCCATTCGTGTGTCTTCTTCTCTGGCTTAGTAACTTTAGTTTTTACTATAAAAGCATAAAATGATACCCTACTAGATTACCCTCTGTGCTAGAAATTACAATGATTTCAATGTTGTTTATAAATGTAAAGAACACTTTTGTAAAACAGTCACATAATTGCTACATCAAATGATAATCTTAAAAAAAAAAGCAACATGATTTTGCAATTATAATAGACAAGAGAGTGTTTTTTGTGGGGTGTTTTTTTTGTCTTATAACTGTTTTATTTGTGGACTTTCCAATAAAACAGAAATGAAATGGTGTGAGCACTGCAAGCAAAAGGTGGACTGAAGTAGGTTTCAAGGGAAGCTGTGAGCATAGACCTATTTGCATGAGGGCTGATGGAACGTGTGAAGGTCGCCCTGGGATGGAGCATTCGGTCCTCTGGGTTGGCAGTTCCGATGGGAACCACCCCAGCCCGTCCCAAGTTGTTGTGTAACATTCCGGGGGTAGAGCACTTAATAGTGCTCTGCACCCGGCCCAGGGCATTTGGTGCCATCCCAAAGCTGTTCAGGGGAGAGAGTGTTTGCACACTCCCACCCTGACAGCTGCAGGCCCTGCCCCAGGCCTGTCCAGATTGGGTCCGGTTGGAGCAAGGGGTGGGCAGGCCTGTCCAGTCCTTTCCCCAGGTTCCTGCGGGTTCTAGGGGACCAGATCAGTTCTAGGACCTGCAGGAACCACCACCACCCCCAGGCACCCCCCTTGGGCCAGGGACTACATGGGGATTGCGCGTGTGTGCGAGGCATTTACCTCATGCTCACAGGGGTCCCAAAATGGTGAGCCAAGCTTGCGACACTGTGCGTCTGCACGCGCCGGCCACTCTGCATGCACCGGCCAATCAGCTAGCCAATGACTAACTCAGGATCTTTCCCTCAGGATTCTATGGCCAACTTTCAGCTTCCTGTTTTTTAAAAAAATATATACATTATTAAGAATAATCTTCCTATTTTGCTCTATTTTCTAAAAAAAGCTCTACTGATTTTCTACCTAGTATTTATAAATGGAAACTGATGTGTAAATGTACAAGCCTCTCGTAAATGTACACAAGTTTAAACTGTAGGGAAACTGATACAGGGAGGGGAAAGGGTAAACACATCCATGCTGGGAAATAAAATTGACATTATAGCACTACACTGTCATCTAATCCCTCCTGAAAAACTCTGTGACATTTGTTGAGTGTGCATATGGGCACAATCAAGGCAATGCTGAGAACATTCCACAGGCTTTCAGCAATCACACCTGAAATGTGAAGGGTTTTTACAAGATGGATAGGAACACTTCTTGTTCTTCAAGATTTTGCTTTTTTGGTCCTTAATTCATCGGGGAAATTTCAAAGCACCTGTGCTTAATTTCAGTTCTCAGATGCAACCGCTAAGCAGAAAAACAGCATTGCTACATCTCTGCCTTGGCGCTTCCCTCCCTCCTCCCATTTTTGATGGACATATACACACACAAAATATCAGTTATTATTTAATTTCACTACAACCATCTTGTTTGCAGACTCATGTTGCCCCCTAACGGTTGGATTAGGGATGTGCACGAATGTGGTTTTTTGTATTTGATTCGTATCGAATACGAATGCAAGAAAATTTGCATTCATTCAAATAGATCTCCTTCGAATGTGATAGGATCCATATTCAAAACGAATATTCAATACAATAAGAATCCCATACAAAAGCATACAAATAGCATGTAAATCCCACACAAAGCTTCACGTGTATGTATCAAAACATTCTATTTGAATTTGAATGTCAATCTTTTCAGAGGACCGGACCTGACTTAGTTTCCTCCCTTCACCTGGTTCCTGGTGATGACTTCCCTTCCTACCCAGTACATGTCCCCATAGGCGGCAAGCCCTGGGGCCAGTCTTGCGAAGGATGTGGCCTTTGCCCATTGTCTGTCTTCCTCTTCCTTGCCTGGATGAACCGAGCAACAAGATAGTCACCATCCGCTCTAGAGCTTGGGGGGGGGAGTGAGGCATAGGGGGCAGAGCTTTGATTTGAATTGAATTTGAATGTCTGAATCTGGCCAAATTCGTACAGATTTAGAATGTTACGAATATTTGTGCACATCCCTAGATTGGATCATAACTATCATATCTTTAAAGGCTGGAAATCAGTGTTTATTTTGGACCACAATTCTCATCAGGGACAATCAACATGGATATGCTGCCTAGGACTGATGCGGATAATTCCTCAAAGTATCTAGAGGGCACCATGTTGGCAAAAACTACAAAAGATTATAATTTCTGGAGTGAGTAACTAAAAAAAGTAAACAATTCTAAATATCTGGTTGTTTAGACATTGTATAAGTATACTGCTGTTCCATTAGCACATTAGATTGTTCATTGATTATGCATATGTATTTATTTATTGTATAAGAAAATTAATTAATAATGATAATAAAAAAGAATTACCTCGATTTTTGTAAAACAGTTATGGAAAACCTAACAAAGGCAAGATTCTTGCCATGGTGGGTTTTGCCATTCTTAAAAGCATGAGGTGTGCTATTCACATGCTGCCCACCTGATCATAGCTCCACGAATGTCAAAGCCAGGAAACTTGCATTCCCTGACTTCAGTGTTTCTTCCTGAGACCATTTGCAAAGGAACAGGAAGTAGACCTGGAAGACGGCCATTTTCTGTGCCCTTGAACAGAGAAGTGGTTTGGGGAAGTAGCTCAAAGGTAGGTCTGTGTGATGGCAGTAGTGGAAGACACCTTCTTGCTGAACTGTACACGGAAAGTTACATGCCAAAGTTGCGAGGACATGGAGTGAAAAGGGTAGTCCTTTGTCACCCAGGGCTGGGGCAGCCAAACTTCTATGCTCTGTGCACAGTTTACCACCCTGAAAGTATGCATGGCCTAGAGAGTGGGAAATCCAACTCTCCAGGTACTCTGTTCACTAAATCGACCTCTGGTCAATGCTTGTTGCAGTGCACTAGCCTAAAGAGTATTGCTGCCACTTTTACAGTTCCTAAAGGTGGCATTCTGCCCACAGTTTGGTTCTGGCAACCTCAAAAGGCTGCAGTGTAACCTCAGAGGTGTGGACTGGCTTTTTTGGTCCACAAAGAGATAGGGACACCTTGCTTACCATAAGATGCCCCATTGGCAGCTCATGTGGAAGAAGTCTAAGATGTTGCTATCAGGATAGTGCGGTATTTGAGGTCTTCTCTCAAATACAGCCTTGTTTGTTTTTTTAATCTACAGGGAACCAAGGAACAGGATTATGATGGAGGATTTTCACCTGTCTTGCAGAGTATGCACAGCAGTACAATTGTGTGACTTTTAGCTCAAAGGTCACCTGACACAGGTCCTTAAATTTCAAAATATGGAACACAGAACTTATTAGGATAATAGAAATTTATTTGAAAAATGAATGCTTGGAATAGGAAAGCCTTTGTCTTACCTATGTTGTAAGGAGAAGAAACAAAAACTAAAAATTAAGGATGTGAGATACACTTAGGACCATGGGTCTACCAATCAAAGTCCAGTAGAGACCAAGAGGAAGAAAGAATAAATCTCTTAGGCTGCATCCCCAAAAGATTTATTTGCCTCTCTAGTGTCCCTCTACTGTCACTCTATTCAAGCGAACTTTAAAAGTGCCCTGCACTTCCAGAATAAGCGTCCGCATGAGGCTCAGCAAAACGCGCATTTAAAATGCACCTTCCATCCCCACGGAAGCGTGTTTTCTTTCCCTGCATCTTTTTCTCCCCACCCCCTCTCTTGTTCAAAGGAAAAATAGCCATCGGTTCTCTGTTTGTCTTCCCGTCCCAGCTGCAGCCCTCAGCCGGGCAATCCTTTGCTCATTCACTCTTAGCCCTTTCACAGAACACTGTCAAAATCCACCCGGTAGAGCAGCAGTGACTTTAAATACACCCACTTCACGCCTGATAACAATGTTGCAATCCATCCACTTCACACCTGATAACACTTCACGCCTGATAACAATGTTGCAATTCTCTGCAATTCTGACTCTTTGAAAGTTCTGTGCTTTAGAAAGGGAAGGAAGGGAAGCTGCTGCGGTTATGGCTGTGTGTGCAGGCAGCAATCCCTGCCTCTTTTGCCACGGAGCGTCCCCAAGGTAAATGCTGCGAGGAAAACCTGCGACTTCCAAAAAGAGCGATGAAAGTCTTCTTTAAAGGGCACATATTTTGTCGTGGGTTTTCCTGCTTTTGTAGCACTGGAAGCTCATTAAAAACCCTGGCACGGGGGCGCTCAGAGGCAATAGAAGATTTTTAGCACACTTTAAATTGCTTGGGTATGCACCCTTATTGACTATACTCCTATCTCCTCAGTTTTCAGGAGGATAGAACATACAAAAGAGCTAAGTATTTCTGATGAGTTTCTTCAACAGGGCATGGTGATAAGGGGCCAGTAGAACGAAGGCATGCAAAGAAGAAACAGCCCTGGGGAGAAAGCAAGAAGGATAGTTCTGAACCTGATAGATGGGAGAATGGCATTGCACCAAGAGTCCTGCTGGAAATTTCTGCCTTCTTGCCCAAGGTCCTCTGATTATATGGTAGAATCATTCCACTCAGCCAAAAATGTACCATCTGATGCATATAGGAAGATGCCACACTGTGCAGGCTTTTGCTTTAATTGTTTTCCGTTTGTGGCTGAGCTGATTGTTCATTATATTTTGCAGAGGATATAAAAAGGGAAAAAAATTAAATGAGCTTGTTTGAGTGATTCCTGTGTCATAAAACTAACTGCTGTTTGTTTCCCCTTCAGTTCTTCCTTCACTAATTTTCTGTCAATTATATTTTGAAGTCAACAACAATTAGAAACAGACCTTGTCCACTTGCCCTTGAAAGATCCTTCCAAAGCTAGAATCCAGAGTGGTTCTGAATGCTCTAGGGCCCTGGTCACACCTGTATGAGACAGAACGTCCAATTCATAATTTGACTCAGCATCTCACACACCCTAGTCCCAAGTGGATTATTATGTGTTTAAACTGAAGAGGGTATGCAGTAAGAAACCCTTGCTCCTGTTAGCTGAGTGCAGAATTCGTTGCAGCAAATAAGACACATGAAGGTAGTCAAATCTAAGAGCCCAAATGGCATATTCAGAAGAAAGACCTCAAGCTAAATAGTAGGGAGGCAAGTTGATGTTTCTGTAGAATTAGGCTGCATCCCCACTACAGAATTAATTCCGAATTTAAATAAGTTTCTTCTGAATCAGCAGTGAAGTCAGATTTTTTGTGTTTCCATTGTTAACCTATAATGCAGACTCACTCTCCATTCTTGAGTGTCTGGCAGGTGGAGAAACTCCTTGGCAGCACTTTTCATTCCCTGCCTATTCCCACCTCCCTCCATCTTGTATATACTTTTTTCCCATTCCCCCCCTTCCATGCTAGCAGCTGCCTCCTGTTGATCTCTAAGCTTTCTTCCAGTCTGCCTCAATCACTTCAGCAAGGAGCTTCACAGCTCTGCTGCTGTCACTGAAACTGTGGTTCAGGGTGCACTGTACTTTGAAGGTCCTCTACACACCCTCAAGACCCTTCAATGGGAGGCCAGGGCTACGTTGATAACTTCAGCGCCCCTCCAGTGCCCCTTGAGTGGCCTGTGGAGACATGACTATAGTCTTTCCTTGTCATTAATGTGTTTTTAAACTGTATCTGAAGGAGAGAACAAGTTTCTAGGAGCTGCTTACTACATCCAGATCTCTTCTGCATATCCAGCTCCCCAAACTTGCAAAGTGTTGTAAGTTCATGGAAATTGAAAGAAGATAATGGAATCTAAATGTGTTTATCAAATGTGGGTCCAGGTGAAGAAGACCACCTTTATATGCATGTTACCAATGGCGAGAGGGAATTCAAGCTCTCTCAGATGTATCTGTGGTGTTTCATGACCCTTCAAGCACCTCTATTGCACTGGGATGGAAAGCTGTGCCCCAGAGATTTGGTCTTTAGTAAGGATGTGCATGAATGGTTTTTTTTTTGTTTTTTTTGCATTTGAATTTGAATCAAAATGAATGTCAAAACATTTGATTCAATTCGAATGTTTAGAATCCGAATGCAACAAAAACTGATTCGAATCCAGTGCATTCAAATTTATTTGTTCGAATGTTAGATTCAAATTTGAAGATACGAATGTCAACAACATTTGTATGTTATACGTATGTGTACGCATATCATACGTATCCCATTTTATTCCATATGCATCCCATTTTTGTTCCATATTATAAGCACAAATGTGTACAGATACGTATGATATTCATACATATGTATGTAATACATACAAATCTGTATATTCGAATGATTTGAATCATTTGAACAAATGTTTTGTAACATTCAAAATTCATCCAAACGTTTAAATTCAAATGTGAAAAAATTCTACTCGAATTCGAATGTCCACATTAAATCGAATTCGATTGAATTCTGAATGTTTAGAAGATTCCTGCACATTCCTAGTCTTTAGCCAGTTTGGTTTAGTGGTTAAGAAGCTGGCCTCTTATCTGGGAATACTGGGTTTGATTCTGCATTCCTCCTTGAAGCCAGCTGGTTGACCTTGGGCTAGTCACAGTTCTCTTCTGAGCTCTCACAGCCCTACCTACCTCACAGGGTGTTCTGTTGTGGGGAGAAGAACAGGCTTGTCAGCCACTTTGAGTCCCCTTAAATGGGTGAGAAAAGCAGGCTTGAAAAGCCAGCGCTGCTTCTCCTTGCCCCAAACAGTCCAGGGTTGATCAGGTAAAGCAATCATGTGGAAGGGTGATTCGTAAACATACTGCTTTGGGCCACTTGCTATAGCCTTTAGTAACACTCAGTTCAAGCAGCTCATTCTCTCCAATCTATTTGCTCACCTTGTCATGAACACATCTTTTCAGAAATGGTCCGGCTGATGTTTGCAGAAATCCTTGCAGAAATCTGCAGATGAAAAGCCAGCTATATAAATGCAAATTTAATGTATTCATTTATGCCATTCCAGAAGGTCTATCTGAAGGCCAGGTAAATTACACCCACGTAGCACACCTGTCAGCAAAAACAATGAGATCCATTTTGATTGGTTGCTGTGATTTTTCTTTCTGAGCCCATGCTGCTCACCTTTAATCAATTCATGCTCTTATAGGGTCACTAATCTGCAAGTGTTTCAAATGCAGGTGCTACCCTAATCCCCAAAATATAACCAGAGGTCTTGTTGATATTTTATGATCAGGTTTATCCTGCACTCTCACTTAAAAGAAAAAAAAACAATCTAATGTTGTGCTTTTAATCCTGTTATGTTAGCCAGAATTCAATTCTGTTAAAAGTTAGCAAATATAAAAGTAAACTCTCTTCCTGCTTTCCCTGAGAACATTCTTTTCCTTGATGGTCCACTACGGAAGGTAATGGAGTGAAGCAGTGATATGTGATCACATATTTCCCATTCCATTACTTTAATTAAGTTGCCCACAGCCAACAGATTCAGTTAGAGACAATTAAATTGAAGTCATGTACTGCATCTCTCTAGCATTTTTGACTGGATCTGGTAGGCCCATCTTAAGACTTGAGGGGGTAGCACAATGGAAAAATCCTGAAGTGGACTGTATTATTTCATACAGTAGGTTAGGAAAGCACATTGTGAAATGTGATGCTGACAACGCCATTCCAGAACTAGCATATTGTCAAATGAATGGGCAACACTTTCCTTCATGTATATGTCCTTCTATAGTCTGAACTCACATGTGTTAGAAGTCTTTAGTTTGGGCCACAGTAGAGATGTGCATCCCTTACCTGCCTAGCTGTGAATGGGGAATCCATCCCCGTGTGTCCTAGCCCAAAAAGGCTGGCATGGGGATGGGACGCCCCTCTCAGGCCTGCTGACATTGGGCCGTGTCGGCCCACTGGCTGGCAGGCTGGTCCCGGCCCATCCTGGGGTCCTGTGGGCTGTAGCCAACCCAATCGAGTCAGCTGCAGCCAGCATCCCACCCCCCAGGCCCACTCCCCACCCAGGGCCGTGTGCCTCCCCCAAGACAAGCGCGCGTGACTTTCCTGCTCTCTGCCGGAGTCCAGACTGGCAAGCCCAGGGGTGGGGCTTGCTAGTTCAGTCTGCAGCATTCTGCGGCTATGCACGCCGTGGGCTGTGATTGGTCAGCGGTAAGTGCAGCCGCAGAATGCCACATTCAAATGCAGGGAGGCACATGACCCTGGGTGGGCGGTGGGCCCAGGGGCCTCCACAGGGCACCCCCGCCTCGATCGAGGCGACTGCACCCTGTGGAGGCCGAAGACTGCACTGTCCAATCTCGCCCCAGTGTGCTGGCAGTTGGCATGGCCCAGATTGGATTGGGTTGCGCCAGCTGCTAGGAACCCCCTAGATGCCCACTGGCCCCCAGGGAGGTCACATCCTCCTTTCAGTCATATGATCACTTACCTTTTCAGACCCTCTGGTCCCATGTGGTGGTTGTGCAGTCGGCCAGGGCAATCTGCTGCTCTGCGTGCAGGCATGCACAATGGTAGACTGGCCCCACTCATCATATCAGGTCAGTTTGACCTGTCAGATCACACCAGACTTGAGGCTCGACAAGGTAAGTGAACCCCTGGGTGGGGGGGGGGGACCTAGGGGGGCCATGCGGGCTGTTGCAGTCTGATTGGGGCTGCAACAGCAAACATGGCAATGGGACAGGCTGTCCTGCTCTCACCCCACCCCCGACAGGGCCTGCCAGCCATTGGGCAGAAATCTGCCCAATGGCGGAGGCCGGGGGTGGGGCCCACAGCTATCTGGCAGGGAGTGTGGGAATGCTTTCCCTGCCAGACAGCTGTGGGATGTCCTGGGATGGGTGTCTAGACCTGGAACACGATTAGGCCACCCTGGGATGGGCTGGGATGGTTCCAGATGGAACTGCTGGCCCAGCAGAACTAATGCTTTGTCCCAGGACTTGCCTAATTGCATTCCACCAGCCTGGATGCGAATAGGCCTCAGGTCATGTACTAAATCAAGATGTTACCTTTACTATTATACTTTTAGTCAGTGGGATTTATAATACGGTGCAGCCTTAACTACTGTTTATTCTACATGAGCCTTGCATAATACACAGTTTTGAAAACACATTGTATGCCTCTCTCTTACAGATATGACCACTGTATTCACAGTTGGCCTATTAGCCTCTTCACTGTTGTCAGTACTTGGGCTGGAACCAGAGAGGGAGAGACTACTAGATTTCCTTTCTATTTGGCATACAAAGGGCATGGCTCCAGATAAGAAGGGGTCTGGCAGCCGCATCTCTTTTCCAGAAGAAAATAGCTTTATGGCTTTATGGGTTAGGTGAGGGGCCATATACTCAGGCTTCTGCTTCTGTACCAGCACATTGAGAGCATTCTTGCTCTTTGTGCACAAGGACAGTTGTGCTAGACAAAACACGTCCAGTTTCACTGTAACAAAGGCCCAGATAAGTACCGTATTTTCCGGTGTATAAGACGACTGGGCATATAAGACGACCCCCAACTTTCCAGTTAAAATATAGAGTTTGCGATATACTTGCCGTATAAGAAGACGACACCTGGCGTATAAGACGACCCCCGACTTTTGAGAAGATTTTCCTGGGTTAAAAAGTAGTCTTATATGCCAGAAAATACAGTATATGAGGTCGTGAGCTGAGAATCCCCCCCTTGCACACTGACCTCTGGCCATCTTTGACAGGTTCTGAGGTCCCTTGGAGCTCCATGAGTTCCCTTCTGTGGAGACAGCAGTGGTTACTGACTGTGTTTGGGTTCCATCAAAAGAATGCTGACTATATAATAGAGATGCAGCCAAAATCTCTCCTAGTTGCTCTTATCCTATAGAAAAAAAAGAGCACATCAGATTTGTCACAGGCTCCCTGAAGTGATTTCTGGAAGTTTAAGGCAAAAGAACACAGACGTCAATCAGCAAGCAATGCACATATGGCAAACAAGAAAAGGAATGAAGGGGCATGCCCATTATCATAATATGAATTTGAGGTAGGCAGTGTGTCAGGGTGAGCTATAGTGGGAAGCCTCACTTTGTTCTCTCTGAATTGATTTTATACCCTGTGGTCTTAAGTCGAAGTTGGCTGTGATCACAGTAAAAGTCTTTCCAGGTGGAGACATTCTTACACAGATAATCTATGAACCACTGCCAGTTTGGTCTAGTGGTTAGGGATCCGGACTCATCTGGGAATACTGGGTTTGATTTACATCACAGGGTGTCTGCTGTGGGAAGAAGAATAGAAAGCTTTGTCAGCCACTTTGAGTCCCCTTAAATGGGTGAGAAAAGCAGGGCAGAAAAGCCAGCTCTTCTTCTTCAACCAAACAGAATAAGGAAGAATCATGCAAATCTGCTTCAGTTAAGTTTTAAAGGTCACAATTTAGGTCTGCATCTAGACAAGATGAAAAATCGGAGTAGAATGTGCTGCAGCATTTGGTTTGACAGACATCTTGATCGATTCTCCACTATAGCTGCGCATTATACACCTGATAATCCAGGTTTAAAAACAGTGGTTTTAAGTACCCTAAGTGCGGAGTATCACGTTACTCTGCGTTTCTTGTCTCTGTGGGAGAAATGGGAAACAAATGAGAAGTTGCCTTCACCTGAGAATGCAAACAAGAAATACCCAGAAGTTGCAGCTCAAGGGAGTACAAAGCAGAGGTGTGGTAATCAATCAGAAGCCGTGTTCCCATTATAAACTTATTTCAGTTTTAGACTGTTTTCAATCCTCACAGTTCCCAAGTCAGGTTGGCTTAACACACTTTCCACATGTTAAATCACCCCAAAGCGTTGTAAATGTTAATCCTCAATTCAACAGGTCTCACTCCGGTTCGTGCGCTTGAAACGCTTTACATTTTTTACTGTGGGAATGGTACCGTATTAAGGGATGAGAATGCGTGTGTAGGGTTTTCCTCCCCCAATAGCTTGCTTCCAAAGATAGTGATTTTACTGTAAAAATCCATCCCTTAAAGCAGCTGCTACACTGTAGCAATATACCCACTTCACACCTGATAATAATGTTGCAATTTTGCAAAAGTTCTGACCTTTAAAAAAGGGAAAGGAAAGCAGCTGCAGGTTCTGTTTTTAAGGCTGTGGATGTGGAGTGACTGGGTGAAAGGGGCTTGAGTTGCTGCTGCTGCTGTGTGCCCTGGGCAATGGGGAGAGGAGGGGAAAGAATTGCTGGCTGCCCGCTGCCGTTTTTCCTCCATCCAGGCAAGTGGCAGCCACCCAGCTAGGCTCCGTGAAGGGGTCCCTTATGGGGGGCACATTCACACAAGGAGGAAGAGGGCAGGGCAGCCCCGAAAAGCAGCTTTTAAAAAGTAGCCACTTGAGTCCCCCCTTGAGTCACATACACCACGTATGATCCTCAGAATCCGGATCGAACACAATTAAGTTAAAAGTAATGGGATCAGGCAAATTCGCGTTTGCATCCAGTTCTATTATTTTGGTTTAGGGAAACTGAATTAAGCTTATAATGGTAACACGGCCAGAGACAGTGGAGGTGGATCAGGAATCAGCAAATCACAGTGTAGGGGAGGGACTTCGACTGGACCTATCAGAATCTACTTCATGCTCAGCACACAGGGAGGGGCTTACCATGTGAACAGAGGTGCTGCTGTGACATCACAAGGAGGGTAAAATACAGAGTATTGAGAGCTAGTTAACTTTACCTGCTCCCTCCCCCCTTGGATTGGATACTCACATTCAACCCTGGGGACCGGTCCTCCTCTGGCAGCAGCGCCTCTGTGAATGCACATACATCAGCGGCATTGCCTTGAAGACGTTGCCGCTCTGTGCAAGCGAAGTTGCGTCTACAGTAGTCCAAGGTCCCAGCTTGCTTGAGCGGGACTTCAAACGATCCCATGCTGCTGGATGCTTCAGGTAAGTAATTAGGTAACATTGGTTAAGGTGTGGAGAACGATTTTGTGCCCCACACCTAATCAATGATTAGGGCACTACTGGGGAGGGAGGGCATGCTTGTAGGCTGTAACAGCCTACACGACATGTCTATGCTCTTCCCCAGAGGTGCACTAATTATTGACTAGAGACCATAGTGCGAAAAGGCCTCAGGTCACGAACAGTTTTCATGCAGCCTCCACCTCCTTTAGCAAACTTTGCAGGATGGTGCATCACAGGAAGGAAGCTTTTGGGAAATGCTTTGCAGGAAGTGTGAACCCTGCAGAATGTGCAGATGTTGCAAAACCCACATCTTAACCCTAACCAACAAGAGGAACTTTGGGCGCACTTTGCACAACTAGGGCCTCTACTGTATTGCTGCATTTCAAGTGAGGAGCAGATGTGTACTGTCTTGACCTTTTTGTTAACAGCAGCGTTTGCTCCCAAACTATCATTAACCAAGCAATACTCCTCACCTCTTCAGTCTTCTGCCTCTGCAAAAATGCAGCATCAGCCGTTCTGTGTAGATTTTCTGTGAAGAACCGAGACAGACTCTTTTCGTTATATGTAGCCCGGATTCTTTGAAGAAAGTCACCCCCTTGTATTCTTCTGGCATTATTGTAGTTGCTGAAATTATTACAGATTTCAGAAGCTTTCAGGTAGGAGAGAGTATTATCCATTCTGTAAAGAGTGTCATCGTTATAGCAGCATATGCCAGTTTCTGGGAATTAAGCCAACTGAAGTAGCTGCAAAGCCTAATAAATATATATATTGTTTTCCCTCCTGAGAAAGCCCTTGGCAAAGATGCAGTGTTCTCACTAGCAAACGGATAACTTCATTAGGTAGAGGCATATCACTTCCAGTGGCAGAAGAGCTGCTAATCTCACTTATAGGGATGTGATATGTTTGTTTGCTTTCCCCCTGACTTAGTTAAAAACAATGCCTCTAAGATGTTTGTACCTTACACCTCCTCAGCTCATTCTATGCATTGTGTTTTAAAAACACAGATTTAGTGGTAAGTTAGGCTGCATCCAGACTTGGGAATACTGTGCATTCCGATGCACAGTGAGGGCGTGGGCATCGCATGTAATGCTCGATGCTTCGTAGCCACGGTGCATTATGCTGCTGCTACTGCGGATTTACCTACTGTGGAATGATGAGCACTCACTCAGCAGTATCAGGTAAATTTGAATGTTCCCGCCAGTCTGGACAGGATGGTGAGAACAGCGAACTAGAGCTGAGCCTACAGCTCAGTTCCCATTGGCTGCCCCATCCCACGTGACACGCACCTCACCGTGCGCACCAAGGAAGTATTGAAGCTTTCTGTGAGAAAGCTGTGGGTAGGCTGCTGGAGTCCGGATGGCCCACTGTGGCTCTGCAGCCAGGTAAGCTGTGTATTTTGTTATAGCTGCGGATTTAATCCGCCAATCTGGACCCAGCCTAAGTTAGCCCATGGTTGTGGGGAGAAACAAGGCCTGCTTCCACAGGAAGGCCTGTGTTTATTTCTGGCCCAAGAACCAACAAATAAAAACCTTTAGGTCAATAACGAACCCTTTTGACAGTTCTATTTCTTTCATACCCTTCTGAGTCTCCTTAAAGGGCGAGAAAAGCAGAGCACAAAACCCAACTCTTTTTCTTTTCTTGTGGCGTGCCTGACCCAGGCTATGTTCACACCCAAGTTTTAATCCAGTTTCAGTCCACTTTCAGAGTGAGAAAACACATCAACAAAGTGACTAGTCATTTTCTTTCCACTTTAACTAACCCAAAATTAGATATATATTTTTCCCAGAGTTACGGATTTCTGAAAGAAATCACTTTGCTGATGTGTTTTCTCACCCTGAATGTGGGCTGAAGCTGGATTAAAATCTAAGTGTGAGCGCAGCCCAAGTCAATTTCCTGTAGCATAAAAGCAGCCACAGTGCCACTTTCCCAAAATATGAGAGACAGAAGTATAGTAAGTTGTGCAATCCTATACATGCCTTATTAAGAAGAAATGTCCCATTGAATTCACCAAAATGGTTTTAAGACTGCAGAATTTAAGGGCTCCACATTCCAATAGTGTATCATCCAGATGTATGTAGGATCTGGTGGTGCATCCTTTCAATGCCATTAAAATAGGTTTATTAATGAAATTACGCCAATTAGCTTTTAATACTGAATATACAATCAACAAATAGTGGGAACTTCTTTGGACCAATTGAGTTATGTGCGAAACCTTTCAGCTATGGATTTGTTCTCACGGATATGTGGTTGACTAGCTGAGTTCAGAGGAAGGTGAATGGGACACTCAGGCCCTGGTCACACAAGTCAAAAACAGGATGGTCTATTCATTATTCAAACTGAGGTTGTACCAGTGCTGGTTACACATAGGTCATCCTCAGTCCATCAGTGCCTTGGGATGCATTACTCACACCTTTCTGCATGATTGACAAGAGCCTCGTAAACATTGCTCTTGGCTCTCCACCTCTTTTGCTGCATCAGATTTACCTCTTTTCTTATTGGATGCCATTCTGTCACTTAAGGGAAGCAAGGGTGTGTGTTTGCAATTCTTTTTTAAGCCTGCTCCCCCACCTCCATGCCTCCTTCTTTTTTATGTGCTTTTACTCTCCATGTGATTAATTTAAAAAAAATTTGCAGAAAAATGCTAGTTAGAAAGAGGAATCATACACATAAACTGAGGAGAGAAGGGGAGGTGCCTCATGAACTCCGTGCATGCCGATTGGTTGAAGGAAAGACTGGACCTACCCACCACAGCACAGTCCAGCCTCCTTTAGCCCACTCTCCCCCTCACACTTTGAGGAAGCGAAGACAACCTGGAATGCCAGGATGGGCTGAGTCCTTATCAGTCCTGTAAAAATGAGGAGTACAGTTCAGATGATCTAACAGGGGTAGGTCAGGTTGGAAAATGAATTAAATAAAAATAATGTGAGTAACATAACCTGAAGACGACCTGAGGTTGTCCTAAACTACTTGTGTGACCAGGGCCTCAATGAACTTACTGAGCAGGACACTTAGGGCAGCTACAAACACAATCTGAATATCACACAAATAAGTGATATTCTGGAGAAAAGCTTCTCTAGAAAATTTGCTTCTTGTCTAGACAGCACGAGGCTGACGCCTTCTGTGCATGATGCATTGATGCACACATCCCGGCGCTCTGACTGTAAAAAATACATGACTGCCATCACCATGCAGTCATGGGGAGGCACACATGCGTGGTGGTCACAGCCAGGATAGGGAACCCATCTAGAAGATAGGTTGTAGTATTATGTCAGAAAAGACCACAATCAGAGCTAGGGTTTCTCAAAACAGGCTATAGTAGTTTTTCACCCCAATGATATGTGTGGCAGTTATATATCCCCTGTCAAGAGAGGGCCTTAAAGTGTATTAAAAATGAGTTTTACTGAAAATAAAAGTACTAAATCCAAAAATAAAGATACAATAGTGAGGAAAAGCTGCATCATTCAAATATCTCAATTGCAGTGGGGTTAGAGAAAAAGAATGAAAACTGCTAATAACCTTTCCTTTGTATGAAGTGGGGCAAAATATTTAAATGTCATTGGCTTCAAGCATGTTACAGTGCAGATGCAATGCAATGTGAAAATGGCCAAGGTTTCAATAGCCAGTGCAGTGAGGCAAGAGTGTATGGAAGATCTATTAAGAGGGGAAGACTCCATTCTGCAGCTGTGCAAATGTACACAAGACTTACACCTTAAGTAGGCTTTTTTCTTTAAGAGGCTGTGCAGAGGCCCTGCAGGAGCCATGCAGTGGTTGTGCAGTGGCTCAGGAAAGTTAGGTGCAAAAAGGCCCCAAGAGGATATTTTTCATCAGATATCCCCCAAGCTCTCTGGATTCTCTTCCTCATTTACACCAGTCTCAGTAGCTGAAGTGGTTCATCTATTGCCAGTAGGGATGTGCACTTTCTTTTCTTTTCTTTTCTTTTTGTATTTGATTCGTATTGGATAGAATGCAAGAAAGCCAATGACATTCGAAAAGATCCCCTTCAAATGTAGTGGAATTCAAATTCAATACGAATGTTCAATTCCATCCAAACTCCATCCAAATGCATACAAATTCCATACAAAGCTTCATACAAATGTTATCAAAATGTTCAACTCAAATACGAATGTCAATCTTTGAATGCACCAACATTCAATTTGGATGTGAATGTCCAAATTCGGCCAAATTCATACAAATTTTGAATGCTACACATATTTATGCACATCCCTAATTGTCAATAACATGTTTACCAGAGTGCTAGGAACATTGCATTCCGACAGTGCGTTGGCACAGACACAGTTCAAGCTCATGAGTAAAGGTACTGGATTTCCTTCTGTTACATGTCCAATTACAAAATTCTTTACTCCAGGATATTTGATAGCATAATATCTTTGCCTCATTAACAAAATAGATTCACAACCCAAGCAGGAGAGTTCCTTCTGCTCCTAGTCTATAATTAGACGCATGCAAATAGGTGGTTAGGCTGGCTAATTGCCTATTTTCTTTAGAGTTGGCATTGTGCTGTATCTACTATTCCTGACGAGACCATTACATGGTGGAACAGATGGAGAGAAGATAAACAGAAGCGTTGTATGGCAGAAAGGGAGCTAGATCAAACAAAAATAACATTTCAAATTTCCCCAGGGATTTTCAACCATATTCGCATTAGCAGAAGGACCCAAGAGAAGGAAGGGCAGGACGCTCCTGTTTCACAAAGGAGATTGGAACTCCTGCTATTTGCTTATTGAACTGGGCCTGAACCCATTGGAGATTCAAAACAATGCCGTAAATAGGCCCTTTGGAGTCACCATTAGGGATGTGCATGAACGTTTTTTGTATTCAATTCGTATTGAATCAAATGCCAGAAAATTAGTATTCTTTTGAGTAGAGCCTCCTTTGAATATACTGGGATTCGAATGCAATACAAATGTTCAATCCCATACGAATCCCTTATGAATTCCATGCGAATCCCATACGAAGCTTCATACAAATGGATCGAAACATTCAATTGAAATTCAAATGTGGCAGCATTTGATTCAAATACAAATGTCCGAATTTGGCCAAATATGTATGAATTTTGAATGTTACAAATATTTGTGCACGTTCCTAGTCTCCATACCATTTGTGAGCAGGCATTATCTGCATCTCCAACATGATTCTTTTTCTGCACTCATCTGAATTAGGAATATCTCATCTTATGTCATGATTTTAGGTAATTTAAAAATAAAAATTGAACTTTTCCGCACTCCAAGGAGAACTCCAGGGGAACTCCTCCATGGACCATCCGCATTGTGTGGTGCTGTGCCTTAACCAGATGGGGCCCCACACATTCAGGAGTTCCTCTGGTGCATGTAGATGTACAGCAGACACAACTGCTCTACCTCTATGCTCCCTGCCACCAGGCATGACTCCATTTGCAACTCTCTCTGCAGAGAAAGGTTCAAATGGAGCTGGGGAAGGGGCAGTGCAAGTGCGGTTAGCACTATCTCAGCTCATCACCATAGCCATGGTGCCACGCAGATCCATTGGCACCCTTACCACGGTTCTGTGGTCACCACTGTAATAGCAGTGATTCGCATCTCGCCAGCATTGGCAAGGTTAGGGATAGATCTGTATCCCAAAGGAACTTTCCTACATCTTCACTTTCTTGGGAAGTTTCCCCAAGAAAGTGAAGGTGTGAAAGCACCCAGTATGTACTTTGGGTGTCCTCCTGACCATAGAGTGGAAAGGTAGCAACTGGGATTTGTTGGATTTGGACTCCACAGTTGGAAGTAGTCTCACTGAGGTGTCCAAAGCACCATCTGATCCTGTTATTTTGGATGGCTGAGAATTAAAGTCCCCAGTCTCCAAAGTTGTGGGCCAGGACTGTTCTAGTTGGGTGCTAAGACGTATTGCAGTTCCAAGGCTGTTCCTTGGAACCTGGCAACAATAGCACTGGAAACTTGGCAAAATGGCAGATAGTTTAGAAAATAAGTGCCCAGGCCTCTCCTATCTCATTCCCCCCCCCTCATCTTCACCTTCTGTGCTCACCACAGCTGACTCAGTTTTCCACGGCCCTGATTGGTCAAATGGACATAGCAGCCATATCCAGGCTGGAAGGGGCTAAAGAAGGCTCCAGGGCTTCTTGTACAATTTGACCCAAAAACCAAACCACCCCAAGAGTGATAAATTCTCTTCTGGGAAGGAAGCACACAAGCAGAGACTTTGGAGATACGGTAGCTCAGTTTTTGACATTCTATGTATGTTGCCTGAGCCTCAAATTCATCCTGGGGATGGTCCTTTTACTGTGTCTGATCATACCCTAAGAGTCTGATTCAAACTCAATAAACAAAACAGTTTGTTTTTTCATCTGTTCACATGACATCCTGCATGTGAATTTGACTTTAACAATCCAAGCTACGGGTGTGTGGAAAAGCTTTCGTGGATACAACTTTAATGTGTGGTTCTTCAGCACATACAAATGTGTCCTTATTAATAGCAGCCAAACTTTCTCAAGTATTGTGTCTTTCCAAAACTTAAAGCTGAGTCTGAAAAGAGCTTCTAATGATTACTCCAGGGAATTTGAAAGCACTTACCTTGCAACTTGCAGGAGAGTTTCCTTGTTAAGAACACCCCTTCATACACATTTTGCCTTTTGGACCAGAGATTTCATTACAGCAAAATGTCAATTATACTCAAAGCCACTCTCACCTGCTGCCTGTGGGCGAACAGAGACATTATTGAAGATGGAAGTAACCTTGATTTTCCTTCTACATTTCTCCCTCTTTGTGCATCTCCCTTTACCCCTCCTGGAATGGCACATTCAATAAGCTGGCTCACTTCCCAGTCTTTGACAACACTCCTTTGGGGTGATTTAATATCTGACCCGTTTCACCCTGACATTTCTCCTCCAAGCATCTTTGCTAGGCATTAATAGATTGATTCAGTGCTTCCCAAGGCTAGATCTATTTTTGCTGTGTTTGGAGGTGAAGAACTTTTTTCAAGCCCTCTCTCTCAATCTGTGCATGCATATGAGCACGCATGTGGTGTGTGTGCGTGCGAGACAGAGAGGGAGAAAGGGTGGATACCACAGCTGCAGCATTTCCAGGTCAACATCAAATGTGCTAAAGACTGGGGATGTGCATGAATATTCAAATGCATTCGAAATTTGAGTGAATCAACCAAATTTTGACATTCAAATTTGAATCGAATGTCCTTAAATTCGAATTTAAAGTTTTTTTCACTTTTTAAAATTTTAGTTAACAATATATCCCAACAATTATACATTTTTCAATACTTGCCAACAATAAAAACAAATAAACATATTATACCTGCCAGCCTATATCTCAATCATATTTCTACTCATCCACTGACTGAATTAAAAGTTGCAGGAATCCTTGTATAGTCTATCACCAGGTTATTTGGGGGAATAAAGTTCGAATTTAAAGTTTTTATTCTAATTTAATTTGAATTATTCAGACATCAACATGTGTATGGGTTCGTACACGATGCGTACTTGAAGATCCGCATTTTCCTGCATCTGTACGCATTCATCTGGATCTGTACAGGATGAAAACCGGTTGCATACGGGATAACTACGGTATGCATACGGATGTGTACAGACGTGTACGGATGTTTACAGACCCAGGGAAGATGTGTACGGGCATCTACGAATGTTGTCGACATTTGTAAGTGCAAATTCAAAGGAAAAATTAGAACAAATAGATTTGAATTTGCTTAATTCGAATCGAATTTGGTTAAATTTGAATTTAATAGACTCAAATCAAATCAAATTTTTGAGTATTCAATTTGAATTGAATTGAATCCCGAAAGTTGTATTCATGATTAGTAACGTAAAAGACAACAACGACGGTTGTAATTTAAACACACTTTTCAGAAAGCGTAAGAGGGAATACAGTGAACTTTACACTTCAGGAAGCCTGCCGCAATTTGTTTCCTCAAGCACCTCTTCTCTTTTCAGATCACTATGCAAATGTCTTCTGTAGCAGAGAATGGGTAGGAACATTCTACACCAGAGAGGAAGGGATAGTGGCTTTCCCTCCCAGCTCACGTTTCTCATTGCAGTTGTAGTCTTTTCTGCAAAGTCCTGAGTGCCTTTTAGATACATTTCCCCCTTTGTTATGCCGAATGTAATAGCTCATTATGTATCATTTTCTGCCACTTTTATAGCACAAAGCCACAAAGAAGTCAATTAAAATTCAATAATAGCACAGTGTTTATGCACTCATTAAGTTGTCATTAGATAGTCAAGAGACATGCCTCTCTCTTTGTGAGCATCTTCCTCTGCCTTCCCGAAAAATCCCTCATGACAGAGTAGTTTTAATGCAAGCTGGAAAATGTGGTTTGCATTTTAATTCCCTGCTTTGATGAAGAGACTCACAGTGTTTCAGAGCTCCTTGGTGCTGAGGGGTTCTTGTGAGCAAATAAGAACTTCTGTTTTCCTATTAATTAGCTTCTAGGGATACCCCTGAGTCACACCACAGCATTCTGTGCTATGCCTGAAGAGAGGAGAAGGCCGGAACAAACATGTCTTAAGTGACTGGAACACACCGCTTGGTTTTAATCTCAGGACTGGGATGGCAGGACGAGCTGAGTCCTCTGGAAAAGAGGACTCCAGTTAGAATGGTCTAACAGGGTAGGCTAGTTTGGAAAACGAATCAGATAAGAATGTGAGTAACATGATTTGAAGATGACCTAAAGTTGTCCTAAACTAAAGGTGTGACCAGGGCCCAGAACACCTACTGCTGCATCTTTTAGGCACCTACTAAACACTTATGTCTTCACCCAGGCTTTCTCTATGTGAAGTTGCCTCCAGACCGTAGCTGTTTAATGAGCAATTTAGTGATATTTCAGAGTAATATACTTCCAGAATTACTGCATATTGCCCAGATGGCAAGGCACCACCATGGGACAAGTGGAGTCACTTGCATGTGTGAACACTTGCTCTCAGGATGACATGGCATGTATATCTAGGTATTTCAATGGCCCAAAATTCCTGCCACCCTAGCCCATGCATGACTACCATCTGCAGCCTGGTTTGGTCCCACACGTTCACAGTGGCCATTCCCAAGATGGCAGATTGTGCAAGCAGGCTTCCAGACAATGTGATCCACCCTTGGGACCTTCCGTGCAGGGTAGGAAATGAATGAATGAATGAACATTGCTTTATAGGTAAAATTTGGATCGGGATTTGATTTTTCCACAATAATGCTATTGTAGGATTTCACCCAATTTCATGAACGCGTGTGGCAATCCCAACACGATACCAGGATAATCCCATATTTTACACCCTGACGCAGCCTAAAGAGTTTGTCCCTTTTCCCATCCTGCTCAGTTTTCAGTCCTGGTTTTTAATGGCTGTTTTGCTATAGTTTTGTTTTTCCTTTCTTTCTAGGTTATATTGCTATAACCTGCCTTGGGATTTTTTTTTTTATTACATGGGAGGTGGTGTAAAAATAATTGAGATAAATAAAAGATGCACCTGAAGGCCTATCATGTTGATGATTTATTTTTCACATTTTTATTCCTGGTGCTGCTGTCAGATCCCTAAGCGGTTAGAACCAGGGAAAATTCTGACTTAGGATCAGGAAAACAACAATAGGGTAAAGAGAGAGGTGCTGGCTTTCCGCCTGCGGAATATATTCAAAGAAAGCCTGGAGAGTTGCCTGTTGGAGATGCTGTGATTTGAATTCCTGTACAAAGCAAGGGGTTGAACTCTGTTGCTTGAATAGAGCTTTCAAGGCTACAATTAAATAGCTTAAACAAGAAATTGTAAAACGAAATAGCACAAGCTACTCAACAGATTGGAACTTTAGCAGAGATTTTTTTTTCAGCAAACACCAACCAGATGGGTATTATAAAAGATTTAGTTAGAAATATTATATCCTGCATCCTTGTGGTTGAGAGGTAGATTAAAGGAACTTTGAGCTATTTTCCAGTTTACAATCCTTTGAGCTATTTTCCAGTTTACTAGTTTACAATCCTTAATTTTTACCCGATACATTGCAGTAATAATCTCTAGGTATGTGCCAAAAAGCCAAGAAGCTGGGAGCCTTTTCATGCTCATGTTGTGAGTGCACAGTGGGGTTGTTCTGACTTACATGGAACATCTGCACTTTAGGGAGACACTTCTTCACCAGAAACAGCTCCATGCCTGCTGGAGCATACACAACTAAAACTGCTCCATGCCTTTATTAGCAGCAAGGATAGTAAAGCCCTACGTGCTTCTTCTGCACTTTTTCCTGGTGGCCCAGGTGAGGTTACATGCTGCTTCGCATGATTTTCACTTAGCCAGAAAGTGCAGATGCCTAAAGCATTCTAGTGCTTTGCTTCCATTCCATGTGTTGGGGTGGGCACGCAGAGCAATGGAAAAAGTTCTGTTCTGGAGTGGTTGGGTGAGACCTTCTCCCAAGGGGCACTGGAATTGTCACCTGGCAACCTCTTATCTTGCCACTGGTGCACGTTTCAGCAGAGGATCACCAGAAAACAGCAGGAGATGAAAACGTTGTGCTGTGCCTCCTCCAGGGAGACAAAAAGAGGGAAGAGATGCTCACTCCCAACTGGGTGTTCTCCTGCCCTGCGCTCACTTCCTAGAGGCAGGTTTGAATAAAAATGGACACTTAGGGCCTTTCTGCACGTGCCGCCGAAAATGAATCTAAAAGATCCATTTTTGGGCGGAATGGTTTAAAAAAAGAATCTGACCCAGATAAGGTCAGGTTCTCAGAGGCCCCGCGTGTACGCACACATGTGGGGTGGCGGCACAGGGCCGGATGAGGAAATGGATTGGGGCGGGTGCTGTGTGGACGCAACAGCACCCATCCCAAACCAGCCCTGCCGGCGCATGCCCAGCTATCTCGTAGGCTGTGGCGCGTGCAGGTGTGATCGACCCCGGTCCTGCTGCTCTCAGAATCGCCCCGCCAGTGACCAGGTAAGCACCCCGAAAGCGAGCAAGCGGCCATGGGTGTGTGGGGGTGTTAGGCTTTGGCTTCCCCTTTTGTTCCTCTTTTGGACAAAAGTACCAGAAAAGACATTTTGCAATCCTGCGCAAAAATATTGAATCGACAAAAAATAGATTTCCTATCTCAGTCCCCATACCAAATCATTTCTGAGTATACTCTTTTTAACAGATGTCAACCACTGTTAGTAAACATTTTCTGAGGAAGTGAAAAGTCCTGGGAGTGAGGAGGGTACAATAGAAGGAGGAGAAGGAGCAGGAGTTGGCTTTTCTACCCTGGTTTTCTCACCCATTTGAGGAGATTCAGAGTGGCTGACAAAGCTTTCTATTCTTCTCCCCTCAACAGAACACCCTGTGAGGTAGGTGGGGCTGTGAGAAGAGAGCTGTGACTAGCCCAAGGTCACCCAGCTGGCTGCATGGGGGAGGCCTGAATCAAACCTGGTATGCCCAGATAGGAGTCTGGCTCCCCAACCACTAGACCAAACTGATGATTGCATGAGGTAAACAGCAAGCCTTTCTTGAGAACTTTCACCAGAACTGTGCAAAAACAGTACAGAGAATTGGTTTATCAAAATAATTTACAAATAATATGTGTCTGGGGGGAGGCAGAGTGAGAGAGTCTGGCAAAAAGCAATATTCTCAGGTAGTAAAGATTGTTTTGGGGAACTGGAGTCAATTGCCAATAACTCTCATGGAGAAGTTCAATGCCTTGATTATAAGCCTTTTGTTGGTGTTGGGAAAGGTGGAATTGAATATAGTGGGAACTGAATATAGTGGGAGAACAAAAATTAATTCAGGTTATTCTGACTGGGGCTTATGACAATCCACAACGCAGCATTGATAATGTAGGTCCACTCTAAAAGTTACACAAGAACAGGGCAAGAAGAACTTGAAGCAATATGAAATAATTAAATCACCATACAATTGAAATAAATGGACTGCACTGGAAATGCCCTCTACAGAATAGCCAGTTTTGTCTTCTTTCTGGTTCTGCTCTAACATAAATGTAGCATCAAAATATTTTCACATTCTATCATTAATATCGCCTGCTATCTCTACCTCTCTCTTACTGTCTGTGTATGTGTTTGTATAAGAGGCAGGAACAGTTAGAAAGAGTTCTAAGCATCTAACGAACAAAAGGAAAGAAGCGTGCACAGATTGAGCGATGCTTCCATTTATTATGTCTCAAGGCAATGCAACAATCCTGGTTTTGTGAGATGAAAATACTTTGGAGGATATTTTTCCCCCACATTTGATAATCATATGGTACTTTGTAATTTAAGCAAATTTGTTACGGTGTACATTTTCCTGGAAGAGAGTCTATACCCTCAGGTGCTTGAAGCATAAACATAAATTGATAGATATACACACGTAAGGTTGGCATTTAGGAAAACAAGAAGACATGAGTTTAGGTGGAAATTGTTAGGCTATTATTTATTTTGTAACCCGTATTTTGTAGTATTAAACTGGATTTTGTATTTTGTCATTTTAAACTGTATCTCTGCACCAACCTTTGGTGGAAAGGGTGATATAAATAAACATTTATTATATTATTATTATAAATGCAAAAGCACAGACACTGGTAACAATGCAAATTCAACAAGATAGCTATGATGGTACAGAGTAGCAATGTTTCGGTTATCACCAGCACTGCCAACAAAAGTGAATTTGAACCCCCCAATAATAAATCTTTATGGTGACACAATGCAAATAAGTAGGCTTGGTCCATTTTATGCCTTTCTTCCAGTAACCAATTCCTGATATTTCGAGGTCATTTGGATCAGAAGGGCCAAGATGGATTCAGAAGGGCCATAAGAACATTATCCCTTTATAGATAGAAAGGTGAATAGGGAGGTGCAAGAATATTCAAAGTATTCAAAATTCGATCAAATCCATTTGAATTCGTAGATTCAAATTCGAATAGAAAGTTTATACATTTATTTTTTAACAATTTTAACAAATTTGAATGTTTCAAATCATTAGCACAAATTATTTGGACATTCATATGTGTATGGTGTGTACACATTACATATGTACATATACGCATCTTATTTGTATCTGTACGCATTTGTATGGCTACATATGGGACAAAAACGGGATGCATACGGGATAAAAACAGGATGTGTACTACAGTGCCTGACAAAAGTTCTGTCGCTTATCCATGTTGTTGAAACCAAAGCCTATAACCTGACTTAAAATTCATCCATTGGTTTTAAAAATGACTCATATGAAAGCTGAAACCCTCCCAAATGAGGTTTTTAAAAAGAAAATTTGCTTCACTGCTGAAATATTGATCATTTAATGAACACAGAAAGGTCAGATTTTGGCGAGACAAAAGTTTTGTCGCCCACAAAAAGTAATGTGAAAATCAAACAGATAATTCACTTCAAATACAAAGATATGTTTCATAACATTGGTGAATGAAGTTGTGGTGCTATTAGAGCCATATTTAATATTTTGTGTGACTTCCGTGAGCCTGAAGGACTGCATCCATGCGTTTCGGCAATGATTCATACAATTTATTGATGAAGTCATCAGGAATAGTAAAGAATGCAGTTTTACATGCCTCCCAGAGTTCATCAAGATTCTTTGGTTTTGTGTTCCAAGCTTCCTCTTTCATCCTACCCCAAACATGCTCAATGATGTTCATATCTGGTGACTGGGCTGGCCAGTCCTGGAGCACCTTGATCTTCTTTGCCTTGAGAAACTTTGATGTAGAAATGGATGTATGAGATGGAGCGCCATCCTGCTGCAAAATTTGACCCCTTTTATGATTGGGAATGTAAGAGGTAGCTAATACGTCTTGATATTTTAGGCTATTGATATTGCCTTCCACCTTGCAAATGTTTCGCACACCCCTATACTGAATGTAACCCTAGACCATGATCTTTCCACCACCAAACTTAACTGTTTTCTGGGTATATCTTGGATCCATACGGGCTCCAGTAGGTCTCCTGCAGTATTTGCAGCAGCTGTGGTGTAATTCAACTGAAGATTCATCTGAGAAATCTACCTTCTGCCGCTTTTCCAGCATCCATCCGTTTAGTAGGCTGTGGGCCTTGGCAAATACCACACGGTTTTTTAATTGCCTTTTGTTTAGGGCTGGCTTCTGGGCACTGATTCGACCATGGAGGCCATTTCGAGACAGAATCCTACAAACTGTTCCAGTTGACAAAAGGACTTGAGGTGACCAGGCCTGTTGGAGCTCTGCTGCAGTGGAAGAAGGGCTGGCTTTTGGTTTTCGAATCAACAAACGTTCCTCCTGAGCAGTCGTCTTGCGGGGTCTGCCAGACCTGGGCTTGTCAAAAACATCTCCAGTCTCTTCAAATCTTTTTGTAATTCTTTGTACTAGACGCTGAGACACATTAAAGGTGCCAGCCACCTCTGCAGAGGATCTGGTCTTCAGTCTCCTGATAAGGCTTTGGTCGCAGGGTGGATTTTTGGCATGTTGTCAGAGGTCAAGTTGCAGTTCAAGTGAAGGTCCGGGGTGCTGGAGTTCTTTTTATACACACCCACTAATTATCTGATCAATTAGTGAGCACAGGTGAGGCTGTAAACTAGGATTAGGTGCATTATATGACAAGGCGACAAAACTTTTGTCTCGCCAAAATCTGACCTTTCTGTGTTCATTAAATGATCAATATTTCAGCAGTGAAGCAAATTTATTTTCTTTTTAAAAACCTCATTTGGGAGGGTTTCAGCTTTCATATGAGTCATTTTTAAAACCAATGGATGAATTTTAAGTCAGGTACTAGGCTTTGGTTTCAACAACATGGATAAGCGACAGAACTTTTGTCAGGCACTGTAATGCAAACGGGTGCATACGGATGCGTGCAGACAAATACAAATGTCGATATTTGTATCTTCAAATATGAATAGAATATTTGTACGAATAGATATGAATGTATTTGAATCAATTTGAATTTGAATACACTAGTTTTTTCTCTATTTGTTCGAGTTTGAACATTCAGATATCCGATTTGAATCAAATCAAATAGAATCTGAAAATTGCATTTGTGCACACCCCTAGAGGTGAATGTCCAATGGTGGAAATCTCATTAGGCCTCACTGTGTTCCTGGTTCTGTTTCTGAAATGTTGACAAGTATGTTACAAAACAGAAATTAAGGTCCTAGGCTTCGATGACCTAGAATTTGGTGATTTTGCCCAAGACCATCTGTCCATCCATCCATCTACCTACCTGTCTCATCCTATACCTGAATGTTTCATGGCATGTCTAAATAACATCACAATAAAAACATGCAAGGATCCCCAGCCTGCTGCCACTTCTCCACTCTCCTCAGATGAGATGGTTCACAGCTTTCTTGTGGCAGTTACAGGAGGGAGGGGGCACTGCTGGGAGTAAGATGGCAGAGCAACCCATCCTTCTTTCTCTTCTCCATTCTCCTCAGGCAAAATGGTTTGATGTTTATTGATAAAAGATCTGCAAGCAATATAATCTCTCAACAGTTTCCCACCCATGTTGTCATGGACAGGCAGTACACAAACATTTTTGTGCACTCCCCATTTTCTAATAATGACCTTGAAACAATAAAAAAGCCAATTAGTTCCCAACTATGATGTTCTTATCTCTACACTAATGGGAAAACAGGGTCAGTAAAATATGCAAGAAGGTACTGAACTTAGAAGACAGCAGCACAATAGTCAAGATGGAGCAGGTATCTGCCACTATGGCTGTGGAGACGTGGCCAAAGGGAAGCAACTACACTTGAAAATGTCAGTAATTAATATATTTAGTTCAATTGTGCAGTTGGAGCAGCCAGATGAATAATAATAATGAGTTGACTTTTCTACCCCACTTTTCTCATCCACTTAAGAGGACTCAAAGCAGCTGACAAAGCTTTCTATTCTTCTCCCCACAACAGGACACCCTGTGAGGTAGATGGGAGAGCTCAGAGGAAAGCTGTGACTAGCCCAAGGTCACCCAGCTGGCTTCATGGAGGAGTAGTGGAATCAAACCCAGCTGACAGGAGCTGGGCAGCATCCGGTTCGGGAGAGTGCACCCTCAAGTGAGGAGGGCTGGAAACATGCAGAAATTGCTGAGCTAAGTGCGGGATTAGTTTCACATGTTCCTCGACGGCAGAATTTGGTCAAAAGGAGTGAATATAAATGTATATATGCAAACGCCAGGAGCCTTCGAGCCAAAATAGGGGAGCTAGAAAGCTTAGTTATGGAAAATAGGATTGATATTATTGGCATAACTGAAACCTGGTGGACCAGCGAAAACCAATGGGATACAGTCATCCCAGGATACAAACTGTACAGGAAAGACAGGGAAGGGCGACATGGAGGTGGTGTAGCCTTGTATATTAAAGAAGAGATAGAATCTTATGAACTGGAATGTCCAAGTGAGTCTGGCTCTTCCACAGAAGCAGTGTGGATAAAAATACCAAGCCAAAAAGGAAGTCTAACAATAGGGACATGCTACCGTCCTCCCAACCATACGTCCGAAGGAGATGAACAATTGGAGAAGGAGGTAAAGGAGGTAGCCCATAAAGATAGGGTAGTTATAATGGGGGATTTCAATTATCCTCACATAGACTGGGTGAACTCCTGTTCAACTCAGGAAAGAGAGAGAAAATTCCTAGACCTGCTAAATGACTGTTCCATGGAACAAATGGTCATGGAACCAACCAGGGGAAATGCAGTCCTGGACTTGATCCTAAGTAATGCTCAGGACCTGATAAAGGACGTCACTGTAGCTGATCCAATTGGGAACAGTGACCACAATGCAATAACCTTCAACTTAAATACAGGGAGTAAGTTCTTAATAAAGTCTAACACAGAGACCTTAAACTTTCACAAGGGAAACTTCCCAAAAATGAGGAAATTAGTTAAAAGGAAATTGAAAGGGAAAGTCAAAAGAGTTAAATCACTTCAAAATGCATGGAGACTACTTAAAAACACAATAACGGAAGTGCAACTAGAATGCATTCCTAAAAGAAGAAAGGGGACTTCTAGGTCCAAGAAGAAACCAATGTGGCTCACAAATGCAGTAGATGAAGTCATTAAAAACAAGAAGAGTTCATTTAGGAAATGGAAGGCTTGTCCAAATGAGGAGAACAGGAGGGAACATAGACACTGGCAACACAAATGCAAGACGGCCGTTAGGAAAGCTAAGAAAGATTTTGAGGAGCACATTGCTAAAAACATCAAAAGAAATAACAAGAACTTCTTTAAGTATATCAGAAGTAGGAATCCAACCAGGAGAGCAGTTGGACCACTGGATAGTAAAGGAGAGAAAGGGGTAATTAAAGAAGACACGGAGATTGCAGAGAGACTAAACGAATTTTTTGCTTCCGTATTCACGGAGGAAGACAGAAGACACATGCCAGTAGCTGAGCCTGTGTTTTCTGAAGAGTTAAACTGTACAGAAATAACCAAGGAAGAGGTCCTGGCATGTCTTAATAAACTAAATGTTAACAAGTCACCGGGACCAGATGGTATTCATCCAAGAGTCCTTAAGGAACTCAAATGCGAAATTGCCGACCTTCTAGCAAAAATATATAATCTTTCCCTAACATCAGGCTCCGTACCTGAGGACTGGAGGGTAGCAAATGTAACACCAATATTCAAAAAAGGATCCAGGGGTGATCCAGGCAACTACAGACCAGTTAGCTTAACGTCAGTTCCGTGTAAGGTGATGGAAACCATTATTAAAGACAAAATTAGTGTGCATATGGAGCAGCAGGCATTGCTGAACAAAAGCCAGCATGGCTTCTGCAAAGGTAAATCATGCCTCACAAATTTGTTGGAATTCTTTGAGAGTGTCAATAAACACGTGGATAAAGGTGAACCAGTAGACATTGTCTATCTGGACTTTCAGAAGGCTTTTGACAAAGTCCCACATCAAAGGCTACTGAGTAAACTCACCAGCCATGGAATAAAAGGACAGGTTCTGTCCTGGATTTGTGACTGGCTTAAGGGCAGAAAGCAGAGAGTAGTAGTAAACGGCAATTTCTCAGGGTGGAAAGAAGTAAAAAGTGGGGTCCCTCAAGGCTCAGTACTGGGACCAATGCTTTTTAATTTATTCATCAATGATCTAGAAAAAGGGGTACATAGTAAAATAGCAAAGTTTGCTGATGATACCAAATTATTTAGGGTAGTAAAATCTGAAAGAGATTGCCAAGAGCTCCAGAGGGATCTCTTAGCATTGGGTGAGTGGGCAACCAAGTGGCAAATGTGCTTTAATCTTAACAAGTGTAAAGTAATGCACATTGGGGCCAAGAATCCAAATTACGTCTATAAACTGATGGGGTCTGAGCTTTCTGCAACACACCAGGAAAGGGATCTCAGAGTTCTGGTGGACAGTTCAATGAAGGTGTCAACCCAGTGTGCGGCAGCAGCAAAAAAAGCAAATTCAATGCTGGGAATAATTAGGAAGGGAATAGAAAATAAGTCAGCAAGTGTCATTTTGCCCCTTTATAAATCTATAGTGAGGCCACATTTGGAATACTGTGTACAATTCTGGTCACCACACCTCAAAAAGGATATTGTGGAACTAGAGAAGGTGCAGAGAAGGGCAACCAGAATGATTAAGGGTCTGGAACACCTCCCGTACGAAACCAGGCTACAACGTCTAGGCCTCTTCAGTCTGGAGAGACGGCGTTTGAGAGGGGACCTGATTGAAGTATATAAAATTATGCACAGCATAGAAAAGGTGGATAGAGAAAATTTCTTTTCTCTATCACACAACACTAGAACCAGGGGGCACTCTATGAAGCTGATGGGTAGGAGCGTAAGGTCTGACAGGGGGAAGTATTTCTTCACACAGAGGGTCATCGGCCTATGGAATGTGCTGCCAGAAGAGGTGGTGACAGCTACCAGTCTGGATGGCTTTAAGGTAGGGTTAGACAAATTTATGGATGACAGATGTATCAATGGCTACTAGAACGAATGCCTAGGTGCATCTTTCGGGCTGAGGGGGGGGAGGAAATGGGGCGCTTCTAGGGCCATCTGCTGGGACTCGAGAGCAGGAGGTTTGTCCTTGTCTCTGCTTGAGATGCCCATGAGCATTTGGTGGGCCACTGTGTGCGACAGGATGCTGGACTAGATGGTCTGTGGCCTGATCCAGCAAGGCTTCTCTTATGTTCTTATGTTCTTATTTCCAGATAAGAGTCTGGCTCCTTAACCTCTAGGCCAAACTGGCACACCTAGCCCTGCAGTCAGGCTTCTTTAAGCTCTACAATGGGACTAGGAGATTCTGTTCACAATCTCAATGTAACAAGTTTCATAGTTCAATTTTTCATTGCATATCAATATATTTTATCTTGCCAATTCTGAACTCTTCCACCCAAGCATTTTATTGTATTCTGTAGGAGAGTTTGTCAAGTTTCCTTATCATTTTGGTTGGCTGTTTTTGCAGGTCACTAATACCCATTTTCCCAAAGATAACTGTATCATTAATTTATTTAAAAGCTAGAACAGATGGTTCCAAAATTTGGAGGGAAAAATTTGGGTACTTTGGAAAATTGGAATTATCTCTGGCAAAATTTCAACCACCTGTTCACTGAAAACATGCATGACCCCACCATGCATTTTACACCCACCCCCCAATGCCATGGTGGAATTAATCTTCTCAATACTGACAATTTTATTTCTGATTCCATCCCTGATGATTATTTCACAGGGAACTGATCTTTTACACAAAGCATATGTTTGATATTGTAATTCAAAAAAGTCCTACATCTCTTTCTGCCTCAGCCATCTGGGCAGATGCTCTGCTTAGCATGGATCCCAAATTCCTTGATCCAACCATTCGTTTAGGAGGAAAGGAATTCTTAAAGTACTTTCCACAAAAATCAGTATCACCTGAGAGAGTGCGTGCCTGTGTGATGCATGTCATTAGATTGAGCCATAGGATCATAACTGAAATTCAAAGGAAGAAACGCACCTTCTTTAGCTAAACTCTTGATCGTTCCTAACTGGCAGAAACAAACTCCCTTAACAGTGAACTCTTGGTTTATGCATTTATGGTTGACAGAGACACACAAATTCATCTCTGTTCAAAATAAGCAAACAAAAATGAATAGGACAATAATAATTTTATACAACCTGGTGTTCACTTCTGAATCAATCCATTTGATCAGTTATTGGAAATAACCCACATTCTTCATTTCTTTCACAAAAACTTAGTAAGGAGTCTTTGGTAACAACGTAAGTTCCAGTCCAGTAATTATTTTCAATCTGGTTGCAATTATGGAGAACTAAATGATATTCCTGGATGAGCTTCGTCACTGGACTTTGCTTCCATCTTACCAAAGTGTTCACAAGAAGCTGGGACAAAGAGCTATTTTATGTACTATCTCTATCTCTGTATGTGACCTATCTGTTTGATTATGCAGGATCCCCATAAAATTCTATGATTCAAACACTATATAGGGAATCTCTTCTTTCCCAATTGGTTATATAGAAAACAGTAGTAGTTAGCATCAAGTGAAAGAAAAATGCTTCAGTATCTGTAAAGTTTTTTTATTTTAAAAAAAAATTTCCATCGTTCTAGTGATATCAATACCATGCATTGGTGAGAGAATATGAAAACAAATATCTTTTTTAAAAATAACCACAAAAATTGGCAGCAAAACTACAGCCATCTGGGATAGAAAACACTAGCAATCTGATAAAAAAGGTAATCCTATAGTCTAGAGAGGTCTTTCATGAAACATTTGCCTCAAAACTCCTTAATTAATAGAATAGGTTTGATCCAGGCTTAATTTAACTGGATCATAAGAATAAATCGGAGGTGCTTTAATATTCATTCATAGTACATTGTTCTACACTTCATTTATTATACTTGCACTTACACAATGCTTTGAAATGTAGACTTTCGAACACCACTAGGGATATGCACAAATGTTTTTTTTAAATTCAATTTGTATTGAATCAAATGCAAGAAAATTAGTACTCGTTCAAATAGATCCCTTTGAATGTAGTGGGATTCGAATTTGATACAAATGTTCAGTCCCATATGAATCCCATATGAGTGCATACAAATGCATACATATCCCGCACGAATCCTATACGAAGCTTCATACAAATGTATCAAAACATTCTATTCTAATTCGAATGTCAATCTTTGAATGTGCCAACATTCTATTTAAATATGAATGTCTGGATTTAGCCAAATTTGTACAAATTTGAATGTTATAAATATTCATACACATCCCCAAATACCACTCTTTTACCTAACAGAGTAAGTTACATACAATTCACATAAACATACATATGATTCACAGTCATAACCTAGTGTTTTTCAAAATGATTTAAGTCCGACGTGAATACTGCTTCTGTTGGAATCAAGGGAACTTCTCAATTGATTTTAGGAGCAAACAATGAAGTTCTCTTTACACGTGACACAAAAAGGTCAATTTTTCTTACTCCTGGGTTCCATTTCCCTAACTGCATGAGATGATGCTTCTTTGTTACATTTGAAGAATGTCTTGGTACACTGGTTTCAGATAACCCAAAGAAATCCATCCTAAGATAAGTATCATTCGGCAGTATCTTTTAAAGCCTGCAGCTGGTCTTCAAAATAGATAAGCTGATCTACTTCGAAACAGTCACTTGCACGAGACACCATTTTTTCCAGGGATTCTTTGATCTCCTCTTCCTTAGCATTCTGCCGTCTTGCTTGCTGAAGGAATTTGTAAACTTTTTCAAAGATTTCTATCCCAAGTTTCTGAATAGCTGACCTGTCAAGGGGAGACAAATGCCAGCAAGTTAGCTAAACTATAAATACGTATTAAGAAGAGTTCACCATTTGCTACAACTGTAGAGTTATTTAGCACCTTTTTGTAGCACTTCTACAGAATAGTTCCCTTTTGACGCTAACAGAATAATAATTTATCACATACCAGAATTTATGCAAAGCATTCTAACACCTAATTCTGTAAGATACTTTATCACAAACCCATGCACCCATATGCATAGACTCTGGTTTTGTAATACGCAATCAGTTTTCTGAGAATAAATAGAGAAAATAGTCTTACTCCATAAAGCAACCACTTTACTACAGGCTGTTGTTCCAGGATCTTTAGGGGAAGCACTTTTAAAAATTGCACCTTGGAACAAACCCCAGAATGGAAAAATCAACACCCTGTTAATAACAAACAAGACACACAGAGAAAAAAAACGTGCAATGAGAACAGTAGCCCAGAAATAAAGTAGAAACTTACTACACCAGAGTTTCATAGCATTGCTCTTGGGACAAAACACTATTCGTATCAGATATGTTATCGAATCTTCGTACCAATATGTATGAATAGGTTCGTATCAAATAGAATTTTACCACATTCGAATGCAATCTATTCCTACCAAACAGATTTTCAATCATCTGATTCATTTCGAATTGAATGCCAAAAAAAAAAAAAAAATGTGCACATTCCTAGTCTCCACAGAGAGTTCACAAGCAAGTGAACACAGCCAACACCCCTGTTCTTGTGCCTGTGAGCCCACAGAACTAGCAACTAAAATCTTAGGCACACACAGCCTCCATTGTTCTTTTTGAAAATCTACTCCCCATCTATTTATATCTCGTTCCTTAGAAGAAAAAGTGGCTACGTCCAAAATAAATGTCATACAGCATTGTTTTTAAACATTTCCACTACGCCTATTCAACTATAAATATGTTTTTTTGCTATTAATATGTACTGGAAGCAGTTGCTCAGTGGTAGAGCAAGCTTCAGTTCCCAGACTCCCCCTGAAAGTAGGCAATGGTAAACCATTTCTGTATCTCTGCCAAGTAAACTGTAATCATGGGCCTCAATGGTACCTCAGTACTATTAGTATGTATTAACACCCCCCCCCCCATGTGAGTGAAATCCACATCTGCAAAGAAGGGTCCCGATTATCATTCCTGACAGCCAACAGGAAGAGCCGCTCAGATTTGAAGTGACTGTCTTGACTCAGGTATATGCTCTTTGGTCACAAAATGCAAAAGTCTTGTACTTACAAGTCTTTCAAGATACAGGGGGATCTCTGCTACCATTTTGAAGACAGGCTTGCAATTCTCTGGAGATGGGAACAGGTGGAACTCATAATATCAAGCAAAAAGAGGGAGTTTTTAGTTTTCTTTTTGTCTTCCATCGTGGAAAGTGCCAAATTGCAATCTTTCAAAGTACAAACTGCATTCAGAGGTCCAGGGCTCTCCAGTGCATTACCTGACCAGCCTGGGCTCTCCGTGGCATTCAGTAGGTGAATCACATCCAAATGCTGTGGGGAACTCACAGTGCGGTGAGCAGGGCCATGAACTATGTTGTTATGTGACCTTGTTAGTACATCATTACACAGGGTCTCAACATGCATCTGGACCTGTACGATGAGACAGTCCAGTCTTGCAGTTAGAGCGCTGGACCCTTATCTGCTAGTCTCCTGGATTGATTCCACACTCCTCCACAAAGTTAGCTGGATGACCTTGGGTTAGTCACAGCAATCCTTCTGAGCCCCAACTACCTCACAGGGTGTCTGTTGTGGGGAGAAGAACAGATGGCTTGTCCCACTTTGAGTCCCCTTAAAGGGTTAGAAAAGCAAGGTATAAAAGCCAACTCTTCTTTTTCATGGTAATGCATGCCACAGTTCACACTACAGAGGGCTATAATGGGATCTAGGGATGTGCACAAATATTCATAACATTCGAAATACACACGAATTAGGCCAAATTTGGACATTCAAATTTGAAATGAATGTTGGCACATTCAAAGATTGACATTCAAATTTGAATGTAATGTTTTGATGCATTTGTATGAAGCTTCGTATGGGATTCATATGTTATTCGCATGCATTCATATGGGATTTGTATGGGATTGAACATTTGTATTGAATATGAATCCTATCACATTAGAAGGAGATCTGTTTGAATGAATACGAATTTTCTTGCTTTTGGTTCGATGCAAATCAAACAATAATAATAAAAAAAATTGTGCACATCCCTAGTGGGAGCAATTGTTTTTGAGAAAAGGTGCCAAGGAGAGCCTAGAACTGCCAGGCAAAGCAGCCAACAGTTTCAGGCTCCAACAAACTGCAGCTTAGCCTATCCCCTACCTACCTCTGTTTTGCATCCTCCCTGCAAAATACATGGTGGGCAAAATATGTACCCACTGTATGGTATTCAACGGTCAAAAGTTGATCTTTTTAATCCACATGAGCATGCTTGAAATGAAAGTTTGGAGTACATTTAGAATTTTCCTGCATAAAAGAATGGAACTTTAGGATCTCTAACAATATATTATATTATGGTTCTGGCTGAAGACAGCTGAATTTGTTACTGGAGACACTTTTCAAGATATGTGCACACACAAAGCAAAGGACCCTTTTCCAGGGCTGAGTCTTGTCAGTGCTTGGCAACTTGAGGCAAAGGAAAAGTCCCGCCATGAGTAATGGTAACATCTGCTAATTTATTTATTCGTAGAGGACCAAGACTGAGAGAAATACCATGTCATGTAGCGAAAGGAGCCGCCATTTTGTTTCATCTAGAACATTCCTGGTCTTAACTCCCAATTAAGTATCACTCTGTGACTCCATGCTAAGACATGCTGGACAAAGATGCTTCTTTCTATTCTAGGAGGTGCTGAGAAGAGCTGCAACCATATATGCTCCCTGAGGGTACCCACCAGGGTGTAAAGGGTTCTTGCATCCCTGGATATTAACACAATAATTGGAATATTACATTTTAAATATTCAGAATGCTACCAGAGTCCTATGAAAAGAGATGATTTCGCCAACAACCACCCTTGAAAAATACCCTTTTTGAAAGTATAGATTGTTTTTCTACTAAGGATAAAAAGATCTGCTGTGGCTGCCGAATCAATTATATATCACAGTGGAGTAACAATACAAAGTGCCAGAATAATAACATTGGGATGAAAGTGTACTTATGTATTTGAAAGACAGCAATGATAACCTTTCATCTGCACCATCAGAGACAGCATAAACTGGTCTGTTCAAATAAATTGTAGACTGCTGTACTGTTGCAAAAATAATTATGTTCATAAACCTTACAAAGCCTGTATAAACATTAAAAACAACACTGGGATACAAGGGAGAAAAGTAATCATCCCAATTTGTTTCCATTACAGGATGTCATCATATACTCTTCAGGATCTAATCTAGGTAACGTGCACTGTCTATAAACTATCTCCATTAGGAAAGGCAAAGATACTTTTGTTAAAAAAAATATTCAGATACTGCCTACCTCGTGCTATTTCCCTGCCAATTTAGAGTTCTGTGACTTTCTTTTTCATCTTGTTGGAAGAACAATCCTAGGAAAGCTTTTTCAAAACAAAACTGGAGAACTGTTACTTTTTTTTTTATTACTTTGGAGGCTTGATTTTAGATGTTAACTGCTCTCAGATCATTTTTGGTAAAAGGCAAATTGAGGAAGGAAGGAAGGAAGGAAACACAGCTAGAACCCTTTCCCCACTTAAGCCATTTTCTCTACCTAAAAGCTTTACATTCACTGATTACATATTAGATGATGAAAACATGCAGCCCACACAAAGTTCAACTACTAGTGTTTGTCAAGAGCAATGTAGTTCTGCAATACATCAGTGATCATCTGGAGGTCTGGATCTGTATTTTTAACCCATTCTATACCTGAATGTCTCAGAGTGAGTTACAACAGTAAAAGACAAATTAAAAGGAACCCACTAAAAATAATAGTGCCTGGATGTGGGGAGGGCATTAGGGGATCTGTTTCCTCAGATAAAGATGCATCCTTACCAGTCTTCTAAATGTACATTGAAGACGCCATGTATACCTCCACGGTCTGGGGGCTACCACTGAGAAGGCCCCAAAAGTGGATTTTAGGTGAGAAAATACAGAATCTCAATGGACTGTCATTTTGGAGAATGAATGCTGTAAACCCAAGTCTCCACAATGTGCAGTGGGTTCTGGGAGTACTTTTCAGAAAGTGTTTGTAAATCATTTATTTAATATATGACAAGTATCAAAAGCGAGAACTAATCCTATCAGAAACATTATTAGTTATCTTTGATTGTAGAAATCATTCCTATCAAAAATATTTGGCCTATGAAAAGCCAATTGTTAGTTATTGTTACACTTTTTATCTCAATTGTTGCAATAACTTATTAGTTTGCTCATAAAAAGTGACCAGATTATTACAGTTAATGTCACAACATCTGTCAAGAATCAACATCTATGGGTTTCTTGGTTATCTGCTTTTATTATTATTTTATTGTAACCCACTCTGAAACCTTTGGATATAGGGCAGGAGATAAATATAAATATGAAAATACCTTTCCTATAAATACCTGTAATAAATCCATGATCTATTCATGATACTTCATGAATCATATACAGCATCATAGGTCTTTTTAAGATTTATGGATAAATATTGAGTAGCTCATCACATTTAATATTTTCTCCTCTTGTACAGAAAGCATCATGTAAGCAGCAATCCAACAAGTATAATCATTGTCTTATGAATAAATGTCTTTTTAAAGTGGGCCCAGATAATGTGTCGGCAGGATTCCAGATCTTGGCAACAATACTCATTCTGGAATTTCAATCAAGCAGTTAGCATTTTTCTAGAGGGAGTGAAAACTGAAGGGGGGGGGGGAGCAAGATCTTGCAATCAAAAGAATAATTGTATCTGTGAGTGTTTATGTATTCCTCTGCATCTTGTTGCTCAAATTTGTTCTACAGGGAAGTTCTGGAGGAGAGCACCGGTCCATAAAAAAACTCTGTGGAGTCAAAATAGCTTTGTGAATGCACCAGAATGAACTGCCTGTCTTGTGAAACAGCAGCTGTATCCAGTAGGGATGTGCACAAATATTTGTACTGTTCAAAATTCATACGAATTTGGTCAAATTCAGACATTCATTTTTGAATCGAATATAGGCACATTCGAAGATTGACATATGAATTAAAATCAAACATTTTGATAGATTCGTATAAAGTTTCATATGGGATTCATATGGGATTCGTAGGAGATATGTAGGGGATTCTATTGGGATTCATACAGGATTGAATATTCATATCGAATTCGAATCCCCACAATATTTTAAGGGGATTTGTTTGAACAAATACGAATTTTCTTGCATTTGATTCAATACGAATTGAATAAAAAACAACAACAATGTTCGTACACATTCCTAGTATCCAGCTGAGGGATGACTCAGGTTTTGGCGCCTAACAATAGTCTGTATCTTCCCTTATTGCAAAAAGCCTCACAAGCAAAAACAGTCCATTTCTTATCTGCTGCCCATTGAACACCCTCCTTCACTTCCACCTGGACGGTTGGTCCCTGTGTTTTCATTCTGAGTATTATAAATAGCAGGGCACTATGAACACAGCTTTATCTGTGGAATGTAATGATAATATCAAAACTAAGAAATGTACTTTTAATATTTGCATTTAGACATTTGCACTATAGGAGTGTAAAACATCCTATAATAAGACTGTTCCAAGGGCTCCAAACATGGAACAAAATGCTATCTCAGAAAAAGACTTATTTGGAGTTTAGGAATGTAGAGAGGGGTATTGTGAGATTTTTTTCCATGGACCCAACCACTCACTTTGCTTCCTTTCCCTTCCCAATAGCCCTTCTAGTGAGTATGTGACATGCCCTTTCAAACCGTAAGCTGGAGGGAAGGGATTTGATAATCTTTTTAGACATGAAATATATATTGGTGTATATTGAGCTTATTGCCATTATCAGGACTGGACAGAACCCAGGGACCATCATCTGCAACGGGATTTGTATCTAGGTTAGGCTGCTATTCTAGGAAACCGAAGTTTGTATTGAGGCAAAAACACTCAAGGATAGCTGATCTTAGATCTTTTGAGTGCTTGTTTTTCTGTTAAAATGTTGTGCATCACAGCCTAAGCTTTTCAGCCAAGAGCAAGAACATTACACTTAAGCTGTAAAGAATCCATGCCCTGGGCAAGAACAACTGCGGGACTGGCATTATAATGTGGGTACCCAAATTGGATATAAGATTGGATTAAGATAGCTTTTTAAATTGATATTGTTTGTTTGTTTGTTTTAACATGTTGGATTTTAGACGTTGTGATGATTGTTATGGTTTTATTATATATTGTTGTTTTGATATGGTGGATTTTAAGGTTGTAACCTCACCAGAGACCTTCGGGTATAGGGCAGGATAGAAATATAAATAATAAATAAATAAATAAATTTATGTGGTCTGGGCAGCCTGAATGCTGATATATCTCATCTCTGGAACTTGTGAGTTGAAATCAGATCTTTGAGCAGTCTTTGACTATCTCAACATCCGCCAAGTCACTGTAAAATCTGAAACCTGATCCAATACTTCAGCAAGAGCTGAAAACATAGCTGTCCCTGCAAGAAGCTAAACTTCATTTGCGATGTATGCAGATTCCAGAGGGATGCAGGCTGAGAATCACTTTGGAGATGGGGCTCAAACTCACTCTCCCTCCCTGCAGGTTTGTTGTATATTTCTGGATCAAGGTGGTTTGATCTTCCATGGTACCATTGCCATAAAGAGACCCTCTATTTGCTTCTGCCTTCCCTTCTCCTTCCAAGACCTGCAATCCACCTACCCGCTTCTGTCTCTCCTTCCCAATTTGCATTTAAAGCAATTTCTCTTTAACTCACTCTCATAACTTTAAAAACTCTACAGTTATTTCTCTTTTTATTTTATTTTTCTATTGTAGTGACACATCCTGGGACCTTTGGATGGAGGGTAGAATATTAATTCTTAAATAAATCTAAATCATGTCTTTTAAAAGACCTTGTAGTTAAAATGTTACCAAGTCTCTCTCTCTTTTTGCTAATAGTTACAAGCTTAGTTGCCTCCTACTACTTGACTAAATGGTCCGAACCTGAAAGTGCTTTATTCTCACTTACACCTCTAGGGAAAAACTCCCTTGAATAACAGAAGCAAAAAACAAGCCATATCACTAAGAAATGTGGGATTCTTCCAAGCCTTAAAGATCATGCAATGCTTGATTACTTTAATATGACCTTTCTTTCTGAGTATTAAAAAGAAATAATGCAATTGATGCCAAGATCTTATGCAGTGGAGTCTTTGGGAATCTTAAGCAACAGACACATGACCATTCATGATGGATGAAATGACTTTTTCTTTCTTTCTTTCTTTCGCTCCCTCTGAATGATCCTTTTGCTTAGTCATATCAAGTAATAACGAAAACTTGTGCTGAATCCTGGCTTGCTGATGCGTTTATGATATTGGAAACCAAATGGGATGGAGTCACCATTGTTCTGCAAGATTTGAGTTAGCTTAAATGTTAGTGCATGAAAGCCTTTTCTTCTCCAAGCACTAACATTTTACTGAATTTCTAAACTGCACTATAAAGTTCATTGCTGTTTAACTCTGACATTGTGAATAAGGATTCCCAGATTTCTTTGAAAAAGAAATGAAGCACTCTGTATTTAAAATCATTTTCATCTTTTTGCTGCTTTTATTTCTTTTGACTCCGTTCCTTGAAAAAGAAAAAGATATAAATGCTGCTAAGCCTTGTTATGCATATCTCCTGTTATTCCACAGGCAGGCAAACATACGGTTTCAAATCATAAAGTTACAAATAAGTTCCAAAAAGGGGGGGGGGGGAAATAAAAAATAAAAAAAACACAAAATGGTGGGAGTTTTGGAAATAACAAAAAATTTATTCATCACCCATGTGAGATTGCTAATAACAGCAAATAGATCCAAATACAAATCAACTCTCAGCAGTAGTATTAAAAAGTTTGAAGTGTGGTTTGCTAATTTGGGTGGGCAAAGAGTTTTCAGGCAGATCCATAGACAACTGCTTTAAAATGAAATGCTGGAGAGAAAGAAAGTACATATCTGAATTGTAATTTTAAAAATATTTTCCAGCACTAACTCTCTGCTTCCCTCCGCCACATGCCATCATTACGTGAGCGGGTGGTACTTGTGATGTAAACCGGTAATGTTCATGACTCCTCTCTTTCTTCCTCCATGTGTGTGTCCTTTTATACTATTTTTGTGTTTATAAAGCTAAAATGAACGTAGGCTGAAAGTTGGAATGAGTTTCCCTGTTAGCTTGCCCACCTTTTTACTCAATCATCTCTCTACTGCTTACAAAATAACAAGCTGGAGCCCTTCGCCTTCAAAAAAACATGTCAATACACTGTGGTTCCTGTTACAACAAAAGCCACTGGAGCCTTTACCTTTGGGAAATGCTATTATGTAACAGAAAATAAAGGTACCACATTAAACAGTCAATTCTGCAAGTATTGTTGCTTGTGCACCTTGTGTCAAGTACTTTGAAAGCCATGACAGTGCAGTAAAACTGCTGTTTTCGTACAGTACAGCATTTGAAAATCAAAAACGGAGTGAAACTTTCTCATGAATATTAAATAAATGGAGAGTGAGTGAGTGAGTGAGTGAGTGAGTGAGTGAGTGAGTGAGTGAGTGAGTGAGTGAGTGAGTGAATATGCTTCCAGACTTAAGGTTCCCATCGACGTCGCTTCCTTGGTCAGACCCGACGATCGGAAGCCGCTCAGAGACAACCCAGCTGCTTCCGGTCGTCCCATTGAAGCGGCTTCCTGTCAGTCGGAAGGGACGTGCCATTGCTCACAGTGGGGGCACAGCATGTCCCTGAAAAAGTGAAGTAAAAAGATGGTGATTGATCTGCATCTTTTTACTTCTCTTCCTTTGATCAGATGCTGCACCGCTGCTGAGGGTAGAAGGAGGCTATGCTATTCCAATCAAGTCTGGACGCAGAGTGAGTGAGCGAGTGGGTGAATGAGTGTTTGCAGAGGATTCATGTTTGATTTGTAGAAGCAATCTCTGGCAAAATTTAAGAGGAATCGAACAAAGGCCTGTCCAGATGGAGCAAATATAATGCCATTATGGCACTGCTATGGTGAGGCGAGGTCACCTCACATCAGAGACAACCCCACCATAGCCTCACTCCCCCTAAAAAAAAAAAAAGCCCAAATTCCACATTATTGCTTCCTACTCTAATACCTAGAGATCGCCCAAGACATCCAAAATTAAAAGAAAAAAGGCTAAAACACTGAGAATGCCTTTTGTTTTAAGCTCTTCTGTAAAATTAAATTAGCAGTTTGTGACATGGAATCAAAACACTTCTACCCCCTAATTCTCAATAGTCTCTCTAAAGATCAATGTGACATAAGGAAAAGCTGTGCCATTTTCTTCTCTTAGTCATATCGATCTCATAAGGTACTACAGGAATGCATGCTGTTGAACCCTTCTCATGTTACACAAAGTAGAGAAAAGCACAGTAATTTCTAGAATCAGGTTATGCATAGAATACCAAGTACAATCCAGCTAATCAGTGCTGAGCAAAGGTTACAACTTCTTTCTCTCATTTCCTGTCCTGTTAGTTATATGACCTCTGACCAGGATTTTGTTCACCAAGTCAAGTCTGGAAATATGAAGGAAACCTAATTAAACTCTTGTGCACGCTCTTTAACATGTTCATGGAGAAAGATTAAGGATCTTTCTGCACTGGGCCTTATTCCAGATTATATCACGAAACAGGAACCTGCTATCTGCATGCTAGCACAGACTATGATAGGACCCACCCAGAGCCTTCAAGAACAGGCTATAACAACAACTGTAATTAAAGCCAGGCCTGAAAAAATATTAACTGGTGTGAAATGTTGATTGTACAAAGACACTGATGAAATAGTGGATCATATACTCAACTCATGCAAGAAGATTGTACAAACTAACTATAAAGAATGGCATAACTCTGTTGCTAAAATGATACATTGGAACACGTAAAAATTATCATCTTCCAATAACAAGAAACTGGTGGGAGCATATTATTGAAAAAGCGATAGAAAACAAGCAGGGCAAAATGCTATGGGACTCTTAAAATATAAACTGACATGGTTTTGATATATAATAAACCAATTTACCTGTGGATTATCAATGTAGCAATATCTGGTAACAGCAGAACCAAAGACGAAGAACTTGAGGATGTCAAAAATATCAAAATCAAAAACTGAAAGACTCTGTTCTGGGATTTTGTACTGAAGGTTTTAAAAGAACATTCTAGAATACATGCTAACCCAGAGACAAACTGCCACATTAAAATGAGGAGAGCTTTTCTTAATCCTCGCACACTAATTAATTAACCAAAAATATCTGCTACATCAGATGCATTAAATTACATATGCATTATATCATAGGCATATTAATTACGTATGCATTATATCATTAGGATAGATCCTTGCATCATTTTTGGATCCTTCAATGCTGTTTAATCAGGATTCTTGAATGGTTAATAAAAACATTATATAGCTCTTGCAGGTGAGCAGAATGAGCAGGTAGAGACTGATGAGTGAACACCTCACTTGGAAATATTCTGAGGTAATAATATTGCTGTTAATTATTTGCTGTAAGGTATCGATATTCTAGAACTGGATTTCTTTATGTTCAACTGTCTATTGCTAATATTTAAGATGACAACTTACTCCCTCATACATTTCAGCTTGGTTGCTGCCATGGTGCCATTCAGAATTCTTGATTCCTCAGGCCTCAGTGGAATTTTTGTGGCGACAGTTCCAGGGCCTACAAATGAATACAAATGTTCAACCTCATTTATCTAGCAACCAGGAAAAAGTGGCACCACCTTTGTCACAGGAAAATGTTGCTTTAGTTAAAGACAAATTACATTCTCTCTTCTTTAGCCATACTTAATTGGTTCCAGAAAACCAAACCTTTAGTGAAAATATGGATAATACAAACAGTTATTCCATTAATGTCGGGTGTGTGTGTGTGTGTCACATTCGTTCCAATCCCACATCCACTCCCAAATCATTTGAAGTGGCTAATATATATATGGGAAGAGTTATGAAACACAATCAAATACAATTAATAACAGTTAAAAGTACAACATCTAAAATAAAGGTCAATGATTTAATTAAAGATTAAATGTTTAAGCTCATATGGATAGGACCAGATGCTTTCTACATTTCGTAGTTCAAATCCAAATTTTCAGTTACAATGATGCAAGCAACTGGCAATCCAAGAAAAGGGGGAAGGAGATCCCTTTTCCCAGACTGCAGACCTTATAATTAAATATTTTCCATATACAGTAGTGAGCATAAGGATAAGGAGGGATTAGTGTGGTTTATTGAACTGACATTTGGGAAATTTGGTTGAGTGGGCAAAGAAAGCAGAGTAGTGATTTGGTGATGTTCAGACTGCTAAAATAATTAAAAATAATATGTTGTAAATGAGACTTTAATGTGGGAATATCTAGTGTCAAAGTTACAGCTAAAGAATGAAACTGGATGGAATGTGCAGACCAAGCCAGTATAAAATTCACATAAGCTATCTAGAACAGTCCTCCATCCCTTCAGATAAAGGTCACTAATGCACAGATAATACTGTTTTATAAGCTATAAAATGTAGAGCGTGTATTATTAAGTTTTTGGACTTAATATTTTCTACAGTCCATGCAGCCTCATGTTGCTAGATTGTAATCATGGATCAGTTGTTCTGAGGAAAAGCTTTTTTTAAGAGAGAAGGGCACTTGATGAAAATTAATTTCTTCTGCTTTTCAATTAGCTAAAACAATTTCCTTTCTTTTCGGTAAAAATATTCCTTGCTCTTCACAAAGAATTACTGGTTTTTCTTCAGTCTGTGTACAGTTTCTCAACATTTCTGGAAAGGAGTTAAAAATCATGTTCTTTATTAATTTTGTTCAATTATTTTTTCCCTCAGTTACCTTCATATTAGAACTGTGGTTCAGCACTGTCACCCAAGCCTTACTTTTGCCCAGCGAACATGTGTTCTGGTGTTTGGTCCACCAGCATTTGGTTCAGGAGGGTGAAAAGCTCTCTAATTACTTTGCTCTGTTTCCACTGCCTTTTCATCTTCATATTGGGTCATGGCTGACATCCTTGAATTGATTGAACACCGTATGTAAAAACAGGAATGAGCTTTGTTTTAAGAAGTTATAATAGGGGGGCAATTTGTTGTCATACTTTGGACTGCCAAAAATTTAATGGAACTTGATGCCAGATGAGTTTTTATTTTATTTTTTTGCTAAGACATGCAATAGCTAGTTACCAGATGACATTAAAAGTAGGCCATTAAGAAATGCAATAGCCCATTACCAGATGACATTAAACGTAGCAGATATTTAGGATATCTGCTCAATGTAGCATCTCTGGTATGTGCCTTTCTGATTTCTGGTCATAATCCAGAACTTTGATTTTAAGGGGGGGGGGTTCCACTAGCACTAAGTACCCATTAAGGACCCATTAGGCTCAGAGCAGGAAGACCCCATTTCCACTGCAGACCCCTTTAGAGCCACATTTGTTCTAGGGAAATCCGGATTGAATGGGTCCTTTAGGACCTATAATCCAGATTTCCTGTAGACCCCATTAAAGGGGCCTACAATGGAGTCTTCAGGCATCAAATCCGGATTATACGGAGCGTGTTTCTGCCGTAATCAAGCAATGGGGTCTAGGGGGGCTCGGGGGGGGCACACTCATGGAGGGGTGCCCTGAAACCCAAAGTTCCGAAGCCTGTGCACAGTCTCCGAAGCTGTGTCCAAAGCCAGCTCCAAAGAATAGCGCAGGATCTGAAGAGGATCCCATGCGAGAGCAATGCCAATCCTATGGACCTTTGTCAAAGGCTCCGAAGAATCTTCGAAGTTTGTGTCAGATCACTCTGGAGAATCTGTGGACCTTATGACAAAGCTCTGGAGCCACTCCAGAGAATCTTTGAAGAATCTCTGGAGCATCTATGGAGACTGCATCCCCTGTTCCCCCAAAAACCGGAGCATTTCCACTGTGGGCAGGTTAGCACCCATTGCTCTTGGGTGCTGCACTGCCTGTGGGGACGCATTGGGTACCTCCCTTAATCAGGATCTACCAGATCCGGATTAGTTGAAGGACCCATTCCTTAGATCTGGATCATCTTTGATCCAGATTAAGGGAGGTCAGTGGAAAATCCCCCTTAGTCATAATAGATGGCCAAGGGATTTGTTCTGTAGTACTCATCTAATGCAATTACTGGGCCCTTTCTGCACTTGTACTTATTCTGGAATATATCTTGGGATAGTGGTCTGCTGGCTACAGGCCAATGCAGACTATGGCAGGCTTCACTTGGGGCCTTCCATAGTCTTCATGAGCATGCAAATTGCAGGTACCTGTTCTGGGATATATTCCAGAATAAGGCCAAGTGCAGAAAGGCCCCTAATCTTCATAGGCTGCCTTGCATATGTGACAGTGGGACCAGGTAGTCTCTGCAAAGCAAAACAGAAATCCATTTATTTACACTTTAGCTAAGCAAAAAGCATCTGTGAGAAGAAGAAAGAGAGGGAGGTTTGGCCGAACAAGTCTTCAAAGGTGTGCAGAAGTATTTGAGGAATGAAGAGCATGCTCTCATCTCTCTTTCTGCCTAGACAGCTTACTCAGGAGTAAGTCCAAAGGCAAGAGGAAGGAAATACCTTTTCATCTCCTTTTGCAGCCCTCTGCCCCCAGAGGAGGAATTACTGAGTAAAGAAGGAAGAGGAAAGCCTGGTCACTGGCCATTTCATATTTTACACTTGCATTTTTATTATGTGCTAGTGTTTGCTGTTAAAGCAGCCTCCCTCCTTCCCTCCCTCCATGGGTGAATCATCACCATAGCCTCCCTCAAAAGGCAGAGAGCCTTACTAACATTTTGGAAATTTGTAGAAAAGTCATACTGCACATACTTAAGTATTTTGTTGCTGTAAAAGTAAACAATACCAAAATGTTTATTCAAACAGGCCCTGGAAATGGTCAGGGGGGAAAGAGGTTATGCCTTTCACTGTTTATAGGCAATTCAAGGTACCACTCCAATAATTCACTGCAGCAGCCACATCAGTATCACAAGGTAGACTGCTGTTTTATTTCATTTAAGCCGGCAACTGAAGCATGTAAGTGCTAGGGCCAATCCATAGGATACCTGAGGTGCAAATGTCTTCTTCCAGTGAAAGCGAACCTAGCTTTGTTCCGAGTCTTGAACACTAGAAAAGCTTGCTTTGAGTGCAAATACTTCAGTAAGAAACATTTTGCATATCACTGATATCTGTCCTTGGATGTTGTTGGGAGTAACAAAATATTCCTGGATAATGCTATATTTTTCATCAATAAAATGAATGTCAAAACAGCACTTGATAATATACTGAAATTGACACCATATGTAAATTAACCCTATTATCAAGTTCTTATTTGACTATAAAATGGATAGTATTTATTCTGTGTTGTTTACATACTTTTCTGGCAAGAACACTGTAACCAACAATGCATTCGTATACAAGTATCATAAGGAGTTTTGGCTTCAAAACCTAAACTTAGAATTTACAGGGCTTTGACTTATTAATTTAGGGTGCTTCCGCACCTGCTGTTGAGAAACGGATTAAAGTAAATCCGTTTCTCAGTGATCCATCCTCCCGAGAATCCGTCCCAAATAGGAACGGATCCTTGGAGGCCTCGCGTGTCCACGCATGCATGGGGAAAACGGATTCGGCCAACCAGATCCTCTGGGTGCTGGTGAAGGCCGCAGCACCCATTCCAAAGGGGATCCGGCATCCTGTGCCACCACTCCCGCCACCCCCCGGAGCTGTGGGACTGGAGCATGCAGCTGCCAGTCACTGCATGTTTCTGGTGGCACGCAGCACACGGGGGAGGGCGGAAGGAGGCAAACTGGCCTGCTTCCACCCTCCCCAAGATGGCGGCCACAGGGACATCCGTCCCTTCACCTGTCAATGTGTGGAAGTGTCCTGCTTCGACACGGATCAAGACGAAGGGACGGATTGAAGACCTGACTTTTTAGGTCTTCATTTAGAACCAGTTTTTGGTGGCGAGATCCAATTTAGAGACTGATCTCGTGTGCCAAAATGCGGACGTGGCTGCCTGGAAGGATCCCTAAAGAGGTCTGCAATGTGGAAGTACCCAAGGGTTTAAAATGTGTTCTAAATGGGTCATTAAACCAGTTTCCGTGGCCAGTGCGGAAACACCCAGTTTACAACTGGCATAACTGGAGGCAAAAGAAGTTAAAGAGAGGCTGACTATGAAATATGGGAAATGGCTTTGACACAGCAATACTGTCTCCATTTTTTAAATTTTTCTGAAAAGGCAAGCCCTAAGGTTTAAAAAGGACCTCCCCCCATTAAGTCAAAGGAGTTGGTTTAATGCAAGAGGTAAAGTCTAGGTTATTTAGTAACTTTGAGCGAATCAAAGAAGCTTGCAGTTTTAATTCCCCTCTTGCAATGGCATGAGGTTTGGTTTTTCCTCCTTCTCTCTTGGTTTGATAAGATTAATTGGGGCTTTTTTTGTTTTTCCTCTGAAGGTGCATTTTGAATCTGCTGCTTTGCTAGGACTGGGAGAAGCTGATTATTTTTAAAGTGATTTCTTTTTATTTGAAGAACTTGGAATTCTTTTTAAAAGTCATTTTTGTTCCTGAAATGGACGTGTTTTTGCTGGAATCCTACATCTTTGCAGGGTTTTCCCCCTTTGGAATACTGGGAGAGTTGAAGACATCCTAAGAAAAATCATGAATGTGTGAGATCTCCTTGCGACCTCCCCCCCCCCCAATTCTTTTGGCTAGGTTTAGGGATTTCTAGCCTTAGGGCTAATTTTTTATCTTTTTCTGACCTTCATGCCTTTCATTTAAGTTTAAAATTGTTCTTATTTGAACTTTATTCTCATTTTCATGTTTTTATGTGTAAAAGGGAATTTTTATGGCATTTTTTGGAGTTTTTGCCTCATAGTTACCAAGCTGGTTGTCACAGTGAAATGGGACGGGCTAAGTTTAATGCACAAAGACACCTCAATAGAAAATGCACAACACATTTTTGCAATGTTTTGGCTTTTGTATGTCTATCTTTTGTCCTTTTGGGTGTCCGAATGAGTTGTTTCTCTGAGATGGCTCTAATTACATTTTTAAAGCTTTCTTCTGTATTTCTAATAAATTCTTTTCAATGCTTTTAGAAGAAATAGTGGTTCCTGATGTTTTTGTCTCTGTTTATGGATATTTCTTGTTGTTAAAGCCTTAGAGCTTGCTAAATCCCCTTGGGGTTTGAATTTGGGTTTATTTTTGGGGTTCCAAATCCAAAATTCTGCTCCATGATCAGTAATAACACATCTGAAAATATATAAATTAGCTCTATATCTATATATCTGAAGCATGTTAAATGATATAAAATAGTTATCTGATCATTCATTATAACTGTACATTATTGTATTGCAGACTTGCAATCAGCAAATGTTTAATGAACATTAGGAACATTAGCATTCATTAATGTTAATGAACTGAATTCTGATCTTGGAAAGCTGAAGTGTGTTATGCCTATTATACAAAGCACAGCCTAGTTAAACCTCCCACACACCAAATGCCATGTTCTTTTCATTTGAAGATTATTCTTGAAATTGTTTACCTTAATTCAGTAATAAATTATAAATGAAGAGTGATGGAAGAAAAGGGATTCAAAACAAAATCAAGCATATCAATTTTTGCATCATATCAACCTGCCCGTGCCTTAAGATCTGCAGGAGAGGCCCTCCTGGTTGTCCCACCGCCTTCAGCGGTTAGGCGGGTGGGCACCCGGGAGAGGGCCTTCTCAGTAGTGGCCCCCAGGCTATGGAATGGTCTCCCCTTGGAGGTGCGTCAGGCCCCTTCTTTGTTTACATTCAGAAAGGCGGTAAAGACGCACCTCTTCACTCAGGCCTTTGGCTAAATGCTCTTTATTCTTCCCTCCTTCCAAACACCACTGTTTTAAACTGTTTTTGTATTGTTTTTATTCTTATTCTTATTATCATGTTGGTTTTTAAATCTTACGCTGGTTTTATTATTGTGTGATACAATTTTAGTGTGCTTGTTCTTAAATGTTGTAAGCCGCCCAGAGACCCTCGGGTATGGGGCGGGATATAAATATAAATAAATAAATAAATAATAAAAACTATGAAAAGAGGAGTATGTGGTATTATGTATGTCATGACTTGCATTGTAACCTTTGCTCAAAAGGAAATAATTTATACTACTGTATCTAGAAACATTTGGTCCTCCAGTAACAGCAGAGAGAGTGTGAGATCCCCATCCACCACCAAATATGCACAATATGAATATTTTAAATCTAAACTTCTTTAGAAGGAACTGTCATCTGTTAATGAACATGATGTATTATATAGAATTGCAAATTGATTCAAAATCAATTAACTTTGTTCCTTCTTTTATTACAACATACACTATTATCAATTAAAATCAAATGAGTATGACCTGAATGTGAGAAAAGATAAATTGCAAAACTTTTACTCTAAACAAGTTTATATTTATATAGGAATTCAATGCCTCTTTATGTAAAAAAGTGATCAATAGGGATGCTTAATGAAGAACATTTTAGACTCAGACAAGCTATTTCTTAAAGATGCATTTAACTCTGTTTTGCTCATCACACTGTAAATTTTGATAGACAATATAATTAACTTTGAAATTACTAAATTAATGCTACTCCATTTAAAAATCAAATATACAGCATGATTGATGTTGCTCTTTCTGTTATGTTTGCAGACTGCAGTTTTAAAGCCAAAACTATTTTAAAACAAATCCCCCTGTAATCAGTGAAACTTATTTTCACAGAAAGTAGCCTAAGTCAGGTAAGTTATGCCATGATAATGTCACGGTCACATATAATGGCTGCTTCTAAACAGAGTTATGCCAGTGGTCTTTCTAGACCTGTGTTAATCAACCTGGTGCTTTCCTAGCATTCTTGATACTAAGTCCATGGTCACACATGAGTTTTAGGTCGACCACAGTCATCCCCCCCCCCACTTTAAACTGTAACTCACATTAATTTTATCTAAGCCATATTCCAAGCTGGCCTACACCTGTTAGACTGTCCTAAAATGTAGCCCTGTTTTTACAGGACTGACACGGACTCAGACCGGCCTGAAATTTCAGTCCATCTTCCGCTTCCTCATGTGTGAGTGGGGGAGGCAGAACTATGCTGTGGTGGGTGGTGCCCAGTCTTTCCTTTTGGCCGATCGGCATGTGTGGAGTTCATGAGGCACCTCCTCTTCAGCAAATCGGCATGTGCAGAGTTCGTGAGGCACCTCCCCCTCTCCTCAGTTTATGTGTATGATTCCTCTCTCTAGCGTTTTTACACAAATTTATTTTTATTTTTTTTAAAAAAAATACTTGCAAGGAGAAGGGAAGCACATAAAAAAGGAAGAGAGTGTGTGGAGGTGGGGAAGCAGACTTTAAAAAGAACTTGCCTCCCTTAAGTGCCATGAACAGCATCCAATCAGAAACGCCTCCCTTGAGTTAGATGAACGGCATCCAATAGGAAACAAGAGAGATGTGATGTAGCAAAAGGGGTTGGGAGCCAAGAGTTCCATGGGGGAACCCCAGGCCGATCTCTGCAGAAATGTGTGACCAACACAGCCCAAGGTGGGGATGGCTTCAGGATAACCAATATCGATCCATGTCTGACCAGCACTGGTACGATATCAATTCAAACTCATGAATAGGCTGACCTGTTTTGGACTTGTCTGGCCAGGGCCTGACCCTCATCAGACTCAGCCACTAGGACCAATAGAAATGAAATGCAGAACATTTTCAAGGTGCTAGGATAATAATTTTTCAGCTTATTGTTATTTTATATTATGCCTATATACCACATTTCTTTCACGGCACAAACAGAACAAAATAAATAGCATATTATTAATATAGAGCAAAGAACTAGTAATCTTACCAGTACTAAGGAAGTTCTCCATGTATTTGACCACTGCTTCAACATCGCTGTCCTGTATAAAAAGAAAGTGATCCTTTGTTTCAAAAGAGACAAAGCTACTGGGGATAGTGTCATTCATACTGTTATAATGAAAGGGCAAATATTAAATTAATTTAAACTGCTCAGTTGATTTGTTGGATCTTGCTTTTGCAGCTTAGGTGATTCCTTTCATTTGTTTTTACCAATGAGAAAAGAATATTTTTGCCTCTGCTGACAAGCCCATTTGAGACAGTGTTCAGTAGAAAGTTAACAATGGTCATGTACTATATGTCTCCTACATATCTCAAGGAGACAAACAGTTCAACCAATAGTTTGGTGATTAATAAGGTGTTCAAGATTCAATGAAGCAGAACTTTTCAGTAGATTATATGTTCTGCCTATGCCAATATATCTATTCGTAACTCAAATTCCTCGTTCTGCTGTGTTCTCATTAACATTGTCATTATTGCCAACTCAATTACAGGAGAAATCAGTACTTGATATTTTCTAAAGTCCTGTTTCTCCAGCTACTGCACCTAATATGTTTAGATAGCAAAGTGATCAATCAAAAGTTGGAATGAACAATAACAACAAAAGATTATTAATCCAAGGAAGCTTAAAGTAGTATGGATTTCCACCAATGAACAAAAAGCTATTTATGATTGATGGATGTAAAAAGATCAATAAAAACTATTTAAAATATCTGAACTTCGTTATCAATGACATTCAATATTGGAGTAGGCCATCCTAAACTATTTTAAATTTAGAAAGCTGAAAAACTGAAAAGATCACAATGCTAATATATGGGGAAAGTAGTGTGAATATCTTGTTTTATTGATACAGTGTTAAATGTGAATCTGCCAGAGTCCACTTTTATCTAGTTATACAGCTGCAACACCAGAAATGATAATGAAATTTATGAACACGAACCAATTGCAAAACAAATTGGTACTAACAATAAAGTAGCTTCCATTTCTTTTGGCCCTTATTTTCCTTGTTACAGAAATGTGAACCGTGAAGGCATGAGAAAATGTCATTTTGCCCCAACTTGACTGCCAAGCTGGAGCTGCGTTTGTATTGTTCAGAATGCTTCTGCTGAAAGATGTCTTTAAAAATATAAAATACCTTTCAGCATGTTCAGGATACTTTTGGCACATTTCTAAAAGGCCCCGACTATACAAGTAGAGATGATATTTTAGTCAACACCTTGAAGCCACCATTTCTGAACTGCTCTTTTGAAGTCTTTTAAAAGTAATTTGAGGACAGCCTTTTTCAATGCAAAGTTTGAGAACTACCACACACCAAAGGATCACATAGTGCCTATTCTATAGGCAGGGAATCCTTGCCAAAGATTTGCTGATGCCACTTTGTATGCTACTTGCAAGGTAGGATTTGTTCCACTTGCATGTTTGGGGAAATTTGTCAATAACTCTGGTGCTTCTCTAAGATCCTTCCTAGTGATAAAGACAGGTAAAAGAGCAGAGGTGGGGAAAATTTCACAGAATGTAATTTCCTCTTCAGCATATTCCCTCCCATCCTTTACTCCAAATTAGGTATGTGCACAAATATTCGTAGGCATTCGAAATCTGATCGAATGTGCCAAATTTCGACATTCGAACTCAAATAGAATGGCCCAAAATTTGAATGTAAACATTCAACTTGAATTTCAAACTTCAGATCTATTCATTCAAATTATCTGGACATTCGTATGTGTATGGGTTCATGCATGAAGTGTACCTGAACATCTGCATCTTTCTCACATCTGTATGCATTTGTATGAGATGAAAATGGGTTGCATATGGGACAACTACAGATGCATACGGACATGTACGGATGTGTACGGATGTGGGGAAGATGCATATGTGCGTATACGAATTTTGTCGACATTTGCATGTGCAGATTTGAATAAAAAATTCAAACGAATAGATCTAAATTTGTTAAATTAGAATTGAATCTTGTTAAATTCAAATTTAAAAGATTTAAATCAAATCAGATTTTCAGATATTTGATTAGATTCAAATACAATGTCAAAAAAACATTTGTGCACATCTCTACTCCAAATAGGAGCTGGCAACCGTTCAGTTCTACTAGGCTATGCCTTTTCCATATTGACTTCTTGAAGTTACATCTGAAGTCTGGCTTATTTAGGATAACAAAAGTTGTATCTAGTTCAGAAGTAGCCTGCAATGGTGAGTCAGACAGAAACTCCTCTTTCTAAGTCTGTGTCTGTGTGAACCTTGTTTGAAATCCATAGAGTGCTTGTAAATCTTTCTTTTGGTCTGAACTGAAATAAGGTGACCAAGGAGCATAACATGTTCTATGGTATTCAAAGGTGCTGAAAGATCACATGGGATCAACAGTCATATGCCCTCAGCTTTTAGCCCATCAGAAGATATTCACCAGAGCAAATAAATTCTATTCCTAAATCATATCTAAACCTATTTATTTATTTATTTTATTTATTTATATTTACATTTATATGCCGCCCCATACCCGAGGGTCTCTGGGCGGCTCACAACAATTAAAAACAGACATTTAAAGATAATATCAACCATAAAATCAGAAACAAGTTTAAAATGCAACTTTAGAAAAATACAAAAATGGTTAAAAGCAATAGTGATTTTCAATGGGGGAAGTGTGGGGGACATTTAACCAAAGGCCTGCGTGAAGAGGAATGTTTTCACTGCCTTCCTGAATAGGAACAAAGAAGGGGCCTGATGCATCTCGAGGGGGAGACCATTCCACAACCTGGGGGCCACTACGGAGAAGGCCCTCTCCCGGGTGCCCACCCGCCTAGCTACTGAAGGCGGAGGGATCACCAGAAGGGCCTCCCCTCCAGATCTTAAAACACGGGCAGGTCGATACGGGAGAAGGCACTCCTTTAGATATCTGGGGCCCAAGTCATTTAGGGCCTTATAAGTCAGAGTTAGCACCTTGAATTGGGCTCAGTAGTGAATTGGCAGCCAGTGCAGTTCTTTTAGAACCGTCAGAATATGTGTCCGGCTAGGTGTTCCTGTCAGCACTCTAGCAGCTGCATTTTGCACCAGCTGCAACTTCCGAACCGTCTTCCAAGGGAAGCCCGATGTAGAGCGCGTTACAGTAGTCCAACCTGGAGGTTACCAGAGCGTGGATAACTGTGGCCAGGTCATCTCTGCCCAAGAAAGGTTTCAGTTGACGTACCAGCCGTAGTTGGGAGTAGGCACTCCTGGCCATGGCCTCCACCTGAGATTCAAGTGTTAGCGCAGAGTCCAGGAATACCCCCAAGTTACGCACCTGTCCTTTCCCGGTTATTGTAACCCCATCAAGGACAGAACCCAAGAGCACCTCTGTCTTGTCTGGATTCAGTTTCAATTTATTGGCCCTCATCCAGCCCATTACCGCCTCTAAGCACCTGTCGAGCACTTCAACCACCTCTCCTGATTCAGATGGCACAGAGAGATAGAGTTGGGTATCATCTGCATATTGATGACACCTCACTCCAAATCTCCTGTTGATCTCTCCCAGCGGCTTCATGTAGATATTAAATGACATGGGAGATAAGACTGAGCCCTGGGGAACCCCACAAGTGAGTTCCCAGGGTGTTGACTCAGTCTCTCCCATCATCACTATCTGAGATCGGCTCTGGAGATAGGAGTGGAACCAATGCCAGGCATTGCCTCCAACTCCTAAGCTCCATAGCCTCTCCAGGAGGATACCGTGGTCAATGGTATCAAAAGCCGCTGAGAGGTCCAGGAGAACCAGCAGGGTAGCCCTCCCCCTGTCTTTCTCCCGGAGGAGATCATCAACCAGGGCGACCAAGGTAGTTTCCATGCCATGACTGAGCCTGAAGCCAAATTGAAATGGGTCTAGATAATCAGCTTCTTCCAAGCATGCCTGCAGCTGAACAGTGACAACCCTCTCTAGAACCTTGCCTAGGAAATGTATGTTGGCCACCGGGCGATAGTTGTTTAAGTTTTCTGGATCCAGGGAGGCCTTCTTCAGGAGGGGATGTACCACAGCCTGTTTAAGGGCCAATGGAAACAGCCCCTCCCTCAGAGAGGCATTTACCATTTCCTGGATCCACCCGGTCATACCTTGCCGGCTAACTTTAATCAGCCAGGAAGGGCAGGGATCCAGAGAGCATGTTGTCGGCCGCACCCCTGCAAGCAGCTTGTCCACGTCCTCAGGCCGCAATAATTGAAACTGATCCAAAATAATTGGACCAGACAGTGCTCTGGACATCTCCCCAGGACTATGTCCAATTGTGACATCTAACCCTCTGCGAATCTGAGCAACTTTGTCCTCAAAGTGCTTTGCAAAACTGTCATAGCAGATATTAGATGACTGAGGCTCACGCCTCATCGGGCCAGATTTAATAAGGCCATTTACTACTCTAAATAGCTCTGCTGGACGGCTACTCGAGGACGCAATGACAGTGGAGAAAAAACTACTTTTCGCCGCTGTCACCACCACGTGGTAGGCACAATAGTGTGCTCTAACTCATGTTCGGTCAGATTCACAGCCAGATTTACGCCACTTGCACTATAGCCGTCGACCTTCCTGTTTCATCGCCCGGAGCTCCATGGAGTACGAAGGAGCTTTCTGGGCTCTACAGGCAGGCCGAGGGCACTTGGGAGCAATCGTGTCAATCACCCTGGTCATCTCCCAATTCCAGAGAGAGACCAGAGCTTCGACAGGAGCACCAGACATGCCAACTGGAAAATCCCCCAGGGCGTTCAGGAATCGTTGAGATTCCATAAGTCTCCGGGGGCGGACCATCTCAATAGGTCCTCTGTCCCCACGGAGGGGGATTCCCGTTGTGAGTCCAAACTTCACCAGTGAGTGATCTGTCCATGACAATGGGCTGACAGTCAGCCCTCCTATCAACAGATAATCATCAATTCGCGCTGAGGCAAAAACCAAGTCAAGGGTGTGGCCTGCTGTATGAGTTGGGCCAGATACAAACTGAGACAGCCCTATGGTTGTCATGGAGGCCATAAAGAACTGAGCTGGTCCATTGAGCGTGGCCTCGGCGTGGACGTTGAAATCCCCCAACACCACCATGGCGGGGGCTTCCAGTACCACCTCCGAGACCACCTCAGCCAGCTCAGATAGGGGGGATACTGGGCAGTGGGGTGAACGGTACACCAGTAGCATCCCTATTCTGTCTCTCTGGCCCAACAACAAAAACAGGCCCTCAACCCCGTTAACAGCGTGAATTGGCCACCTGGTGAGGGAGATGGAAGTCCGATAGACCACAGCGACACCCCCTCCCCTCCCCCCTACTCTTGAACAGTGTTGCACTGAGTAACCTGGAGGACAAAGCTGGGTGAGGCCAGGCCTGCCCAGTTCATCCATCCAGGTCTCAGTTATACATGCCAGATCGGCCCTTTCCTCAAGAATTAAATCATGGACGACTGATGTTTTATTCCGGACCGATCTGGCATTTAGGAGCAACACTGCCAGAGTAGTGGGTTTTGGGTTGGCAGGTCTCCCCAGATTCCATTGGCTGGAAGGCGGAACAGAAGGGGTGACAGCCTCAAGATATCTAACACCCCTTCTCCTTGTCTGTCTCTTGGGACAAGAAATTTAATTCTGATTTCTTCCAAGAATGCCTAATGTTGCATAGCTACAAACTCTCTACAGACTGCAATAAACAAGAAACTCCCTTCCTTTCTAAGGGGTTGAACCACCTAATGGGAATATAATGTCTGCATTCATGGCTTCCTGGATTCAACCAGTCATTTCTGCACAGCTATTAAAACAACCCAAGATGGGCAAATGCTCGAAGTACACATAGCAGGTTTGACAGCTCCAAGTGCCTTCCCCATGTCTTCAAGCCTCAAAAGCAATCCATAAGACCTGACAAGACAGATTACTGGAAGGCTAACTAGAAACTAGACGCCTAACTAGGTAACACTTTTAATGTGATGTTGATGTCAACATGAAGATACGTAACCTTACCGTCAACAACATAGTCAGAAAATATATTACAGCCACTATCTTTTAAAAGAGTTATATTAATCCTTCATTAAAGTAAACATGGCATATATCCTTAATGAGTTTTTTCATAGCTATGATGTAATTTTTCAGTTTCATTCACACTTTTTAGCTGTCAAGATTGGCTTTTAATTTGAATAGTTACTAGAATATAGGACAAATACTTGTTGATTTGTTCTACACACAGTTTGCAAAGCAGCTAGCTCTTCCTCTTCTGTTGTATCCTCTACGTCCTCATCTTCGCTTGTTTCCGAGCAAGAATCAAACACATCATTATAGTACTCTTCTGCAACAACTGGATCTTCTGGGATCTCTGTAACAAAACAGGAATGATCTATGAATCACATTTCATTCAATGATTATTTATTGACTTTGTTGAAAATTATTTTATTATCTCTTTATCCTCTGAGCTAGGTCAAATTGACAGTGACTAGCCCACGTCACTGAGGGAGCCTGTGTGACCAGGGCCCTTTCTGCACTTGGGCTTATTCTGGAATATATCTCAGGATAGCAGTATGCTGGGCACAAGCTAAAGCAGACTATGACAGGCCTCACTTGGGGCCTTCTATAGTCTGCTCTAGCACACAGATAGCAGCTCCCTGTTCTGCGATATATTGCAGAATAAGTCCAAGTGCAGAAACGGCCCAGGTGATTATTTGAAGCCTGATCTTTCAAAGTCTCATTCAACACTCTTTGCTGCAATTTCACTCTGGTTAGTATAGTTGCAAATATCTGTATCTGAGTCAGTATCCCCAAGCTAAATTCTCAACCTGCAGACATTTTGTTACCTAAGCACATAACATCTTCAGCACAAAGAGCCACATATGGTTAGCAGTGAGATATATAATAGTCTGTTCCATCTTCTTTGTTTAGCATGTATTCCTTATCCTAGCTTTTCTTGCAATCACTAAAACACAGTATTCTCACTTGTTGAGGCAGAAGGACTTTCAGATAAGGAAAGACATTATTTGATACAATATTAAGTATCAATAAAATTTATTTAAAAAAAATCGTAACGGACTTCAAATTTCTTACACGAAGTTATACTGTATAAGGAAAACATCAGAGAAGGAATGTACAGGCTTTAACTTTTTTCTCATTGAAGAATATATTATCAATTATAAAAACATAAGAACCCTCAAAATGTCTATGACAGGATTCTTAGTAGGAAATGTGCATTGTTTCTTATGGTACTTGCAACGGAGGCCTTATAATTATTTATATTTATATGTTTATTTTGCTATATATCTGATCTCTGACTTCACTAAAACTTGACATAAAATGTGGAGAGAATGCTCCAGATATTCAGGTTATTTGAATAATTAGTTGTTTATACCAAAACCACAGTATGCTTTCCAACTCAGAGCAAACGAGATAAAGTTTACCGCTTCCACAATGTGAATTCTCAGAAAGCAACATTTCACCAGAACAGAAGCCTTACTTTAGAGGAGGATGTACTGAATACTCATTTAAGCAATGGAACTCTGCTATCAGAAACTAGATGGAGAAGTTTTGGATCAATGGGCAGGTATTAATGGTGACCAATTGAGAAAGAAATGATGACTTAATGGAGTTACCTTGGGCTCCTATGTGCACCTGGCACAAAAAAAAAATCTATATTGTCATGTCAGGTGACTTCAGGCATCTCAAGAAAAGGAATGATTTGTCCAAAGTTATTACATTTTGTGAATGCATCAATTTTGTATGTCAATTGAGTTATTCTGATTTCCAGTCCATCCACTGTTTTTAGGGGTATAAGAAGATGGAAAAAAGTAACCTCTGGGAAATATAAACACTTTGCAAAAGAGCAGAATGCATTACAGTAATCCCCAACATGAGCAAGGATTTGCCAGGATTTGGTTTAACTGCTGCTGAACTAACAAACTGAATCAGATGGAAAGCTAAAAGGGAAAACCAGCACATTTCTACTCTAAAAACAACTTATTTCTATAATATCAATGGACATAAACTATGAGGAAAATGTTTTTGTGGCTATTAAGGGAACTTGTTAATAGAGCAAGTGATGAAAGAGTGTGAATTCTACAGATATAGTTTTTAAATACTGTAATAATTTGGGATGGAAGCCGATTATGGCTTGTGATTTGATAACAGTGTCACAATGCAGTGCTTTGAATTCCACATGCACTTGATGAGTTCATTGTTTTAAAAAGACAATACTACAAAAAAATTGAAATTTCACCTCTTTGAAACCATATAACCATCCATAAAACAAATACCCTTGTCAGCAAAACATTTTTTAAAAAAAATCTGGAGAGTTAAATAATTATGAAAGAACAACAAGCCATATAATTTTTTGCTTCTCTCTGTGTATCTGTTCTTTACAAAAATAGTATAGTAAGCTTTTAAATGCTGTTTTTTAATGTTTCAAAACTGATTGTTTTACATTCTTTTAAAACTGTTTTATATTGCTTTAATTACATTAGAAGCTGCATTGGAATAACTTTGCCCTGACAGATGGCAGACAACTTTCCATTATTTATCTATCAATAGATACTGAAACAAAGTCAGATTTCATTCCAGAGCTCTGCCTTTTGTCAGGTTTTAGGGGGGAAATGCAAATCTCAAATATAAATCCTTCTCATCGTTTTTACACATAGCTGCAAAAAGTCTAATTGCAAAACATTGGAAAAGCATGAACCAAATATCATTTAATGGCTGATGTGATTCAATATGGTCTCTGTTTACTAATGAGCTCATCTCCACACAATTAAAATGAATGCAACAACAAAGGTCATGGTATCCACACTTTGAAGTAATTCTGTCAATAAGATATAGCTCTTCACTCCAGGTGGAATTTATTTTAGGATTATTGGCAGAAACAATTTAATGCTGAAATGACAGTTTGTGTATATGGTGTAACTGTGTTAGTTGATCAACTGTTAGTAATCTATTATTATTAAATAAAAATAATAATAAAATAACAGAGAAATAACAGAGCTGGGAGTATGAATGTATTTTTTATTTATTTATTTATTTATTTATTTATTTATTTATTTATTTATTTATTTATTTATATTTATATCCCGCCCCATACCCGAGGGTCTCTGGGCGGCTTACAACATTTAAGAACAAGCACACTGAAATTGTACCACACAATAATAAAATCAGCGTAAGATTTAAAAACCAACATGATAATAAGAATAAGAATAAAACAATACAAAAACAGTTTAAAACAGTGGTGTTTGGAAGGAGGGAAGAATAAAGAGCATTTAGCCAAAGGCCTGAGTGAAGAGGTGCGTCTTTACCGCCTTTCTGAATGTAAACAAAGAAGGGGCCTGACGCACCTCCAAGGGGAGACCATTCCATAGCTTGGGGGCCACTACTGAGAAGGCCCTCTCCTGGGTGCCCACCCGTCTAACCGCTGAAGGCGGTGGGACAACCAGGAGGGCCTCTCCTGCAGATCTTAAGACATGGGCAGGTTGATATGGGAGAAGGCGCTCCTTTAGATATTTTAAACATAACCAAGTATCACAATTCAGTCGTTTCCCACCACGGCCTGCTTTCAACTTTATTTTTCTCAGAAAGAACCACATAAATGACCATGAACACTTCAATTGAAATGTAGTACTCACCACACCACAGAAAGGATACTGTGGCACTAAAAAAGGTGCAGAAAATGGCAAGCAAAATGATAAAGAGGCTGAACACCTTCTTTACAAAATCAGATTGCAATGTCTAGGTCTTTTCAGTCTTGAAAGTATGTAAGTACACAAAATCATGCATGCTATGGAAAAGATGGAGAAAAATTATTTTCTCTCCCACACAACACTAGATCCAGGCACTCTATGAAACTGATGAGCAGGAGAGTTAGGACAGACAAGGGGAAGTATTTTTTCACCCTGAGGTTGATCAGTCTATGGAATTTACTACCAGAAGAGGTGGGGACAGCAACCAGTCTGAATGGCTTTATGAAAGGACTAGATAAATTCATGGAGGACAAGGGTATCAGTGATTACTAGAATGGATGCCTAGGCACTGCCTCCAGGTTGGAGAAACAGGCAGGATGACTCTAAAAGCCACCTGCTGGAATTCAAGAGCAGAGGGATTTTTGCATTACTTTCCCGTTCCATTTGGAACGGGAGTAGGACGGGAAGCCTAAGACAGCTCACGACGCTTTGAGCATTCACACAGAGGGGCGCAGGGATGTGTGTAAACGCATTCTGGAGCACCCGTGTGCGAATGCTCAAAGCGTCGTGAGCTGTCTTAGCCGGCAAACGACGGCAAGGGGCGGGGAGACAGCTGAGGAGGCTCCCGCAGCCGGCGCTGGCTGAAAACAGCTGATTGTCAAAGCTGCGCCGGCGGGGGAGGCAAGCCCGCGGCTGTTAGGGAGAGAGAAGCATGCGCGAACGCTTCCCCTCCCGAACGCCTGCGGGCAGTTCGTGCGTGCCCGAACGCATGTAGAGCTGTTTAAAGTGCTCTACATTTGGAACGTGCGGAAGACAGTTCCGGACATGCCGGGACGCAAACTCGGCCGCAGCAAAGCGAATGCTGCGCCCGGAGCTGTCTCCCGCGCGTTCCAAACCCGAGTGTGCGAAAACGTCTCAGATTATGATTTTGCTTTTGTCTTCTGCTTGAACCCCCAAAACAATTCATGGGCCTCCATGTAAGATGGGACACTGGACTAGACAGTCTATGGCTCGATCCAGCAGGGCTCCTTTTATGTCAAAAGGGTACTGATTGCTTTAATTTAGAAAACCCTAAGATTCTATAATATTACTAAGGGATTGTATTTGAAAGGTAACATCCAATGATAACAGACCAGTTCCAGAATTAAATTCCACTTAAGTAATGAATATACTAACTACTCCAAGCCTTAATTGTCATTTATTTTTTATTTGTTTTATTATTTATATTTCTATCCTGCCCTATACCCGAAGGTCTCAGGGTCGGTAAGATCTTTAAATCCAATGTATCAAACAAAACAACATATATTGAAACAGTAAAAACCACAACAGTTAAAATCCAGCATGTTGAAAACAAAACAATATCAATTTGCAGTGGGGGAAACATAACCAACATTGAGCCAAAGGCCTGAGCCAAGAGGTGAGTCTTCACCACCTTCCTGAATATAAACAGGGAGCCTGACACACCTCAAGGGCGAGACTACTCCATAGCCTGGGGGCCATTACTGAGAAGACCCTCTCCTGGATGCCCACCCGCCTCACTGCTTAAGGTGATGGAACAACCAGGATCCAGATCTTAAGGCACAGGCAGGTTGATATGGGAGAAGGCATTCCTCTACATTTTTAGATATTGTGCCATTGTCACATTTTGGCAGTCCTTTCAATAGAAGAAATGATCAAGATGTAAATATTTTGCACAAATACATCATTTTGGGAGAAAATATATGTGTTTGTTTTTTATCTGTGTGGTTTCTTGTTCATTTTAAAGAAAAGGGATGCTGGGGATAGGAAATGAGACAAAGTGACAAGGAAGACCAGCAGGCAAATAGCTGAGAAAGATCCTGGTTCACAATTTTTGGGGAAAAGATACACATCTGTTTTATACATCTGCATGATATTTGGGGGCTGAACAAAATGCCCCAGAAAAGAGCTCATATTCTGTATCTGTTGTTTACTTTGCATACTTCCAGTCTGAAACTTAACTGGAGGAATTTTTTTATGCTTATATCTACAAGCCCACATCAGCCAGTCAACAACTGTATCCCAGTCAACAAGGCTAACAAATAAAGGTGTACAGATTACAATAAATATTTATACTGATATTATAATGCTAACTAGCCTTATCAAAGAGATAACTGATACGGTGTGAGGCTAGCACAGTGGGAATTAAGTGAAAAATTCACTTTGGAGAAAACAAATATGCTGAGGGAACGTCACACTGGAGATTTATTTTAATATTAATATTTAGATAAGGGGCAGTTCCTGTTTAGCAACGGTCCTGCTCAGCTAACACTTCTGAAATTCAAAATGATGCCTCTGTGAACAGTAAAAATTAGCAATGGAAATATTAAATAATATATGCAGTTATTGTAATGTACTTTAGCATTTTGGTATTATAATAAAGTTGGGGGCTCCTCAGATGTAATGCACTGAATACATTTATTAAGAAAGCAAACTCTGAATATGTAAATCAGTTCAATACAGCATACAAAAAAAGGTACAGAAAAGTTAGTAAGAGAGCTTGGGCCACTGTAGCTTAGCGGTTGACAAGAGATGACACTTTCTAGAAATTTGAAGAGAAATGCACTTCATGAAAAACGAAGACACAGCAAAGTACTTTGCAATATTCCAAGTAGATTACAAAATGATGTATGTCTGTGACATGCTGAACTGCACAAGGTAGGATGGAAAGGGCTGCAGCCCAACACTTAAAACTCCATTAAGTTTTAGTTAAACTAAGGGCTTTCTGTGATTTTCTTAAGACAGCAGCTAAAGGGGCTAATGCCAACAGATGAAAAATCATGCCCCCCCTTTCAGAAATTTGATGATTACATTTAGGACAGAATTTACAACAGGAAGGAGCAAAGGACTGTGATGAAGTAGTTTAAAAAGTCCTGTAGTATTGCCAGGGAACATGATGTTTGCATGGGCTAGCAGCTAAGTAATGGGTTTCTGGGATGGAGCAGCTACATTAACATATACTATTCTGGTTTTGAGAAGTCAGAGTCAGAAAGGTTTATGGTATGATAACATCATCACAAGTACACATACATGTGTTCTTTCCTCATGTCAAACAGTTTAGAATGTTGTTATCAGGAACTGAAGAGTCACAATGAGTCAGCAACCCATGACAGAAATGAGTCTTGTGATTCAGTCTCATTCTGTTGCAGTAATTAGATGACAGTATCCTAAAACTTCATGATGATGACTTGCAGTCTGTGGGCTATATAAGTAGCTCTGTGTTGTACAAGTTTTTGACTTTAGTTTCTTCTGTTTAAAGAAAAGTTTGTATCAGAAAGGATTCTGAAATAAAGCTGCTGAACCCTCCAGTGAAGAAAGAAATACTTTGTCTCTGGATTTGTCTGAATGACTGTCCATCTATACTCTGAGATTGACAAGTGATGACTCCAGTCCAAATCCACTACACTACATGACAGCTTATGGGCCCAGTAATGTGGTGGCTGTGAGGCTGAGCTTCGTGATATCTCAGGAGCTGTTGGCTGCGAGGAATCCAGTTTCAGAAGGGAGAAGGAGCCCAGCTGTTTGTTGCCATGGCTACTCAATATCCGGTGTTTCAGCAGCAACTTGACAAACACTGGATATTGGGTAGCCATGGCAACACCTTATTTGGTCAGAGAGGATTAAGGCTGTCTTAATTAAAGAAGAGCCATATGAGGCTTGTTTAGCTGTACCAACTGCTGGTGATGTTGCTGAAGAGTGAAGAGATAAGAAAGCACATGCAACACTTATCCTTGGGCTGGAGAGCTCACAGTTGATGGCAGTGAGACATCTAGCTCACGCTAAAGAGGTTTGGGACACTTTAAAACAAACCTATCAGCATGTTTCTGCTGGGAGCAAGATGCTTTTAACAAAAAAATTATACAATTAAAAATTAAGACCAGATGGTTGTTTAAAAGCTCACATTAATGAGATGCAGATGATTTTTACATACCTAGCTGATCGAGGTCTACAGTATTAGGAGGCGCACCAGGCTTACATACTATTGTCGTCTTCATCCAAAAATTATAATACTGTTGTAGATTCTTTTCAAGGAGTTGATGAAAACATGTTGATTTTTTTCTTTAGTTGTTATATGTTTGCAAGAATGCACTGAGCAATGGAAACTCACAAGATGGGAAAAGATTACGTCAGGCAAGGCAATAGATGTTAAAGCCGAACCATTGAGTGCCTTGGCAGTGAAAAGGTGCCCCTTCTGTCAGAAAAAAAAGTCTCCTCATTAGAGATTGTTGGAAAAGGAAACAGCAAGATCAAGCATCTAGTTCCTGTCAGTGGGAGAGCAGCAGGAGGTGCACTGATAGTTTAGCTGCTACTGGAAAGCGACAAGACAGTGCGGCTGCTTTACGGATGACAACAATTAAGAAGAATTTGGTCAATCCAGTGTGGTATGTGGACAGTGGAAGCTGTGAACATTTTTTGCCAAGAGTTTAATGGACATTCACCAGACTGTTGCAAGAGATGTAAAGCTAGCAGATGGATTCACATGCACAGTCTGTCAGGCAGGAACCGCTTATGTTCCACAACTTAGTGCCTCCATAGGTGGTGTTATTGTGGCTGAAAATTTGGAGTATTCATTGTTAAGCGTGGCAAGACTCACCAGTGAGGGATATAGAGTGCTTTTTCATGGGAAAGTTTGTCTAATTTCTAAAGATGGCAAATTATATGGTAAAGCTGTTAAAGAACATGGTTTATACAGATTGGTAGACCAATGCAATGAAGGTGAAGAGGGCAGTGATGATTTTGTCAGTTGTGTTTCTAATAAGCCATCTACCAGTCGAAATCCACTACACTACGTGACACCTCATAGGTTCCAGAATGCCAAATGAGTGCAGGTAAATGCCCCATGTTCTTCGCACAAGCCTGGTAAATATGTGCCAGCCCAAATTAACAGTGTATTCCCTGATGACAATGCAGGGCTATTTCAAACTTTTCAAAACAGTCATTTGCCCATCCCTAATTTCCAGATGTATGGGAAAGTTACTTCTTCATCAATAGGTTTATAGTATTTTTTTGTTTGAGATAGTTCATTAAAGCTTCATCCACATTTGATACAGAGCAGGAATTATAACTTTTAAAGATGAACAACAAAAAAGAAAAGCAAGTGGCAACACAGAAAAAAAGTCCAGAAAACAGTGACATGTCTGCATTTCCCATTGCTAGTATCACAAGGCAACCTTGAATAAAGTCTAGACAATGCTTCTGCTATGCATTTTATCCTTGCATGGAATAGATAGCTTTGGAACTCCTTCAGCTCTTCAGACAGTTTTAAACTATGATTCTTACCATTCCTTGTCTTTTGTTCAAGGGAGTTGAATTTCGGAAATAGTTGGAGGACTATAACTTGACAGTCCCTACTGAATACTGTTATTAAATCAGATGTATTTGGGCATCACTGTAGCAAAACTTATTCAAAAGTACATTTATAATCTTGATTAGAAAGTACATTTACAATCTAATCATAAAGATGAATTTCACTCTTTAAATTTTAAATTATGTGATATGGTTCTAAGTCTATAAGTTCATCGCTATGCTGGTCAGTCCTGAAGAAAATCCAGCTTAATCACAATTATTGCTTTTACATCTCTAAATAGATATGCATATTTCCATCTGAATTATTCATTGACAGTCTGCACTGTATTTGATTGCACAGAGTCATAAATATATTCTAGTTAACCTCTGCTTGTTTACTATGGCTTTTCAAACATGACATTGATATTAATATAAAGCAGTCTTCTAAGCAAAGTACGATATGTGATATAACATTTTTACCATGGAATTCTTATTTTCTTAGATTTATTCATTGCCTTTCCTTTTAAAATAAGTTTTATTGCTATACATAAAAACATCAAACTCATTAAATAAAACAACCCTCCTCCCCAAATAAATAAAAGAAACAATTTATTAAACAATATGTGATACTATCAACTAAGTATAGATAGGGAAGGCAGCTTAGGTGTCATGGGGTTGTTGAACCTCCAAGAACATGGGAAACAGACAGGGACTGAAGATGAATTCAGGCAAACTTCAAGTTCACCAGAGCTGGTTCCAGATATCTATCTTTCTCCCTGGTCTAGCATGAAAATAATGAGCACCTTTCAGACAACACATCTTGAGTAGGTGCTGTTTCTTGTATTTAATTCACATTTTATTTTTATGAACTGTGTTGTATTGAATTGTAAGTTGCCATAAGCATTTTCTGAAAGGTGCAGATACCGAAAACATAAGCAATTCTATCCTGAAGAAACTTCTTTTGGAAGGGGAAATAGTTACAGAGAGACTGCTTTAGAAGGCTGTTTGTGATTTGCAGTTTCAATCATGTCTGCTTCAATGAATGCCTGGGAAAAGTAATAGGTTTTTGGGTGCTGTTTAAAAACTGTTAGATCTGGTACCAGCTGAGGTGTCCTATGATAGGACTTCTGCAAATGGGCAGCTACCAATAAAAAAAGGGCAATTTCTGGTTGTCACCTTAACTTGCTAGTATGGAAATAAAGAAAAGGGACTCAGGTGTTCATCACACTCTCTAGAGAGGATTATACAGGGGAAAGACAGACATTCAATTGCATACTGTCTCTCCAAGCTATGCAGGATTTTAAAGGTTAGCACCACAATCTTGAACTGAGTTGAGAAACATTCTGGGAGGGAGTACAGATGAGCCATATTCTATGAGCTCCTCTTAATAGCCATGCTTCCAAATCATCATTAAGGAAAATGTCATGTAGACTGGGTTAATCTAAATAAGATTATATGCTAAAGTATATATGGGTGATGCCAACCTACTGTCATCCATGTACAGGTGCAGCTGGGATAGCAGCTTGAGCTTGAGGAAAATGCTTTGCATTACTGTCACATTAAGTGCTGATTCTCAGAAGGAGAAGTGGACCACACAGAAGAATAGAACATGGCTAGAACAAGCATGAAGAATCAAAGGCAGCTTCTGTACAGATCCTGGGCATAGTGCTAATTGTTGCTGAGAAACGCAGGATCTGCAAGCTAGTGTTCCCTGAGATCATGCCACGTGACACCAGCATCAGATTTGGTCCCCAGCATGAAAATGACACTAGAATGCATGCCAGTGGAGACTGCTTTAATGTGATCTCCCAACCATTCCTATCCATGGAGCAGTCTAGCCATATGCCATGTAAACAGCTGGACCATCCCAAGCTGTGCATGAAGTTTGGCACTCACTGGTTTCTAATACACACTCTCAGAAACAGACCATTTGCAACATGCCACTTCAGAGGCTAGGAACCTTTCATTGCTGACCTCTGGAGCTAGGTTAGGACTGGCAGACATCATGTGAATGGCTGTTGGTCTGGTTCTTACCACCTCACTTCATTTAGATTACAATAATGCTCTCTATGCTACACTACACATGGAATAAGAAAGACCTAATGCTTAGGGATGTGCACGAATATTCGTAGCACCATTTTCCTTTTGTATCTTGTCTCTTTAGATTGTAAGCCTGAGGGCAGGGACCTGTCTAAAAATTTTATAATATGTAACCCGCCCTGAGATCTCCAGGTATGGGGCGGGATATTAGATAGATAGATAGATAGATAGATAGATAGATAGATAGATAGATAGATAGACAGACAGACAGACAGACAGACAGACAGACAGACAGACAGACAGACAGACAGACAGACAGACAGATAGATAGATAGATAGATAGATAGATAGATAGATAGATAGAATGTTATGATATCTGTATGCTAACATTTGATTGTTTGTGGACAATCATACAAATTGTTCAGACATTTGTTAAACTCGGGATACATATCGGATGTTCATATCAGATACGTATCTGTTCGTATCAGATACATATCAAATATTCGTACAACTATGTACAAATAGATTCATATCGAATAGAACTCTACCACATTTGAATGCAGTCTATTTGTACGAGTACAGATTTTTGAACATTTGATTTGTTTAGAATCAAATGCTAAAAAAAAATTGTGCCCATCCCTACTAATGCTCTCCAAATGTTGCCTGTCGCCAATTCCTATCAGATTCCACAATCAGTACTGTCATTGTTCAGGAATGATAAGAGTTGGAGTCCAGACAAAACAGCTTTCTCAAGAGGACCAGGGGAAACCTAATCAAGAGTGATCAATACAGACCTAAATCTATACACCTATTTACCAGTCATGCATACTCTGCCTTGATAACAGTCGCAATTCAAATGCAGTTCATTGGAATGGCATACTGAAATGGGAGGGAGGTGCAGCCCAAAATACAACAGTTGCCCATGAATCAGGGCCATAGGATGGTAGAGGACTGCCCAGAGTCCTGTTGAAAGCTCCACTTTCATATCTCCAAACTGCAATTTTCCTTTAAGGTAAGAATTTGGATAACTTCCTTGTTTGAATCCCCACTCTGCCTGGAAAGTTCTGGATTTTCTGACAAGTTTTACCCCCATAGTCTTTTCCTTTTCCAGGGCACTCACAAGCCAGCAGGGCTATTTAATCTACAGCAAGGAAAATCCAGTGGGCTTCCATTGTAGAGGAAGGATTCAAACTGTGGGACTCCTGAGGTCGAGCGTCAGGCTCTTAATCACTGCATCACTAGAGGACATTGCCTATTAGACAATGTGGTGTGATTAAAAAGGAAACAATGACCCCACCACCTCCTACCATGCCAAAAACATTCAGAATATGTCACAACAGCTGTGAATGACCCATAAAAATACCAAACCATTTGTTTGCAGCAGCAGTTCTTAACCTGGGATCCAAAGGCCCCTAGGAGTCTGCAAAAGCCTCACAAGAGGTCCAAAGTAGGCCAATGGTGGTGTTGGCTGGGGGGACAGGCGGGGTACAAGGTAGGGGGTGAGTGCGGGGGATGCAGGGGACAGGGGTCTGCAGTAACAAAAGTTTTGTAAAGGGAATCTGCGGTGAAGAAAAGGTTAAGAACCCCTGTTCTGGAATTAATTTTTTTAAACCTATCGTATCAATATTATTAGATATTTGTTGTTGTTTTTAGTTTTCACAAAGTAATGATTAGTTTATTGTGACTCTGCAAAGACCAAAAATATGCATTGCATACATTTCTTATATAGCTTGTTACACTGTGGAAACAAAACCACATTCCTTTTTTAGGGAAAGGAGAAGAGTGGCTAAAAGCTTCCTACCTTCTTCTCAGTAGAAATCCCTACATTCTGTAAATGGCCACAAATAATCTTTTTTTTTTCTTCTCAACATTCTAGTTCTGTTTGGTTTGGCAAGGCATTTAGGAACTCTAACCTTAGCAATCCTTTCCAAGAGAGCTCACATCACTAGAAAAAAGTGTAGAAACTGCTTCAAGCAAGAGATTCTTGTTATCGAGAAAGGATAAAATGTTAGCTAATATATTTGCTGCATTGATTATCAGTCTAGTGATTAATATTTTAAAGGTTGCACATAATGAAAATGCATGTCTAATTATACAGGAAAACATTTCTAAGCAGAAAAGAATTACGTGCTTTATTTGTCTGGAGTGCAAAAACAGTTTGGGGTTTTATGAATCTTGACCACTTGTGGGCATCATTTCCTGGTCTGCCCTAGGCACCAAAATATTTTAGGTTGGCTCTGAATTTCCCATGCTAATGTGGTACAGTGTTCAGAACAATCAAAGTGTGTTAGGAACTTAGTAGCCTAAAATGAGGTCCTAAGTTCTTTTTCCAATTTTCTTACTTCCAACCACTGACCACTTCTGGCATTGTCACTCATAACAAAACTGAAACTGTATTCTCTCATATTTTATCAGCATTTCAGTGACTAGAGTCATTATTGTGTCTTCAGTGTGCTAGAAGCTCATTTGGCTTCCTTCTTTAAGAAAGTTCTCAACTCTTTGCTGAGCCAGGGTGCTGGCTTTGTGTAAAATGCGTACCCAAAACTACTGAAGTGGATAGAAAGAAATGACAGTATGTCAAGTGAACTGGCAGTTGCAAAACATTCTTGGTTAGCAAGAGATAACAGAACAGTTGGATTCTTCAGCAATCCTTTGCCTCAGTTTTAGTCCCGGGGGTCTTAGATTGTTCAGCAGTTCCCTTCATTTTTATGTGAAAAGAATAAATCTCCATAACTCATCTGGATGATGTAGTAAGAAATGAAATCAACCACAGCTAATATAAACCTATTCTCATTTTTTAAACACTCCAAATTTTCTATTAGCATATATTAATCTAGTGAATGAAATTTATTAAGCATAACATTATTGTACAGAAGGCCTTTGGAAAAATATCACCCTTATATCTTGTCCTTAGATAGTTTTCCCCATTAACATAATAAAATGCACATTTACAATATTGATAAAATCCATTATAATTAAAATTCATATATTCATAAATTTTACCACAGATATCAGTTCACTAACGAGCAGCCCTGACTATTCCATATATTCTAGTCAAATATCTTTATTAAAAGAAAGAGAGAGAGACTACAGTTGTTTCAACTGATTGTATTTTAGCAGTAGCACATTGTGAATAAGGGTGGAAATGGGAGATGGACCTGAGAATCAAAATGGATTGTTAAAAATACAGTTACCCTCCATCAATGCTGGGGATCATCTGAGGCATGCAAATTTATGCAAATGTGTAAAACACATGGATAAAATATCACAGGACAAGAAGCCTTTGCAGACTGGTTGCTCAAGAATCATTAGACTATGGGACAGGGATACCAAAAAATACATACCAAAAAATACATTAGAAATTCCATGCCAAATATTTGAAACTTGATAAAAGGAAATCTAGTGTGTGTGTGTATGTGTGTAATGTTTCCAGCACTCTATAAAATAGATCTTTTGTTTCCTTCACAACTCTATGCCTAACTACACATAACTATCATCTAGGCAAGTCCAGCAAGGTAGTTAGTAGCACTTGGAGACTAACAAGAGAAGGGTTGGTGGCATGAGCTTTCGTAGACACGTCTACTTCTTCAGATGCTAGGGGACCCAATGTCAGGAACAGACTTAAATAGGAAACTAAATGTAGGGGATGACAAAGGAACCAATGGAGAGCTCAGGGCCAAGGCTGCTGATGTCGCTGCTGACCTTATCGAATGCACCTTGATCCCTTGAGGTACTGGTTTACTCTTGACCTGGTATGCTAAGGCCCTTACCCAGCCTGCAATAGCCCTAGTGTTGGCTTTCAAGTCCATATTAGGATGGAAACCTATCAATAAGGAAGAGGACCTTTAAAAGATTTAGACCTGTCGCAGTAAAAAAGGATTGCCCTGCGGACATCCAAAGTATGCCACCTTCTTTCCAAGTCATATTGAGAATCCAGACAGAAGGTGAGCAGATGGATTTCCAGAGTCCTGTGGAATAGGGAATCCACTTTTGGGCAAAATCTGGGGTCCAGGCATAAGATTACAGAATCAGGAATAAACTGACAGTACAGTTTATCTACTAGAAGAGCCGAGATGTCAGACATTCTGCACAGCAATGTGATGGCTACCAAGAAGGCAACCTCAAAGGACAATAATCTCAGTGAAGCCGTGGCCAATAGTTCAAAAGATTTCCCCATCAATGCTAAAGATCTTGTGGAAGCAATTCATTACGTTACTCACAAGATTTCGGAAAAAAGCACCCTGGCACTGCCGCCGCTGCCGCCTGCACACACAGCCTTAAACATTCACACATCTCCCAGAACTGCAGCACCTTCCTTCCTTTCCCTTTCTAAAGGTCAGAACTTTTAAAGAGCCAGAATCGCGCAGAATTGCAACATTGTTGTCAGGTGTGAAGCGGGTGGATTGCTACAATGAAACCGCTGCTATACAGGGTGGATTTTTACAATGAAATCACTATCCTTGGAAGCAAGCTCTGGATCCCAAAGTGATAAATGTTTCTGATGGGTTTTGTAGGCAGGGGAGACAGACGGAGAACTTGTAAATACCGATCGCTATTTTTCTTTTGGACTTGTTGGGGGTTGTCTTCCTGTTTGTGGCCGTGCAGAGCGCAGTCCCTCCCCGTTCCCGCCAGCACCATATCAACCAGAAAGGGGGCAGGGAGAAAAAGATGCAGGTAAAGAAAACATGCTTCCATGGGGATGGTAGGTGCATTTTAAATGCGCATTTTGCTGAGCCTCATGCAGATGCTTAATTCGGAATTGAACAGCATTTTTAAAGTCTGCTGCAATAGAGGGATAATAGAGAAACAAAAAAGTTCCATGTAGATGGGGCCTTAAATTCTTATTTTGAAGATAATAGGAGTCAAAGCCTAATTGCCATTCTTACTCTGATGTCAGCAAGTTTCTAGCATCAGAGTTGCTGACTCCCTTATACAGAAAGCTAAATCAGCTCATTTGTAAAGATACAGCTATAAAATCTTGAGTAAACTCTTCAGTCAATCTTGTAATTGTTGTACATTCATCATTCAAGAGAACAGGAAACAAAATAGGATCTACATATTCCAGGTCACATCAGCATCAGAGAGCTCTAAGGAAATGAGAGTTGTAATCCAAAATGTTTTAAGGACATAAAGGTTAGCAAACTTTGCACTATAATATTTCCACTGCTTCTACACTCCCAAGCAAAACAATGTCAAGAATTTCTACTAAAAGTGAAAATTCAGGTTTTCAGCTACTCCTGGAAGGTTATACAGATAAAGCAAACTATCGTAAAAACTCAATATGTGTTAAAATTATAATTTAGCTCCCACAAGTATTGGCTGAACTTTTCACTTGAGAGCTTTCCAATCTACCATTCATCACTCTGTCATGCAAAGAGGGGTGATAACATTTAGGAAACATAACTGCCTCTCTCCTAAGGCCCTCATATGAGAGTGATGAGCAAATTAAGCAGTTTGCCTAGGGTGTTTTTCCACTGTCAATTGCACCCATTTTTGCACCCATTTTTGTACCTTTTGGCTGTGAGCTGGATGATCCCATTTCCACTACGGCACCCATTTTGAACCCAATTGTTTCCACTGCCGTGGGGGAAATCCGGATCTTTTTGGCCTTTAATCCGGATTTTCTGTAGACCCCATTAATGGGGTCTACAATGGGGTATTCTGCCAGAAAATCGGGATTAAAGGGAGCATGTTTCCACTGGAAACAGGCAATGGGGTCCAAAGGAGGCTAGGGGGAGGGGATGCACCTTTGACCCCCCCCCAACATTGGCTTCGAAATCACTTTGAAGCTGACTTCAAAGTCACTTCGAAATCACTTTGAAGTTGCTTCAAAGACTGCACCCTCCTGCCCCCCAAAACACCTGGGGTAATGGACCGACCCCTTGTGGGTAGATCCGGATTCCCCAGATGGGTGCAAAGCTGTTTCGACAGCAGGGGTGTTAGCACCCATTTCTAATTGGTGCTACACCTCCTGTGGAAACACATTGGGTGCCTCCCTTAATCCGGATCTACTAGATCTGGATTAAGAAATGTACCCATTCCTTAGATCAGGATCTTCTTAGATCCAGATCTAATGGCTGCAGTGGAAAAACACCCCTAAACTGGAACAATCGATGAGTCTAGATAAAGGGACCTGGAAACTCTGAACACAGTCTATGTCCCCTTTATAGATAAGTACTAGTATTATTACCACAGGCAATCTCATTTCCTCAACCAACATAACCATGACTCACTGAAACATTTGACTGACCCAATCTGAAAAGAAACAAGCCTAACATCCATGTAGTGATTATTACTGGAGCATAACTCACAGAAATCTAGTTTAAATACCTGACTTTTGAGAAAATACCCATCTCTGTCATTGATCTTTGTGCTATCAATAAGAAAAAGACTGTTATTAATCAAAGAACTCTGAATCCACCTTTTTTTTAAATCTTGAGATGTGTTTCAATTATTCATTTATTTTCCTAAAACACTGATATCCTAAGAAACTAAGAAAAACTATGTTCAACTTTTGCAGGAGTCACATGGATCTAGTAATACAGGTTGAAAATAAAAGGATTTATTTTGTTTGTTTTTCAGTTATATTCTGCAGACTCTGGGTAGCTTATAGTATAAAAAATAGCATTACAAAACTATTAGATGATCCCAATATTAAAGTCACAGTTAATCACCTTGAAACAATACTAAAATCCTCTATACGAAAAGCATGCAATCAACAGGAACAAACAGAACAATCTGAATCTAAATCAGCCACTCTAATCCTTAAAATCCTGTTCAAATAATCAAAAGGAATGTTACATTCTGTGCAGAAACCATGCCAACTGATACAGAGGTGAAAATTACTTTTACAGACTTCTTATTTATCAAGTGTGTGAAAACTGTACAAAAATAGGCATGTATTCCTCATGTCTCAGAATTCTGCTATGTAAGTAGACATTTGTGAGACACACAAGGCAGGCTGCTGTAAAAAGAAAGCCACAGTTTTAGCTTAGTCCATCTTAGCTGATAGAACATATGGCTTTCTTCTAATTTAGGTATAGGGTAAAAACATGAATGCAATCTGACTGAGCTCAACCAAAGCGTCTACAGGGATGTCAAAGATACGGCCCGCGGGCCGGATGCGGCCCGCGGGTTTTATGAATACGGCCCGCCGCCCACCACCACCACCGCCGCTGTCCTCCTTGGGCGCGAAGGAGGCGAGGTGAGGTGAGGCAAGGGCGAGCGCACGTGCGGCGGTACCCTCCACTGCCCAAGTGCACGGGCGCCGCCATGGACAGCCGGCCCCTCCTCAATGCCCTAGCCACACCCCGGCCACGCCCCGGCCATGCCCCCAGCCTGTCCTCTGTACCCTAGCCACGCCCCCAGCCATGCCCCCAGCCACGCCCCAGCCCCTCCTCTGTGCCCTGGCCACACCCCTGGTCACACCCCCGGCCAAGCCCCCTGGCCCTGACAGTATTTTTTTTTTAATCCGGCCCTCGGCAAAATTGAGTTTGACACCTCTGGTCTACAGTTTGTTTTCACATTTCTAACTTAGGTCAAGTGAGCCAAAATGGATGAAATACTTCTGACATATCAGCCTCTAGTTCAGTGGTTCTCAACCTGGGGGTCGGGACCCCTTTGAGGGTTGAGCTACCCTTTCAGAGAGGTCGCAACGAGTCTCCCACCTCCCTTTCCTCCCACCTTCCAGCTGCTCTGCCCCCATGGTTGGGGGTCTCCACAACATGAGGAACTCCATTAAGGGGTCCCAGATTAGGAAGGTTGAGAACCACTGCTCTAGTTGCTGAATTCTCATCTCTCATCACTTCTAAATATTGATAGGTTTATTGAGATATTTATGGTATTTACATCTCAAGTTATTTTCCAAAGAGCTCAAGGCAGCACATATAACTCTTTTTCATTTTATCCTCACCAAAATTGTGTGAGGTAGGTCAGGCAGTAACTGTTCCAGAGTCACCCAAAATGCTTCTACAGCTGAGTGGAAATTTGAACCTAGAAACTCCTAGATCCTAGTACAGCTATATGAAAATGTTAAAGCCCTTTCCATTGTTCCAGACAGCCTTTTGCTTGCCTTTCTTCTGTGCTAAAAAGTGGAGAAAAGATTTGACAGAGCAATTAAGTAAGGATATTTCATTTTAAGTCACTTATAATGTTAAAAAATACCAATCAAAAAGGTGAAGTACATTAGCATAAGGACATAAGAGGGAACCCTGTTGCATCAGGTCACATCTCATCTAGTCACACAGTGGCCCACCATTTGCTTCTGAGCATCCTCAACCAGAGGACAAAGACAAAACCTTCACCTCTTCTCAGCAACTTGCAAATGGCATTCTGAAGCATCCTGCTGTCTCTCTAACCCTGAGGTGATGCCCAAGTATTCCATTCTAGCAGCCATGAATACACCTGTCCTCCATGAATTTGTCTAATCTTTTCTTAAAGTTATCCAGGTTGCCACCTCTTCAGGTAGTAAATTCCATAAGCCAGTGACCTTCTGGGAGAAAAAAAAACATTTCCCCTAGTCATTCCTAACTTTCCTCAATTCATCTTTTCTGCAGCATCTGTGATTTTATGAACTTCAGTCAGGTTCCTTCTTAAATGCTGCCTTTCAAGCCTGAAGAGGCCAAGATGTTGCAGCCTGATTTCACCGAGGTGTTCCATAGCTCTGATCGTTCTTGTTACCCTCTCCTGAACTTTTTCCAGTTCCACAATATCCTTCCTGAGTGTGGTGATCAGAATCGAACACAATATTCTAAATGTGGCCTAACCTTAGATTTATAAAGGCACACAATGATGCTTTCAAACTTAATTTCTAGTCCTCTTTTAATTACCCTGGGACTGAATTTGCTTTTTCTCCTGCTGCTGTACACCAAGTCAACACCTTCCTTGAGTGCCAGTATCCCTTTCCTGAGGCCTATTCGCACTACGGCCTCTGAACACAATTAGGCAAGCCCTGGAACAGAGCATTCGCTCAGCTGGGTGGGTGGTTATGTCCGGAACCATCCCGTCCCAGGGTGGCCTAATTGCATTCTGGGTGTTGACTATGAAAGAGCACTCTACACCCGGCCCAAAATGTCCCAGGCCGTCCTACAGCTGTCGGGCAGGGAGAGCATTTGCACTCTCCCTATCAGACAGCCTCCTTGCCCCACGGCCATTGGGTCCTTTCGGGCCTTCTGGCCAAAAGCCCATTTTGGGGGAGGGGCGAGACCAATCATGTCAGCTAAAGCATGCAGGGACCCCCCTCCCCCCTGCACACAGGCCCGCACGCCTCCTCCCACATCCACATGAACCTCTTACTTTCTCAGGCCCCAGGTCCAATGTCCTCCTCGTGCAGCCTGGCAGTTTGAGGTCAGGCACGTGCTCCCGCAGATCACCCCCACACTGGCCTGATGCTCATCATGTCAGGTCAGTGTGGGGTCGAACTACTGGAGCGTTTGCCTCCTCACAGAGCGGCAGATCGCTCTGCCAGGTCACGCAAACATCAGACCCAAGGCCTGACAAGGTAAGCGATCACATGCATTTGGGTGGTGGTGGTGCAAACCCCCGAGTGTGAGTGGGCACCTGGGGGTTCACTGCCGGCTGCTGCAGTCCAATCTCAGTCTTGCTCCACCCCTTTCGAGACACCCAATGACAGGCCGCCGAACGTGCAGGCACACAATGCCGCAGATCGAACTAGCAAGCCCTGCCCATGGGCTTGCCAGTCTGGTCTCCAGCGGCAACAAGGTAAGTTGTGCATGCATGTCCGGGGGGAGGTGCGTGTCGCGACCCAATGGCAGCAGCGGAGGACAGAGACTCCAGCCTGTGCATAGGCCTTTTTGGACTAGGAGACGCAGGGACGGATTCCCTATTCGCACCTAGGCAGGTAAGGGATGTGTGGGAACATGTCCTTACCTGCCTAGGTATGAATAGGGAATCCGTCCCACGTGTACTACCTTACTGTACTACAGCCATTCGATTGTAGTGCAAAAAGACCTCTGGTCTGTCACCTTCAGTTTATAAGTGTAATTGGGTTTATCACCACAATGGGCATCACATGAGTGCTTGCACTTACCAGTAATATTACTGACTGAAGTGATAAGAACATTTTATAATACAATTTTCATCAATCCATTGCAAATGGAATCTCATGGGATTCTCTAGGATCCTGGACATTATAGTACATGTTAGACATACAAACAAAGGATGCAAAGATAACGTGGCCCTTTATCCTGAGAAAATTCTTTAAATGTTTTTATTTTTCTGAATACTTAACATGTTTTAAGACTGAATTTGTAAGTAAACAGGGAATTTGCACAGCACAAATACCAGCTTCTTACCATGGTGCACTGGATCAGACATGCACAGTCTATTTGCTGTATCACTGATACTTTCATCGTTGCATCCTATGGATATATAGTCCAAAGTAGTAACTGGCTGAGACTTAGTCAGGTGCTCTGCAGTCTGCTGATCAGATTCCTTATTGAAAGCAAAGTAAACAGAATATCATAAATATGCTATTTGATAGGCAGCAGACCAGGAAACCTGGCAAGAACATTCACCAAAATCACAAAACTGTGTTTGTTATTATGACTGGGTTACTCTCAGTCTGAATCTTAACTTCCATCAACAGAAGACAGCCTCCTTTTAAAAGGCACTGGCAGAAAACAACCACCTCTGGCAATTTCTTCTCTTCCTGGCAGCTTCTTGTGCTATGAGGGAAGATCTCCTGACCTTTCACGTGAGATTTCTGGACAGCATCACAGATTGTATTAGAAAAGGGGAGTACCTAACAAGAAGAACTCATGCAGCAGACACTCTTATAACATGCCAAGCCTTTTTATCCTTACTTTGAACTCCTATTTTTCTCAGCAGTAGCCAAAACACAAAGGCTTGAAGTCTGGCAAACTCTTCCATGTGGTATATCTGAGAACAGAAATCTAAACAAACATCTGAGTAATGTAGGGGTAGTCAAAACTACTACAAAATTAGTCTGAAAGAAGCCATTTTTCTCTGCTCCCCTAATATGTTCTTTACGGCCCAGACAGCAAATGGAGCAAGTGTCGGTATGTGCAATGAAATACATTAATAAGTACTCTTTTATTTATGGCCGGTGGTGTCTGAGAGACTGGGTATCTGTATAAAAATTCAAAGGAAACGTATGAGAGCAGATTGGTGATTATGAAGGCAGAAAGACACAGCTTGTTAAATCTCTATTCCTATAACATTTCAAAGTATGAAAAAAGGCATGTAGACCAATAAAATCCTATTGCCTGTCATGATTCTTGAACTTTTGCAAGAGTCCTAATAACCTAGTGTCATAAGAACCGACTTTAAATTATAATCCTTCAGTTTCCAGTCTTACATTAAATTATAATTTTATTTTATTGCATTGCATTAGAGGGTGACAGAGATTAAGGATAAGCATAGGTAGTTTAGGCTGTAAAATACTATAATGCTGGAAGTTATTTTAGAAAAGGTAAACAATAAATTCTTTCCTTACATGAAGAACATCTATATTCAGCTGGTAGAAATTACGAAATCTAAGCTGTTGCATTCTTTTGAGATTCTCTTGATATTTTTCTTCAGCAATCTGTCTGAAAAGAAAGAAAACTAGTAATCCTCTACTACAAAGAGTAACTGCAGTATGAAATTTCAAGCGATTTCCACTAACGTTTGCCATTCTAGCTTTGGAGTTACAAGTGCTAAGAACAGCAAATGATCATATATTATATTCCTAAACCCTATGTTTCAATTATACAGTAGCACTAGTTAGGTTGCTACTTTTGTGAGATCTGAAAGTTCCACTAACTGATTTTACTCATCAGTTCTAATTTAAGACTCTTTGTTTATCATTGCAAATCTAAGCATCAAGTCCATGCATGTTAAACAATCCATTATAAAAATACACACACAAAAGAGGTAGTATTCTGAGAATTGCTTATCAAAGAAAATTGTGAGAGGACATATTCCTATTCCCTTTGCAATAAAAACAGAGAATGGAGGATGAGGAATCTCAGAATCAGGAGAACTTCCTAGGTAGTATGTGTTGTGAAGGACTTCTGAAGAAGGTACATATCTAGAAAAATCTGATATTACAGGACAGCTAGGAGAAACAATATTCAATTAAAGAACACTCTACCCTGACATTTAATAATATACTGCCAACTCTAAACTTAACTGAACCTATTAAATATGAGACATCTTGAATCTCGCTTCTCAATGCTACAAAAAAATATGTAAGCAGGACCCATAATGCACTAGTAAATGGGATTTGCATTGCAAGAAGTTTGTTAAATCAAGGACTATATTCCAATAACGTTTTTAAAATATAAAAAAGGCATATGCACTAACAAAACACAATATTGAAGGCAAAATCTAAGGGAGGGGGCACCATTAAGGATACACAGAATATGTTAATAAAAAAGGGAATATTTACAATCTATTTGTCAACACGTGTGGGCACAAATCATTTGGACTAAATTAGTGTGTGTTTTATAAGGCTGTTTCACATCTTTTCTTTCTTTCAGGTACATTAGCTACCATTAAATCAAAAGGGTACATAATGAGATGCTGGGAGCACAAATACAAAAGAGTTTTATTATACAGAAGCTCAAGTTTTTTCCAAAGCAAAGATTCTCACATTTTACCAGTGGTAACTTAGAAGGCTATCCCTATGAGGGCACCCTAATAATTACATGTGCTGTACTAGATCTTCACACATTCACCTTGTGGCTATTATCACATTTATTCTCACTTAGAACATATGGATAAATACTGCAACAAGCATTTAAACCAAATGTGGCTTGACATTATTAATATAAATAATGTGAAGTAAATGTACAGTCACTCCACTAAATGATGACAGTGCATCAGAGGGAGTGCAAAAACCAGAGACTAGGGATGTGCACAAATATTTGAAGACATTTGAAAGTCAATCAAATTCATCCGAATTTAAACATGTGAATTCGAATTAGATGTCCATAAATTCGAATTTAAACATTCAAACGAATTTTGAATTTTTGAATCTATTCGTCTGAATTATTCAGACATTCGTATGTGTAAGGGTTCATACACGATGTGTACTTGCATGTACACATCTTTCCCGCATCCGTACGCATTTGTATGGATCTGTACGGGATGAAAACGGGTTGCATATGGGATAAATACTGGATGCACACAGATGTGTACAGATGTATGGGATGCCTAACGATGCATATGGGCACATACGAATGTTGACAACATTTGTAAGTGCAAATTCAAAACGAAAACTCAAAACGGCTAGATCCAAATTTGCTTAATTCAATTCAAATTTGGGTAAATTTGAATTGTAAAGGTTCGAATCAAACTGAATTTTTGGATATCTGATTCTGATTGAATCCTGAAAATTGCATTCGTGCACATCCCTACCAGAGACACATTATAGAAGCATGAAAACCACAAAAAGTACTTTGAAGACACAAATCAGACCTCTCTGTTCAGCTTCTGGAAACTCAAAGTGATCTCTTCTAGGACATTAACATATGTCTACATCTATTTGTTCAGTAATCCAGGAAAAAGGGAAGAAACTACAAGTTTTATATGCAAACCAGAAGTTGCTAGCAGGTATTACTTTGGAGACTTCTTACTTCAGTTTCTGGGCTGTCTCATCAGCAATGTTTAATTTCCGCAGCCTCATCCTTTCACGTGGTGTCATTTTCTGCACTTCAGATAGGGCCCGCAGAGTTTGCAGATGTACTTTTTTCTGCCTGAACATAAATGCGTTAACACTCAGAAAAGATGCAGATCTTTGAATATTTCTATTTTAAATTCACATGGTAAAATTACAGTACAGTCACATAACAGGATCTCATTATTTAGGTTTACACACCTAGGTGGACCCAAGATGTTTACTACCTGTGCCAATTAACAAAGTGGCATTTCCCTGTGTTCCATGAACCACAACTGACCAGACTTGCAGTGAAATTTTATGCCACTATTAATGAAGGGATTAGGTGTGTGCACGAACACATTTTTTGACATTCGATTTGAAACAAATAGTCAAATGTCTGAATTTGAACAAGACACAAATGTATTAAAATTTGAACTGATTTGAATACATGCATATCTATTTGTAAAAATATTCGATATGTATTTGATGACATGAATGTCGACAACACTCGTGTGTATCCGTACACATCCGTACAAATCCCGTTTTTATCTTGTACGCATCTTGTTTTCATCCCATACATATCCCTACAGATGCGTACAGATACAAATGCACACATATCTGTTAACACAGGAATGTCCAAATTATTCATATGAATGCTTCAAAATAGTTGTATTCGTTCAAATATTAAAAAACAAATGTCTGGACATTCTATTCAAATTCACATGTCCAAATTTGGCTGAATTCAATTGAATAACAAATATTTTGAATATTCTTACACATCCCTAGAAGGGACATCATTTAAATATATACTATATAGACCACATAATTCTGTAGAGAAAAGGTATGAGAAGATTGAAGTAGATCTTGGAACAAGACATTTCACCAGGTATTTTTCATTTAAGTTATTGTTTATATTGTATTAAGTATTATTATATTAACTGTTTTACAATTTGTAGATGGCAGGTATGATACAAATAGAAGGGAAGGAGGAGGGAGGAAAGGCTACTTATCTGATTCTTCAGTCCCAGTCTTTCAGTTTAATTAATCTCACTGGGAAGATGATAAAACAAAAGGTTGGTGGAAGGTCATTCACACAGAACTTCCCTGTGTGACTGGATGGATTATCTTGCTTGCTTCCTTTCACATACCCAGAATTTATATACTATATTATATTTTAAGATATTTAAGACAAGCTTAATATGGGAAATTACACCAACTTTTAGATCTCGTGCTTTTCAATATACTGTTGGATTCTGATGAATTTTCACCCCTTATCAGAAAACAAGAACACCAACCTTCAATTGCTGATATATTGTTCGATATGCTATTAATACTGACTTCAGTGGAACAAGCAAAACTGAAATCAGTGGGACCAAAAATAACTGCTTATGTTATGTTACATCAGCAATATGGTATAAACAACTATATGTGCATCCAACTAAGATGATAAAGTTACAAGAAAAGTCTTAAAATACCCGCAATCTAAAATTAAAACATTTTGAAATTGCATTAATTATTTGACATTATAAAATTATGAAACACTGAACTGTTTGGTTATATCTGAAATCTTCTTTCACTTCATTTGCAGTAAAGTAACAAAACCCAACAGAACAGATGATGACAATCACAACTGTTGAAAAGATTCAATTAAGATGCACAGGATATTAGCATAAGAGAAAGCACTAACTGTATTAATTTTTAATGACATGCTTACTTTATAATTTAATTATGTAAACTCAGACCTTTGAACTCATTTCACTTGACATGAGTGACATTCATTATTTCCTCAAAAAAGAACAAAAGGAAACTCTTGGTGCTTTAATAACAACACTAGAAACGAAAAAGCATATTAATGATCATATTATCTCATCTGACCTCATTATCCACTGCACCACAAACAAAATTTCTAGCTTGCAATTTAAAACAAATGCTATTGACTATGAAGTTCATACTCCAGTATTTTATTAATTACTTTCAAGTACATAAAGGGCATTAGTAAATGCTCCTCGATAAGAATTATAATCACAGGTGCTCTATAACCAAGCAGTCCATGTTGGCACTCAGTCTGAAAACAACTTTCTAATCTTTTGCACTGTTTCTACTTTGCTAAAAAAAAAAAAGAAGAAGAATATAACATTAATTATCAGGAGACTTGGAAGAAACAAAAGAAAGCACTTATTGCACAGGCAATGCTTCCTACCACTGCATGGACTGAAGAAAGGCCATTGTTTCTAAGAATTCAATCACTACTGCTAACTTTATTTAACCTAAAAGGAATGACATGCAGCTGCATTGGTCTTCAAATATTATACTGATCAATCAAAATGCAAATGCATCCTGTACATCAACATGGCCAGCCCAATGACATCATCACTAATGTGAAATGTGCTCTGTTTTTTACTCATCTTTACCCCAACCAATCTTGTTATACGGTCACCCAATGCCTTATATAAAAAGTAACTCTTTTGAGAAATAGTGAAGCAGAAATTACCGTATTTTCCAGAGTATAAGACGACTGGCTGTATAAGACAACCCCCAACTTTCCTGTTAAAATATAGAGTTTGGGATATTCTTGCCGTATAAGAAGACGACACCCGGTGTATAGGACAACCCCAGACTTTTGAGAAGATTTTCCTGGGTTAAAAAGTAGTCTTATACGCCAGAAAATACAGTATGCTAGTAAATAAATAAAAGTAGACTGTTGAAGCAAAAACCCACAAAATGCTACAGCTATGGCCTATGGTAACTAAACCTACTATCTGCAAGTAAAGCATTGGTTAACATTGTATGCAGCTGCAAATATTATTAATATCAATTTAGACTGCTTTAATAGAATAAAACTTATTGTATGAAGAGCAAGGCTAATGAGGAAGAACTGAAGAAACTGGGTGTGTCCAAGAAATGACTGAAGAAGTTGTGTTTGTTCAAGATATAAATATAACACCAAATACTTGTAGAAGTTGTTCAACCGAAAGGGAAAAGATCTGCTCTCTACTGCATAGAGGAAGAGTACAAATTGTTGTGTGTGCTAAAAGATAAAATGGTAGCAACACTCTTAACTGGCACCCTTTTACTGACTTTCTGCAAAACACAGTGAAGGACTTAATAACCACAGCTTTTGAAGACTGGATAAAAGACTTTCACTGGGGAAAAAAATCAAAGAACGGCAAGAGGAGGTGAACATGAAATAGCAATAGGTAGTTGCCGTGAAGAAGACTGCGAGTGAGCTCCTCATTTATTCTATGTATTCTCTTTTTGAGTATTACTTAATACAGTATAATTCATTTAAAATGAATTATAAATTAATAAAAAAGAGAAAGAGTACAGTTTTGACAAAAGTTAAGAAAACAGTTCTTGATGTTGTTGCTGACGATGTTAGTAGCAGTCAGATCATGAAAATCATCATCTAAAAGATAATGAGATTTCCTTGTATGGAGGTTACTCAGCCATCTCTTGCTCCTCCTCAGAATTCTCTACATCAAGCAAGAATTCAAAAAGATAGCCTGTAATACCTTCCTCCAAATCTGTTCTCCAAAAACTTTCCCCACTCCTAAATATCAAAGACATATAAAGCTACTGCCACTGTAGATATGTTTAAGTTTCTGTAGCAGTCTGATCCTATGGATTTCTATTGGCAAAATGTATTGAAAAGAAAAATATAGCCACCATATGTGCAAAACTAAATTGTAAATTATTGAGGAAAGAACAGAATTTTGGTTCATGTAGGAGATCTTGCTCTACATGTCTCCTGCTTTCTGATGGTGCAGTTCTCTTCTTTCCCACCTCCTCTTTTCACTTATGCTGCTGTATAAAGGGCTCAACACTAGGTTGTAGGTGAGGAGAAAGGGAGGGGGGAAGTATGTACACCACAGCATTGAGGAAGATTCTTGACTTGTTATCCACATGGTATCCGCACATCTCTCATTTTTTCCCAGTGAATTAAAATAACAGAATGATATTGTCTTAATAGTAGATGCAGTGCTTTCTCTGTTGAATTGAGTCCATCTAGCCCAGCATCCTGATTCACATGGTGGCCCAACAATTGCTTCTGGGCTTTTCAGGCAGAAGACAAAGGCAAAAACTTCACCTGCTCTCGAATTCCAACAAACGGCCTTTAGAGCTTCCTGTCTGTCTCCAACCTAAATGCAGTATCTAGGCATCCATTCCAGTAGCCACTGATACACTGACTGCCATGAATTTGTCCAATCCTTTCTTAAAGCTATCACCACCTCTTCTGGTAATAAATTCCACAGACTCTCTGGATGAAAACATATTTCCCCTGGACTTCATAGAATGCCCCAGGGTTCTAGTGTTGTGCGATAGAGAAAATAACTTTTCGCTATCCACTTTTCTCATACCAAGCATGATTTTATATACTTCAATCAGGCCATCTTTTAAACAGTGCCTTCCAAGGCTAAAGAGGACTAGAGGATCCTGGTTTCATAAGGAAGGTGTTCAAATCCCTTAATCATTTTAGTTCCCATTTTCTGTGCCTTTCCAGTTTCATAATACCCTTTCTGAGGTATGGTGAACAGAACTGTATACAATACTCCAAATGTGGCCTCACCGTAGATTTATAAAGACGCACAATGATGCTTGCTGACTTGTTTTTTATTCCCTTCCTAATTACCTCTAGCATTGAATTCATGGAGTGAAAAGGGTCGTGTATTTGAAAATAAGTAATCTTTTCCCCTCTTTATTGTATTTTAAGCACCTTGAAGAGAACAAAACGTGTGCTCTGCAAGAACAAAAACACTATTTGTAGAATACAAGGAACAGCAAAGAAATGAATTTCCCCAGCAGGGCAATATAACAGCTGTTGATTAATGTAATAGAGCAATACTAACCACAATCTAGGGATGGAAGAGAAGTGGAATGCTATATCCAGTTGAAAGTGAAAAAGGATAAGAATTTAATTACCAGCTTGGAAATTTTTTTTTTGTTAATCAGTAAAGCACTGTGTTTTTGTATTGTTCAAATTAAATCAGCTTAATATATGAATTATGTAAAATGAATGTGCCATTTACACTGCAGTAAGAAATAATACACACAATTATTCTAGCACAGTAATTGGAAATCACAACAAGACCTTTTATATCAGCACAATGAATGGGGCTGTTATTTAAAATTGAGTTCTGATTGTTCGATGGCTGAGGTTCTACCCGGCACCCTAGGAGAGAATGGCAAGCAAACAAGACACCAGTTCCTTCGTTTTTCTTGCTACTGGAATCATTTTCTTATTCTTCTGGATGCCTCCATTAAGGCTACTTCCATTAAACAACCTTTTAACTATTTGGACACTAATTTGTTCACATGGTTTCTGCATTTGGTCACAATTTCTGATTATGTATAGCAAAGGAAGGTCACAAACCATTGTGCACATAGATGCAGAACTCGGGATTATTTTAAAGAAGAGAAATGATAGAGGGGGTGTACTAAGCACTCTGATACTGCACTTAGGCCCAGAAAGAACAACAAGTGTCTGCATGCTAGATTGCAGGTTCCTTATTCCTGGACATAACCCAGAACAGGGCCATGTCCAGAAAGGGCCTCAAAATTTACCATAATTCTCACACAACAGTCACACATTCTGCATTTTCAGATGAAACTGGTTTACTTGTGGCATTTATTCACCATTCCTTTCCTGCCAGACTGCTTTTTGTCTATTGTTCTTGAGGGAAAGGAAGTGCATTTGGTACTTATATCCTCTCAACTGGGCCACAGACAAGATAGTGTCAATGTGTTCACTGTACTGCCATCTTTGTCACTTTTACACCCAGCCCTCTCTTGTAGCTTTCATTAAAGATGTTGCCTTCCCCTTATATAGTTGCTGAATTCCATGAGTGCTGATAGCCTTGAGCAGGAAACTACCAAAGTGTTACGGGAACTCAGCATCACTTATGTCTAGGGATGTACACAAATTTGTTTTTGGCATTTGGTTAGAAATAAATCAAATGTTCAAAAATCTGTATTTAGGCATCTATCATATCCAGATCTTCTTCACTTCATCGAAGTGGTAACTTTAAGGACTTCTATACAATACAGTATATTCTCAGGAGTTCCCCAGTCTAAATATGAATTAGATTTTAAAAGTCTATAACTGCAAGTACATAACTATACACTGTTTGTATAGGTTTTTCCACCTTCTAAAACAAAATGATTCCATACTCACACTGCGTTCACGATATGAGTGGTTTCTTCCTGAGAATCAAGCACCTGTTCTTTCATACTCATACTTGTATATTTGGACTTCATGTTCTGCCAGACAAACCAAACAGCAGTGATTATAACCAATTATTTTTATTACAGTGAAATACTTCACAACATTCCACTAGTCTTCCCAAAGACGTCCAGTTGATTCTACTTTATTTGACTGTCTGACATAATATATTTCCATCTGAGGACCGGAAAATAAGAGAACTACTGTGTATAAAAATTAAAACTGACTATAAATAATCTTCCTTCCTTCTAGTTATACATGAGGTGAGTTTTTCTCCTTTGCAAATACAGCACACCTGGGAGCTGACCTGGCACCAGTGATGTAATTATCACCCCGCGCCAGATGATGCCCTGGCTTTCTTTTGGTGCATGGCGACATAGGGTCACCTCATGCCAGGCACCCTTGTGGCACAGACCAAGAGGGCTGTGCAGATCTTACCAAACTTTAAAGAGAAAAGGGGAACAACTAACACAAGTCATTGGAAAGTGAAATATGTTTTAAAGGTGCATAAAGCTAACTAGGTGTGAAAAGCTGATTCATTACAGCGGTCCATTTACATCTTTAAGCCAGGTATATAAGTAGTGTGAACAAAATGCATTCTGTGGGGAAAACTTCTTCTGTAAGCACAAAAATGCAAATGATGTCCGGTATTTTAAATAGCAATTCTGCACAAAATTACTGAGTTTTATGAATTTTTGAATATTTCTTAGTTATCATGCTTATAAATGGGCTTTAGTATACAGGACTCACCCTTTATCAGTCTTACCAAATAAGTTCTACTGTTTTCATTTCAAATAAATACCTGTAATTGATTATCAATATATTCAACTTTTAAAATCTCTTCAGCTGATGGCCTCAATGAAGGGTCCTTACTCAGCATGCTGTAACATTAAAGATATAAGGAGAATCAATTATTATACAATTCAAAATAAATATGGACAACATAAACAACAACAACAACAATAATAATCCCACCTGTGTAGCACTGCATTAAGTTCACTTGGGTATGTATGAGGAAGAGAAGGGGTTTCACCTTCCACAATTCTTAGAACTATTGCCAAAAAATTGTGACCAGTAAATGCATGTTCCAAGCAGCACATCTCATACAAAATACATCCTAGTGACCTGGAAGAAAATAATAAATAAACAAATAAAAGCAGTTTGAGGGAGATAAAAAAAAAGAAAAAAAGAACATCAGTTTCTAATGACCGTTTATAATATTGTTCCTTTTCAATTACCAATAAAAATGCTTCATGAAGAATTCAACACAAATTACTGAACTGCGTACTACTGAACTGCATGCTAGTCTGTACTTGCTCTGTAGTTTCCATAATATAATTGATATAAAAGTACATGAAAAATAAGAGAAATCTGAGCGAGATATTTTAGGGGAATGGAGACAGAAATCATACAGCAGTTGGACATAAGTTGTGCTCATACCTGAGATCTAAATGCTTAATTGTGCAAATATTTTGTGGTAAGTAAATATCTGTGATAATTGCAGAGAACACTGAGCCAAAACCTGTTATATATTCTGTGCGATAACTTAGGTATGAACATGCGCATAGAACCATAGAGTTACAAAGAGTCAATAGGGCAAACTTTGGGAGGCAGTGAAGAATAGAAGGGACTGCCATGCTATATGGTTCACAGGGCCATGAAAAATTGAACATGACTGAACAAACGAACAATTAAAACATGAAGATATCCACATCAAACCATAAACAACAGATTATTATCTGACTACCACTTTAAAAAGTAGAGAGTCCACAGAATGTATAAGTATTCTGGTATCTTGTTCAACCGCCTTTACAATAAGACAGTTGTTTTTCAACATTTAACCAGCTGAAGTTATGTCTATTAATGCATTTTCTGCACTTAGGAATAATAAGAAAGCAAATCATTTCTCTCTTCTATATGATAACCTTTGTATAAGAAAAGTACTACTGTAGTCCATCTCCCCCTTTCCCCCTTTTTTCTCAAGAACAAACCTAACTAGTTTCAGTCTTTCTTTTTTGCTTCCAATTATTTTATAACTTTAGCTACCCTTCCAATTTACCTAAATATTATTATTTATGCACTTGAGGTTTTCTGTTAAGAACTCTGTTTTCCTATTTTCAGCCTAGTTTTTAATTCAATATTTCAGAACTTTAAAAAAAAAACCTGTTTATTTATTGGCCCATATTTCAAACCACTGTTAAATCAATCAGAACAATTTCTATTTCATTTTCAAAGAATATGTGATGCTCGATCTACCCTTTCTAACCATATTCCATACATATCTCATTTTAAAAAAAATTGACTAAAAAAGATAACTTGAACCTTCCTACCAGAGCATCAACATGCTAAACTCAAGTAAACCTTTGTGAGTTGGGCCAGTGATGTATTATGGCAGCTCTATGGTTTCCACTGTGGTCATAAAGTGTCAAGATGGATTACAATCAAGAGTCTAGGTATGAATGTTGACATCACCCAGGACTTTAGCCTTTAGGTGTTCTACCACCACTTCACAGAGCTCGGGTAGTGAAGTTGCTGGGCAACAAAACCCCTGTTGTGTTACACAACCTCAATACTGGAACAGGACCTCACCACTAAGCTTAGATTTTTTTTTTATAAGCCAACAAGACATGTCCCCACCAGATAGGCTGGACTATATCCTTGCAGGCAGAGTTGAATTAAACTACAAATGTATATAACTAGCTGCAGTAAAACTAGTTCTACATGAACCAGGAAGGTCTGAAAGGTGTGCTTGCCAAACCAAATCTTGCTGAAAATTCAGCCCTTGGTTTAATAACAGGCAAAACTAAGGACTTTGAAGCAAATAGTAGATTCAGTTTGATACCCCGCCTCATCACACTGTGGTCTCACGCCTTTCTCCTGTAATAACCACTGCCTCCCTGGTGCCCTGCCTTATACTCACTGTCTTCCCCTTATCCCATCACGTGCACAGACTTCCCTATCATGCACCACCACCTCCCTTCTCTTCTAATATCACATACATGGTCTCCTTACTTTCTCCACTTGTGCCTATATTGATTTGTAGACAAATAGTTCTTGGAAAGGCCATAGTCTGCATGTTTTTTCTTGGTCTTCTGCAGTAGAGGAGCATGGGTCCTCTTAGAAGACCAGACACATGGATATATGTGCTCCCATTTCCTGCATGATCTTAAACACATCTATACTTCATTTTTAAGGGGAATTATTGCTTACCAGGTAATTAATTCTGAAATTTGGTGAATGAAGATGTATGGGTATATTTTCAGATTGATATTATGCTTTACCAGCCTAAGATCATAATATTTGAATCAAAAGTAAATGTATGAGATAATCATATTTCCAGGAACTGAACCATATTCTTGACGAGTATGTACATCTAAGCATTATTGCAGTAAGAACATTACAACAATAAGCTAGTATAGTTTTTCAAACAGCTACATTTTTCCCAAGAAAAGATGAGCATCTAATGCAAACATGTCTCAGAAACAAATGCAGAAGCCATTAGTTCATTTCAAACTCAATGCCACCAACTCACCATATGTCTGATTTTGTGTCATAACCCTGGTGTTGCAGTGCCTCTGGGCTCATGTAGAAAGGTGTCCCAGTAAAAGTTGTTGCTAAATCAGAGGATCCCATCAACAGACGAGAAACACCAAAGTCCCCTTGAAAAAAGTATTGAAATGTATTTACCTGAAGATTGCAAGAGAACTGATTACTCATTTTAGTGCTAAGAATCACAGCATGTTTAAGAATTTGGAAATAATTGCCTCCTGGATAGTTCAATATGGAAACTTACTCTTTCTCAAATCTGTAAACATATAATATGTGTAGGTGAATATTGCAAAGTATGTTTATACAACCCCACCCCCTTTTGTGCTGCATCTGGAAGCCTTCCATCCCAGTTTGCTGAATAAGATACGTATCTGTACACATTTGTGCTTATAATATGGAATGAAAACAGGATGCACACGGGATAAAACGGGATGCGTACAAAATGCATGCAGATACATATAATACATGTGAATGTTGTCGACATTCGTATCTTTAAATACAAATCTAACATTTGAATGAATAGATTCAAATGTATTGGATTCGAATCGGGTTTTGTTGCATTTGGATTCTAAACATTTGAATCAAATGTTTCGACATTTGAATCGAATCACATTTAAATGCAAAAAATTTTTTTTTGCACATAACTAGTCCTGAATCACCTCCTCTGTAGCATCCCTGGAGATTCTGTAAAGGACATTTTGAGAAATAAAAACAGCAATGAGACTTTAAAAAAAAAACTTACCAATTTTAAGAAGGTTATTTTTCAAAAAAATATTCTTAGCTTTTAAATCCCTGTGAAGTACTCGCCTAAATATAGAAGGAAAAGCTTTGTATTAGCGGTATGAAAAAGCTAATAGTTTAATTTATTATTATGCTGCTTATTGCTATTATGGCTGTGCCACACTTTTAATTTTAGGTGTAATCTATTAAGTACCTTTTTAAATGAAACTCAAAATGATTTACATGTAAATATTCAAAAATGAAATTAACAAAGAAGGCATAAAATAAAAATACTTTACCCATACAGTATGAGAAAAAGTGAAATCTGAAACAGTAGTTAATAAATGATTCATATAATTTACTTTGGAATACTATATTCAGTTGTCCTACTGAGTAGATATGAAGGGACAGCCAGGAAGCAAGTAACACAAATATTCTCTGAAACTGTAGTAATAATTTTTTAATTACTATATAGCGTAGGGATGTGCCTGAAGCCAATTTCCCCCATGGGATTAGATGTGAATCAAAGGTGGGGAATATTTGGCTTCAGATGGGGGGCTTTGTGCATGAACATCCATCAAATGTTTGTCCCCCTTCTCATCCTGCTTTGCCCCCTCCCCCGATTCCCAGATGGGAAGGTGTACCTGCACCTCCAGAGGGCCTACTTGGGCCTAGGACAGTGATGGTGAATCTTTTGAGCTCGGTGTGTCAAAATTCGCAAGAAAACCTAGCTTAACTCAGGTGCTGTGTCACATCTAGAAATATCCATAATTTTGTGATATTTGATGCTCTAGTAAAAAAGTTATATTTTTGATATATGTATTTTATTAAAAGCAAAAACAAAAAATTCTTTACATTTGCTAAATCTTCGATTGAAAGTTGGTATTTCGTACACTTCAAGAAGAAGCAAACACTACACGCCCAGGTGCCAGGGTGACCATGTGTGTCACCCAAAAGGGCTTGGCGTGTCACCTGTGACACACGTGTCATAGGTTGCCCATCACTGGCCTAGGAGGAGCGTGTGATAGTGGCAGTGGCAGGTTGAAGCCATTTGATTCACAGGAGAATGGGGGCCTATGAATGTAGGCCCCTTTTGATTTGCCCACAAATGTCAAAATTTGTTTGAAGTGATATGAATTTTGAGTGTGCCAAATATTTGTTTGCATCCCAAATATAAGCATATGCCAGCCTTTTGTCCTACATTTTGTAAAGTGTTTGCAGACACACATCAGCCTGTTGGGGAAAACGTTTGGCAGGTATGCAGTAGAATTAGAGGAGATTACCATGGGATTTGAGTGAAATCTGGTAGAATCTGGAATTGTATTGGCTTTTCAGATACCATACCTGACAGTGCATGGTTTTACATGATTCTAAAGCTGAAAATTATAAGCATCTGTTGTCATACTGCAATTTAACAAAATGGATAAAGAGTATGATGCTTTTAGCCACATCAATCTTCCATTGCATAGCAATCTTATAATTTTTCTTTCCAGCATTCTCAGCTCCTTCCTGATGTTCTCCCTCTAAGCTTGAGCCTGCTTCAGAATCTATCTTGGTTTCCTCCTCCTGACTACTGATGGTTTCAATGCTGAGAAGACAATCAATTTTTATGAATTTTTTTCTTCATTAAATTTTGTTTCTGCTAAACAGGCAGTCCTTTTAACCAAATCAGCAAATGAAGCAGGATAGGTTGTTACAGTAATTGCTAAGGAAATCTGAAAATGCACTTTTATTATCCAGTTTGATTAGACAGGAATCATTTAGTTGGCAATGGATTATAGTTTAAAATTTTAATTCCTAGAAATTAAAAATATGTATTTTATCATTGAATTATTTATTGTTGCTATTATTATCATTACCATTGCCATTACCATTATTATTATTAAAAGAAAGGTACTATTATACATCATTATGTAATATAATTAATAATATATACTATTGTTTAATATTCTACATTATTCAATATAATTATATTCTGTATTATTAGGGAGAGAGGAAAGATCACCAGAAGTCAGGATGAGCTGCGATGAAGGAAATTTGTGCATAAATGAGAAAGACACAATAAACAATCACGCTCACTGGATCCCAGTTTTAGTGTAAGTTAAACCAGGATTCTAACCTAATGTTTTCTTGAAACTGCATTCCAAGTCCTTCTTTGCTCTTAGTGATCTGATGTAAATCATCTAGATTTTAATGCTTTTGACATCCTCACTGAAGAAAAGTCACTTTCGTGTCTTATTTATCATGCCCAGTTTAGAACTCTGATGTCACCTGTAGTCTCTTGTGCCTGCATTCTATACTTCCTCCAATAACATAATTCACCAAGAAACCCAAGATGTAATACGTACATATTAATAATAAAAGATGCTCAAAATTAAAAATGGATGATGCAATTAGAATATATATATAAAATTAAAATTAAAATTGCTGAATCAGCGGTGCTTGACTAATATGGTATTGCTAAATGATAATTTTGAAACCATATTAAGTTTCTTCATTGTTTTGCTCATTAAAGAATTAAAACATTTTATTCAGTGTCTAATTAACCATTTGATTAAAAAGTGCTTTTTTCAAACAGCCTATGAAGCCTTTTAAAGAGTCTCTAAGTGGCAATGGGGAGTAGAAGGGAGAAAAGCGTTAATTTTTTTCTTGGTGGATTTTGTGCTGAAGGTCTCCTATGTGTGTGTTTCTTTGCCTGAGATTTCTTCGGCAGAGGAGAAGGAACCAAGGTTTTAAAATGCCGAACTTTCAACAACAATCCCAATTGCTTACAATGACAACATCACACAAAGGACTTCCAGGTTAATCAACTCTTTGTTCCTATGTCTCATCTGGGTCTATCATTCCAAGTGTTGGGATGCCTAGAGTTAAGTCTAGGTCAATTCATAAACAAAGAGTGGTGGATACAGAATCTCAAAATGACCTGGCAGTTATCTCCCAAGTTAGAGCTACCCCCTATCTGGCTACTTTTAAACAACAAGTGAAGCGAGAGACCTATCACATTTTTGCCATTTCATCACATTTGAGAATAGCCTTCACAAGAACTAGATTTGACCAACTCGACATCACGATGAGACTGGGTTGATACCAAAATATTCCTCCGCCACTGCCGCCCACCTCCCTGCACGTGCTGTGTGCACAACGCCTATCCACCTGCCCACGTGATCACTTGAGTACCCACCACGTGCCACCCCACCCCCATCTGCTGGGGCATGGGGGAGGAGAGGAGGGAAAAGGAAGATGATGATAGAACGAATATGGACCGGGGCTGGGAGTGGCCGAAGCATAAAACAGGGCCCATAATTTTGGTGTATTTTGAGGGGGGGGGGAAGTGTGTCCTATAGGCTGGCAAATACAGTACTTTTTTATTCCTTCATAATCTTTTATGATATGGTCACTTGACTAATCATTAATAAATTATACTATGCTATACAATGACAACATAGTTGAGGTGAGAAAGAAAGTAGAAAAGCATTTCTGCTTTAATAATACTTTTCTTGAGATCTTCTTGAGATCTTATTTGATGCCACATGATATCTCTGCAAGGATAATAATTTCTACAGAATTCAAACTTTTGCAAGAATATGAGCTGAGAGGAGTTACTCCAAATCATGATATATTAAAAATAATAATGATAGTGGCAAACAAAATAGTACATTATTTTAAAAAAGCACCCTGAATTTTGAGATTATTCAAGTGTAGAAAAATTACTCAAGCTGATATCAAATCAAATTGCTGTACCTATCATGCATATAGCTGACTCCAAGTAACAACTGTATGAACCATTCTATTATTTGGCTTTCAGCAAATATTTTTCCAGCTTCTTTGTACTCCTGGATTTTAAAGTCGAGATCCTGGCCCTAAAACACAGAAGCAAATTTGTACTTCAGCAGGAACATTAAAGTTTAATTCCATTGAGGCTAGTGAGAAAAACAAAAAACAATACTTCTCAAGGTATGTTCCCCAGTAAATGCTTCCAGACTGAAGTTGTCTTTAATGATCCCAAAGCATGGATACTGTCATTCAAAATAATGCTGTCTTTAACCTCCTCTTTACTAACTGAAAACCCTTTAATGCTAATTGTCTTACACACTTAACAGGAAAGACAATCATGAGTTGCATTACCACAAGAGCCACTGTGCCAGTCGATGGCAGTGTTCTTAAAGACTTTCTCTGTATCTCTTAAAAGATAAGAACAGAAGTCTTACCTCACAGTACTCAGTGATGATGCAAAAACTGTCTCCTTCAACAAAGCTGGTGTAAAACTTGACAATGGCTGGATGGTCAAGCCTTGACAGCAGCTGGGCTTCTAAGTTTGCTTCCACAGTTTCATTGGGTTTAAGGTCTCCCACAGAGATCTCTTTCAAAACTTTCCTATTAACATGAAAAGAAACATTATTTATTTATTTATTTATTTATTTATTTATTTATTTATTTATTTATTTATTTATTTATTTATTTATTTATTTATTTACATTTCTATCCCACCCCATACAAGATACCACATTAAAACAAGCTACAGATTAAAAATACTTTAAAAATCCAGCAAATTTAAAACCGTACTGGTGACTCCTTCTTCATCCTCCAGAGATGCCAAAAACCAAAGCTGCACCCCTCTGATGTCCAGGCAGCTGCTGTACTACGAAGCTATAGCTACTTCCTTCAGTTAAGCAGGCATTGTAATAACCTAAGTAAGAATCTCCTGTATAGTGTACAGTGCACAAAGCCATACATTTTGAATAAATCAGATTACAATATAAACAGCAATGATGCACAAACCATTTCAAAGTTTTAAAGAAAACTACCATCCCTTACTGTCACCAAGTATGATTACAAACCCTAATGAAAGAAATACTATTTGTTTTGAAAACAGATAACAATTTTGTGTTATTTTCTTCCAACCATTGCCCATCATATAGCTTGTTTAAGATCTGAACAGAAATCTTATAATATAACATGGATTTGCTTGTCTACATCTCCACAGATTTGCTGTGTTGTACAAACACGTAATACCTACAGCAATCTTCTAATCTTTGACTTAACATCGTGATATTATTTCTTCCCGTTCACAGATCACGTCAATGAACTGTCAAACAGGATGAGTCTTCTTTAAATATCACTTAATACATGATCTTTATGCATCAAAAGACAGTAGTAAGAATATGACATGCTAAGACAACTTGTCACCGAGTTCACTCAGTGATTTAGGTTTTGTCATCACCCGTCAAATAACATGACAAATGTTTATCTTATTAAATTTCTATCGCTGGGTAGCAAATCAAGAGTAAACATGTAAATTAACCAGTGGTTTATAGTACATAATGATACTTGAATTCTACAGCAGTGGCAATAGTGTATAGCCATTAACAAAAGAAAATTTTGCAATATTACAATTACTTCAGTATACCTACAAAGTTTTAGATATCTTTTATTCAGGCTTAAAAATACTGTTTGTCTAGCAAAATTTCCATTCTACCCCCTTTAGAATGTACTAAAGAAAACAGAAAAATCCAACAGAACCCTACTAGAGAACACCCAGGACTATTTTTGCAATTCAACCTAGGCTGTGTTCCCATTCAATTAAAAATGACATCCCCAGAAGTTGACAGGCATTGGGCAGGATGTTATTGGGGGAGGGAATCTAAAGATGCATTCTTCCCCAAATACTGCTCTAGCGTTCCCACTGCAGTAAGGAAGAAATGCTTTAAAACCAAAAACTGGGGAAACACCTGAAGAAACAGGTGTTTATTTATTCTTTTTTTCTGCCAAATATTCCACAAAAAACTCTGGAAACAAACAGCAAGTGCGGACTCTGAGAATCAAAAACATTTCTAAAGTGCTGTATTTTTCTAATGAGAACGGGGCCCTAGTATCCTAAAATATAATCCAAGGCTGCATTAAATTTTCAAAAAAAAATATGTCCAAATAAATGATGCTCCCAAATAATCTGATAGGAAATAAAACTTCATAAATAAAATTTCTTCATGAACAACAGAAGAAACAAGATGCCCAAACATATAAGACACACCTATAATCTCCCAACAGATATTTAGGAAAAATACATTTTAAAAAACAGAATGCAGGGTGACTTCAGGAGAAATTATTTTCGAAAAATAATGTGGATTTCAAATAGCAAAAAATACAGTGCAAAGATCAAAAGTTGCTTCAATAAACCTATGAAGTTTTATTTTGATTCAGACTTTTTAAAAAACCAATAAAAGGACCAACACTAATACTAAAACTCTTATCTCCTAAATAAACTAAAGACCATGAAGTCCCAGAAGACTTGAAAATATAAATGTGGAATAATTTTCCAATCCATTTCAGCATATACTTTTAAAAAAAGGCAACACATGTTAACAAAGCATTGTAGAACACCAATTCTGTAATAGTAAATCTTATATTCATAGGCTAATTTCAGGTTTTCTCAAAACAAACCAGTAACATATCAGCTGATAACAAACGGCTGCTCCATGTACCTTTGTTCAAAATCTTTTGAATGATTCTTTTGAATACATGAACCACAGATCAACTGTTAATTTGACTCATTAAGTCTTCCTAACATCAATTAAAGTTAATGCAGACCTTATATCTGCTACTGCAATACAGTACGTTTTCTAAAAACTTCTCTTTTACTAACAAAAAACAATGCTATTACAGAATTAAAAACTAACACAACAATAACTGTTGTTTTCACTGACAAATCCTATAGTGAATTTTCCACCATCTTCTGAGTTCTGTTTGAAAAGAAGGGATACACTTCCATTGAATTTTTTGAGTGTTGTAGTAGCATCCATTCACTAGACCCACAAGATGGGGAAAGTGAACCACATTAAGGCAGAGTAACATGGCGACTGGCAACCTCAGTTTTTCTCACTTAAACTAGGCTCCAGGTCACAATGGAAATGGATATTTAATGAGAACAGTTCATGAAGAATACAATTATCCTTCCAATCTGAGCTGGCTGAGGTCGTCTCGGAGATGGTTCTGGAAGCCCCTGCCAGGTGGTGTTGGGGGATTTCAACGCCCATGGCAACGCCATACTCAATGGACCAGCTCAGTCCCTTATGGCCTCCATGACAACCATGGGACTGTCTCAGTTTGTATCTGGCCCAACCCATATAGCAGGCCATACCCTCGATTTGGTTTTTGCCTTAAAGCGGATTGATGATTATCCGTTGATAGGAGAGCTGACTATCAGCTCGTTGTCATGGATGGATCACTCACTGGTGAGGTTTGGACTCACAGTGGCAGTCCCCCTCTGTGGGGATGTAGGACCTATTGAGATGGTCCGCCCCCAGACACTTATGGAATCTCAGTGATTCCTGAATGCCCTGGGGGATTTTCCAGTTGGCATGTCTAGTGCTCCTGTTGAAGCTCTGGCCTCTCTCTGGAATCAGGAGATGAACAGGGCTATCGACACGATCGCTCCCAAGTGCCCTCAACTTGCCTGTAGAGTTCGGAAAGCTCCCTGGTACTCCATGGGGCTACGGACCATGAAACAGGAAGGTCAACAGCTAGAGCGCAAATGGTGTAAATCCAACTGTGAATCTAACCAAACATGAGTTAGAGCATACTGTCATGCCTACCACGTGGCTGTGGTTTTTTCTCCACCGCCATTGCGTCCTCTAGTAGCCGTCCAGTAGAGCTCTTCAGAGTAGTATATGGTCTCATAAAATCCAGCCTGAGGAAGTGTGAGCCATGGCCATCTAATATCTGCTGTGACAGTTTTGCAAATCACTTTGAATACAAAGTTGTTCAGATTCGTAAATGATTGGATGCCACAATTGGACTTAGTCCAGGGGAGGCGTCCAGAGAACTGTCTGGTCCAAGTATTTTGGATCAGTTTCAATTACTTCAGCCTGATGACATGGACAAGCTGATTGCAAGGGTGCGGCCGACAACATGCTCTCTAGAACCCTGCCCTTCCTGGCTGATAAAAGCTAGCCAGCAAGGTATGACCAGGTGGATCCAAGAAGTGGTTAATGCCTCTCTGAGGGAGGGGGTGGTTCCATTGGCTCTTAAACAACCCTCCTGAAGACTTCTTTGGATCCAGAAGATCTAAACAACTACCGCCCAGTGGTCAACATACCTTTCCTAGGCAAGGTGCTAGAGAGAGCTGTTGCTGCTCAACTACAGGTATGCTTGGAAGAAGCTGATTATCTAGACCCATTTCAATTTGGCTTCAGGCCCAGTCATGGTACAGAAACAGCCTTGGTCTCCCTGGTCAGCCCTTTCTCCGGGAGAAAGACAGGGGAATGCTACCCTGTTGGTTCTCCTGGATCTCTCAGTGGCTTTTGATAACATTGACCAGGGTATCCTTCTGGAGAGGCTACAGAGTTTAGGAGTTGGAGGCAGTGCTTGGCACTGGTCCCATTCCTATCTCCAGAGCAGACTCCAGGGATCAATCTTATCTCCCATGTTATTTAATATCTACATGAAGCTGCTGGGAGAGATCATCAGGAGATGATCTAGAATGATCTAGAAGAAGGGGTACATAGTAAAATAGCAAAGTTTGCTGATGATACTAAATTATTTAGGGTAGTAAAATCTGAACGAGATTGCCAAGAGCTCCAGAGGGATCTCTTAGCATTGGGTGAGTGGGCAACCAAGTGGCAAATGTGCTTTAATCTTAACAAGTGCAAAGTAATGCACATTGGGGCCAAGAATCCAAATTACATCTATAAACTGATGGGGTCTGAGCTTTCTGCAACACACCAGGAAAGGGATCTCAGAGTTCTGGTGGACAGTTCCATGAAGGTGTCAACCCAGTGCGCGGCAGCAGCGAAAAAAGCAAATTCAATGCTGGGAATAATTAGGAAGGGAATAGAAAATAAGACAGCAAGTGTCATTTTGCCCCTTTATAAATCTATGGTGAGGCCACATTTGGAGTACTGTGTACAATTCTGGTCACCACACCTCAAAAAGGATATTGTGGAACTAGAGAAGGTGCAGAGAAGGGCAACCAGAATGATTAAGGGTCTGGAACACCTCCCTTACGAAACCAGGCTGCAACGTCTAGGCCTCTTCAGTCTGGAGAGACGGCGTTTGAGAGGGGACCTGATTGAAGTATATAAAATTATGCACGGTATAGAAAGGGTGGATAGAGAAAATTTCTTTTCTCTATCGCACAACACTAGAACCAGGGGGCACTCTATGAAGCTGATGGGTAGGAGAATAAGGTATGACAGGGGGAAGTATTTCTTCACCCAGAGGGTCATCGGCTTATGGAATGTGCTGCCGGAAGAGGTGGTGACAATGGCTACTAGAACGAATGCCTAGGTGCATCCTTCAGGCTGGGGGGGGAGGAACTGGGGCGCTTCTAAGGCCATCTGCTGGGACTCGAGAGCAGGAGAAGGTTTGTCCTTGTCTCTGCTTGAGATGCCTGTGAGCATTTGGTGGGCCACTGTGTGCGACAGGATGCTGGACTAGATGGGCTGTGGCCTGATCCAGCAAGGCTTCTCTTATGTTCTTATGTAGATTTGGAGTGAGGTGTCATCAATATGCAGATGATACCCAACTCTATCTCTCTGTGCCATCTGAATCAAGAGAGGCGGTTGAAGTGCTTGACAGGTGCTTGGAAGCGATAATGGGCTGGATAGGGGCCAATAAATTGAAACTGAATCCAGACAAGACTGAGGTGCTGTGTGTTACAGGCTCTCTGGTCCGTGTAGTTGCAAGATACCCTGTCCTTGATGGGGTTGCTATACCCTGGAAGGGACAGGTGTGTAACTTGGGGGTATTCCTGGACTCTGTGCTAACACTTGAAGCTCAGGTGGAGGCCGTGGCCAGGAGTGCCTACTCCCAACTACAGTTAGTGCATCAACTGAAATCTTTTTTGGACAGAGATGATCTGGCCACAGTTATCCATGGTCTGGTAACCTCCAGGTTGGACTACTGTAATGCTCTCTACATGGGGCTTCCCTTGAAGACAGTTCGGAAGTTGTAGCTGGTGCAAAATGCAGCCGCCAGAGTGCTGACCAGGACAGCTAACCGGATGCATATCACACCGGTCTTGAAACAACTGCACTGGCTGCCAATTCACTACCGAGCTGAATTCAAGGTGTTAACTCTGACTTATAAGGCCCTAAATGACTTGGGCCCAAAATATCTAAAGGAGCGCGTTCTCCCATTTTGACCTGCCCGTGTCTTAAAATCTAGAGGGGAGGGCCTCCTGGTTGTCCCACCACCCTCAGCATTTAGGCAGGTGGGCACCCGGGAGAGGGCCTTCTCGGTAGTGGCCCCCAGGCTATGGAATGGCCTCCCTCTGGAGGTGCATCAGACCCCTTCTCTATCTGTGTTTAGAAAGGCAGTAAAGACACACGTCTTTAACCAGGCCTTTGGCTAAATACTGCTTGCATTTCCCCATTGCAAACACTACTGTTTTAACCATTTTTATATCATTTTTATCTTCTTCTTTTTTTAAAAAATGCTGTATTGGTTTTTACTGTTTTGATATGTTTGTTTTAAAGGTTGTTGGCCGCCCAGAGACCCTCAGGTATAGGGTGGGATATAAATATAAATATAAATAAGTAAGTAAAATAAATAAATAAATAAATTACTGGTGGCAGAAAGTCATTAATCCTATAGCCTACCACTAGGATCAGAGGCAACATGCAATTGCTGGAACAGCAGAAGGAGCAGACTATTCTTCCTTCATGCTTTTTAGAGGCATCTTCTTGACCACTGAGGATAGTGGATCCAATGGTCTTCAGTCTCAACTATCAGGAAACTATCAGGAATCTTCTTATGCTCTTTACATGGAAAAGAATACACTCTGATACTGGACAGGTTGAGACCAAACTGAATACTGCTGAAATTCTACATTATTCCAAGAGCTTGTGAGGAGAGGTGTGCATATGTTTCTTTCATATAGAAAGAGAAGTGGACAAAAACGAATGCTACTCTTGCAGGAGCCAGCACCAGTGACACATTATTTGGCAGTGTACTAGTGTTCAAAATGTGGAATGTTGCAGAAATAATAAATTAACTGCCAAGTCAAATGTAAATTTGCTACATGATTACCAATCAATATGTAGGAACAGGAAGTCAATTTAAAAATGGATTGCAATTGGCCCTGGTTCGGAACGGAGATTAATCATCAAAAGGTCTGAGGGCATATGCTGTAAATTTAAAAGACTGATGTATTAACAGAGAAAGGGAGAAAAGCAGAAAGTGACATAAATGATGAATTCTGCGTATTATAGGAAGGACTACCTTTCCTTTAAAAGAATACAAATGTATAGGGAATTAATGTGGCAGAGTTGGATAGAAATCAAATATTATTGTTCAAATTGAGCAACCTTGGTGGTTACACACTACAAATAGAATTATCACTTAGTTGAGTAGGTTTAGCAAAACAAAAGCACTGTTTAGGCCCCGTGGCTAGCAATGTTAAGTCATATTTTCTGGCGTATAAGATGACTGGGAGTATAAGACAACCCCCAACATTTCCAGTCTGGGATATACTGGCTGTATAAGAAGACGACATCTGGCATATAAGACAACCCCTGAATTTTGAGAAGATTTTCCTGGGTTAAAAAGTAGTCTTATATGCCAAAAAATACAGTAATAGTATGCATAGTGTCATAATTTTACCTGTACACTGGTAATTAACTATTGCTTTTGAAACTTTTACAATGCTGGGATACAGGTAGCAAGTGGAAGAGGAAAAAGTGAGTGGAATTTAGGATGTAGACAGGGAGGAATTGGCATTATTAACACTCACTCTTCACTTCTGATGCCTGTTTCTCAATCATGACGAAAGAGCAGTGGTAAAAGTGAAAAGGATGCCATTGATTCCAATGAAAAGTCTTCTACCTCAGCTCTACATACTTAATCAGAACAAAGGAAATGAAAAAAGCACCATAGCATTTATAGTATGCAAGCTCCAGAAAACACCTTAATCCAGGGTTTCCCAAACTATGGGTCGCGACCCACTGGTGGGTCATGAGCGGGCCCTGCCTGTAGAACGACACACCAACCGACCGAGCCTTTATTCATATTGGTAATGGTTAAATTTCCTAGAGGTGGCTCCTGAGTTGGTAAACTTATATTAGGTGGGCCGTAGCCCAGGCAACTTTGGGAACCACTGCCTTAATCCATTGAACCTCCAGAACCATGGGGGATACATTCCAGGCCCTACTGTGATAAACAAACCGGAATGCAGGGAAATGCACTAAATTCCCCATAATTTGTGAAATCTCATGGCATTTCACAGAAATGATGGGAAATCTTGTGTCATTTCGCACTATTCCTGAATATCCCAGATCTCAGTAGACCTAATGGCACCCACCGGGCAGAGGAGAGGCTTATCCAGTCACTGCAGTTACTGGATCACCAGATATGGAGGTTCAACTGAATCTTAAAATGTGTACTTTGGCTATATTGCAAAGCCCAATGGTTTGCAGACACTTAATTGCACATTTGATTAATCATATACAGGGAAGAATTGTATAATGACTTTCAATTTATAAAAAAAACTATGAAATATTAGAAAAATCAGCATAAACAGTAGATCCAATGTACTAACTAAAATATAGGAGATAAAAATGTGAATTAAAAGGTAGGAAAGTCTGTAAAGTCCATCTACATAGACAACAGGTGAACTTCCTTGGAGAGAAGCATCCTAATTATGAGATCATTAACCCTAAAAATACTTCTTACAGATGCTTTACCCCAAGAAGGACCTGGAGAAATGCCTCAGATAAGGATCTCAATAGTTAGGTGGTGTGAAGAAACACAGTTCAATAAACATTGGAAAGAAAGTAAAAAATACTGAAAATTCAAATAGAACAAAATACAATAAAGTTTGCTGCAAAGATATTCAGTCCTAGTTTTTGGTTCCTTCAAAGCACCTTTATCTCAAAGTAAGCTATCTAAGCAGAAAACATTAAGGAGAAGAGAGGTACTGTATATTTTGTATTTATGCTAACCTCAATAATGAGACATCAATATAAATACATTCCCACCGGACAACCATGGACGTGAAAATCACTAATTCATTATCTGAGCTGTTATGCAGTCTAAGCTACAAAAACAAACACCTTAAATCCATATTCCAAGAGTCCAATTGCAGAAGAACATCATGTTTAAACCGCTGACAAGCCATTAACAGATATTAGCATACTGCAAGTGCAAGAACCATCCAAAGGAACTACACTCAGAGACTACTTTAGTCCCCCTGGAACAAGAAAGGAAGGCAACTCAGTTAATGTTCTTGGATTGCAATGGTTCCAAAATTTAGGAATGAGAGGAAGCGCTTTAATTTGGTTCTGTTCTTATCTCTGTGGAAAAAAGAGCAGTCATGGGGGATTGTGTGAATCTCCAGGGAATTAATCTTATTTTCTATCATAATATGAAGCTGATGTGGAGATGTCATCACACAATTTGAAGTATCATCAGCATGCTGGGCTCTGCCATCTTGCTCCCAGCAGTGCCCCTCCCTCCTCCAACTGCCATCACAAGGCGATGAACCATCTTGCCTGAGAGGAGTGGAGAAGAGGCAGCAGGCTGGGCTCTGCCACCTTGCTCCCAGCACTTCCCCTCCCTCCTCCAACTGCTCCCATCCCAAGATGGCAAAGAGACTATGGCAGCCAATCCATCAGTTGAGAAAATGTCTGGTCCTGAGGATGAGCAAGGTGGGGCTGAGTAGATGCCGGCTGACCATCTCTACCATCAACCGGTTTGTCATCAATGAAGAGAAAATTCAAAGTAAAGAGAATAAGAAAATTCCAGCAATAAGAAATGAACTGAAGAATTGGATCTGAAGACCTCAAATGCATGCTTCTTGCTGTTCCCTGTTCCCTCCCACACCATTTTCCTTTTGTCTCTTGTCTCTTTAGATTGTAAGCCTGAGGGCAGGGACCTGTCTAAGATTAATATAATATTGTAACCCACCCTGAGACCTTCAGGTATAGGGCAGGGGAGTCAGGTGAAGCAGTCAGTCCTTGTCCTTGAACTGGAGGCAACAGCTAGGTATTGTGACAGGTATGCATGGGCTGAATTTGGGAGGCAGAAACAGATGGTAATTGAAGGGGGATGACTATGATGGATTTCTTAATGGATGAACAGATTATCAAAGCTTAGTGGTACAGCAACTACCTGGAAAGCAAAAGGCCACAGGTTTGATCTCGAAAATCTCTGAGGCTTGGAAAACTACTTAGATAAAAAGTTTATTTTCTAGAGGAGGTTCTAACAGCACAATAACACAACTGATATAAAAAGTATCTCTCCCCTTCCTGATTTATTTTGTTTTTTTGCATATTTGTCATATTTAATTGTTGCAGTTCTTCAAACAAAAGTTAATGTGAACCAAAGATAAGGCAAGTCTACACAAAATGCAAGCTTTCAAATGATCATTTCATTCATCAGAGGAAAAAGGTTATCCAAATCTATATCACTCATGTGAAAAAGTGATTGCTCCCTGTAAACCTAATGGCTGGTTATGCCACCTTTACCAGCCACAACTGCAACCAAATGCTTCCAATAACTGGAGATCAGTCTTCCACATCATCATGAAGAAATTCTGGCCTACATCTCTTTGTAGACCTGATTGAATTCAGCCATGTTAGAGAGTTTTCTAGCATAAACTGCCCATTTATAGGGGACAAATACTTATTCACAAGAAGTTTCTCTAGCTAGACTCTAACATCTTATCTTCTAGAGCACATTAACTGTCATTAGTGGTGAATATCTCAGCATAGAATAATTAAAAACTGTCTTTGGTCTTTTAGATCATATTCATTATGCAATCCGTGACCAACAAGATTGCAAATCTATATACTGTCGCCTAGGAGTAAACCTCACTGAAATCAAAACAATTTGTGAGAAGATCACAGCACTGCTATTCCATTTGGAATATAATAATATGCAGACCTGCCATACACTACCTTTTACTCGCACCTGGATATTGGATCATCTCCTTCAGAACATGGAAATATTATTCTTTTGTTAAATGTGAGCGTAAAGCAAAAATGCCTTTTCCTTGTGCTTTCTGCTTTTTAAAATAACGTTTTATCATTTCTTTCAATAACGAGGTGGTATTTTAATCCCCATATTTGGACTGCATTACAGAGATACCATAACATACAAGATTTATAGGAGCTTTTAAAAATTTTAACACTACAGGAATGTTTAGTAACATCCATGCAGTTTTCTTCACAGATATAGAAGATTTGTCATTTCCTTCTTTGCTGGAAAGCCAACTTATGATCCTCTTTTTCAGACAGTTGCTATCCTGCTGAGCTGTGACCACCTATATAGCACATTATTACTACTTAAATCTCGCAAACACATCAGGAAAGAAGCAGAATATACCTGGAAAAGGATTTTAAAAATTATAAAGGAAAAACTTTGCGCTCTCTCTCTCTCATTTTCTCTCTCATTAGACATACTATTAAAAGCTGTTTTATTGGCAGTTTCAAGTTCATTCACATGAGAAATTATTATATTTTCTACTTGTTTGCACTTGAAAGAATGCTGATAGTTTTGTTAGAATATTTTTAAAAATCAGACAGGCAGAAAAGCTTATTCTTGGACATCCTGTAGGTGGGATGCTCTCAAGTCCAAACAAAGAGGCAGACAATTCTTTCTGGAGGGGAAAAAGAAATGCCTACAAACCATTTGCTTCTAGATCATCCATGATTACTCCACAAAATACTGTTATACATACAAATATAACTGTTATCTTTTAAAAATGGTCAATAAATTAGTTTTTACAGATTAACATTCAGTAAAAGGGATCTGTTTCAGCTGCTCTCAAAGACCTTTTGTGCACTAAGGCCAAGTTCCCACTTGGCAATTTAATCCAGTTTTAAACTGCTGTTGTTTTTTAAACAGCAGTGAGGTTTGGGTTTTTGCATTCCCACTGTTACCTTATAATGCGGACTCACCCTTCATTCTTCAGTGCCCAGCAGGGGAGAAACCCCCTCCCCTTTCTCCTCCCCTCAGCAGAACCCCCTCCCCATGCAGTCAGCAATTGGATACCATCAGACTCTGACTTCATTGGGGTGGGCAGTTCAAACCCCACCCTCTATATAAACCTGCCTCCTCCCCTGGATCAGATCATGGAGTCTTTGGCAGCAGCTTTTGTTCACCAGTTCTCCCCCTACCACAGCTTCTTTCTCATGTTAACAAGGCAGTAGAAGATTAGAGATCACTTTCCCTTCATATAATGGTGTTTTGAGCTAGATCTTTAGATCAGAGCAGCACAAAATGGCAGGAGTGAGGCGGATCATGGAAGGAAGGAAGGAGCGAGCAGGCAGACTTTTACACAAAGCCACGAGGGAAGCTGCTAAAGACTGATCGCTGCCAGTGAATCCCTCTTATTGAAATCAAGGCACTTTAACTTGTTCCCGTCCTTGCTACATTTGTCTGAGCTTGATACACTTTTGTACGTGCCTGAGCTACTGTCCATTTTTCACTCCCCTTTCAGCCAGCAGTAGATTTCAGGGAAGAGGGGAATACAGCAGAGGAAATCATGCCTTCTCATTGGGTCAGCAGAAACTGAGGATGACACCTCTAAAGCATGGTTCCCTCCCCAGAAAAACTTCTTGCAGTCTCATTTTGCTGAATAAAGTGGAGTATTTCTAAATCCAGCAGTGAGACCTCTTTTGATCAGAATATAGATAATCCACATTTTGGGACCTTTAATCCTCAGAAACTAAGGATTCTTTTAAAACTTTGGGATTGGTGAGCACTCAGAATGATTTCAGAGCATCTTATGGAAGAAAATACTATTATTATTTTCACCACTGACCGCATAAAAAGTGAAATAGCTTTTTTCTCCTTTAAGATGCTAAACATGTGTCCATCAACAGAAGAAATTCTGACTGGCTTCTAATGTGGAAGAAAAAAAAACCTGTTAACTGATAACAAACGATAGGACCAGAACACATTACTTGGCCATCCATAACTAAATGATATTTTCAGTAATCAAACTAAGCAGTTCCAACTCAATGGTCTACACTTTTGATTTTCAGTATCTTAAAGCAAAGTATGACTCATGCTTCAGTCTCAAAATCACAAAGGCTGTTGCCCTATCTATATACTAAGCAAACATCCCTCTTCCTTCTCTATGTCCTGTGACAATTTTGATTACCGTATATTCCAGCCTATAAGATGAGTTTTTAACTCAGGAAATTCTTATCAAAAGTCAGAGGTCATCTTATACACCGGAAACCCCCAACCGGGTCCTGCTCGCCGCAGCCACCAGCACAAAAATGATGGGCACAGCCTAAACAGAGCCTACTGAAGTGGCCTCAGACTTCCCGCTGCTTCAGGGACTTGGGGAGCTCCCCTCTGTCACCCTCCTGCTGCCGTGAGCAGCGGCAGGCTGGGAAGAACAAAAGGGCAAGGGAACAAATCGGTGGTCTCTCTGTGGGCACATGCGGCTAGTCCTTCTCTCTGCTTGCCTGGCTTCGTTCACTCATTTGCCAGGCTTTGCTGCTGCGCCCTGCTTGTTCCCTCACCCGCCACTCAATTCCCCCAATGAGCGCTCTCTCCCCTCCTCCCTGGGGGAATTGAGTGATGGGCGAGGGAACAAGTGGGCCACAGCGGCTAAGCCTGGTGAACGAGTGAACGAAGCTGGGCAGGCGGAGAGGACTAGGCATGCGCACCCACAGAGAGACCACCGATTCATTCCCTCACCCTTTTGTTCTTCTTCCCAGCCCACGGCGGCAGGAGGGTGACAGAGGGGAGTGGCAGTCGAGATGCCATGGGAGGGGAGCTCAGATAGGCCGGGCAGGTGTGAGGGAGGGAGGGCCACACACTACTACTGCTGCCACTGCCACGTGCTGGTTTTTAACTTCCTTCCTTCACTTTCCTTTCCTTCCCATTAAAAAGGTGGCAGCAGTGGCAGCAGCCTCAGTTAACTCCACTTGATGGTGCCCCCCTCCCACCACGATTTGCCAGCATCGCGTTAAGCTGGGCTCTTCCTGGAAGCTGCTGTCCTTGCCCCTGCCCCCTCACTTATGCTGCCAAGTTAAAGCCTTTCCTGGCTCCGTGTGGAAGCTCTGTCCTCGGGATTAGCAGATAAGGCTGGCATCTCTCCCCAACTCCCGGAAGCAGTGGGAAGTCCAAGGCCGCTTCTGTAGGCTCCTTTAGGCCCTGCCCACCATTTTCACAAACTCTACATTTTAACTGGAAAAGTTGGGGGTTGTCTTATACGCCCAATCATCTTGTACACCAGAATATACGGTATCAATTGCCAATACCTCCTAGATATTCCATGGACATCTCACCAAATAAGAATACAAAAGTAGATAATTGTGGAGATGGATCTTCCACACTAGAAATTTAAGAGGCTCAGCAAACAAATCTAGATAAAATTCAGTCTATAATGTGTTTATATAAATAACAGAAACATAGTAAAAAGGACTAAAAATACTGAAAAAAAACAATAAGCAAATACCAATGAGTATATATAAATACCACTACTCAGCATATAGAATTATCAAACAAATAAGTAGAGTTATTAAATGAAAAAAATGCTCTTGAAGTATCTCCAGCAGAATCTCCAATAGTTTAAAAATGTAGATAGTCCACAATATCTCTTAATAGAATAATAGAATAACATCCATCCATTTTATATTAGCATGTTTGGTTTGGGGCCAAAGTTTTACACCTCTGTCTTTAGTTGTTGAGAACTTCACAATAATATTACTGCAGTACATCTTGTAATAGAACATCTTGTGGCCCTGCCCATTTTGGCTTTGAGAAAGGGCAGGACGGGCATCCAAAAAGAGAGGGTGAGCTAAGATAAGCTCAGATGAGGTTGATAGCTACTTTGAGAGGTCTTAGGAACCTTACAGAGACAAAGGGTGTTTTTCCACTGTCACTAGAAGTACCCCTTAAGTACCCATTAATGGGTACATACTGGCATTTTTGTACCCATTAATGGGTACTTAATGGGTACTTCTAGTGACAGTGGAAAAACACCCAAAGTTTGCACTACCCTACTAAGTTCCATTTTATTCTATATGGAGATGTTGGCTTATTTCATTTCTGGAGTATTGGAGAGACTTTGTTGAAGGCACTTTATTTAGAGGATGGTTCTAACCTGTATCATATTTCCATCAAGAGATACTATTCACTTTTTACACTTCTAGACTATTGGAGAGACTCTACTGGAAATACTTCAAGACTACAGTGATAGTCTATAAATATATTTCATTTGTTGCATTTATTGACCAAAATTATTCTTGTTTATAACATTTCATATATATTGGTATAATTTGGAATTTTTAGTCAATGATACCATAACAAGTACTGTTTCTGTTATTTATGTAAATACATTTTTGGTTGAATTATTTTCTGGATCTTTTTTATTTTTATTTGATTTTATGGGACCTAGATTTGAAAGACTCCCGTCTTCATACATTTATGAGGTTCACCAAAATTCACATCTAAGCATCTTCCTAAAGAAAACTTTAAAGTATTTTGAAACAGTCTAGCAGCACTTTAACAGCATTTTAGAATACTGTCAGCTCCTCTACCAACTGAAAATTATAAACCTATACAGTACAGAAGCATTCACCATTCATAAACCTTTTACATTTGGAAATTCTCCTCTTACTTTCTAACCTTGCAAAAAGAAAATACCTAATTCATGGAGATGGAGAGGAACAGACAATGATTTATTTGAGCAAGTATGTGTAATAAAGTTAAGTCTTCTTACTAAAGTCTCTCTTAGACCCATTTGTACTTTTCTCAAGAGGAAAATTATAAATACTTTGATTGCCTTTTTAAAGCTCCTCTCCCTCTTAAACTTAAAACTTCAATATTTATAGTTTAATTTAAAAAATTAAAAATCTGCAGATTCAGAAAATTATTATTAGGAGTCATGGCAGAGCACAGAATATGTAATATATTCCAGTTTTCATGTTACATTAGTGCCATCTTCTGTTCTAGAGGAGCCACTCTTGTTTCCTGTTTCAATTCCATAACTGGTTAAATGTCACATACACCAATCACCCTTAATTTTAATGAAAAACAGTTATTTCCTCTGAGAGTTTTAGACTAAAAGGCTAAAGGGCGTGTTACATTTTATGAACTACTTTTTTGTGGGTGTTCAGGAGAAGCTGGCACACTGTGAATGGGACATAGGGGAACCCTTCTCCTCAGTTCAGATTCCACCTTAACATCTGCAGTTTGCCCTTTATAATTAGTCCTCTAGAATTATTGCAGAGGCAAATCCACACTCTGAAGAGATTCTGCAAGGGATTTGTTTTGGCATGCTCACTGCAAGGTGATTTCCCTGCCTGGTAGAAAACATGCAGATACACATAGGTGAACTACTCTATAGTGTTGGGTAGGAGCATGTTGGCCACTATGATATTCAGAATTATTTTAAGAAACTCCTGGAAACAAAATTTAGACTGTTAGGCTGATGGCTGAATACCAGACCTGGGTGGCATTAACCAGGGTGCTTGCTACATCATCTGCTCCTATAATGGAACTACTGGAACCATTAGTTTTTTAATGTTATCCCATAACGGAGTCTTCTCTCTGCTGGCACCCAAACTGCAGAATACTCTCTTCTCAGATGGTCATGAAGGACATATTGTATCTTTTCGTCATTTCATAAAAATGGATCTGTTCAGCCAGGTGTTACCAATGTGAATAAATGTGTGTCCCTTGCCCTAACCTGTTTTTATTACTGTTTTTTAATACAAATATTTTGTTTTAATTGTTTTTAATTTGGAGAAGGAAGCAGTGGATAAATGTTTTAAATAATAAACAAATAGAAAACTATCAGGCCAGTGTGCATTTGCTGTAAAAAAAAAAAAGCCAAAAGCATAATAGTGGTAATAAGAAATGCAACTGAAAACGAAACTGCCAGTATTACAGTGCCCCAATATAAAGTGTGTTGGGCATGGGGTAACATGTAGTGGCCTAGGAGCACTCTAGCCAGGGACTACTTAAAAGCGCTCCCCCCCCCCAGGTGTCTGGCAGCGGCAGTAGACACAACCCGTGCCCCATTCCAGAGCTTGTTATGATTTCATCAAGCTCCAGAAGACTGTCCATTTCTGGGGGACATTTTGAGGGGCATAAGAAAATGCCCCTAGCCTGCAACTTTGACACCAGTGATGTTTTGTTCCGTGGCTACAAAGCTAAGTTGGACCCGGCCAGACTAGCCTTCAGGCTCACTTCACCCTGCCTATCATATTCTTGGCCTAAAATATTTATTTTCTAAGACGTGTGCCTATAGCATGTGTACAGGTCCTGCCTGAAATGGTAAAAAGCTACAGAGTCTACCCTACAAAGAAAGGTTGGAACAGATGAGGTGCTTTAGAAAAGTGAAAGCGAACAGACAGGCATATAAGATTATATGTGGGTAGAGTCAGCAAGGAAGAGTTTTTCTCCTCTCCAAAGCACCAGGAGGAGGGGTCACCTAATGGAACTTAATCTTGGAGGAAAAAGAATAGGTAAGTCTACTCTTTTTCATATAGCACACAAGCTTTGGGTACTCTACCATAAGATATGGTACTGACCAATTAGCTGAAAGACTTCAAAAACAGTTTGGATGGGTTTATAACATACAGGGTTATCAATAGCTACTAGCTCTGTTGACTGTATGATTTCCTTTGTCTGAGATGGTGGGGTATGCCTCTAAAGGCCAGCAGCTACAAGACTGTGAGGAAAACAACATTTATACTTAAGGCTTGCTAGTGGGCGTCCCTATGAAACCAACTGCCACTGGTGGGCTATATGAACCACTGTTTCAACAAGCAACACATTTATGTTAAGGTTGCATGTTATGTTAATTGCTCACTCCACAAATGTTACAAATGGCTTTATCTGTCTGCCCTAACAACTGCAACAACTGCAGACCGAAAATTCCCAAAAACTGGATCTGCAATCAAAATCCATTTGATTGGAAATGCTGTCCATTCATTTTTCCCCAATCAGAATTCTCCACATCATGTGACTTTCTGTTGCAATAGCTCCATTAATAATTTCTTATTTATTTATTTATTTATTTATCCAGCCAGCCCGCCAGCCAGCCAGCCCTATACCTGGAGGTCTCCGGGCAGGTAACAACATCTAAAATCAAACATCATTAACAGCAGCATCTACCAGTGGAAAGAGAAAAGTGTATCCCCATTTAACCGAAGCCCAGGGCAAAGAGGTGCGTCTTCACTGCCTTGTTAAATGTGTACAATAAAGGTGATAGACTATTCAGGCGAAGACTATTCCATAGCCTAGGGGCCATCACTGGGAAGGCCCTCTCCTGGGTGCCCACCCCTTTTGCTGCTGAGGGTGCTGGGACAACCAGGAGAGCCTCCCCTCCAGATCTTAAGGCACAGGCAAGTTGATAGTGGAGTACATACATGTGTTTCTTACGGAAGTAAGCATGTTTGTTCTAGGTGCTTTGATATTAAGAGTATTTCTGCAGATTTTGTTTTCTTTAGTCCTGTGTTTACAGTTCATGATTTTTGCAGATTTAAAAATATATATGTATGTTTTAAATTTACATGATATCAAGGGAGGCCATGGAGCGAAAGAAAATAAATAACTGCTCCAAAGCATAGTACAGGAAGATCAACATTCCTTCTTTTTTGAAAATACTCAAGCCAATTTTTGAAACATTTATTATAGAAGCTGAAATATATTGTCCTTGTGGAACTCTGATTCTTCAATGAATAACAATCAGGGCAATAAATGGAATGTTAACCACATTACAATGAGGAGATTTTCAATTAGCTGATAAATTTATTTTATGCCCAAAGGATAAATATATTTTTAGAAAACTCTTGTGAAATTATTTTCTCGTTGATCTGATGCACAGTTAGAAGAGTTCTTTAATGGCTTTGTAATGTTACTATAAATTTCCGAAGACCTTATTCCCCTTTATAATTAATAGTATTCCCTTGACCCAACAGGTTTCTCTCTCTTTCTTTTAGAAAGAATGACAGTTCACATATTTGAAGAAGCATAATGTACTTACAAAAGAATTCCCGGACACATCAGTGAACCTGGAGAGCTGCTAATAAGAAAGACTTTCCTCATAACGTAACTTTACAGCTATCAAGGAAACTGATTTACTCAAATATTTTTCCAAATAAAAGTGATCCGCTCAGTCTAAAATGGACCTCCTTATAAATACAAAATATGAATTGTGCAATAGATTATCTTTTACACTAGTTATATCTGGTAGCTTCAGTTAATTTGATATCCAGTGCAATATGCCTTGCCCAAAAGATAACTTATTCCAGAAGACAAAGACCGTATACAAAACCAACATAAGGCATTTTGAGATTGAGGGTGTTTCCAGACAGAAGCAAGCAGGTTCCTGACTGTAGGTAAAATGTATTTTGAAATAGTCTGGTTTTTTTACGATAACAGGATATACAGATCAAATCAATCAAAGTATGGATTATGCAGTTAGGCAGTAGCTTGTTAATGCAGGTACCAAAACCCTGTGCACAAAACAGCACAAAACCCTGAATAACCTCAAAGCTGCATACACTACAGAAATTTCTTCTTAGACAACCTAACATGTTCTCCAGTTCAAACATAATGGCTTGTGTGAACGAACACACACACACACACACAGAGTGACCTGAACAGAGCTTTTTACTCTCACTTTCCCCCACCACTTCCTCTTTCTACATTATATATAATTTTACTTTCAGACCTCAATGGTATTGAAGAAAAGGCAACCAGCATGATTAGGTGAACAAATACAGCGCAACCAGTAGGGATCCATTTTTTATTGTATTAATCGATTCAGTTTCAGCAGAATGTTCTCTTTGGAATACCTTCAGAGAAACAAACAGGCTGCAAATGCGGGAATTTAACTATGCAGCAATCTACTGATTGTCTGTTGGATATTCATAAGTTACAGAGCTTCTTCCACCTTTAGATTTCATTTCAGTTGTAATAAGAAGACATAAATAATTGAGAGACATGCAATAAATTATTCAGCTAAGTGCACAGTTTCCAAGGAATCCTAGCATGAGTCGGGATTAATGGTATAATGCAAGTCACAGGCAGAGGTTCTGCTGACACCCCACCATTACCACATGCAGGAACAGTGCTGGGTGCTTGGCGCTTCTCAGCATGTGCCTTCCACTAAGGGGACATATTAACACCTCTTGAATATTTATGGTATCAAAGTCCCTACTGCCCGCTGTGTACTTCTGTTGCTTGGTCGTGCACACCTATAGAAAAGTAAGACTTAACTCAAAGCTTCTTTTATGAGACTTTTATGACTGGGACTTTTGTTAGCCAAATAGGACTGTAATGTCTTCCCAGTGACCACTATTCAGTAGCACATGGACATTTAACCATTATACCTAATAAATAATAGAAATACAGGCTAATTGGGGAAGTGGCCTTTAAAAAAGGAATATGAAGGAACCTCCCAGTTATAAGTGATGACAACCACTACTTTTCTTAATAATGCTGACAGGAATGGTCCACCAGTGCAAAGACTTACCCTTGCTTGACCTCTATCAATAGATAATATATTATACAAAGCAGATGATAAAAGAACAAGACATTTTATAATATTTTATGAATATGAATACAGGATCAGGGACTACTCAGTTTTCACCTCAGAATGCCTCTCTGCCTCTTTTTCTGTCTTTTCCTAGTGTTGAGGCTTTTGTGGATGAATTATTTTAGAGGCAGGATTTGCAATCAGAATATTATCATTAAAATAATTAATGTACAAGTGAAGATGCAGACCATGGAGTTATGATGCTAGATTTGTTAGACACACAAAATGCCATTTTTATTTTATTTTATTTTACTTTTCGAGTTCAAGAAAGACTTCAAGAATGGTTGACAAAACAGTATTTGGCTTTATCTGCTGTTTGCATCAATGATAGTGGAGGGATGAATCCTAATTAATGACAGCTGGCTTCTGAAGGTATTTGTTTTCAACTTCAACAGAATTATGCATTTTGCAAGAGGGAGAGAATAGAGAACAGAATCTTGGTAACAAAAACTAGGGTCCTGTTAAATCGTTTTGTTTGTAAATTGAAAGGATTCGTATGAGGAGCAAGCGACACTTGATTTCCCATCTGGTTCACCAGTTTCACCCTTTTCTGTATAGAGGTCTCTTGGCTACAGTGATCCATGCTCTGGGAAACTCCAGATTAGACTACTGCTTTAACATGCTCTATATAGGGTTACCTTTGAAGACAGTCCAGAAAGTAGAATTAGTGCAAAATGAAACAAGTTGCCTGCTGGCATGAAGGTTCTATACTGGTGGCTAACTAGCTACTGAACCTGATTCAAGGTGTTAACAGTCACACACCTTACCCCCAGGATAGGTATAAAAACTGTGGCTGCTTCTGGCTGGGGTGAGAGGAGAAACAACCAAGTCCTGTGTTGCACCTGTGAGACTGGAGCCTTTGCCACGGCTTCCTCTAGGTGTGGGTCCCAGCTGAAGATGTAGGAACAGAGGGACACCTGGGTTGGTTGTTGCTGCTTTGCTGCAATTTCGGTTCAGTTTCTCCTTTGACATTTTTGAGTTGTCTTGCATTAATTGGTCTATGGTTTATTTTTTATTTGATACTGTGCATTGTAGGTTTTTTTAGCTTACATAGTTAAATAGAATTTTGTACATTGCTTGTGATATATATTTGATGTTTTAGGTATTAAAATTGATTTCCTTACTTGCTGTATTTCTCTGATGTGATTATTTGCATTGTATTTTTTTCTGTCTGTTGTAAACTGCCTTGGGCAAATTTTCTTTTGGAAAGATGGTATACAAATAAAAATGGAAATGGATGGAAACAAAACCCCTAAATGGCTTGGGTCTCCAATATCTGAAGGAACACTACCGCCATATAGACTTGCATCTGCTTTAAGGGCACAAAGGCCCTGGTCAGACACTAGTTTTAGGATGACCCGAGACGTCCTGCAGGATGTGTTACTCACACAAAATTACAAACCGCAAGTCGGACTACAGCCCTTAAGCTGTCGTAAAATACAGTCCTCTTTATACAGCACTGAAGCTGGCCTGGAATTACAGTCTGGCTTCCATTTTCTCATGTGTGGGTGGTGGGACAGCCTGAAGTGTGCTGGAGTGGGTGGCGCCCTGTATTTCCTTTGGTCAATCAGCACGTGCAGAGTTCGTGATGCACCTCCCCGTCAGCCAATCGGCATGCATGGAGTTCATGAGGCACCTCCCCCTCTCCTCAGTTTAGGCTTGTGATTCCTTTCTCTAGCATTTTTATACAAATTTTATTTTTTAAAAAAATTGCAAGGAGAAAAGCACATTAAAAAAAGAAGGGTGTGTGTGGAGGGGGGGAGCAAGCTTTAAAAAGAACTGCAAACATATACCTCACCTCCCTTTAGTGACATGAACTTCATCCAATAGGAAACAAGATAGATGTGATGTAGCAAAAGGAGCAGAAAGCCAGAGGCTCCATAGTGGAAAGCCAGGCCAAACTCTGTTAGAAATGTGTGACCAAGAAGCCGAAAGAGGAGGAGGCTCCTATCGATCCACATCTGACCGGTACTGGTACGAATTCAATTTGAATTCATTTTAGGCTGGCCTGTTTTCAACCTGTTTTGGTCTTGACTGACCAGGGCCAAAGCGAGCGTCTTCTTGTAGCTTCACTGCCTTCAGAGATTAAAAAGGGTTGCAGCACGCAAAAGGGCCTTTTCTAGGGTGACCTTCATATTCTGAAATAGATTCTGAAACAGACTCTCAGCAGAGGTTAACCAGGCTATATTATTTTTGATGCCTGATTAAAACCTACCTTTTCACCTAGGTTTTCGATGGTTAGCTTCCTGTAATCCTATTAGGGGATGGAGAGAGACTTAAATTAAAAATGCATATTGTGTTCAACTGTTATAATTTTTATTTTTACCGTTGTGATTCATCCTGGGATGTTCCAATAAAGGGCAGGATATAAATACTAAAACAAATAAATGGTCATGTGCTCTTCTTTCATTAGTTATTCAAAGAGCACAAACATAAGAATCATCAACCATTTGCATAAATACTCTGTGGTTTGCATATGAGGCCTTGGGATCTCAATTATGGAAACAAACTATGTGATTTTTTTATATTGCAAATTTAACACCACGAAAAAGAGGGTCAGTTACAGGAGTACAGGTGGAATTGGAACTAAAGGACGCATTCGGTCAAGAAATGTGAATTAGCTTTGCAGCAGTTTAATGATTATGTCCTCTCCAAAGCAATGTGGCTGGCACACTAGATATACTGTTACTTATATGAAAGATACTTCCAGACGGTGGAGCATTTGAAAGCTGTATTTTGTGTTTACTCGGGTTGTCTTTGTCTCATATATGCAGAAACAGAAGAAATCAGAAAGAGGACAAAAACTTTTTTCACTACACTGTGTATATATATACTGCTGGCTAGCCTGGATCATAGTTCTTAGGAGCAAAAGCCTTCATAATTCCACAGCAAAGGGAGCTAGGAAAAGAAAAAAACAGAATTCTAAATTAAACAATTCAGCTGGGGTGAGCTGCTACTCTACTATCACCCCCACAAAATAACAATGTGCCTTTCTCTGAAGGTAGGCTTAGATTAGCTAATGGAGGACATGTCCAAGCTCCCTTCTGATTGCAAGGAGGAAAGAATATTCCATACTAGGGATGTGCACAAATGTTCAAAACATTTGAAATTCGATCAAATCCATTCAAATTTGAATCGGATGTCCATAAATTTGAATTTAAACATTCGAATGAATTTTGAATTTCTGAATCTACCGTATTTGTGCGAATTATTCAGACATTCGTACGTGTATGGCTACATACACGATGCGTACTTACCTGTACGGATCTTTCCCGCATCTGTATGCATTTGTAGGATCTGTACAGGACGAAAATGGGATACATATGGGATAACTACGGGATGTGTATGGATGTGTACAGGCACATACGAATGTTGTTGACATTCTAAGCATGTCTTATTTGCAACTTTGAATGGAAAATTTGCACAAATTGATTCAAATTGATTTGAATAGAATTGAATGTGAATAGGTTCAAATTTTAAACATTCAAATTGATTTGAATTTTTGGATATTCGATTTGAATTAAATCGAATTCCAAAAATTGGATTCGTGCACACCACTACTCCATACTGAGTTAGAGATGACAAAGTGGAGGATCCATCTCCCAAACATTGTTTCTCCTAAGTGGTTCTTATCTATTTTGCAACCGACATAAAAACAAACATTTTAACTCATGGCTGGATCTGAAATGGGACAACATTAGTTGGAAGTGTATCAAAGACCATGAACTAGATATTTTATTAAATATGGAGCCAAGGGGCAGAGGTTAATAGAAAACCAAAGTAAAGGGAAGAACCTAAGTGGCTTGTATCTTTCACTAATGTAATAATTGCAGGTTGCAATAATCTAATCAAAGGAAATGGGCTGAACTGCAAGCAATCTGACCTAACAACCATCTCTTTCAAATATAGCAGCTATGTACCCAGTTCTTAATGCTCCTCTTATATATTGTTTTAATTACTTTTGAATTTATTTTAAAACCATTTTGAAATTTAACATGAAAGGTAGTATGGAAATACTTTAAATAAATTAATATGTAAAAATATTAAATCTGAGATTCTAATATAAGTTCTAAAGCATGAACTTCAGTTCATTTATTAATACTGTTAACTTGCAAATGTCAGCTTTGTTTTGCAAACAGTTATTTTGGGAAACCATGAATAGTTCAGCATACAAGGAGAAATCATGTATTTCAGATATGTCTGCTCTACACATAAAGAGTAACTGAACAGTCAAAATATCTAATTATTTCTTTTTTACATTAGAAGACATATATGCTAGGTCCTGAAATCTTATGTTCTCCCAAAAATAAATACAGTACACCAAAAACAGAGCCAAAGAAAGTCCTCAAAGGATATGTTTATCAGAACTGTAAATTGATAAACAAGCAACAGTCACTTATACACTGTATGAGCAAATAAGCATGTAATTCAAATCCGATAAAAAGGCAATTATCAGCTTATTTGAAGTTCAGCAAAACAGCAAGCAAGACACACAATGTCACTATAGCTCCATAATGACTGTGTTTTTATTTCACCAAAAGTACATTTTTCAGTATCACAGTTGCTTGATGGAAACAAGAAGTACACCAAAAATGCTTCCAAAGCCACTGACTGCTTGCTGTTTCACAAAAGATTCTAAGTGGAAGCAGTGTCTCTTAATGCTAAGAATTCTAGCAAAAGATTAAAAGATCCAAACAACCCTCAGTTCAGCAAAAGCTGCTTTGAAATTTACTTTGCTATACAGAAATTTCTGTCTTATAAATACTGGTGCATAAATGTTTTAATGTGTGAGATATTCTTGCAGACTATGCACCTTGCTTTATATACACTGTGAAGATTTTCCTCTTCCAAAAAGTATAGTTGGAATTGCTTTCATTTATTGAAGAATGCTCTAGTATGTCAAAGATGTTTTGTGAAATGTATTATATGTTGGCTCCACCAAGTGGAACACTGTTGAATTGCAAGATACTTCTAAACCAAAAATACTATATGACTCCAAGAACTTGACAGTAAAGTGATTCAGTCTACAAGAGAAGAGATTTGCTTTACTTAACAGGATATATTATCATTGAAATTATACTTTCAATTGACTTTGTAATCTAATAAGAGAAAAATCATTTAAACATACAGCTGCAACTGACAACAAAAAATGAGGGCTATCTTATTCAAACATATTGTTTCCCCAAGACGATACAAGACCCTATCATGTCTCCTCTCATTCATCCCCTTTCTAAACTTAAAAAAAACAGATGTTGCACTCTTTCATCCAAGGGAGACTCCTTCCCCCAATTGATTCATCTTAGGCACTATCTTCTGAGCTTAGCAGAAGCATAAAAGGTACATAGGGGGTTTCCAAGATGATAGAAGGGCTGAAGCAGCTTTGCTACAAGGAAAGACTAATGTTTAGGTCTTCTTGGCTTAGGAAAAGAGATGAGTATGGTGTGGGCAACGTGAGTAGAGAGACGTTTTTCTTCCTTTCCCAAAATACTAGAACCAGAGGTCACCCAATGGCGCTGAATCCTGGGCAAATCAACCCAGCACAGAAAAAAGGAAACATTTTTATAACATAAATTTTGGAATTTGGTCCAAAAGATATACTATTGGCTTTGGAAGACCCTTTTTCTTAATATTATGACAGAAGTATGTACCTACTTTCTTCTCTTGGTGCATATTTTATATGATTCTATTCTAATGTCATATCTTTTCTGTACATAGAGGCTCCATATATTATCATTATTTATTGAGAAGTTACACATTTTGTGTAACCCTTCCTACCCAACCCTACAATTATTTGTTTGTTTAGTTGGTTTCTATTCTGTCTATTTTGTAACAAAGCAACCAATGAGAATCCAAAGGCATTTTGGAGATGTGGCTGAACGACATTCAATATTCCAAGTACAGTCCCCATCTAAACTTACTCCAAAGTCTACAATTTTATTTTCAATACCTTTCCTAAATATTTGCAGCATAAAATTTACCTTTTTGTGACTAGATGACATTGGGTTAACAGCTTTCTTAACCTGACCACCACAATCACGTTCTCTTTTCCTAGCTAGTCACTATCAGCCCAGACCCCACTGTGTACCAAGTTTCACATTTTGCAGTAGTTATTGCCGCTAAGGCTGCCTTCAGGGGCCAAGGGACAATGAGGGATCCTACAAGATCCTACAATTGCCTCTTGCTATCCACCACCACCACCAGATCAATCGCACTCCTGCCTCTGTTGTCTGCCAACAGCCTTTGAAAGCACCTCATTTCAGATTACCAGAAGCCAGCCAGAAGTTTTTTTCATACTTAGCAGGCTTCCTATAGGCCAAATGAGGTGATTTTGAAAGCTAACAACAAACACAGAGGCAAGTATTGCTATTGCAGGAAATCCTCCATCATAACCAGACTTCCCATAATACTAATGTTTGGTTTATCTCTTGACTAATCCGGGACTATATCAGGGATGCTTAGATTACATCTGTCATGCCTAATATAGTGCCAGGAAAATCACAGGGTTTTAGCCCATGTATGGTGGCACCATTCATTAGAGGTCTGTTAGCTGCTAGGAGATGGTTAGAAGGTACATAAAACTAAATTCACAAAACACCAACTAGTTTGGGTATGAAGAAATTCAGACTGATATATATAAAGGGAAAAAATTTCAATGTAAAATAGCATCAAGTGTGGAAAGAAACATGAATAATTCTCAGTAAAAACAGGTTAAAATATTGTTAGGTTGTCAGTTACTACTCTAGTGAGCTTTATTTATCACTATCACCTTTAAAGGCAAAGATAAACCAACCCAAGGTATCAAATCGATTAATAAGTCTATTTCTGAAGGCCATGTACCATATCACACTTACAGTCTTTCTTCTTCTTTTGCCTTTTTGTCAGAAACCAAGTAGACAGTTCCAAAGCTTCCTTGCCCAAGTTTTTTCTGAACAATGTATCTTCCGGCAGACAAAGTCTTTGAGCAAATAGGAGTAGCTTTACCATGCTTAACAATCTCTTGAAATCTTGACATGATTCAACACGGCACTGCTAGCTCAGCATTTACAAGTCAAGAGAAGGAAAGGCTCCTCTATCATGAAACAATATTTATAGCCTGCAAGAAGAAGAAAAAATGAAAATGAAAATTATATTTTGTTTGTTTGTCTGGGGGTGTGTGTTCTTCTCCAAATGTGGAGATTTGGTCTAAAGATCATATTACTACAGTTCCAAAATATTGCCAGTGAACGCAAACCATTGTACGGTAAGTCAGGGCCCCAGTCATTTTAAGAGTCTTTTATTCCTTTTGTAATATCTGCAGCAGAAATGATTTGTTTAAATTATGGTGCTTTTTGAACCAACAAATTTCATCTTGTATCTGCTGAATGTCTACACTCAAGCAGTAGTATTCATCAAAACACATTCACAAATTTCAAGGCCTACAGATCTGTAATTTGTAACAATAACACCATGTGTTGTGAAACCATTCTGACACCCAGTTGCTGCTATACTGAAACATCCTGTGCCAAGGACTTGTACTTGGCAGTACAATTTCTTAATGAAGTACAGCCAACTTCTAATTACTGAAAGTGACATTCACAAAAGAGTCAATGAACTGTAATCTTGGCTTCAAAAAGAAAGTCTTTCAATGAGACATAATATGAGCATCTTTCTAATTTCATGCCCTCCTACAAGAAAAGATGATAACAAAAACAATTGAAAACCAGAAGTATTATGGCTGACTGCCAGCTAGGAGAACTTCTGCAATTCTCAGCTAATCTAGGAAGCAAAATATGTCATAATAAAATAAACAAAGCAAAACATTCTGCTGATATTTTCCAAATTTGCATGTAAAGACTTAACAATTTCCTGTAAATAGGCTGCAATTCTTTATGAACTAACTTGCAACTAGTGTCTACTTAAGAGCAGATACTTAATACAACTGTAATTGAACAAAAGGCAAAATCAGTTGGGACTCTAGGAATACAAATTTGTCACAGACTTTTGAATTATTCCCTCCACCCATAAATATGATCAGTCTATTAGGTAGGAATGATGAAAATAGTATACAATGAGAAAAGTTAGAGACACGTAACTAAGTTGCCAGAAGTACTGTATATGTAACTATCTTAAGGAAAGAGCCTTTTTCCCCTAGGGCTTAGAGCCCTTTTAAGGGTGTTTTTCCACTGTCACTAGAAGTACCCATTAATGGGTACGTAATGGCATTTTTGTACCCATTAATGGGTACTTAATGGGTACTTCTAGTGACAGTGGAAAAACACCCCATGACCCCATTAGGAACCCAATTAATACCTAATTGGTACCAGTTGGGAAGGCCCGGTCCTCACCTGGACCCCATTGAAAGCCCCATCTGCAAAGCCTTGTCCACAGAAGGGCAGGGGAAATCTGGATTTAATGGGTCCTTTAGGCCCTTAAATCTGGATTTCGTGTGGACCTGATTAAAGGTGTCCACAATGGGGTCTTCAGGCATCTTCAAGATCCGGATCTCCAGGAAGACCTCATCTCAAAGATCTGGATCTTGAAGATCTGGATCTTTGACTGTGCGTCGAAAAAGAGGGCAACTCTCTCTTCTTTGGACTACATTTTAACTTGTCTGTCAGCATTGCTCTAACTATGGATTACATAATCCAGAGAAACTCTTGCCACTATCCATCTCTGTTCCATGACGTATCTGAGCTATCCATGGGTGTTTTTCCACTGTCAAAAGTACCCATTTTTGCACCCATTTAGGACCCATTTGGGTGTGAGCTGGATGACCCCATTTCCACTACGGCACCCATTTGGGACCTGATTGTTTCCACTGCCATTGGGGAAATCCGGATCTAATGGGTACATTTTGGCCTTTAATCCGGATTTTCTGTAGACCCCATTAAAGGGGTCTACAATGGGGTCTTCTCCCAGAAAATCCGGATTAAAGGGAGCCTGTTTCCACTGGAAACAGGCAATGGGGTCCAAAGGAGGCTAGGGGGAGGGGATGCACCTTTGGGACCCTCCCCCAACATTGGCTTCGACATTCACTTCAAAGCTGACTTCGAAGTTGCTTCAAAATCACTTCGAAGTTGCTTCGAAGACTGCCCCCCCCCGCCCCCCAAAACACCTGGGGTAATGGACCGACCCCTTGTGGGTCAATCCGGATTCCCCAGATGGGTGCAAAGCTGTTTCCACAGCAGGGGTGTTAGCACCCATTCCTAATGGGTGTTACACCTCCTGTGGAAACACATTGGGTGCTTCCCTTAATCCGGATCTACTAGATACGGATTAAGAAATGTACCCATTCCTTAGATCCGAATCTTCTTAGATCCAGATCTAAGGGCTGCAGTGGAAAAACACCCCTAAAGAACAGGAGGAAAGAAAGGCTACCTTTTCAGCTATAAGTGATAATCAAACCATTATACAGTATTTAAATACTAGTGCTAAAGTTGTTAGAGTTCAAGTGGTTACTTCACTTCAGAAGTCTGATGCAACTATGCAACCACTTTTTTTCCTGGATTCCAAATATCCTGTTTTGTCAGGTAGGATAGAACTGAAAACATAAAAAATAAAAATGTTAAAAAGCAGACACACCTGAAGAGGGTGATGGGTTTTACATATAAACACCAGAAGTTGAACTGAGCAGCCTAACAAAGAGCCTCACTAGTAACTATCATTTTTTTACAAAGCAGAGAGAAGAACTCCCCAACCTGAATTGACAATGCCTTGGCATTTAGTCTGCCATTTATTAAAGCAGGGGCAGAGCTGGTTAACAACTGGCATGGAAGACCTTCAGAATACCAAGCATGATAGGCTTTAGGCAATGCAAGTCTGTGCATTGTTGCCAAAATAACTGGAAGGATTTGTAAGTGCAATTGGCAGGTATGGAGCTGGACACCAAAGAGCCTTTACCTATAGTAAACTTAAGTGTGTTGTATGCATTCAAGATTGTGAGGTACTCACACCTATTTAGGGCTGTACCAAAATGCTGGACTCTTTCTGTACTTGGCCTTATTCTGGAATATTTCACTGGACCGTGGTCTGCAGGACACAAGCTAATACACAGAGTATGGCAAGGCTTACCTGGGGCCTTGCATAGCCTGCACTAGCATGGAGATAGCAGGTACCTATTCTGGGACATATTCCAGAAAAAGGAAAGTGCAGAAAGGTGCCTGGTCTGAGCCTTTGCGACACTGTGGGCAAGCAATAAAGCCTTCCCCTTGAGTGGCAAACTTCAAATCCCCTTCAGCCATAAAACTTATCAGCTGATCTTGAGCCCACTCTCATAACATATGTACAGACCTGATTTTACTCTTGTTTATATTGATTTTATTCTTCTATGGTTTTATCTTTGTATACTTGATATGGTCAAGCAACTAATCAATAAAGTTTATTCATTCATTCATTCATTGAGCCCACTCTCATCATACAGGATAAGAACATAACGGGAAGCTCTGCTGGATCAGGCCACAGCCCAACCTGACCAGCATCCTGTCACAGTAGCCCACCCAACTGCTTTTCGGTGTTCGCAAGCAGAAGACAAAGGCTAAACCTTCACCTACTCTTGACTCCCTGCAAATGGCCTTGAGAGACACCCTGCCTGTATTTCCAACCCACAGATGGTACCTGTGCCAGTTTGGTCTAGTGGTTTGGGACCCGGACTCTTATCTGGGAATACTGGGTTCGATTCTGCCCTCCCCCATGAAGTTAGCTGGGTGACCTTGGGCTAGTCACAGTTCTCTTCTGAGCTCTCACAGCCCCACCTACCTCACAGGGTGTTGTTGTGGGGAGAAGAATAGTAAAGCTTTGTCAGCCACTTTGAGTCCCCTTAAATGGGTGAGAAAAGCAGGATAGAAAAGCCAACTGTTGTGTCTTTTGTAAGTGCTTGTCACAGAACAAGAACAAGAGAACACAGAACAAGAGTTAACTGGGTAACTATAACCTTGGGTGTTTTCCACTGTCACTAAAAGTACCCATTAATGGGTATGTAATGGCATTTTTGTACCCATTAATGGGTACTTAATGGGTACTTCTAGTGACAGTGGAAAACACCCCTTGTTTGTTCCCACCCTTTTTTCTGTAGGAACTGAGATCTATTCCAGTTTGCTTTTGTAGTTGGTTGCTGTTCAACAGGAGAAAGAAGCCATGTAGCGTAACAGGACAGAATAAGCAAACTGAGATGTTATTGTTTTATATCCAAGTAACCCTACCTTGTTAGACTTAGTAAACTGTTAAGTTTTGAAGCTAACAAAACTTGTGGACTCTATTCTTTGGTAACCAGATTGCTACAGCTCTGCAACTAGAAAAATTCCGCACATGCATATCTTTATTTTCCAACACCAACTCTTCTTCATCTTCTAGGCATCTATTCTAGTAGCCACTGATACACCTGTTGTCCACGAATTTCTCTAACCCTTTCTTTAAAATGTCCAGGCCTGTGATGAAACCACAACGTGTGGGGACTCCTGAGCATTGCCTTAAGAGAGGTTCAACAAACGGGGGGGGGGGGGCTTCATAACTGAAACACACCTTTGGGGATTTGCAGCGGGCGACAAAGGCAGGAGGAAAGCAGCTACGCCGCTTGTTTACCTTGTCCGTCCACTCAACCAAGAAAAACTAGAAGAAAAGTTGGCTTTTCTACCCTGCTTTTCTCACCCGTTTAAGGGGACTCAAAGCGGCTGACAAAGCTTTTCTATTCTTCTCCCCAGAACAGACACCCTGCGAGGTGGGTGGGGCTGTGACTCCCCCAAGGTCACCCAGCTGGGTTCAAGGAGGAAGAAGAGTTGGCTTTTCTACCCTGCTTTTCTCACCCATTTAAAGGGACTCAAAACAAAAGTGGCTGACAAAGCTTTCTGTTCTTCTCCCCACAACAAAACACCCCGTGAGGTAGGTGGGGCTGTGAGTGCTCAGAAGAGTTGTGACTAGCCCAAGGTCACCCAGCTGGCTTCGTGGAGGAATGCAGAATCAAACGCGGCATTCCCAGATAGGAGTCCGGCTCCCTAACCACTAGAGCAACCTGGCTCACTGAAGCTGACATCGCAGTCTTTGCAAACTGCTCTCAGACTCCGCTTTGCTTTCCTTTCCCTCCTTCCTTTCAGCTTCACACGTACCTCAACAGACTCTTCCTTCCTCTCCAATGTTTGACTTCGGTTGCCAGGAGACGCCACCGCTTTGCATGACGGGATGACGCGTTCTTGTGGCGGGGGGCGCGGACAGGAAGATGGCTGCTGGGAGTACGAGTTCGCTAGTGACGTCGTGGAGTCCTCCTTGGACTGCTGCTGCTCTGCTGTGCCCTCTCGTCTGCTACCCAGGGGCATTTTAGGAGGGCTCCAAAGGCAAGTAGGTGGAAGGGTGCAGGAGGGTTAGGGTTAGGGGATCCTCTATAGCCAAGAGCTGGAAGCGAGTCGTCTCTTTGCTTCCAGATTCCTGGGGAGTTCGTCTTGCTTTCGAAGATGTCTTATAGACAGAAATTCAACAGGTGCAGCTTACCCTCGCTATGCCAGAAAAGCTGAGGTCTGGGGGTGTCTGTTGATAGTCTTGTAAATACGAAAAGCAAAAAAATCTGGTGGGTGGGTGGGAGAGGACGCTTAGTATCTCTAACAGAAGGTGTGGAAGGAAGTGATTTGAAGGCGCTTCCAGTTCGCCCACAAACCTTAACTTCAGTTCTGACCAGCAGCTGTGCTGTTTTAACAGGCGTGGACAGGGCTTTAGGTAGGGTGATCCCTTGTACCTAACTGAAAAACAAGACACAGGTTGGCATTTAATTTGCATAAGCTAATACAGAAACAACGACTACAATAGTAAAAATAATTATGCCTGTCTTCTTCTCGCTCCTTGAGGTCCAAAGATCCTTTGCCATTTTGAGACGTTTTAGTTATTAGAAGGGTTGGCTTTTCTACCCCACTTTTCTCACCCATTTAAGGGGACTCAGAGCAGCTGACAAACCTTCTGGCCTTCTCCACACAAGGGACACCCTGTGAGGTAGGTGGGGCTGTGACAGCTCAGAAAGAGAGCTGTGGCTAGCCCAATGTCACCCAACTGGCTTCATGGAGGAGAGGGGAATCAAACCCGGAATTCCCAGATAAGCAACTCATTAGCAAATTGTTTAGTTATAAGTTACAATGAAGGCCAGTCTATGATACTGTCTATTCTAGCAGTGAGCAGTGTTGAAGGAATATAATCAGGCCACTGAGTTCAACTACCTCCACCATGCGCAGATCCAAAACATAACAAGTGACTATCCAGCTTCGATTTGAACACATCTAGAAAGGGAGATACTGCCATTTCTTTAGGCATTGAAATACCACTTCTATAAAAATCTTATTTCCCAGAATCTCCCTTTTTCTTGTCTTTAAAAGAGAAGTCTGTTAGCTAAAGTAGGACACTGGTCACCCTAGTCACCACTGGTCATCCCATCCCTGACCCTAGAATGTCTAGGAATTGCATAGGTGGTTTTCACATCAAACTTGCATTTTTCAGCCACCTCAGAAAATTGCATTCTACAGTACATCTTCTATATGTCCAGCAACTATGTTCTACTGTTTCTGACATTTGTTAAATCAAAATGACCTCAAATGGTTGAGGAAACCAGAAGTGACCAAACTATGTCCCACTGCCCAGAGTCCTTGAGCAGTCTTGTGGTCTGGTCTGCTGTCCCAGGAATCGGACTAAACAAAATAAATGAACTTGTGAGGGGTGATTCAGGCAGACATTTCTTTCTTTAGCGAGTGATTCTGGTTGCTTCCACAAGATAGCAAGTGGTTACCTCCATGGGAAAGCCACGTATAGAGCATTTCAGCTTCCTTGAGACCAGTCAAACTGGCATAGCCTAGGTTGGCATGATGACAGGTGGCAGCATTTGACATCTGCTTTGTGTTTTTTTACAGCTGTGGGCCACACCATGCAGCTGTAACGTCTGCTGTTTGTGAGTCATGACAGTTGCCCCAAAGACCTTCTGTGGTTGCATAGACATCACAGGGTTTCCTGAGAGCAGGAAGTCAGGGCACCCTTCTACCAGCTCAGGGTGGGTTCTGGGACATCAGGATGGGGAACATCACATATCCCCCCAAAGTAGCATGTAGCTACAACCTCTGTGCCACCAATGAGGAGCCGCTGAGGTAAAATCACTTTCCTTCCTTGGTGGGAGGAATGAAAAGTAGACCAATAAGGTTGAATTATAATAAAGAGACCATATCAAGTTTTCACATGTTGCTGATAATGTTCTAGAAGGCTGCATTCACATCTAAGCTTCTGTACACTTTCAGCATGAAAGAACTGATCACTGGTGAGCTGTTTTCTTTTGGCATTATCTAACTTAGAAAATCCACCTTCGCCTTAGATAGTATGGAAGGAAAATAACAAGCTTTCTCACTTTGAAGGTAGACCGAAACTGGATTAAAACTTAGGCATGAATAGAATCAAAAGGTCTTCTTTGAGATGTTTTTTTTATGCAAATTGATATATTGACTTTATATCACATTGACTTAAACACTGATGTTTACCTACTGAAACATTTTTTACTTCTACCTCACTTTTTATTATAAGTATGCATTATTTATGTGGTATCTCTATGTATGTGTCACTTCATATATAGCAAGGCAGGGCTCTGGAGAATCGTGAAACTCAATACTGTGGAAACAGCTGTGGAAGAAAGGGGAGGTGAGGCAAGGCTCAACAGTGAAGAAAATATAAGATTTGGTTACAGTAGTTGGACACGAAAATTATGGCACTTTCCTACCTAAATTAATGCCAGAGCTGCCAGAAGCTGTTTCAGCTACTAATCTTCAGTAAAATAGCAGTAGTAATAAGGGTCATAATAGGATAGTTAAAATCAAAGTTTTGAAAGCTGAGCTGTTTTGATTGATATCATTGGGAGTAAGATGTAGCCTCAGTTCAGGCTGGCTTCAAAATTAAAATAATCAAGAAGAGTTGGCTTCTATACCCTGCTTTTCTCACCCCTAAGAGGACTCAAAGCGCCCAGCAAAGTTTTCTATTCTTCTTTCCACAACAGACACGCTGTGAGGTAGGTGGGGCTGTGATAGCTCAGACAGTTGTGACTAGCCCAAGGCCATCCAACTGCCTTCATGGAGGAGTGCGGAATTAAACTAGGAGACTACCAGATAAGACTCCAGAACTCTAGCCGTGAGACCAAACTGGTTGCATTCCAAAATTAAAGTAGGTGCACTGATTGATAATGCTGATTACTTTCTAACAGATTAATTCATCTGGAATCCTGATATATGCCATGGGCTAATAGAAGGATTCCCAATGATTTTACATTTATTTTATTCCCCCTTTATTGTGTGCTATTTGTACATTGTTTCTAAAGGCTTATCTTCCTTTCTTTCAATAGGGACATGTCAGCCCAACAGTATGGGCATCCAGGGATTAATGAGTTATGTAGGGGAACACAGAGAATTCTTCACTGATCTCCAGTTGAAAAACACATATGTAATAATTGATGGCAATAACTTGTACCACCGACTCTACTTTGATTCAAATCTGGACGTCCGACATGGTGGAGATTATGACTCCTTTACAGAAACCATGAATAAGTTTTTTGGAACACTGACTCTGTGCAACATCCAACCATATGTTGTGCTAGATGGAGGGTGTGATATCTCTGACAAGAAGCTTGCAACCTTAAAAGAAAGAGCACTGGAGAAGATCCAGTCAGCTTATTCTCTCTCCTGTGGCAGAGGTGGAAGTGTGTTGCCCTTGCTTGTCAGAGAAGTCTTCAAGCAGATCTTGACCAAATTAGAAGTACCTTTTGTCCAGTCTTTTTCAGAAGCGGATAGAGACGTTGTATCATTAGCTAATCACTTGAATTGCCCTGTGTTAACATTAGATAGTGACTTCTGCATTTTTGACCTCAAAGCTGGCTACTGTCCTTTGAATTATTTTCAGTGGAGAAACGTTTGCATGCATGAAGATACACAAGATTGTTACATCCCAGCGCGGTGCTTCTCCTTAGACAGATTCTGTCACCATTTTGGCAATATGAACAAAACCCTCCTGCCCCTCTTTGCAGTGATGAATGGCAATGATTATATTAACCTGCCTGCCATTGAAACATTTTTTAGCAAGGTACGGCTTCCTGTTGGAAGGTCCAAGCAGAAGTGCAGAAAGCATTCCCGCATTCAGGGGCTGCTAAACTGGCTGTCTCGTTTTGCTGATCCTGCGGAGGCTGTAGAAGACGTACTGAAGTATGTTAAAGCGCATGAGAAGGAAGAAACACGGCAGTTTCTCTGTACTTACATGGAGGAATACACACCATCCAATCTCAACCTCAAGAGTTTTTTTCAGAATGGACTATATGAATCTGAGGAGACCAAGAAATCAGAATTTCCACAGTGGATTCTTACTGCTCTGGCCAAAGGTCTTTTAGCACCATTTATTAGTGATGCCATTCTGTTAAGAAGGACACTCCTTCATGTGCAGGTGGAGAATATGCGTAGGCCCAGTGCTCATGCCGCCGCATTGCAAATTCGACAGGTTATCTATGGCTTACTTCAGAACGCCTCACTCAACACCTCACAAAGCAAACAGTCTGTTTCATCCACTGCTATTTTTCATGAATTTGACAGAAGCCAAAAAGCGCTCAAAAAATCATCTGTTCAAGCCACAGTGTTATCTGAACGTTCTTATTGGGACCAGTATTCTTTGACATCATTAAATGAGGTAAATTCTAAAAATGTCATATATTAAAAAGTTATTATTACTGGGGTGACATATATCTCCTTTCTGTAGAAAATATGACTAGTTTGTTAAATAATATGGTATATAACTGAGTTTGCTGAGGCATTCAGCCTTTGTTTTAAAAAAGTTTCCAGCTTTCATATCAAAAAGGCAGAAGAAAAGTTTACAGTATGAAAAATGACCAGAGTGCTGATATTGTCAGCTGACAGGCAATACTTCTATAATTCCCTTCTTCAAGCAGACTCAGGCTGTATCCAGGTAGGGGTTAAAATGCATGATTATGGTTGTGTTCACACCTAAATTTTAATCCAGCTTCACTTCCAGAGCAAGGAATCAGCCAAGTGGCCAAACATTTTCTTTCCACTTTATCTAATCCAAAGGTAGATTTTCTGAATTGGATAATGCCAAAAGCAAACAGCTTGTCATTTTGCCAGTGCATTATCTCGCTCTCAAAGTGGACTGAAGCTGAATTAAAACATAGGTGTGAATGCAGCCTATGTCATGGCTATATTGGGCTTGTAAACCCAACATAGTCCTGTGTTATAGGGCTGAAATCCTATTATATCCCGTTCCAAGAAAACTCAACACTCAATGTAGGTTGTCCCAGGATAGTAATATTACCTATCTTTCTGAAAGCTTGGCTTGAAAGTTCCTTCCTGGAGAAAATGATCCAGCACAAACAGACTAAAACTGGCTACCACACATGCGTGGGGCCCAATGTGCACACACTTCTGGGTATTTTGGGTCGAAATACTCCAAAAGAGCTGTCTCACTATTGTGCAAGCAAGCATGAAGACAGGTAAGTGCCCACACTTGCTCCGCAACGTCCCACTGCCTGGAAGGGACACTGAAAGGAAATGGAGAAATACAAACCAGTGTTTCTTCTAACCATTTGGGGGCAGCCTAGACATGTACTTTATTGTGAAAGTTATGCCATCTTGTACAGCCCTGAAGAGGTTGTATAAATAATGATGTTTAAACAAGGTACAAAACACCTGGAGGTGATCACTTTGAAGTGGAGCCTATTCTTGATGCCTTTGATATACTTTCTTCTTCTTTGTCATGCAGGTTCCTTTGGCAGACCGGCTGATGCTTTTACTGGAAACATTGGAAGTAACAAGCGCCATCCTTGAGTCAGTTCCCAACCAGCTATGGCTTGCAATGGCTGTGACCTGCTATTGGACACAGCATTCAGAACCCAGAGTGAAGTTGCACCATGTGAAAGCTTTACTACTCAGCATAGTATTTGGTGAATTAGATAAGTTAATACATAGTTCAGGTAGGTTTAGAGAAGGTCACATTCTATCCCCACGTTAGACTTCAGACTGTAACTGTGTTAGGTATCCATATTACATGTATTTCAATTGATTTATTCAGGATTCTTTGGTATACCAAATAAGCAGGGAGCTGAAATTTGAAATATACACACTCAGATGCCTTACTGCTAGGGATGTGTACAAATATTTGTAACATTCAATATTCATACAAATTCATACAAATTCGGACATTTGCATACAAATCAAATGTTACAACATTCATACATTATTCAAATTCATACAAATGTTTCAGAATATTCATGAACAGGGAAGGTGGGAAAGTGGCTGGGCGAGTCACATCTGCAATGGATCCAGCGTGTATTCGACATCGGTTGAGAGTGGATTCAAAGTAGATTCTGGGCGGATTTGACACTTTCAGAGTGGATTTGTTATTGGATATGTATGTGTTCGTATTGGATATTCATACAAATTCATCTGAATACATTCGTATCGAATAGAATCCTACCACATTTGAAGGGGATCTGTTCAAACAAATACAAATTTTCTTACATTCGATTTGATACAAATTGAATGCAAAAACCCCTATTCATGCACATCCCTACTTACTGCAAAACTGGCCTGTCCCAGTTAACCATCTTTGGCTTCTGTGATTTTAGAAATAGATATGGAATGTTTTGTCAAGCTTTCATGATTATTTACAATATCCATATTCCATGTGACATCCTAGGTAATATTTATACATATATTTCCTTAATGTAATTATGGCTCATTTTCTTCAATGTGGCATACATGGATATTTCTCCTCCCATGAACCCAATATATTTGTAATTGCAAAAACCCTTTGAAATAGATCAGACTGAGGTACAATTCCTGGTCATTGTCAGTTGGAAGCCTGGGGCATGTTCACACTTGGCCTTTTTTTTTAGTATACCTGAGGATGGGGGTCTGTGGTTTGCATAGTAATGCAGACACTGGCAGGCCTCACTGTAGCCTGCATTAGCATGTGAACAGCAGGCCCCTTTCTGGTTTATATTCCAGAATAAATCCAAGGGTGTTTTTCCACAGTCACTAGAAGTACCCATTAAGTACCCATCAATGGTACTTAATGGGTACTTCTGAGGACTTCCGGAGACCTTTGGGTATAGGGCAGGATAAAAATGTAAATAAATAAATACACGTTAGGATAAAAATAATGGGTGGCTGATCTTTGTGGAAGGAAAGAGAGGCCAGAAAAATAGGGAATTATTATTAGGACAATGAACAAAAAAAAGTCTCCCAAAGTCTATTTTGATTCAATAGGTACATATCCTTTTATGGGTGCCAAGTAAAACCCTGGATGGTGCAGGTACATCATTAGGTACCAGTAAGGGTGATGGGGACAAATAATGATGTTTTATTTTATTCTTGTTTTTATCCTTGTATCTTTTATATGATTTTATCTTTTGTAAAGATAAAGTTCATTCATTCTTTAGGTACTAATTTTGGGACCGGAGATGCAATCCGAGGGTACTATACTTTATTACAAAGACCAAAAAAGCTATTTGTTTGCATTCTTGCTTAACCTTTGACATCATTCAGAAGTTTCTTTTTTTTTTCATTCATGTCTAGATATTAAGGTTCCATGTGCTGAAGTCAATCAAATTGTGTATACCCAGTTCTTAAAATGGAAAAAACAGACATCTCAAAAGGAAGTATTGGAATTAGATGCTGCACATGTTTTTTGCCAATGGCAGTGCTGCCTTCAGATGGGATTGTATCTCAATCAGCTCCTTTGTTACCCTGTTCTGGAGCCAGATCTTACACGGTGAGAACTCCAAAAGCTGTAAGCTTAGGCACAACCACCCCTGAGACCTTAGCTCCGAGTAAAACTGTTTTGGTCAAAGTGCAACACAGTTACACAACACAATACAATACAATCTGAAGAATGGCAGGCAAAATCTCATGTGTCTCAAATGGAATTTACTAATTTGGATTTTTCTTTTCAACTGATATTCGTTGGCTGATTTTCTATAATCCCAAGCACTGGTCGTAGTGTTGGGGGTAATGGGAGCTGGGAATCCATCAGCATCCCAGGGGCTATAGATTTATCACTATTTCTGGGGTTGCCTTTTGAATCACAGATAAATATATCCTTAGTAAAACACTTAATTTTCTTTAGATGCTATGACAAGCTAAGGCAAAACAGTTGTTAAAGTATTAATCTTAAATATTTCAAAGAGTAGGCTGAGAAGTCTTCTAGTTAGAACAGTTTATGTTTGCCTCCGGTGGCATACTGCTAATCTTTGGTAGCCTGTGGGTAGTGTAAATGTGTTTCCTTGACAGTGTTTTTCCTTTTTAAAAAAAAGCCATCCCGTGTGATATATTGCATTCTATTTTTATGAAAACATTGTGTTGAAATTTCTGTTCCAGATACTCTCTCTGTAAGAACTCTGGTTTAAAATAAGAATTCATGCAGTTTATGAACAATTCGGGACACTGTAAAGAACAGTGGCAGTCTCACCTAGATCTAATGTAAAAAGAGAGAGCTGTTTGTCAACATGGTGATACCTCTTCCCAACACACCAGAACACTCCCATGGCTGACCTTCAAAAGTTGAACAGGACCTTCTAGGGAGTTGCACACGCTGCCGCGGTCTCTGCGCCCTGGCATGGACTTTACTAGGGCCCTGTGTGCTTTGCCACGGGCTCCGAGGCTTGGCACGGCCCTGGGCAGCCTCCCGTGGGCTCCCAGTTTGACGTGGACCCAGAGCAACGCACCTGACAATGAGGCCAGGGGAAAGAAAGGACATGGGGGAGGTGAAAAGGAGGAAGGAACCCCGCCCCGTTGCACAAAGGCCATGATTGCTTCACCAGACTGCAACTGCAAGCAGCTGCATAAAGTGAAAATTAGGCATCATGTGCTGCCACAACCATTAAGGCCCACACGCCCCAATAAATGCTCCTTAAAGGAGCTGTGATCCAGGGGACCCCTTCTCCCAATGGAGGTGTTGAACTAGTTCAAAAACTCACCAAAATGCAGTAAGGAGGGTCCAAAAATATATTAGAAACCTCTCCTCAGAAGAGCTAAAATCCTTCACTCTGTATTTCATTCAGCCAGGTGAACAAGACTGGCTGGGGGCGAGAGCTCTCGGCAGGGTTTTATAGAGGAGGCACCGCCTAGTGGTGAAAATCTTATCATTTGGCCAAGCGGTAAAGAAGAGATATAACCTGTCGTGAGGAGGTCTGAACCCATGGGGAATCATTTTTTCTCTCATCTTTTTTCCAGGCTTTACAATGGAACTCTTGTACACAGTCTGCTCCGTGAGCTTAAATCAGCATCCACACCAGAAAATCTGCTCAGTGCATCTCCAACAATGTATCAGCTTTATTGCAACATGGTACGTGTAGTGAAAGAAATAACACCAACAGGGTTCTTCCAAAAGAAGAAATCCAAATCACAACAGAAAAAAAACAGTCAAACGGATAGCAAAATTCCGAATAAAAAGGAAGAATCTGTGTTGGAAACTTTACCTTTGTCCGGTGTTAACAGATTTGCAACATTGATGGTGGAGAATTAAAACTACACTGTATTAATATATTTGCCTTCTCAAAATGGACTTCCCAGAAAAATTTAACAAAGCACCTGGTGTGGCTGCATTTGTTCATAGTTTTTAGTTAGCTAAAGCATGTTATCAAAATAAAAGTATTAATGACCTTCTGAGGGCTTCTGCTGCAGTTAAGTGACTATGATGTGATTTATAGCTATCAAATTGAAGGAATGAGCATGACATTGGATCATTCAGAACACAGGACATATGTAACATGCTCTTGTGCAGTGAAGTTCATTAACAATAAGCAGCATATCACGGACTAGAAGAGAAAAGGACCATTTTATTACCTTATAATTGGTAGAACTTGGTTGTCAGGCGTCAAGACTGTCTTCTAAAATATCAATTAGTACTTCACCACAATGCGAAATACTCTTAATATTTCATTCTTACCAGCTCCTTCTGAAAATAACTTTTTGCACACATATGGGGATAATTTAATTTTATGTATTATCCTGCATTGAGTTTATTCTGGAGGGGCCCTTCAAGGGATAGTGGTTTTAAAAAAGTGTGCATTGTACCCATAATGTGCAGTTTCTGTAGCTCATCTTACTCCTTCATTGGAAGATTAAATGCATCTTTTTATTAAAATCTGGAAAGCTCAAGCACACTACTTCTAACATCAAATACTTTTTCTCAACTCCATGCAGTACTTAACATATTTGGAGGAAATGTCAGATGTGTTAATATTGTACATGGGAACCTTTCTAAAAGGAAAAATAAAACTATCTTGTAAGAGCATCTGGAAAATATTTTTAAAATGTTCATTTTTTAAAAAATGATACAAAAAGACCCTAAGTACCACTTTAAGATACTGAGAAAAGCAAAGCCCTAGTTTCTTAATAACATCCATCAGATGAAGGATGTGGTCTGTTTGAACTCAAAGGTGCTGCATACTGTTTTTTGTTTGTTTACACGAGAAATGGAGGATCTATTGCAGAAATTCTTTCCTCCCAACACACCTCTGCAGTAACAATGAACCTGTTCTGTTTGTCATTAGAATTAGTACAGTAACGAACAGCTGTCCAAGAATCAGAAGAAACTCTAAAAGCCTTTTCAGGAGTACCCCTGTCCTGGCTGCTAACAGTAAAGCAGAGGTCAGTCAGAATGTGTGATAAGAACACCAGCCTCTAAAGTATTTGCTACCTAGCCCAATTCAAGGTATTAAAAGTTAGCTTAGGAGGCGGTCAGTACCCCAACTGCCCCCAAGTTTCTCAAGGAATACCTCATCCTATATAGACCTGACCATGCCCTAAGATATGCCAGTGAGGTCCTCTTAGTGGTGCTGCCCCTTCACAGGGTCTCCCCTCTGAAGTCCATCACGCATCATCATCATCATCATCATCAGTATTCCAACGACGAGCGAAGATGCACTTTTACCCTGTTCTTGGGCTGCAGCACCTCCTCCCCATGCAGATACCAACACTATTTTAGTCAGATGATCTTTCTAAGCCACTTGGGTGACCCTGGATTACACACAGCTCTCTTCTGAGCTCTCACAGCCTCAGCTACCTCACAGAGTGTTCTCTTGTTTGGAGAACAATAGGAAGCTTCGTCAGCTGCTTTGAGTATCCTTAAAAGGGTGAGAAAAGAAGGGTAGAAATGCCATCTCTTCTTCTTTGTGTCCTAGCTTAAATTAAAACATAAATTACACATTCACACATTCGTTAAGAAAAGCAGACATTTACTTCAAAATTGCAATGTAGGCTTTTCAATCACAAAAAGAAAGAAAAGACAGTGATCAGACAGTGGTCATATCCTGTGCAAAAACATAGGATACAAAAAAAAATGGGGAAGCACAAGGTACATACTGCAGGATAATGCAAATAAATACAGGAGCTGAAAAATATGGCACTCTGGTAATTCATTGTAGACCAGATGGAATGCCTCAAATATTTATGAATAAAGTCCCATTGCCACCATAAAAGTAATTTTTTTTAAATAAAAACTAAAATCTTGATATCTAATACATGTCTATATACATGTGTATCATTTAAGAGGAAAAAGATGGGCCAGACTTTCCACATTTCTGTTTAATCTCTCACACAAAGTCCCATTCAACCTGAAAAGTAATGTTTTGTTTTTGAGGGAAAAAGTTGCATAATTGTTGATTACACCTTCATCTGGAAGTTCAGAATCCAACAGTCTTTAAAAAATTTCCAATGTTCGTCATCAGTGAAAAGGAGGCCTTGTCAAAAGCCCTTTATCTTCTTGTGTTGCTTCTTTCTACACAGACTGCAGTTTCTAGTTTTGCAAACCATGAATGCAATGTGCATCATACATCAAGAAAAGATGCTAAAGACGAAGAACTACCAGGTTTCTGGATCTTCTCCCTGTTCCTTTCGACTTTCTTTATAATTTCTGCTACTATACACACAGAAGAAGTGAGGCCCAGAAGAAACAGCAAATCTAAAGAAATGAATGGCAAAAAAAAATCCTTTAACACCCTTGACAAATACTGAACTACTTTTCAGCTAGCTTTTTAATGAAGAAAGCATGTTGCAAAAAGAGGCATTACAAAACAACAAAACTAAGCACTAAACAACAAAACAACAAACACTAAGAGTGTTATTAATAAACTTTATTTACTTGTGGATGATTTACTAAACAATGCTTATGACAATATTCACTCAGTTAGAAAGTAAAGCATCTTCCTTACCTAGAATGCTTAGACTCTCTGTTTGGAAAACTTTCTGAAGAGGAGGAAAGTAGATTACCAGCAGCTGTCCCATTATAGATCCAAGGACTGCGTAACAGAACATTTTGTTGCTGCAGAGTCCAATCTCAAACACAGATTTAGTCTGCAAATTTAAAATGAAATTGCATCTATGATTGTCTTCCAATTGTTTGAAATCATGTATCTTTTGAAGACTGCCTCAGATGACTGCAGTACAATAATAAACTACAGATGTAATTTTGGTAACTACCCACCCAGAGGCCTTCGAGTATAGGGCAGGATAGAAATATAAATAAAAAATAAATAAATAAACTAGAATTACAGTACATTCTTAATAATTTCTAAATTATGATATTTAACATTAATTTTTATGTACTTTATTTACTGTACTATCCTTTTGAAGAGAAGGATTTACATACCTGAGATCTGGAACTCAAAGCATTGAACATATCAAAAAATACAAAGCAAGTAAAGGTCATAGTTGTATCCCGAGGTGTTATGACATTATCTCGTAGCTGCCAAGAGAAAGAATATTAATATATACTGTTCTAGGCTCGGCTTTGTGTTAAGCTGCTCTTAAATACTGTACATAATATTATAAAATATTAGTTCCCTGAACCAAGTGTGAATGTTTTTCAAGTTGCTGATCTGTGTTCCTAAACTGTGTCTAGAAATACAAATAAACTATGTAAATGATAACCAAAACTAAGGGCCTTTATGTACTTATGCAGTTGAATAATCTTTTTTATTATTATTTTAAAATACGGAACCCTTCATGAATTTGTGTGTAATCCTTGTGCAGGAGCTGTGCTAATCTTCTCTATATCGTTCCAATTTTAGTACCGTATTTTCCGGCGTATAAGACGACTGGGTGTATAAGACGACCCCCAACTTTCCAGTTAAAATATAGAGTTTGGGATATACTTGCCGTATAAGACAACACCTGGCGTATAAGACGACCCCCGACTTTTGAGAAGATTTTCCTGGGTTAAAAAGTAGTCTTATACGCCAGAAAATACAGTATATGTGCTGCCGAAGAGAGCAGTTGAATAATCTAGGTCACTCACAGCACTCGGTTGTCATTGCACTCACCTAGAGTTGTCACTGCCCTCCCTGGAGCAATCCAGCTGTGGACTGTTAAAAAGCAATTCACAGGCTGACCCGAGCAGCTGGATCATTCCTGAATGGCAAATTCTTCACCTGCCTTTGGGTGTGGCACAACTGCATGCAGCTGCCAGATTTCCACGACAACATTGGACCACACATCAGATGTCCATTTGAACATTACCTTGGCGATCCACGCTAACCATTCACACTACAAGCACTGTTACCCAGGTACGCTGCTACTTCAGTGCTTGTAGTGCAAATGGCCACCACTGCACTCCAAACCTACCAGTCTGATAAGGTATTATTATACTTACCAGGCAGTAAGTGTGAATAGGTTGCATGTGCTTTTCTTGCCTTTATCATTAGGCAATTACATATAATTTAAAAATATCAAAACATATATTCCATTACTTAATTCTATAAGCCCTTCATAACAAAAAGAAAAATGATCTATAAACTATAAATCTTTCATACAATCCTTACAGCACAATTATAAGTGCAACTGAAATGCAAAATCAAATTTTCAAACTAGTATCTTAAAAGTAATGGCTTTGAAATGCATCTCCATTTGAAAAAAGGTTATCATGAGGAAACACCAAATCCTCTTGGATGCAGAGAACTATCTACATAGGTCTTTGGACACTGGTCATATCTATGTAACTTCCTATTTCTATCCTTTAATATATTTTTTTTAAAAGTAACATTGACCTTTGGCATACCTCTCTCCAGAAGACAAACAAAGTTCCACATACAATAATTATAGATGAAATTAGTATTTTGACAATCAGATTTCTGGTCAAAATGCTGTCCTTCACATTTCTCGGAGGCTTCCGAATAACATCTTTATCAACAGGCTCAACTCCAAGGCTGAAAAGAAGAAAGCAAGCTTTATAATTACTTACCGCATGGTGCTAGTGCTCTATATTTTTCCCATTAAGGTCTAGTAAATGGCAGTCCAGTAAAAACCAAAGGGAAAAAAACTTGGGAGCTATGTGTACCTGCATTTAGCAGGGGGCACGTTTTTCCAGCTGCACACAATCCTGGAGCAATCCAAATGTATTTCCTACCCCAGTGTACTCAGACTCAAGGCAACTGACAGAAATAGTGGCCAAAATTAGCAATTTAGAGCCATCAGAACTCCTATTGAAGACGAAAGGACTATCTAAGCTTCCACCAAAGTTCTCTTGACTGGGGGTTATGGGGGAAATTGTGTATTAGCTTAACATACTCTATACTAGCAAATCCTGTCTAAATATTATACATCCAACCATAATGAACTGAATACAGCCCAGTCACTCTCACTGCTCTTAGTAAAATACAAATTCAGCTAACATAGCCTGGATGCAATCCAATACATTCAGTTTCACTCTTCACTTAATTTTAATACCAAGACAACGTGTTGCTTAACAATGCAAACTACTCTGATTCTCTTCAAAACCCATTGCATATACACCTGTCCCTTGTCTAACACCATGGTTTTGTTTCCATGAAGCATTAAGCAAACCATATTAACAGAAGCCGCATAAAAACTGACATTCCCTTACCCACAACGACTTCTATAATGGGATTCTGCCTAGAGTGATTCACATTATCCATCCATCCATTCCACCCTATACCCAAAGGTCTCATGTGGGTTACAATAATATCACAATAAAAACAGATAAAAATATGATTAAACCAATAACAGTGCCTCTATGAGGAGGGTTTGTTCTTCCCTCAGCTGAAGGACAGGATAAAGAGGTGTGTCTTTACCAAACTTCTAAACACACATAATGAGGGTGCCTGATGTACCCTAGAGGGGAAATTATTCCATAACCTGGGGGTTATAACTGAGAATGCCCTCCCACATGTTTCCACCCCCCTAACTACTGTAGGTGATGGGACCACCAAGAGGACTTCACCATTAGATCTTAGGGCATGGACACATCTATATGGGAGGAGGTGTTCCTTTAGATATTACACAAGGAAAGGCTACATTTGATTTCCTGGGCCTAACCAAAACCACCTTAAGCATGCTTATTGTTATTAGTAGTGGTAAAACTGTATTAATATGAAAAACTGCTAAACACAAACATCATGAAGCAAGTTTTGGGTGTCATGCTGATATTATAACCAAAAATAAATATATTTAAGATTAATCTATATATGACTGAGTCACAGGATATCCTAAAACAGCAGGATCCACTTTTCAGTGGTTCTAACTTAAGAAATGTCAAAAGAGACCTGGAACAAACTAAAGAGACCTGTACAAAACTAAATCAATGTAAGTCATCTGGAAATTTCTACAACTATTAAAGAACTACACAAGGACACTAAATTAGTATACATCACTTGAAGAAACAATACTATTTGAATAATAATAATAAATATTAGTAGGTTCAGCTAGCTCTGGACTTAAAAGTAAAATATTTCTTTAGACATTTAAGATAGAGACACCGAGATATACTGTAGATTGTTTTAAAATTTAAAAAAGCAAAATTCCAAAAATTATCTGCCCTTTGCTTGTATGTAATATTTGTGCCTAATCTAGAGCAAAACAAAGCATCACAGAGATTCTCATTGTTCCCACTTCCCCTCACCCTTTTCCTGTAGTCTCTGCCAGGATTTGCTTTTAGCTCCTTGACTGTCAGTTTGTCATTAGTTTAACAAAGCAACTTCAAAAAACTGGGTAGCTTTGGAGCTAAGCAGAACTGACCACAATTTCTGCTCTGGATGATAAACTGTCTTCATACATACCCGTATATTCCGGCGTATAAGACGATCCTCAACTTTTCCAGTTAAAATATAGTTTGGGTTATACTCGCCGTATAAGAAGACGCCACCCGGCATATAAGATGACCCCCGACTTTTGAGAAAATTTTCCTGGGTTAAAAAGTAGTCTTATACGCCAGAATATACTGTATTTGTTATTTGAAAATCATAGAAATTACAAGCAACTATTTTTCATTTAATTCTGTTAAAGCATTCAGAATGACAATTTTAAGAGGAGTGAAAGGAGGCAGAAAGCATGTATTATTTTGGGGTTATTAAGGGCAATGAGCAGACCATCTTTTCCCATGAGATGTTTTTTAATAGCTGATTTGTAATTAGATGTAATGCTTAGAGCAATACAGGAGAAAAGAAGGTTACTATGTAATGTTTATTCAGTAAGTGAGATTGTTGTCAGTAAGTCAAGATAAAGTAGGAGAAGGGGGAATAACAGCCCCAAGCTTTTTATACAGGGTACACAAAAATGCTCCACAAATGAATCATACATCATATTGAAGATAGCATGTATGGAATGAATTCAATTATGAGGTATACAATGAAACCACTAGAAAACACTACATAAAGTAAAATATTACTGGTTTAATATTTAACATCAACTATCTCCTTGTTAAAGATATTTAAAATACCAGTAAATACCTTTGAGCCGGAGGTCCATCCATGATAATGTTGATCCATAAGATCTGCATGGCATTGAGAGGATTAGGAAAGTTCATTAATGTGGCCAATGAGATTAATGTCAATGCAGCTATACTCCTGTTGAAAAAAGTTGTTTTACACAGCTGTCAGCAGGACAAAAGTTTTTTGAGGGAGGAGGGTATGGGCATCTGTAGTTGATAAACATTGCAAGTAATATGTACACTATGCTGTACATTCACATAGCAGGTAAACGTATGCATTAGCAATTTATTTTAAATAAATCATACAAATCAATAGTGCTGTCAAGAGAGCTAAAACTTAATATTTTGTCCAATATAGCGAATAGAACTTTGCAATAACCTTTGCTGTTAAAACACATTCACATTCAGAACAAATAAAACCCAATGTGTGTTCTGCCAAGTTATTTATTTTCCAAACATTACAACTGATGTGTTTTTCTCCATGCATATACTTTAAAAAGGAGTTACAGGCAACTATTAAAGCTACTTGCATGTATTAGACCATCAGATACCCCAAGATACCTCACAGACAAAAAAAAAAATAGTGCAGGCATCACCAGCTGAACTTTTGGCAGCAGTTTAAGAATATTTGTGTTTAGTGTATTTCATTGAAGACTTTTTCAAATCTCTAAACCATGCAAAGCATAACTGATGATAACCAGGGCTAAGGTATTTCTCTGAAGGTACAGTCATTCTACAGAACAACATGCAAAAATATATCAGGTTTTATTTGTTAAGAGGTTTTTTTAAATGCAAAGCTGAATTTATTCATGGCTGTTAGAATTTTGATGGATATCCACATGCAGTTCAGTTTATCTCATTACTGATTCTACAAAAATGACAGATTCTTCAAGAATTTATAAAATCAAGCTTCTGACACTATATCACAAAACTTACGTGCTAAGCTGGAATCTAACAAAATTCTTAATGTTGTTATAAATTCCTTTACCCTCTTCAATTGCAGACCTGAAATATAAAAATCAAGATTTAACAAAGTAATGCTAAAATGCTTACAGAAAATAAAATTTAAAATGACATAGAATCTAGATAGCCAGAACAAAATGAAATTCTAAATGGCAATGGTGTAATTTTCTTGACTTCCATAAAAGTGCTTAGTCTTCTCAGCTTTTGATAAAGTAGCACTTCCAATGCTAATGCAATTACATAAATTTTAAAAATCCTCCCAGAATGCAACAGCATAATTGGAAGAATCCTATAGATACTCAGTTTTAAAAACACCAGGCAGTTTCCCACAAAGCGACATTATTAGAGTGTTTTGCTTGACGCCATCTTTCATCCACATTAATATGAAAGACTCTCCTATAGATACTTTGATCTCCTTATCCCAAAGTGGTCAGTAGATTAAAAGGACTCAATTACCATGCAGTTATTAACTGAATTAAGTTTACCAGTTCAAGACAGATTTCAAAACAACAGTTAACAGAACTAAGGTCACACTCCTTAAATGGGCTGATGAACAATCTGTATCTATAGATCTATATCTATAAGATTTTCCAATTTAATTTGTACCATTTTTCCAACCATATAGGGGTGAACATTTTTAATCAGTTTTCCCATTTAAGAAGAAAAGTTGGCTTTTCTACCCCACTTCTCTCACCCATTTAAGGGGACTCAAAGCAGCTGACAAAGCTTTCTATTCTTCTCCCTGCAACAGAACACCCTGTAAGGTAGGTGGAGCTGTGAGAGCTCAGAAGAGAGCTGTAACTAGTCCAAGGTCACCCAGCTGGTTTCGTGGGGAAGGACAGAATCAAACCCAGTAATCCCAGATAAGAGTCCAGCTCCCTAACCACTAGAACAAACTAGTTCAACCACAAATATTCTACCTCACCATTTTATCCATATCTGCTCTAAGCTAGAGAAATTTGACAGTTCCATGACAAAATATAACTTCATCTTAGATTTCATCTTCCTGTGTGGATTACTGAATTTTAATTGCATGTTCCTGTTCTTTCATCTTAAACCATCTTACTTACATTAGATATACTTACATTATTGTTTGAAAGTCATCATCCACAAGTATCATATCAGCTGCTTCTTTACACACATCAGTGCCAGTCTGTCCCATTGCCACTCCAATATCTGCAGCTTTCAGTGCTACCGCATCATTCACTCCATCGCCTGTCATGGCAACTACTGCCCCATTATTCTGCAGCGACTAAAAAAGAAAAACAATAATTCCAAATAATAATAGTTTTGAAAGTTAGCTGGATCCCTGCTTTTTTGTTTTTGTTTTTACAAATATCCTATAAGCGTGGAAACACCCTCTTGAATAGCCCTCACTGATTCCATCAGGACACCAGACTACTGCAATGCAATAACTCTATACCATTAAATAGTAGAATAGCACTGAATTCAAGTTTGTTGAACACAAACTGCAGTTAAGAGGCCAAGGATATTCAGGTGCTTTCTGTAACAGTCCTGGTTCTCTTTGGAAGTGCTCCATTGCTCTCAAGTATTACACATGAAGTGGGGAACTTACTTTCCAGACTTGAACTCGCCAACGTTATAGGTCCCTTCATGGGAAGGCCTGGAGTGTGCAATCGGTGCACATGCACATGATATCACACAAAGGCCTGATTAAAATCCAGAGGTCCTCAGGCAGCAACCATGCTCTAGCAGAAGCTTTTGAAGGCCTGAACACTATGTGCCACTAGCTGGCACATGCCAAGAACAAAATAAAAAAGCACAGGAAAAAACCCTTTGCTATGGCCCAGAATGACATAAAGATGGAGTTGTGAGAGGCATAGGCAAGGTCTTTTAGGGTGGCAACACCACTATCGGTTGCAAATTTGGAGAAGAAAGCATTAACCCTGAAGTTTCCAACTGCCCTTCTGAGAAAGCATCGGGTCCAACCTGTATTTTAATAATGTTAGCTTGTTCTTCATTCTATTTATCACGTTAAATAATATTTTCTGTATTGAATTACACATTTAGGGTGAATTTGGAAGTGGCTTGGAAAGAATTAGAATCTTTCCTATTTAAATTAACAGAATAATTGTTTTCAATATACAGATTTTTACTTTAAAACCAATATCCAGGAATCAATTAGCTACAAATAGAGAAGGAAGAGTATAGTCTAAATTATATGCTTTCCATTATTGTAAAACAAAAAACCCACATACCTTAACTATCTTCAGCTTATGTCTGGGACTGGCTCTGTAGAATACTGCTACCTAAAAAAAAATCAGGGAAAGTAATTTTAGCAAATGTCTATCAAGTTAACAAAGACCACTGAAGTAATCTTAGTGGATACTCTACTCAAACTAATTTAGCCTGTAATTACAATTTGTATATTGTCACTGGATTTAGGCATGCATAGAACTCTTCCAGCATAAATCTGAGAACTGATATACAAAATAAAATAAAACACACAAAGCCACAGACACATTTTATCTACCTATGTCACAAACAAAAGCAAAGATCAATCTTCTTTCAAGTGAAATGATAAACATTTTAAAAAATATACAGAAGAATTGAAATGGTTATCCAATCACAAATACAATCTCCATGTATTTATTATTTCTACTTAGCTACCACAGAAGATTGTGATGTTCCACACATGATACAAAGCTAGGCAAAACAGGTAGCAGTATATAGTTGGAATGCTTCAATTACTTATGAAATATATCTAAAATAAAAACAAAGACTCAGACTTTATCCCTTCCATTCAAAACTAACCTTTGGTGATATCTGTGAAAGCTGTTGGATGTCCAATGTATCTATTTCTTCACCTGAGACTGACTGAGAGTTTTTAGTGTACAATCCCAAACGACTAGCTAGGGGAAAAATAAATACAAGTTATTATAGGCTGAAACAATATAACTGAGCAACTCCAAACAAAAATCTATAATTGAATAAAATAGGGTTTTTATTCATATTGTCAGTCACAACAAAAATACAGAGCAGCTATACAACTGCTACGTGTCAAAGGAAGTTTTAAATATTCTTATTTAGCACTGCCAATAAGTGTAACTAACCACTACATTATATATACACAATCATATGCTACAGAAACTGAGATTAAAAAAAAAAGCTTCAAAAGGAATAGGGTGGACTGCTCTGAAGGCACTTAGAATACCATGTGCTAGAAGTGTGTTACATTATTCACACTCAAAGATAATTGCATCCCTGTCAATAAGATGGCCCAATCTCCCAGAGCAACAGCAAAGTCTCTGCCATTTTTCTTATACTCAGTAATTCTCCTGGTGAGCTTTCCTCCTCTACATACAAAAGGGAGAGGATCACTACAGCTTTCTTTTTCTAGCCAGATTTCATTCAAACTAGCAGTAGAAATCGTGGCAGAAGAGAAATATAATGTCACATGTGCTCTATTCTGAGGCCTTCTTCTAGTGTCTTTTTGCAGATACACCCAAACATTCTGCTTGGGGGTCCTATGATAGAGGAATTATTTTAATTGGGGCCAAGTAAACAAAGTTTCCAAGTTTCTCCTGAGAATAGTTGCACTCTCAGTAGTGAAAATGCAAGAACCATTAAAATTGATATATACTTGATTTATTTTGCAGCACTTGGCCTCTAATATGGAATTTACAAATAAATACTGTATTTTCTGGCGTATAAGACTACTTTTTAACCCAGGAAAATCTTCTCAAAAGTTGGGGGTCGTCTTATACGCCAGGTGTTGTCTTCTTATACGGCAAGTATATCCCAAACTCTATATTTTAACTGGAAAGTTGGGGGTCGTCTTATACACCCAGTCGTCTTATACGCCGGAAAATACGGTATATAAAAGTTAAAACCAAAAGTAATAACTGACTGTATGTTTAAAAACACAGTTCCCTAACCATATTAGTTGTACACAATAGCGATGTGCACAAACGTTTGACATTATATTTGAATTGAATACCCGAAAACCTGATCTGAATCTTTTAAATTCGAATTTAACAAGATTCGATTCATATTTACCAAATTCAAATCTATTTGTTTGATTTTTTAATTTGAATCTGCACATATGAATGTCGACAATATTCATATGCATCCCGTAGTTATTCTGTATGCAACTTGTTTTTGTCCCATATGGATCCATACAAATGTATATGGATGCGGGAAAGATGTGGATCTTCAAGTATGCATTGTGTACCAGCCCGTACACATATGAATGTCCGGATAGTTCGAACAAATAGATCCAAAATTCAAAATCCAATTCAAATGTTTACATTCAAATTTTGGACATTCTATTCAAGCTTGAATGTTGAAATTCAGCACATTCGATTGGATTTCAAATGCCTACGAATATTCGTGCACATCCCTAGTATATAAAAATTCCACACAATTTCAGTAATTCTGTGATTAGTATCCACTAAAAGGGGTGTCAAAAACTAATCCAGGGTATTGGGACACTACTGGAAAATTAAATTCCTTCTAAGATTCTGATAAAAAGAGCAATCCACATGGCAGTGATTCAATGAGAAAAAGTATTTTACAAGATCCAAAGGCTTGTTTAGGTTCAATTTCATTTCATTACTGATTTAGCTGAACCCTCAGGCTGTTTTAAATTCAAACTGCTGCTCTCTGAGAAAAACATTTGGACTCATATAACTAATTGCACAGGTCTTCAAACTTTAGTTCTCAAAACCTAAAAAAGTTGTCTACACTACAATACATTTTTAAGCAGGACAATAAGTTATATCAAAATTCATAGAAAATGTCCTATCATACCAATGGCAACTGCAGTCTCCTGTGAATCTCCAGTGATCATTTTTATCATTACGCCTGAAGTAATAAGTGCTGAAACAGCTTCTTTTACACCCATCCTTGGAGGGTCTATAATTCCAACCAGACCCAGGAAAGACAGCTGTCCAAGCTCAGGACCAGAAGCTAAAGCCAAAACTTTCAAAGAAACAAGCAAAACAACAATTTCCATTCAGATATGCTGGTTATTTTGAAAACATCAATAATAAAGCTAATTCATCTAAAGAAAGAATTTAACTAAGGCTTGTCTCCACTGTTGGGAGAGGTAGCTCTTTTCAGGCTGATGAGAGAGTCAGGGAGGGAAGAAATTACTCTGGTTCAGACGTGCCTCTGTGAGCGACTGTGACACAAATTGCCATAAGCAATCACTCGGAAAGCACCAGTTGCTGCTGAAAATGGAGGTGTGGCAGCACCGGGCACCTTTTCAGGACAATGAAGGTGCATTAGAATGGTAAGTAGAAACAGACTCTAAGTGTGAAAGATCTTTTGTAGCAATATAACAGCCTTAAGAAACAATTTTGCAGGTGATTGCAGGGTAGATATAGCTTTCTAAAAATAAATTTCATTTATATAACTGAGCGGGGACGGGGCGGGAGCTGTCTCTGACGGATCTGCCATCTCCTTACCCTGTTGTCCGGCCGTGAGTACCCGAGGCGTAGAAAGAGATGCTACTATTTTAGAAGTAGTCTCCGAAAAGTGCCGGAGCTCCTCAGAGGTGGGAGTCCTGTCCAAGCGCTCTGACAGACCCCTAGGGAGGGGCGTGTTAGAGTTGGAAAATAGAGATAATCTGAGAAGAGACTTGCTTCTGGTTTCCATATAAAGATGAGCGAATGACTATGAATGGGTCTTGCTGTGCTGCGAGAAAGCTGAAGACACACCCATTCGTAGACATTCCCTCTCGGTTCCATCTTCTGAGAAGCACTTTGCTTTTCCATCACAAATTATGGCATGGTTGTGTTCCTCAATATGATGGGTTGTACCACCTGCTTCAGTACTTGAGGGGGTGGGGACCTGGGATGGGAGAGAGCCTTCTCAGTGGTGGTCCCCAGACCATGGAATAGTCTTCTCCCTGAGGTGCCCTAGGCACCTTCAGTTAATATAATCTGAATTAGCAATTGCACTCCTTTAGCACAACATTAGCTTTCAAAATACAGTTTTCGGTTGTTTGAACAATTAGGAATATTGTATTACCTCGTAGCCCTGCACATCCCATGGATGCTTTTTCGTGATGATAAAGGTCTCTTTGTTGTTGGGTGAGAGGTAAACTATGCCCTTTGCTATTGTATGTGGTACAGTATCTAATCACTTCCTCATAAGCACCTTTCATGAAGCAAACCTCTGGCTTGTCCTAAATGAAAAAAATATATTAGCACATGCTGACATATCCTCTATATATAACTTAAGTCTTTTTCAGTCTGTCAATAATCACATTTCCAGGAGGTGCACCACTGATTACCCTGCTAGAGAGAAGTCTATGCGCATGTAGGGTGTTTTTTCACTGCACTCCTTTAATCCAGCTCTAAGAAGATCCAGATATAAGGAATGGGCACTTCCCTTAATCCGGATCTAGTAGATCTGGATTAAGGGGAGTACCCAATGTTTTCACGAGTGGTCTAGCACCCAATAGCAATGGGTGCTAGCCTGCCGGCTGTGGAAACACTGGAGCACCCATGTGGCAAATCTGACTTCAGAGCCCTTGCTCATCTCCGAAGGCAACTTCGGAGGAATTTCGGAGCTGCCTTTGGAGGGACTCCGAAGGCTTGACTTTGGGGCACCCATCCCCATGGCTGGTCCCCCCCCAACCCTCCTCTAGACCCCATTGCTGGATTGTAGTGGAAACAGGCTACCTACAATCCAGATTTTAAGGCGGAAGACCCCATTGTAGACCCCTTTAATGGGGTCTACACGAAATCTGGATTATGGGTCCTGAAGGACCCATAATGATCCGGATTTACCTAGCTATGGTAGAAACAAATGTGTCCCTAATGGGGTCTGTGGTAGAAATGGGGTCATCTGGCTCTCAGGTCCTTAATGGGTGCTTCAATGGGTGACAGTGGAAAAACACCAGTAATTTACTCATCTAAAAAAAATATGAAATAATTTTCTGCAACTCTGAATTCTGCCCAATAGCTCTACTTCTGCATGTGACTTGAACACCTAGAACCAAAAGCCCTGAGATAATGGACTGATACAATATTTCCTATTTAAAAAAAAATATGCTGCATAACTTTTGTAAGACACATTTCTAAAGTAAGGGAAACAGTCATATATTTAAAAGCCAAATACAAAATCACTCCTCTTTGTAGTACATGGAAGGTTTTCTTCAGAACTGAAAATGGATTTCGACCATTTATAACCTGACTCTGACCTCAATTTGAACTATGTTTTATTTATACCTAGTATTATTTTCAAATAGGTACCTTTAAACTTCTAGTTTCCTGTTCAGACAAGAGCACAGAATCTCTGCTTAAACATATCATTTTTTTCCTTATTAAAGTTATAAGATACTTAACGGGGGTGGGTGGGGTGGAGTATCTCACAAAAAGTCATTACCTGTTGTGTTCTATGTACACACTTAACAGCCATCCATTTTTGCTCAGAGCTGAAAGGATATTCTGCTTTTCTTATGTAGTCTTGCTGGATTCCATCCAAGCCCATCTGGGAGTACAAATCATAATGTTAGCTCAGTCAACTGAGTACAGATCCTCTGGCTATAAAGCAAACTTTTTACTTTGTTTTACTATCACAACTATAGCCCCGTTGGCTTGCTTCTTCTCCATGTATAGCACCATGCACCATACAAACTTAACAAATGTAAATTATCCTAATTGGAATGAAGGTTTGGAAGATACTGACTGATGTAGTGGGCATTAAAAACCAGACAACTTTTAAATGGTCAGACGAACTACAATTTATGTTATTCTCATATTTTCTTATAATGAAATATATCCCAACAATTTTTCACTTTAATTTCTGCCTTTGAATGAAATTTACTTTCAATAATGTCTAAAATTTCCTTCAGCTTAATTTTTTCTTTAGTGTATTTTATTTCTTTTTAACTTTTAAAACTACAGTCCAGCTTGTGGTAATAGCCAATGTACCACAATTTGACCAATCCTTTTCATTATTCCACTGGTGTCACACAAGTCTCAATTCATTAAAAACACATTATTCCGTAAAGGAATTTTGTGAAACAATAAAAATGGCAAACTTTCTAGTTGAGTCTAAAAAGTATCCTGAAATAATCTATAATCTATTGGTAAAGTTCCATCATTCTTAATTTCTGCAATACTATTTTCTTCTCAACTTTCTAAAATATATCAGTTTTACTGTTTCCATCATTTTCCATCACTTTCTCCATTTTCACAATTTAGTTTTACATTTATATTTATGTCTAGTCGTTTCTCCAAGAACATTAAGCGTGAATTTCCTCTACCCTTTTATCCACTCAAACAGGTATTAACTAAGGTCAAAGACATTTTTCATTCATCTCGCAACCCTTCTACATCACCTCCTGCTTCTAATTCACAGGTGACTTGCAAGTACTATCCTTAGATGACTCACACTTAGTTGGAAGAAGTGTGAACAATCCATGACTTCATTAGGACCCTCCTTAAACAGTTGTATCAGAACTACAAAGCTCCAGTGCTAAAAATCATGTATAAACTGCCCCACTAGAAAAGTTTTATAATAAAATAAATATCTAACGCGTATCAGATAAACAGGAGATGTCTCTATATAGTGAAGTGGGTATTACCCAGTATTTGCACAAGAATTTATTTATTTATTTATTTATTTATTTATTTATTTATTTATTTATTTATTTATTTACTTACTTACTTACTTACTTACTTACTTACTTACTTACTTACTTACTTACTTACTTACTTACTTACTTACTTACTTACTTACTTACTTACTTACTTACCTACCTACCTACCTACCTACCTACCTACCTACCTACCTACCTACCTACCTTTCTATCCCACCCCATGCCCAGAGGTCTCTGGGTGGGTGACAGCAGATTAAAACAGAATATACATTAAAAGGCATTAAAAGTTGAACAAATATAAAACAATATACAATATATTTAAAATGATAGTGTCTGTACTAGGGGGAAACATAAACAGCTCAGCCAAAGGCCAGGGTAAAGAGGTGCGTCTTCACTGCCCTCCTATATGTATATAAGGAGGGGGCATGACGCACCTCAAGGGAGAGGCTATTCCATAGTCTGGGGGCCATCACAGAAAAGGCTCTCTCCTGGATGCCCACCAACCACACTGTTGAAGGTGGTGGGACAACCAGGAGGGCCTCACTGCTTGATCTTAAGGCATGGGCAGGTCGATATGGGAGAAGGTGTTCCTTTAGATATTTGGGGTCCAAGTCATTTAGGGCCTTAGAGTCAAAACCTTGAATTGGGCTCGGTAGCGAATTGGCAGCCAGTGCAATTCTTTTAAGACCGGCGTGATGTGCATTCGGCTAGATGTTCTGGTCAGCATTCTAGCCACTGCATTTTGCACTAGCTGCAACTTCCGAACCATCTTCAAGGGCAGGCCCAAGTAGAGTGAATTACAGTAGTCCAATCTAGAGGTTACCAGAGCATGGATAACTGTGGCCAAGTCATCTCTATCCAGAAGAGGCTTCAGTTGACTGACTATCAGTATTTGGGAGTAGGCACTCCTGGCCACGGCCTCCACCTGAGCTTCAAGAGTTAGTGTGGAATCCAGGAGAACCCCCAAGTTACGCACCTGTCCCTTCCAGGGCATTGCAACCCCATCAAGGACAGATTATCTCCCAACTACATGGACCCGAGACCCTGTGACACACAGCACCTCAGTCTTGTCTGGATTCAGTTTCAATTTATTCACCCTCATCCAGCCCATTACTGCCTCCAGACACCTGTCAAGGACTTCAACTGCCTCTCCTGATTCAGATGGTACAGAGAGATAGAGCTGGGTATCATCTGCATACTGATGACACCTTACTCCAAATCTCCTGATGACCTCCCCCAATGGCTTCATATAGATGTTAAATAGCATGGGAGATAAGATCGATCCCACAGGTGAGTTCCTAAAGCTGTCTGAGGTATGGCAGCAGTCCCTAGTTGTTTCTTAATCTCTTCCAACAAAAAAGGCAATGGTAAATATTAAATTCCAGCAGTAAATGGTCTATATGTCTCAGGCAACGAAGAGTTTATTCCTTCAAAGGCCTGATACGACGAATTTGGAAGACACGTGAAGGACAAAAATCAGATATTCATAGAATTGGATGTTACTGTTAAGAACATCCTAACAGAAATATGCAGGGAACCATCTGGCCAAGTAATTTTGAATCAGTTTCAATTACTGAGGTCTGAAGATATAGACAAACTGCTAGGTAAGGTACCACCACCAACATGCTCTCTTGACCCACAGTTGTCCATGCTGTAAAAGACAGCCAGCGAAGTGTTTTCAGGCATGTTCAGGAAGCAATGAATCCTTCACAAGAGAGAAGGATATCCCATTGGCTCCTACTGAGGAACTGATATGCCACCTTCCCAAGAAGACCTTCTTGAATCCTGACGTGTTAAATAACTATCGTAGGGATGTGCACAATGTTTTCTTCATGCTTGACTTGTAGCAAATCGAATGCAAAAAAAAAAAAAAAGTATTTGTTCAAAAAGATCCCCATCAAATGTGGTAGGATTCGAATTTGATATGAATGTTTAATACAAAATCAACAGTTTGCTCTAAACTATTGGGTCAAACTCACGGCGGGATTTACGCCACCTCTGCTCTAGCTATCGACCTTCCTGTCTCATCACCCGTAGCTCCACGGTATTCCAAGGTGATTTACGGACTCTACAGGTATGCTGAGAGCACTTGGGAGCAATCATATCGATAGCCCTGTTCATGTCCCAGTTCCAGAAAGAGAGACCAGAGCTTCAACAGGAGCATCAACCACGCCAACTGGAAAATCCCCCAGGGCGTTCAGGAATTGCTCGGATTCCATAAGTCTCCGGGGAGGACCATCTCAATATGTACCCCATCCCCACAGAGGGAGCTGCTACTGTAAGTCCAAAACTCACCAGCAAATGGTCCATCCATGACAACGGGCTGACAACCAGCCCTCTTATCAACAGATTCTCCCCAATCGGCTTTGAGGCAAAACCCAGATCAAGGATATGACCTGCTGTATGAGTTGGACCTGTTAAGTGTTAAGTAAGCACCATGGTTGTGAATGAGGCCATGAAGAGCTGAGTTGGCCAGCTCTGAGAATAGCCTTAGCATGGATGTGGAAAGCCCCCAACACCATTGTGGCAGGTGCTTCCAACACCACCCAGTTCATCCACCCAGGTCTCAGTAATGCATGCCAGCCAGCTCAGACCCTTCATCCAGAATCAAGTCATGGATGACTCATGTTTTATTCTGGCCTGAATGGGCATTCACAAGCAGCACTGCTACAGTAGAGCAGTGGGCAAGTTGGCATGCTCCCCCAAACTCTGCCAGCTGGGAGGCAGAACAGAAGGAGTAACAGCTTCAATATATCTAACACCCCTTCTCCTAATCTGTCTCTTCTGCCTCCCAACGTCATATCTCCCTGTGCCTGTCAACACTGTGATGGTGGCCCCTCCTGTCCTGCCTTGGTACATTATGTTCTCCCACCCAAACAGAACTCTAATATTATTTTAACTTGTTTATAAACAGAGATGCATTAAAATAATACTACAACTCCTAGGTTTAAAAATCCCCACTTTCACCTATCCCCATTAAAACGTAAACAAATGGCAAGCAGAAGCAGACTCTTGCAGGTATTAGCAGGCATGGTGCTCTAGCAGCATTAGGCAGACTCCTGCAAGTATTCCCTGCTGCTGGGGTCCTTGGGCAGCTACAGCCACTGTCCCTTGAAGTTCAGTCCAGACAAGCAGCCGCAGCAGCACAGGCAGTGCTCCAAAATACAGCAACGTATAAATCTTATAAATTAATCAAATAATGTTTGAGTTTATATTTTAAGAGATCCACAAAAATGTCTGTAAGATACAATATAAATGGTAGGAAATCTTTACCAAAATGTGAATCTACGTATAAAGAAGTGCTGTGCATGCATAGCTTAATACAGAAATAACCCATTATTGAGTGTTATCTCTATTATTGATTTTGTTGTGTGTATTCAGGAACTGCTAGTTCATACTAGAACCATGTATTTTATATCAACACATCCCTTACCTTCATAGCAAGTGCAATTAAAGCCCCTTCTGTTGGTTTTCCCATTAAAGTGTTGTTTTTAATTACAGCATCATTGCATATACACCCGGCCTGAAGAAAATGTAAATGATATTATTTAGTTAACACATAAGAACCAACATTTTCAGAGAAGAGTATGCCTTCTACATAAAAACTTACCTCAACAATTCGGCTAACAGATGGTTTGTTAAATCCATGAACGACATCACCTTCAACTATAACTTCTCCAAACCTATTATAACCCACTCCAGTAACCTGGCATAAAAAAACACAACGTGAATTTTAAACAAAATATAACATTTCTTGATTCCTTCCCGCACATTTACTTAGAAACTGTGAGAGGTCCATTGTGAAGCATTAAATTTTAGTATAGGATTTCATCTTATATTAAGCTTATTGCAATATGCACTTATTATAATGAACTATGAATGCTGATTTTTTAAAAATGCAGTTAATCTGATGATCTCATTAGCACTGAAAGCATTTTACAGTCAAATGATCTGTTCTCTGTGTGGTAAAATTCACTTTGAAAAAGAGTCAAGATTTTTTGAAATGCAAAATAGTAATCAACAAATTGTTTTGACCACTAAAATTAGTTGTTTATTCAGGGACACACAAAATGTCCACTTTACCTCACAACTCCTCCATCCTTTGCCACCTACATACTTTCTTCCAGTCTTCCAAGTCCACTGTCCCCTCCAAGCCCCTCAGCATGAATCCAATTCCCCCCCACCAACTCTCTCACACACCACTTGTCACTTCCCTCCTTCCGACAGAAGTTATCCTAAAGCATCTATCTGGATATTCTACCTTGCTCTACTCTTTTTCCAAGGCACAAACAAACCTGAAACCCCTCTGTACATGGCCTCTCTACAGTGCCAAAACTGCCTTAAGCCCCTACTCCGCCCCTTTACATTCCGGACAGCAAACACCACTGAGCTTGACAGAGCATGCTTTGGGCAAGTTCTAACTTACTCTGACATTGCCCCCCTATACCATTTGTCTAGATGACTGCCACGAGAAGAGGGCAGCCATGGTCAGACAGAAGCAGTCTCTCTTCACTTTCCTCTGCAGCTGGGGACACCCTAACCAGAAATAGCGGCATGTGGTCAAGCCCATGTCTTCCTTGACCTGGTCCTGAAAACAGTGCCTGGCTACTGCACTATCAGCTGTATTGGTCGGGTAAAAAAGAACATATTCATGTGCAGAGGAGGCCTTGCAAAGATTTTTAATTGCATGCGTAGACGGTCTAGTAATTATATGCGTACAGATACTTCACCTTGCTCTCATTCTCAGAATATATTTATTTTTGTACATTCAATTGTAATTATTACTTTGCACCAAGTGGCATTAATGCCAACACTTCCAGAGCACTTTGTATATTTTGAACATTTGTCATGCATTATACATTTACTCATTGGGTAACCTCAAGAACTTACAATAACGATTATCAAAAATAAAACAACGAATTACAAAATATATATATTTATGACTATAATCCTCTCTACCACCTCATAGTGTTCAGGGAAGCGATTTCATAATCCCCACAGCATCACACAGGGACGTAAAAATAACAGTTTATGTCTGGTGCACGTCAGCACCAGACTGGCCTCACTAAGAAGAGCATATCCAGAAATGGAGCCTACAATGGAGAAAGCTCACATTCTCTCCCTCTGAATGTGTATCAGCGAAACGCAAACAGTAAGTCTCAGGTCTGGCAGACTTAGAGTGAAATAGGTGCTTCACAAGGCACTAGCTACCAAAATGGTATAAGATTTCACAGGTTAAAGTCAACACTTTGAGTAAGAAAAGTTTCTGCACCCTCGTTACTGGACTGCCACCTCCAAGAACAGGTCAGGGAAAAGCTCTTACATCAATCACTTGTTCTGAACAATGAAAAATATGATTACACATTATTACATACCTCAGCATGGAGTCCATCTGCTGTAAATATATGAGTAACAGTCATCTCATTCTTTGTCAGTGTACCAGTCTTATCTGAGCAAATCACATTGCAGCAACCTGAAGAGCATGGAATAAAGCAGAGGTGTCAAACTCAATCCGGCCGAGGGCCGGGTTCAAAAAAAAAAAAAAAACTGTGAAGGCCAGGCGGCGTGGCCGGGGGCGTGGCCGGGGCACAGAGGAGGGGTTGGGGGCGTGGCCGGGGCGTGGCCGGGGAACAGAGGGGCTGGGGGCGTGGCTGGGGCATGGCCAGGGAGGGGCTGGCTGTCCATGAGGAGGGGTCCCACCGCGCGCGCGCTCGCCTCACGTCGCCTCGCCTCCTGCGCGCCGGGTGTCGGTGGCGGGCGGGCCGCGTCCGCGGCGCGAGGCGGGCTGCGTTGGCGGCGGCACGCAGTGTTGGCGGGCGGCCCGCGGCGGCGACCCACGTGTGTCGGTGGGTCGCGGCGGCAGCGGCGCGAGGCGGCACGAGGCAGCGGCGGGCGGCGCGAGGCGGCGGCGGGCCGTATTCAAACGCCCCGCGGGCCGCATCCGGCCCGCGGGCCGTATCTTTGACATGCCTGGAATAAAGTATGCCACTCCTTTTAATATTTATTTGTGAAAATTAATTAGCACAGCTTAGAGACCAAAACAAACTGAAATTTGGAAGGCATCTTTTGATATGGCCCTCTAGTTGCTTCTCTTTCCTGGCCATTCCCAACTTAGACAAAGAAAACCAGACACAATTTGATCTTCTTTGCAGCCAAATAAAATATAGATCTGTGGCATTTGCCATTGACTGATGTGATGTGGGCATTTAAAAAAAAAACTTTCAAAAGAACTGAAATGCAAGGTTCTGCACCTGGGCAAGAAAAATGAAAAAAGCACATATACAATGGGAGGAATTCGGCTGAGCAGCAGCACATGTGAAAAAGACTTGGGTGTCCTGGTAGATCATCAACTGAACATGAGTCAACAGTGCGAGGCAGCTGCAAAAAAGGCAAACGCAATCCTGGGGTGTATTAGGAGAAGCATAGAGTCCAGATCACGTGAAGTTATTATCCCCCTCTACTCTACCTTGGTCAGACCTCATCTGGAGTACTGTGTCCAGTTCTGGTCACCCCAGTTTAAAAAAGACACTGACAAGCTGGAGCAGGTTCAAAGGAGAGCTACCAAGATGGTGAACGGTCTGCAAACCATGTCCTATGAGGAACGGCTTAAGGAACTAGGAATGTTTAGTCTAACAAAAAGAAGACTGAGAGGAGACATGATAGCTGTCTACAAATACCTCAAGGGTTGTCACAAGGCAGAGGGATCAGCCCTGTTCTCACTCTCTCAAGGAAGGACTAGAAACAATGGGGTGAAACTGCAGGGGAAAAGATTTAGTTTAGATGTTAGGAAAAAATTTCTAACAGTAAGAGTGATCAACCAGTGGAACAGGCTGCCACGGGAGGTGGTTGGTTCCCCTTCGATGGAGGTCTTCAAGCAGAGACTGGACGGCCATCTGTCTGAGATGGTTTAGGAGATCCTGCCTTGAGCAGGGGGTTGGACTCGATGACCCAGGAGGTCCCCTCCAACTCTACCATTCTATGATTCTATGATTCTATGAAAGTTTGTCCAGTTTTCTCCCCTTCAGTTCACTATACTGTTCAAGAGAGATAAAGTAACAATGCAGAAGGCAGGGGGAGCCTTCCTGAACATAGCGTCTTAGCTAAGAGAAAGCAGGCATCAAGCTGAGTACTTCTTCCCAGCCACAAGCAGCCAATCTTTTCATCCTTTGCCCATTTTCACAAACCATTCAAATACTGGTTGCCCCAAATATTATAAATAATACCCGCACAGACCAAGGGTTTTTTTTTGTTTTTTTGTTTTGCTCCAACAGCAAAACCCAAACTATTGAAATGGATTTCAAACTGAAATATCGCACCCTGGATAGAGGTATACTGCACATTCTTTATGTGCATGCTTTACGGTGTTCATTTATTAGTGCTGACTGAATAAAACAAAATGTAGTTAGCTACAAGTTCTTTATTCAGTCATGTGACCATATCAAGGAAACTAAAAAGTACACAAATACAAGCACAATGACAATATAAGAACAAGATAATACTAATGAGCAAAATAGAGTAAAATAGCTAGCAAAAAAGCATTAGTGTTCATAAAAATAAAATTTTGATCTCACAATAATTTATTCCTTTAAAGTAACAATTTGGAGTACTGTGTGTTGAAATAGTGGCATGTTATAACCAAAGACACTGAGGTTATGTAGTCAAATACTGTCAATTTATTTAAACATTTTGGTTATTCTTACCTAAAGTTTCAACAATTGGAAGTTTCTTCACAATAGCCCGTTTCTTGACCATCCTCATCACACCAAGAGCCAATGTTACTGTTACAACAATAGGAAGCCCTTCAGGAATTGCAGCTACTGCCAAACTAAAATGTTAAAATCACAAACAGATGAAACTCAAATTTCTTCTCTGCTACAGCAACATGCATATTAAAAATGCCCTTCCAGGGTCTCTTCAGGATTTACTTATTTATAAATCATCTTATCTGCCAATGTGGAAAGCCATTTAGAGTAGGCTAAGATGTCTTCTCATTTATAATTTCAGAGGTAATGCTTAAGAATCTCACCTTACACCAATGGTAAACATATCAAGAATATGTTTCCCTTGCAGCCAGCCGACAAGCATGATTATGCCTATTACAAAGGAAAAGAAAAATCAAATCCTGTTCAAATTGTCCACCTAACTCCTGTAATAACTGACAATAATTTGTGCTATTCTCTTACCTATTATACCAAAGGAGTAAAGGGAAAGTTGTTTTCCTAGAAGATCCATGCTCCTTTGTAAGGGTGTCTTTGGAGCCTTGAAAAGCAGAGTTAGGAGAGAAATTGCTGAATTTAATACACATTTGTTTAAATAATATTACCATATTGAATTTACTAATTTTGTTCCGGATCTTTGCATTGCATAGTATATTCCTAAAAATTTTTACTGATGCTGCCTTTATAATTAGTATTCAAATAAGGAATACAATAAAATTGGTATAAAACAAACCTAGTACAGTTCCAGAAGGCCAAGGAACAGAGACCTCACACAGATATGCCAGTAGGGTCCTCCATACCCAGAGTCTCAGTAAAGGTATGCCGGTGTGCCTAACTCTGGACTCTCTTGCATGGCCACCTGAAGCTGTTTGAAAGAAGAGCTTTCCATGCTTCCAGAATAATATGAATCCCAAATTTCTTAAAGGGCATTTCCTCCAGTACATAGCTTTCTCAAGGTCAGTAGAGTTCTCTGTGGTTCTAATCATCTGAAATAACTGCCTCTATCAAGTGTGTCAAGGACCATCCCCAAAAATCTTTTGGTGCCTAATTTATTTTAAATCATATCATTGTTCATTGCTATGCTGAGAGAGTATAAAAATTTCTTTTTAGAAAGTATTGACTTATTTTCATGCTTTTCATACTTTGGAAGAACCAGGATTTATCCTACACGTTCCTCTGCAAGTCCACTTACTTCTTCTGCTTGCATCATTTTGAAAACTTCTCCAAACTCAGAATTCTCTCCAGTTCCAATAACGATTCCCTATAAAACAAATTAATTGAACATCTTGAAAACATAAGCCAAAATGAGTATGGATATTTATTTTCACCTCTTTCCCTTTAACAGTATTCACACTATTTGTTTAAATGATTGACTTTAACATTTTATTAGGAAACCACACAGCTCACCAATATAAAACCCTTTAAAATGCAAGGATATATACCGTTCCCCTAATAATGCAGTTTTTTCAATATGTATATAGTAAGGCTAAGCCGATGTTTTAGCTTAAAATCATAGGAAGTAAAAAAAGGTCTAAATTGGTTTAGCCTATCATTCTTTGCAAGCTAGAAAGCAGTTTTCAGATCACTAACTTTTCTTCTGCCAATTTCTGCTAGAGGAAGAAAACCTTTATTTGTACAGACTTTTTAAATATAGTCCATAACGTACAGTTATGGTTAATTGTTTCTTTAGTCAAGCACTCACTCTTTAATTATAAGCAGAAGTATGTGTTTGGGTTCACAAAAATCAGTGACAGTATGTTCTTTGCATTCTTATCACTAACAGGTGAGTGAAGAATGTATAGCATATCAAGAATATTGCACAGAGAAGAGGCTGACATTCATATTATTCTGAATTACAGCAACTGGTCATCTTTACAGATGACCAGACATTTTATAAATACACAACTTTAAATATATCACTTCAAAGTAAATACCTTTGCCTTTCCACAACGAACTAAAGTACCCATGAATGCAATATTGCTCCTCGAAGTAAGGTCTCCATTGGTAGCAGATGGCTGAGGGGAAGTACATTTAGAGGAAGGAGTAGTCTCGCCTGTTAGACTAGATTCGTCAATGGAAAGATCCACAGCCTTCGAAAATAAGCAAGAAAGATTATATTCAATACACTTTTTTAAAAAAAAGCATTTTGGGATTCCAAATATTGCTGGACAATAGCCAGCACGGTCATTTGGACTCCCTCCCACGCTCCTAGAAGTTCAAGAGTGTGTAAAGAAAGACTGGAATTAGGAGTGTTACAATTAGGATTCATTTCACCATATCAAGTCATTCCAATTTTTGGTAGCAGGGATTGCCAAATGATAAAAACATGAAGAATCAAACTGCATACAATTATCCAGAAGGATGAGCGAGACAGACAGAATTATGTTTTTATATAATATTTGATTTTAAATACTGCTTTTGATATGGCCATACAGGCTAATCAATAAACTTATTATTAGCAGTGTCGTCGTCGTCATCATCATGTGACAATAAAGGCAATGTACATGTACCTCAAAAAGGCGCAAGTCAGCAGGAACTCTGTCTCCAACTGTTAGGCAGACAGTATCTCCTGGAACCAAGTCTCTTGCAAGGGTATGTTCCACCCTACCTTCTCGAACACTATGCAAACATAAATACGTTACAATGAAGTAATAAGCCAACAGAAAAAAATGCGAGCAGACAATAAGAAAGAATTTCAGTATATAACAACTATGGAAAGCAACACGGGAAAACTTTGCCTTCTGTAGCTAACCCATGCATAAATAAAAGTGGACAAAATATTTTCAAGCCACTATAGTCGAACAACCTGCACATTTCAATGTCACTTACTCCTCTGCAAGTCACATTCACAAAAGGAAAAGAGATCAGTACTTATACTAGATTTTAGTCCTCTTGGGGATTTTAATATCTGAGAATACACCAGGCTTTTTTTAAAAACCAAGCTGCAGACGCTTCAGAATTTAAATCTGCTACGCTGTGCACGGGCAAAGGCACTCTATGTAGAGGGGGTAAAAGAATAATTCTTGTTTCTTTTCAAAGAAGATAATGAGGATGCAAATTAATGGTTGTGTTTGAAAGAAGTCATTTACACATGAAAAAAAATTCACAAAGTCAATTTTCTCTTTGATAGTCTCGCAATGTTAACTTATATATAAAATATTTGTAAGGTACTTCTCTGCTTAAAGGCACGCACGACAATACAAACAAAGCTAAGCAACAGTAGCTCATAAAAGAACTTTTCTCAATAAACTCCCCCAAAGAGGCTACCTACATTGTTTTGCACAGAGGTTCTTCTTCATTACCAAGTTTTTATGTTCTTAATCTACTTCCCCCTTAGTTACATAAGCACATTATAGAAAGTCAACATGCTCCATATCATGTCATTTTATGTTGTTTCAAAATGAATTTTCAGTCACATCAAAAACTTATTCATATAGCTGAAGTTTTAAATCTAAATAAAATGCCATATTACCAGTGACATTCTGGAGGTACAAGTTTACTCAGCTCTTCAAGAGATTTTTCAGAACGGTATTCCTGCAGGCATATGACAAGAAGAAAATTAAGATAACCTCCTAAATTTAATCAAATATATCAAGTTTGTGTATGATGTGTGAATAATACGCTTCCATAACTGGTTTCAAGTGCAGCAACGTGAGCACTGTAATAGTTCTGTAAAACAAGCCCAACATGGAAACCATTTGCTAAATGAATTGCCCTCTAGTACTTAACAGAACTAGCATTGATTTGAAATCATTTATGCAATATTCTCTTAATGTTCATAGCAAAGTCTGCCAACTTTTTTTTTTCTGGTCAGAAGCTGTTTCAGAAGGAGGTTTTGGAACAGTGAAGAATAAGGTACTTTTCTACCTTTTCTTCATCTACTTATCCTATTCATATTGTCTCAGGCTTCCTCGCTAGAAAATAGAAAAGGCTAGACCACAAGATAAAAAATCCCTAGCCTCCCATTCTCTTGGCTGGCAAAAAAGGTCTCAATAATTTTTTCCCCCTCTTTTCTGCGAAGGGTCAGGGACTTTGAGAGATGCCCAACCATGCAGAAGGAAAAATTTTCACCAATTTATCCAGGCCTTTCTAAAGTCCATGTTTGTTTGTTTCCCCTATCCATATCAATCATGTTTCTATATAACTATTTCAATTTTAGTTGTTTTTCTTCTCCAAGTTCGGTAAACTGCTCCAAGATTATATTTTAAAGTGAAATAGTATATAAACGTTTAAAATAAAAGAATAGTTACTAATAGGGGTGTGCAGAAATGTTTTTTTCGCATTCAAATTCAAGTCAAATAGAACAAATAATGGTAATAAGGAACACGTGTAGTTAAAGGTGAGTTTCACTTCAAACATAGAAAAACATTAATTTACATACATGCACCTTACAAGAATAGTAAAAAGCTTTCCTAGAAAATGCCATTTGAGTTAAGATAATAAAAAGCTCTTACCTGAACAAAGGCAACTGTAACAACAATAAGTATTGCCTATATTGAAGGGGGGAAAATCACTAAATTAACTTACATAACCAGGAAAACAATTTTAAATCTAAGGTACATTCTATTTCCAGAAAATATAGTATTTAGCTATGTTTGTCAAACTAAAATTGAGCTGATAAAATCAATAATCAGAATTAGGCAACACAGTTTATATACTTATGACAGCCAAGTTTATAAAAAATACTGTGACAATGTTAAAACAAAAATGATATTAATCAGCTAATGATAACCTGATAAACGAGCTTTAGAATGCTTCAGTCTGCATCATTTATGCACCTTTTTTTCCCTTATATATTATGTTCATACATAGTACTGGGGCAGATAATACATACACTTTGTTCCACTAGTTCAGGAGCCATTTTAATGGCAGCTGGCAAATTCAAAAATTACTACAATTAAGTCTCCACATCAAAAACATATTCTTGCAGATTCCACACAGCCCAAACCTTTAGGAATTCTCAGTAGGTTTACTTAAATATTTAATATGATTCCAGTATCTCCACAGAGACAACAGAAAAGATTACCCCAAACTGAGGATCATGTATATTTTTTTCCTTTGTACTTTTCTGAATCCCTTTCAAGAATACACACTTAACATTTGGAAACCAAGTATTGGCTGAGAGATCGACTCTAAGAAGCAAAGGGTGGTTAGCCAATCCAGGCATAACTTTAAGGTTTAAGAAAGATTAACACTATAAAGGTATTTTAATAATCCAGGATTAGAGCCAAACAGTGGAAAGACTGCTTACAAATACCACTTCAGACTTAGGACAAAAACGAAGGCAAATAAGCTCTACTTGACATTCAAGGCTTTCTAGTCTAAATTTCTTTGTGCTTTAGGTCTTTAAAAATGGATGGATGGGATATGCACCACAGATACTGTATCTACGTTTATTTAACATTCTGACAAAGCAAACATCTTACATATTGTTTTAGTAGATTCCTCCCATGTGGTTTTACACATTCAGGTATAGGGTGGGTAGGATAAAAATACAAATTAAATAAATTCATCTTAAACCTTAAAAGATACTCAAACTCCACTGTTAAAAGTCTTCTGATTTAAAAGGAAATCACATGACTAAACGGTGCCTGAAATGGCACTGTCTTCATAGTGTCACCAGTTGTGATTCTGGGGAAAAGGAAGAGCCTGAAACAATGCTTCACTTGTCTGATGCCTGTTCCTTGGCTTGAAGCCTGAAAAAAAGATAGTGAAGCATTGTCTAGCGAACAAAGGTTAAAATCACCAAATGGCCAGTGCCGCAGAATCAATCCTCCCTGCTTTTTATTTATGTTTCTAGGATATTCCTTATCTGCTCTTCATTAAAAGATTGATTCTTGGCTAGTCCACAGAAGTGGATGAACTATTCACACAACTTAATCGGAATATTGTGCTATTCAAAATAAGGAACACTGCTTGATCAAAGGCCTACCTAGTCCAGAATTCTTTTTAGTCAGAAACCACCCAAGTACCTGAAGAAAGCCCACAGGCTATCAGGGCAAAAACATTTGTCCACCCATGTTTCACAGTAACTGGTATCCAGGGGCACAGAAGCCTGATACTGGTGATACTGCAACCATCTTAACAAAAGTCACACACAGCCTTTTCCTCCATGAATTGTCTAATCCAAGTTGGCCACCACTAAAGCTTGACTGGTTTGGAAAATATATTTAAATGAGCAAAGAATAAAACACTCCACTTCAAATAGTTTGATATATATATCAAATAGTTTAATATATAAACGTGATGCATTAATCCCTTTGCAAACTTCTCCTGGTTCCTGTAACAATTCTGAGTCCCCTTTACTATGAGGTGGCACAGGTGATTACCATTTCCCCATTAAAAATTATACACAGCTTAATGATGAAAGAGATTTCAGTTCTTTTGATCTCATATAGCTTTAAATATCCACCAACATTCCAAGTCATTTCATTATAAAAGTTTAAGGTTCATTTTAATTGTGCTAGATTTTACTTTTACGCAGTCATGGAACAGCAAATGCACAAACAACAAACAGATATGTAAGCAGACTGGGAAAACAGTAAAATCTTAATTTGGCACCAAATAGATTGCAAAGGTAGACTGTAGAATATTCCAAAGTCTAGGCTACACCATAATGTAAATACTCTACTTTTGGGGTGATTTTTTTAGACTTTCTGAGTAATCCTCTGATACAAGATCTGCAATGTCAATAATGGTTCCCAATGAGAACTTAGTTGTAGCAATACTGCCTCTGATATGGACATTACAGAACACAATCAGACCCACCAATATCAGAGGGAGTTTTAGGGTATTTTTCCACGGTCACTTAGTAAACATTTTAGCACCCATTAAGGACACATTTGGGTGAGAGCCGGATGACCCCATTTCCACCACGGCACTCAGTAGGAACACATTCATTTCCACCGGGCCTCAGGAAATCCAGATCACACGGGTACTTTTTGGTCTTTAATCTGGATTTTCTGTAGACCCCATTAATGGGGTCTACAATGGGATCTTCAGCCAGAAAATCCGGATTAAAGGGAGCCTGTTTCCACGTTAGTCTGGCAATGGGGTCTAGAGGAGGATAGGTGAAGTGGGCACCTTTGGGGGGAAGCCCCAAAACCTAAACTTCAAAGTCATTTCGAAGTCATTTGAAGTCACTTCAAAGTATGTGCAAAATAGCTCCGGAGCATCTTTGAAGTCTGTGCTGATCTTTGGAGTGAACTTCGGAGTGAACTTCAAAGTGACTCCAAAGTCACTTCGAATTTTTACTCTGAAGATCAACACAGACTTCAACGATGCTCCAGAGCCATTCTGCACAGACTTCGAAGTGACTTCGAAATGACTTCGAAGTGACTTCGGAGCTGCTTTGTAGATTGCACCCCGTCCCCCCATACACCTGGGGTGACAGACAGACCCCTCATGGGTAGATCCGGATTTCCAAATGTGTGCTCTAGTGTTTCCATGGCAGGGAAGCTAGCATCCATTGTTATTGGGTACTAGAACACCCATGGAAACACACTGGGTACTTCCCTTAATCCAGATCTACTAGATCCAGATTAAGGGAAGTACCCATTCCCTAGATCCAGATCTTCTTAGATCCGGATTAAAGAAGCACGGTGGAAGCACACCCTATGACTACATTCTGCTGAGTACTAAAGCATACAAACTGAAAGAAAGTCCAAGAAGCAGAACAGTTCACAAAGTATACCTTTAAGAGATTTTTAAGAACCTAGAATCCCTATGCATAAAAAACAAAGCAATGGGACGTGCCTCACAAAATCCTCTCCGTTGTCACAATTTCTAATTTATTCTTGGAAAGCCAAGACTGTAACAGCAGACTTATCTGCAGAAAGATCATGAATATATACTTTTATTTAAATAAAGCAGGAGTCTTACCACAGTGATGCTGACAGCATCATCAAACTGATGCATTATAACACTGATAACTGCCGAAGCCAGGAGAAGCATAATAAGGGGATTTTTAAACTGCAGGAAAAAAAATTAGAATAACATCCATAAAAGCTCTGCAAGGTAAACTCAGAAATACAATAATGAGGCCTTAAATACATTATTCAAGCAGCACATATACAAACATTAAAGGTTACATTGTATGAGATTAACGTTTTGCTCAATTCTATCATATGCAAGGTTTTTAAAAACATACCAGTTTTGCCTACATAACACAAGTTATGTACAAGAGCAAATTTATGTTGCAGCTCATACCTACCGAAATTCTGTCTGCTGTGACAGGTGCACAATATTTGGAATGTTTGTCTCAATTGTACATGTTAGGAAAAATCGGCTATTTCAACTTCTGCCCGCAACGCAACTTCCTGCTATCAATGGAAGACCAGATATGTACTTAAGCAGAACAATTTTGCTACTATATTATGCTGTTGGCTGCATGCAGCACTGATCAATCAGAATGGTCTTGGACTTGACCGTTATAGTTTTTTTGGCATTATCATTTTACCAAGAGAGTTCTATTCTCACTATCTATAGCAGTGTTTCCTAAAGTGTGGTACGGGTACCCCCAGGGGTACGGGAAGAGTTTGGTGGGGGTACGCGTTGCACCGGAGTTCAGTGGGGATAACGTGGGAATATCCACTGCATCGTGCTTAGCCGCCCCCACAGAACAAGGAAAGAAATAGGCACGTATCGCAGTTTTTACACGGGAACTGGGGCCATCGAACATCGTATCGCAACTCATTATGGCGGGAACTGCTGTGCATCCTTCGCGCAGCTCGGGTTCGGCCATTTTTAAACTGTGGGAACATTAACAGTTGACGCTGAGTCTTGGAGCTGTTTAAATGCTGGAGAATTGCAGTGTTATCTAACGGTCTTGTGAGGCGTGACAGGGTGTGAATATACTGCACTTCGTTACAGAGACAACTTACTTCTTTAATAGTTAGTTCTGGGTGCCTGTTATGGTGCTTTTGTAACCCTTACATATATTTAGTTCCCTTTAATGTTGTCCTACACTAGGGAGGTAGGGCTGGCAGGGTACTGTGTTTTATTGATTTTTATTCCACATATGGGCACAATACATTATAAACTTTTCTTTTTGGGTATTTTAATTAGTGTAACCCACTCCGATACCTTAGGACACAGGGAGGATATAAATGTAAAAATAAATAAATGTATATCAAGGTTTGAATAATTTAGAGTGCAAGTACTTCCTTAAAAATATATACAGCAGATACAACAATTTATTTGAACAAGTGAAGAATGGCACTAAAAGAAAAACAATAAGATGTCTTTCTAAGGTATCCAAAATATTCTGAATTAGAACATTCCAAAATGGAACACGTTATCCTGAGTATTCAAAATTTAGAACAAAACACCACAAAATAGGGCTTGTTCTAAGTTCTGAAGAAAGCTGAGCTTTGTTTATTTCTATGAATTTCTATTAGTTCATTATATATGTTCCAACAGTATGCCAAATCTTCTGAATGTTTCAAATATTTAAAGATTTTTGAAGCTTTCCAAAGCTCCAATGGAAGGGGAAAAATGTTTAAGTGCCGTATTTGACAGTCAACTCCAAAATAAACATCAACCCAATGATATTTCTGAGAATTTTTCAACTTAAAAGTAAGCAAAAATCCACTCAAAAAATCGTAAGAGATAGCAGGCTGTTCCCTGGTCTGGATCGTAAGCAGGTAACATCCTGACCTGTGATTTACTGCATTGGAGTACACCTCTAATATTTGGTTACTGGTACTGAAAAACTGCCAAAAAAAAATGGGAGCAAAATTGCCAAAAAAGTGGAGTGAACTGTAAAGCAGGATACAATATGGAACAACCAGCATCCTTTAATGAGTTTTTTTAATGAAATTCTAAAGTTTTGAAAAACTTCCATAGCAATGTGTATGTGTGTGCATGTGAAAACATTCAAACATTCACATAAAAATCACCACAGTCTGAGTGTTTCAAATATTGGGTGGTAGACAGATGCCATGCTCCTCCACTATCCATCTAACATTGGATACATAGCCTCACATCCCCCATAAGGGAGTGGAAACTTTGGACAGTTTCCCCTTTATTTTCAATGGCTGGAACCCTCAGAACAATTTCAGAATGGGTAGTGGGTTCTGTGGAAGAGAAGAGCGTTCCGATGGAATACGTGGAACATTCCAAATGATTCTGAGTTTTGTTCCAAGTCAGAATAAAACACAAGTCTGTTCTACGCATACCTCTGTTCTTGTCTAAACTCAGTACATTTTGACAAGAAGTGAACACTGTCATAACGAAAAAAAGGAGAGGAGAAGCAATAAATCATGCACTCACACTACACATGCTTTTTGTGTCAATGTCAGTTATTGGTGGCCTAGACAGTCAGTTATGACACGATCACTGACTTTCAAAGAACATTCCTAAATAACAGTAGAAAGCATTTAAAATAACATTCTCGTCAGTTTCACTGCCAGTTTTCCTTACTGCGGCTTAAACAAATAGTTGAAAAAATCTTAAGAAATCCCCACATTTTCAAGTATTTACCCATCTGACACCTTTTAGCTTCATAGGAACCCAGATGTATTTCCTCTGCATTTGATGGGATTGTATGCAATATTCTATTTATTTATTTAATGAGATCCTAGTTAAAAGGACTGTTACTATTTGCTGTATACAATGGTGGAAAGTGTTCTGGGGACCTAGTGGGTGATACTTTGGATCTCAACTTATAAGCAGCATACAATCTCCAGTCCATTTCAACCCATGTCTGTATGGAGTGGTGACTCTCAATACCTTTTTCAATTTGCAAAGAGCTACCTCATTTAGAACCTAACAGCAGTCACAAGGCAAAAAGTCATAAAGCCATTTATAAATCTAATCTATCACTTGTCCTTAACTCACTTCACAAATATGGCAATATTTTCCAATAAAGCAGAAACAAAATGATGAAGCTGATTCTCTGCAAGTTGTTTGCTTTCTTAAATCTGTTAATTATCTTCACCAATGATACGAGAGGAATAATAATACACCTATTCTCTTTTTCCTCAGTGGGGTTAAACTCTCACCCATGGACAATATATACTACTACTGTACATGAAGAAGCAGGACAAGGTCCCCAAGAAGCTGTGTCCCCAAGCAATAAAAAGCCTGCAAAAAGCTTCTTTTGCCTCTGAGGGCCCCCATGTCCGGCTTTTCTCCGAGCTTCCAGCGCCACAAAAGGAGGAAAATCCGCAGGAAAAAAGTGCACTTTAAAGAAGACTACCAGTGCACTTTTTGGAAGCTGCGGGTTTTCCTGGCAGCATTTACCATGGGGACGCTCTGTGGCAAATGGGTGGGGATTGCCACCTGCACACACAGCCATAAAACATTCAGAGATCTCCCAGAACTGCAGCAGCTTCCCTTCCTTTCCCTTTCTAAAGGTCAGAACTTTCAAAGAGCCAGAATTGCAGAGAATTGCAACATTGTTATCAGGTGTGAAGTTGGTGGATTGCTACAGTCACCGCTGCTGTACAGGGTGGATTTTGACAGTGATCAGAGGGAAAGTGTTGAGAGTGAATGAGCGACCGATTGTGCAGCCGATGACTAAGCCGCTGCCTTTGCCGGCACAGGAAGCCATTTTGGGGGGCAGAGATCTGGGAGACGAACAGAAAACCGATGGCTATTTTTCCTCTGGACTTGTTGGGGGTTTCTTCCTGGTTGTGGCTGCATATTTATTTGTTTGTTTGTTTGTTTGTTTACATTTATATCCCGCCCCATACCCGAAGGTCTCTGGGCGAGTTACAACCTTCAAACAACAATTAAAACAGAATGTACATTAAAAGACTTTAAAAATTCAACAACTTTAAACAATACACATTATGTTTAAAATGATACTGTGTGGCCTGGGTGGGAAATATAATCAACTCAGCCAAAGGCCAGGGTAAAGAGGTGCGTCTTCACTGCCCTCTTGAATATATATAAGGAAGGGGCAAGACGCACCTCGAGGGGGAGGCTATTCCATAGTCTAGGGGCCATGACAGAGAAGGCTCTCTCCCGGGTGCCCACCAGCCTCACTACTGAAGGTGGTGAAACAACCAGGAGGGCCTCACCACTCGATCTTAAGGCACAGGCTGGTCGATATGGGAGAAGGCGTTCCTTTAGATATTTGGGGCCCAAGTCATTTAGGACCTTATAAGTCAAAGAGCGCAGTCCCTCCCTGTTCCCACCGGCACCCTATCAACAAGAGATGGGGCAGGGAGAAAAAAATGCGGGCAAACAAAACACGCTTCCGTGGGGATGGTAGGTGCGTTTAAACGCATGTTTTGCTGAGCCTCGTGCGGACGCTTATTCTGGAATTGAACAGCACTTTTAAAGTCCGCTGGAATAGAGGGACGGTAGAGGGAAACTAGAGAGGCAAATAACTTGTTTGGGGATGCAGCCAATTGGTTTAAAAGCTACATCAGCATCTTTTGAACTTATACCATTGAAAAGCCTGAGAAAAGGTGAAATACTTACTTGAGAAATGTACTTTTTCCAAAGCGGTTCATCCTCCCCAATATCAAACTCATTCCACCCATGGAAAGCCCGTCTATGACAAACTTCACAGTTTTTCAAGCCATTCTGAAGATCAGCCTATGAGATATATAAGGTTAAGCTTATTTGTTTTTTTCCAAGTTATTCTGGATATATAAGCTTTTTACCCAACTTAAAGCTAGGGGTTTGGGATGGCAGAATTGGATAGTGTGGATGAAGGTTATTAGGTGTCCAGTGCTGCAATTCTTTCTCTTCCCTGATAACTGCAATCATTATTGCTACTAGTATTCTGGGAAAAGGAAGTATAGTCAGAGCCTTGAAATTCCAATCTATCCAAATTCCACCGAGGCCACAACTGCTTTGAAGTACTGCCAACATATCTCTTCCAGTACGATATTCTTATGCAGCAACACAACCAACACTGAGACTGAACTGTGTTTTTGACAACAGTGGGGGGCCACCTCCATTATTAACAAAATTAAGATTGTGTATACATGAAATAACATGAAGCCAGCCTGTTCAGAAATTATTCCAGCTCCCTGAAAAGACTGAAATATACCACAAAACCACAAATTCAACATGCCTGTAATATGTAAATGCAGTTTCTTAGCAAGCCAAAAGAGTGCTTGAGAATCAAACTGCACATCTTAATTACTACAATACCTTCTAAGTCATTCATCAGATATAACTTCTGCCTTCAAAAACACTTAAGAAAAGTAAGGCTTTATTTAATATTTATGATCATAACTTACCTGAAGAATGCTTGCAACTTCATTGACTGGCAACTCACTTGCTTTTTTAGAAGTCAAAACAGGAATCATTATTTCATTCTCATCATTAGGAAGTTGTTGAAAACGTGCAACCTAGAAAAGAAGGAGCTATATCCATCACCAGACAATACACTTTACCCTGGTAAATTCTAAAAGAAATTCTAAGTAAATAAAAACTGCTATCTGCAATAATATATGTTCTTTTCAGTGACTGATTGCTGGCAAGAACAATTTACAGAAATAATAGAAAAAATACTTTTAAATATTGTTTAGCTGTTCAGAATGCATATTCAGAAACAAAAATATTTAGTATAAGCTGAACAACAAATTAAACTTGGATTGTATTATTTTTATATTTTAAAAATATAATCATGGTTCTAACAATTACATGAGCACATAATTGTTTTTTTTCTCATTACATGATAAATATTTATGTTGACAAGTGGCATCCACTCACATGCTACACTCTCTTCTCTGTCCTCTTGCTCTCCCACAATTCATATTTTAAATACAGGCTTAAATCAGCACAGCAAGAAAGGGAAAGTACCACAAACATAGTAGTTTTAGGGAAAGCCCTACTGTGAAGACATTGCTTTCTGCAAACAGATCGCTACACTTAGCAAAAGTATCTTCTGAGAACATCCTAACAACTCAGGAAATGATACAGTATCACGCTTCTTTATGCATGGTTTCTCAGTATAGGGCTTTAGTTATGCATGGTTGAAAATCATGGCATCCCTTCTTACACCCAATTCCAAAGCAAATGGATAACCCCCATAGCAACCTCAGTATTTCTTTGTGCCCAGGAGCTACTTTCAGGGTAGAATGGAGAGAGAGGTTTAATTCCATTGGCTTCTGAGATGCGTGCCACAGGCAGAAATCATTCTTACTGTTTTGCTGTATGGCACTGCACTCCATAGAAGACCATACAAGAAGTAGCTTTGATGGGTTGCCAATCAAATCTATGTCACTTCAAAGGTGTGGCCCTGAATTCTAAAGGATATTGGGCCAATGTAGCTGTGATGTACTGCAGGTCATATTCAAACAAATCCAGAATTGTACTAATGTACTCTGTGAGATGTCGGCTGAAATAGCCTTCCTTCTTTTACTTTCACTGAGAGACCAATCTCGCATTTAAGATAATGTAACTGAAGAGAATCTCAAATCTATCCAAAAGAAAATACAAACAAAATGAGTCTTGAGACATGGTTCCTTTAACCTTCAGTTTTACAGTTGAAGTCAATTATGCCTAATACAGAAGGACAATGGGACTCAAAAATGAAATATTTGACACTTGTACCCTTTCTGCACTAGGCTTTATTCTGGATTATATCTCAGAATAGGGACCTGCCATGTACACGCTGTTGGAGACGATGGGAGGTTTTCTGCTGACCTCCCTTATTCCGGATCTAAGATGATCCAGATCTAAGCAATGGGTTCTTCAACTAATCCAGATCTAGTAGATCTGGATTAAGGGAGGTACCCAGTGCAGAACCCAATAGAAATGGTTGCTAGCCTGCCTGCAGTGGAAACACTGGAGCACGCATGTGGCGAACCTGGATCGACCCACATGCCCCCCATCACCCCAGGATTTTGGGGTGACAGGGGGTTTAATCTCCGTAGACGCTTTGTCATAAGTTCTGGAGATTCTCCAGAGCAATCTGCCACAAACTTCGAAGATTCTCTAGAGCCTTTGACAAAGGTCCGTAGGATTGGTATTGTTCTCGCATGGGGTCCTCTTCAGAGCCTGTGCTATTCTTCGGAGCCAGCTTCAGAACTGGCTTCAGAGCCAGCTTTGGGGATTGTGCACAGACCGACGCTTTGGGTTTCAGGGTGCCCTCCCATGGGTATGCTCCCCCAGAGTTCCGCCCCCCCAGACCCCTTTGTCCGATCACAGTGGAAACACACTCCATATAATATGGATTTAATGCCTGAAGACCCCACTGTAGACCCTTTAATGGGGTCTACAGGAAATCCAGATTATAGGTCCTGAAGGACCCATTCAATCCAGATTTCCCTAGAACTGGTGGAAACAAATGGGGTCTACAGTAGAAATGGGGGCTTCCTGCTCTGAGCCTAATGGGTCCTTAATGGGTCCCCAATGGGTCCTTAATGGGTACTTAGTGCTAGTGGGGGGAAAAACCTATGGTAAACCTCACCCATGACCTGCAATAGACTGTACCAGCATGCAGATGCCAAATCCCTATACCAAGAGATAATCCAGAATAAGACCCAGTGCAGAACCTAAAAATGTCATTAAGAAACAAAAAACAATCTGGAATCTGTAGTTGTACATTGTGGCTTCATGTGCTTAATTAACAGCATAGGGACTTGCTAAGTAAAAGTCAGCTCAGAAAGTCATATTAATAAAATATGTCATATATAGACATAAACAAACAGCTAGTAACAGAAATAGGTAAATAATAACATCAGAAGGTTTTCTAGGTAAAGATTTAGAAAATTCTAGCTCTTTTTGACCAACAGGCATGGCTTAATAAAAAATAAGATCAACAACTTCTTCACTGCACAATATATAATCATATCAATAAGTAAAGAAAATGAATTAGTGTACATTCTTTCTAGATCAATTGTTTCATTAGTATGCTTATTTATTTTCCATTCCTACCAAATAAGATACAGAAAGGATTGTGTTGCCTTCAGCACAGACGTTTTCCCTAATGGCGATCAGGAGAATTCAAATCTTAAGTCTGCACTACCACAATAGGAACAATATAAAAGGCCTCTTTGTTGTTTACTCAGAAGGAACATTAAACTTTCATATGATACTAAATATAAAGCTATCTAGACTGCAGCCATTGTCAGCCACAGAAGAACTGGCAACTGGAACACAAACTATTACTGAAATTCCCTGCTGAATATCTGCTTGTATCTTCTATATGGTGACACAAATTCCCAAGATTAGGAATGTTTTCATATTAACTACAAAGTACAGCATTTGGAAATTCTTTCAAGACTGGAAAGCAAGTCTGCAGACATATGCAAAACTGCTAGAAGCCAAAGGGATGTTTCTTATGGTGTTGCTCCACCAACTGAAAACTACCAAGAGAAAACAGGAGGAGAAAAATTTGGAAATCTATAACTCCATTTCCAACTCTACAGCCTCCTTCAATTCTGCTTGACACACAGTAACCAGCAGATTAGAAAAACTCCAAGGGAAAAGGGGAAATCACACAAAATTCCCTCCATCTTCTTTCAGTTGGCAAAAGCTTTCTGTCAGCACAATAGCACTGTTGTGGCCTTTCTGACCAGAGTCCTTAGATATAAAGAGTTTTCCCATGTCAAATATGTAAAGTACTAAATAAATAATTTCAGAAGTTCAACATTTCCACTACCATTAGTGTGCAAGTACACAGTGCCCAACAATGGTAGTTCCCTACCTAACTTGGCTTCCTTCAGACACCAGATCTAAAAAAAGGGATCCTTTCCTGGTCTTTAGGGGTTAGCACATCAGCTGTCTGATCCATTTTATTGTTCGCTCTTGTTGCTGTTTCCTTTTTTATTTGTAATGAAGTTTTGTATCCCAGGACATCATTTTTGAATGCAATATATATAATCTTACTATAATCCTTATAACTATATAGGTGGCAATGAACTATACATAAGGATACAACGCAAGAAGAGCCCTGATGGAAAGAGCCAACCTATCTAGTCCAACATCATATCTGGTTTACCAATTTGCAAAATCTTCATCGGCTCACGCTGCAAATGGCCATCAGAAGCATTCTGCCGGTCTCTCTATCCTGAAGGCGGTATCTAGGCAGTATCAGTATTCAGCTGTCCATGAATCTGTCTAATCCTTTCATGATGCTATCCAGTCTAGTAGTAAATTCCACTGAAGGACAAATCAGCATGCATGGCACTGAACCACTGTGCAGGTGTGCGGGGAGCACATTAGCATCTCATTAGGCACTAGAGTTTTAGAAGAATTGGGGTGGGGGTGGGGGTTGCCTCTTGTGTTGGATCAATGTATTCAGCAGTGCAGAATATGAAAAACCCTTGTCTGGATGGGGATCGTGCATCTCGTAATCAATGTGGTCAGGACTACAGACTGTGTAAACACCTATGTCTGATTCTAAAAGGGGTGGCACTCAATGGGGGATCAGCACTGCTGTCTGTTTAAAATATTTAATATTTTATCTGTTTATTACATTTGCTTATTGTTTTGTTCCTTGTTTTAGTGTAAATTTTTATCTTACCTTAGATTGTACGCCACTGGCAGGTTTTATACTTTATTAATGTTATTTAATGTACAGCGCTTTATAAATAAACTATAATAATAATAATAGCTCCTTGACAGTCATCTGTGTGCTCTACACTACAGTCTGTAAAATACTTTTGAGTGAGGACATCTGAAATGGCATTGAGGCTTCAAGCATGGCATTTGTTTCAAGTATGACATTTGTGTGCTCTGACATGTCCTCACGGTAGATACTCTCAAGGGCTGTGCTGTGCCCTTTCAATTTCAGTTAGCTGCACTGGGAAGCCTTCCCCATTCAAATTAATGTAATTTTGAACAAGGCCAGTCAGTGTAAATAGCATTTTTGCCATGGTTCTCCTAACTCCTAGATTTACACTACAGTCTGTTGTACCACTAATGTAGATTCCTCTAAAGTATGAATGAAAAACTCATTCAATTGCTTTGTCATATCCAGTCCTTCCACTTCCTACTATGGTGAACAAGAGTACAGTGTTTGTCTGGTTTTGCCCTCTCAAAACTTCTATAAGAAAGTGTCAAGTTTAAATAAAAATCCAACCAAGAAGTCTTATCTTTATAAATACTACTGCCCTGAAATGGTCTTACTAATGTTTCCTCACAGAATTTCTGCATTGTAATACCACATTTTAGAACACTAGATATGTTTAGACCAGAAAGTTGCTCAGTAAGTTTTATATCTGTTCAATTCATGTCTCTGTTTCTCAAAATTATTAACTGCATTAAAGCAAGTGGAAAACATCTAGGAAAATATGTATTCATTAAAAACTTGTTATAATATAAAGCTCCCTCAAGTGTATTTTAAGTGGAGTTCAAAAAGATGGATGCCATTACATAACAGCTCCCTGTCATCAGCCCTTTACGCACTTGGCCTTATTCTGGAATATATCTCAGGATAAGGGTATCTTGTCTGCATGTAGTTCAAACTACAGCAGGGCCCAAGTGAGGCTTGCCAAGTGATCCCTATCCCAAGACATAGGGTATTTTTCCACTGTCACTAAAAGTACCCATTAATGGGTACATAATGGCATTTTTGTACCCATTAATGGGTACGAAATGGGTTTCTAGTGACAGTGGAAAAACACCCATATTCCAGATTAAGTGCAAAAAGGGTCTCAGTTATACAGAGTAAAGCCCTTTCTGAACTAGGCCTTATTGCACCCAGGGCCTGGAAGTCTGTACTAGCATGCTTATGGCAGATTCCTATTGTTGGATATAATCCAGAATAAGACCCAAAATAAGAGCCAGTACAGAATAAGGCCTAAGGTAAAGGTAAATAACAACAACAATACAGCATTATTGAAAGGTGTTGTATTGTATGAAGAGACAGGATACTGGTCCAGGATGATGAGCAATATTTTTTTAAATTAACTTTTAGAGAAAGCATACGTTTATAATCATTCCAAACTGGTCAAATAAGTACAGCCTTAGGCTGTTTTCCTAGTTTATACCTTAATTCAAAATTCTGTCATATTCTGCAAGACGGACACACAAATTAAAAGGATTAATGATAAATAAAACATCTGACTAAAAAATAAACAGAATTTATCCAGTGTTAAAAAGAAGGGGAAAAGCTGAAAGTGTGCATCATTAACAGATTGCTAGAGTGACTTTTTTTCCCAACACTGCACCTACTCCAGTTACTGGATAAAGGTTAATCAGTGCTAATCTTTAACACAGTTGGATTCATACAAAAACTTGTAGAACATCCAGAAAACTCTACTTTGAAAAGATCATTTAATGTGACTCATTCTAAAGAAACTCCAACTCTTATTTACTTCTTAATTTGTGTTGGTTTTCTCCTGAACATGTTGTTGCTGTGAATATTACCACTACTGATGACGACTTTGGCTTATTATTATTAGTTACATAAAAGCATCAAGGCAGATTTCAAATTAATCTGACACTGGCTGTACCTAATCCTTTATTATAATTTATATGATGAATATATCAATACATATCAAAACTTCAATTTAGCTCCTTAAACTGAGTCTTGTCTTACACTGCTACAGGATCTGTATTAACAACTTATGCTTAATTTGAGGCCTATGGCTCAACACTGAACATTTTTTATTTAAGATACAAAGACAAAATCATATTAAGATGAAGACAACTTACTGCCAGCCTTTGTATTCCTTGCTAGTTTCAGTGTTAGATGCAAACAAATATCCATAACCAATCTTGCTAAGATTTTATGCACCAGGTTAAGACAATATGTGTACTATATTCTGAAATGAATGAGAAATTTCTGCACCGTCATCTAACATTTTTTTACCACAGACCAGACTGGCTAAAGTTCATAGGATTGTCATTCAGAAATACTTTGAGTATAAGGAATATCTGACAATCTTGACCTGCCTTATTCAGTTTCTCAATGAAATTAACTAAGAAACAAGGATGCCTTATATTAAAGGAATCCTTACACTCAGTTTTTTTTATTAAGCTATGGTTACATCATCAGAACCTAATATGGTTTCCTATAATTTTGATCAATTTACCAATTCAGTAGGGAGAAACCAATTCAGAAACACACACACATATATAAATAAAATTATTGAAAAATGGAACCTTAAGCTTCAGATCCCTGTTTCTTTAAAACTTTAGCGTCTCCAGGTTTATACTTTATGTTGTTATCTATTAACTTTTGTTCCCCACTAATAGTTTTTTGGAATTACATTGTAAAGCTTGACAAACTGGGCTCAACTTGTGGGGGTAAAATTCTCAAATTTCAATGGTGCGGTTTCACCAGCAGGCATAAATCTTTATTCTAAGGAAGCCCAGGTAAGTTAGACAGAGGTCCCACCAGAACATGAAAATCATTTCCCTTAAAATATCTTTCATTCCATTACCCTACATGGAGGTGACCACTGCTTATATTTTACTGGTGGACTTTTAAAACAACTAGAAGCTGCCAGATCTGCTACTAAACAGCTGAGAATAGCTTCTGTGGTACCATATAGGTTTAACCCACTGGACTTGATTCAATTCATGTAAAAGTGATTGTTCTTCTTTTGCTGTACTTTTTTTTCTGACAGAAGAGGGCAAAGCAATGAGGAATAATACATGAATTATCCAAAACAAGGTCCCTATATGATTGCACCCTGGTTTACCAAATCTATAGCCATTCTGAAAACTGAGTATCATAACACTGGGAAGTTATAAGTATTGCTAAGTGCTTTATTGCCATCTACAAAGTTTAATAATACCATTTGACAAAGGTGCAGTTATAAGACTACGTTCATCCTATATCTTCATAATATTGCATTAAACTGATAGACCAAAAACTTGCTTTATAGGCTCAAGTACAGTTAATTAGAGCAAAATCTCTGGTATGAAAGAACAGTACCAAAGCTAAAGCTCTTTTGCACTTAGTAACTTTTAATATCTTCACTATACCACTTACATGAAAAGCTACATAATGGACAGATAAAGTGTTTATGAATAACAGCCTTAAACACTTTATTAAGCAACAGAGGACCTATTCTGTGGCTCTTTAACAAATTGTATTTGGAAAAAACTGTTTCCCAAGCAAGATCTTAGTAATTTGGTTAAATAATGTACTGTATTGTAAAACAGCCACATGTTTCCATTTAAACATTTTCCCATTATCTATATTGCAGTGCACGTACAGGACATTCATTTAAATCAATTTAATTCAAAATGGATTTTTTTACTCTAAAACAGATTTATACCAGTTTTAATTAGGCATAAAATCTAATAAAAACATTGTTATAGGATACCTAGCTCCTTTCACAATAGACAACAGCTGTATGAAAAACACTGACAGTACTGAAGAGAAGATGATGAACTGGACATGATTTCTCTGTACTAAAATATTTCATATTAAATGGATACAAAAGTACCTTAAGAAATATCATCTGTAAAAGAGCAGTACGATCCTATATGCATATGTTTCCTACGTCCTAATGCAGTGATGGCCAACCTATGACACGTGTGTCACAGGTGACACGCCAAGCCCTTTGGGGTGACTCACATGGTCACCCTGGTACCTGGGAGTGTAGTGCTTGCTTGTTCTTGAAGTGTGCGAAATACCAACTTTCAACTGAAGATTTAGCAAACGAAATTCAGCAACAAAAGTCACTAATGTAAAGAATTATTCGTTTTTGTTTTTAATAAAATACATATATCAAAATATAACTTTTTTATTAGAGCTACAAATATCACAAAATTATGGATGTTTCTAGAAGTGACACAGCACCAGAGTTCAGCTAGGTTTCCTTGCGAATTTTGACACACTGAGCTCAAAAGGTTAGCCATCACTGTCCTAATAAGTTGGAGTGCCTAGGTTTTTGACCTTAAATTCAAATGACACAATGCCAGTAGTTACATGCATAAATATCAGATGGAGCTGGCGAAGCAGTGTGACTTTGAACCAGCCATCCACTTCGTCAAACAGTATGAAGGGGAAATAAACCTTCGTGCACATGCCATCCCAGCCTTCCCCATCATGTGCAGCTTCCCGACAACCAAATAATCACATCCCAGCCTCACTTTTCAGGTAGGCCATATTCATTCACCAAATATGGCTTTTAGCCAGCATGCTTCTGAGCCCTTCCAGGCCTTCTGCAATTGCAGGACCATAGATCCTCCCAGCAGACCATGTGCAGCTCCACTTTCTGGAAGGCTTCAAACATGAGCAATCATATTCCAGGTCTTCCAGGAACTGGAGGTGCACATGGCCCACTGGGACTACCCATGGTCCTCCATTTCCAGAAAACTTAGTAGGTCTCAGGAGTGTCCCAAACAGAGGGCAGGCAAAAGGCCATGCAGCCAGCAACTGCAACCCATCACAAGCCATCTGGAAAATGAGTCATGACAGACCTAAGAAGGCTACAAATGCAATGTGAGGAGTGACAAATGACAGGGAAGGAGGGCAGGGGTAGGGCATGATGATGAAGGCCAGGACATAATGGAGGGAAAGCCATGCACACAGAAGGGGAAGGGGGATTTTAATCAAATGAATTGTTTAATAATAGGTCAAAACCCTCAAATTTGAGAACGGCTTAATACAAGCATTTCAAACTACACCTCATGCTGATCTAGTTCTAAACAGTACTGGCTTGGTACATCTCCAAATACCAGTGAATGTAATTCTCATATAAGTAACTAACTGCTGCAGCAGGGATTGTCAACTGACTGGCAGAGTGATGCTGAGGAAAGGGAAATTTCCCAGGCAAATTCATCCTTGTTCCTACTTCCATTTTGCCTTATCAGGAAAATAAAACAAAATCAAGTAAATACTGGGATAAAAGATTTTTTAAAAACACTAACTTGCTGAGACATTCAAAAACAAAGCAGATCCAGGGGACCATTTAGCATTTCTTGTAGCCTAGTGATAATAGAACCAATCAAGAGAGAATCATCTAGAAGAGCAGCCTGAGAAAAAGTCTATTTCAATATGAAAAGTATTGTTCCCACATGACTTTTCCCAATTAGCATAGTTTGTTATGATTTTATGGACTTTTTTGTCCTAATCTTTCCATAGAAAGGAAAAATTATAAGTTCAGAGGTAACAATGAGAAGATTTGAACTAAGGATTCACTGCACCTGGTATTGTTAAAAGATCTATGTACAGTGTTTTCAGAATTCTTTAAAACTTAGACATTTTAAAAATACTACATATTTCAATCATTGTCAAATTTCAGTCAATCTGCACCAAAGAGTTCTTAGCCCTTTCTGCACTTCATCTTATTCTGAAATCTGTAACCAGTATAGGTATCTGACATCCACACACTAGTGTAGATTATGGCAGGCTCTGCCCAGGGTCTGCTGTAGTCTGTATTAACACTTGGATGGCAGACACCTTTTCCAAGATATATCCCAGAATAAGGCCCAATGCAGAAAGGTCCCTTGTCTCTGTTTCATTCTGTTAACTCCCTCCATTAGTATGAGCCTTGATGCCTATGATTAAGAAGTACCAGTAGTTCTAAAACAGTCTGATTTGAGATTATGCACCAAGTTCCTTACTTCAAAAGAAAAAAAATCAAAGCACTACCACAGGAAAAAAATCAAAGCACTACCACTGCAGCTGCAAGATTCAAAATTGGGGAAAGCACAATGAAAATACATCAGGTGAAAGTACTGCCCCACAGGTCACCCGCAAGGGTGAACTAAGCACACTCTACATGTTTTAAAAATCTTCTGAAACAACTTTATCTTTCAAAAGTTACCTTTTGAATCAACAAAGCAAAGGTTGTTTATTTTATTTTACTGTGTTTTTTTTAAAGCCTTACTACGCACACAAATGAATTTGTTTCCCCAGTGATATTTACCTTCATTTTTCCATCGAAACCGCTCTTGGGTTGATGGCTACAAAGGCTTTAGTGACAGCAACAGCAGCCCGGAGGTTGGGACTGTGAAGGAAGGGGCGGAGAGATCCCTATATTCCAGGCACTTGCTTTGTTCCCACTGCCCCCATTCACAGCAACATCGGTGAAAGGGAAAAAATGGTGTAGCGCTAGCGACAAAAAAAAAAAAAAGGGAAAGAGAAAGAAATAGGAGACAAAAAGAAAAAGTCGCCAACACCGCCACCACTCTGGTGCCCTTCTCCCAACACATCAACAGAAGACACCGCAAAGCTGCCCCCACCCCACTCCGATCCAAAAGGAAATGGATTCAGAACCCAGAAATCCTGAAACCAACACAGATGCTTAAAGAGAGCGGAGACAGACTTCCCCAAGGCATCACCAGCATGGAAGCTCTGTCGCCAAAAAAGAAAGAAGAGAAAAGCCCTGAGATACAGGGAGACTTGCTTCACCCTTCCCTTCCCAGGCTGCTCCCTTCCTCCCAACGCCATGCCACCACCTCTGGACACCTGTCATCCCAAACCACCGCCCTCCGCTCATGCAATCTCCCCACATTCCTGTCGCCATGGCACACAGCGCCCAGCCCTACATGGAGGGTGACAGACATGGGAAGGGCCTGGGGATAAATCAAGGAGAGGGAGGGAGGGAGGTAGAGAAGAAAATTGCCCTACAGGGTATGGAGAGATGGATAAGAGGGGATTCATAATCTAGTGGTTAGGGAGCCGGACTCTCATCTGGGAATATCGGGTTTGATTCCACACTCCTCCATGAAGCCAGATGGGTAACCTTAGGCTAGTCACACCTCTCTCTTCTGAGCTCTCACAGCCCCATCCACCTCAGAGGGTGTTTGTTGTGGGGAGAAGAACCAAAGGTTTGTCAGCTGCTTTGAGTCCCCTTAAATGGGTGGGAAAAGCGGGACAGAAAAGCCAGCTCCTGCTCCTCCTCCACGAAGCCAGCTGGGTGACCTTGGGCTAGTCACAGCTTTCCTTCCGGGCTCTCGCAGCCCCACCCACCAACCTCACAGGTTATTCTGTTGTGGGGGGAAGAACAGAAAGCTTTGTCAGCCACTTTGAGTCCCCTCAAATGGGTGAGAAAAGTGGGGTAGAAAAGCCAACTCTTCTTCTTCCACCATGAAGCCAGCTGGGTGACCTTGGGCTAGTCACAGCTCTCCTCTGAGCTCTCACAGCTCTGTCCACCTCACAGGGTGTTTGCTGTGGGGAGAATAGAAAGCTTTGTCAGCTGCTTTGAGTCCCCTTAAATGGGTGACAAAAGCGGGGTAGAAAAGCCAACTCTTCTTCCTCCTCCACGAAGCCTGCTGGGTGACCTCGGGCTAGTCGCAGCTTTCCTTCTGGGCTCCCCCAGCCCCACCCTCCCACCTCACAGGTTATTCTGTTGTGGGGTGAGAACAGAAGGTTTGTCAGCCGTTCTGAGTCCCCTTAAACGGGCGAGAAAAGCGGGATAGAAAAGCCAACTCTTTCTTAGACGAACGGGAGGGGGCAAAGGCGCAACAGGGCGCTGGCTGGGCTGGGCTGGGGGGGCTGGGGTGGGGGGCTCCCGGCACCATATTCCTGAGCAACGGCGGCGACCCCAAACACACACACGTACGTTTCGAGGAGACAGTATCTGTCGCAAGCCCTGGAGCGCCGCAGCGTCTGCCTGCCTCCTCCGACACGGCTCTCCTCGGCCGGCCAGCTTAGCGAGCAAGGCGCCCCCTCGCATGCACGCACCCGCTCGCTCGGAGCCTCCCGGCGCTCGTCCTCGTCCTCCCCGCAGCTACCGGCACCGGCACGGGCACCAGTACCGCGCACGCCTCACAAGTTCCGAGGCTCCGGTTTCTCGCAACGACGGCGGCGGCCAAGGCGCATCCTCCTCTCCCCTCCCCAGCTCGGTCGGCGGCGGCGGCGGCGGCGCACGGCACGGCCCCAATTCACTTCCGCTGCCAACCGCGGGCACGGAGCGGAAGGGGCCTGGAGCTGAGGGGAAGGAGGCGGAAAGCGGCGAGAACGGAGGGAGGGCGCTGACAGAGCAGCGGGCCGGGGCGCGCATGCGCATGCGCCAGCTAGGCGGCATCGCCCGCCAGCCAGCCAGCCGAGCGCGGCGGCGGCGGCGGCTGGCCAGCTGGCCGATGGCGGCTTGTCGCCTCTTGGCGCTGGCAACTGGTCAGGCGGTGTGTTCTTGTGTCGAGTATCGACGGGAGCTTACCCTCGTCACCGCCCGGTGGTTGCTGCTCTTCCGCCAGAGGAGGGACGCTGGCGGGTTGCTGGCTTGCCAGGAGTGGACAGGGAGGTGTCTGGCCTTTCTAAACGCAACAAAGGCCGCCGCCTCAGCGGCCCTTGAGCCCCAGCGAAGCCCCCTTTATCTCTTCGTTTATACACTGGGCTCCTGCCTTTATTCTCCTAAGCTTTGATGCTTACCACATTTCTTTGGGGTCTGGTTACATAGAAGGCAGTGAGTGGGATCGTTGAGCTACCCTAGCTGAGGGGAGTTTTGCTTTGTTTTGTTTTTTTGCATATAATTTATTTTTCCAAAGTATTTTCCAATCATTTCAACCGCCACACTCCCCACTTCCCATTTAAAACAGGCAGTCCGTTTTAAAGTTGCACTTTTTATCCTGAAGGCAATGAAGACCAGTGCAGATTTTTATTAGATTTTAAGTTCCTGTGCAGCACATTATGTTGTGTGTTATTAATCCTTTTATTTTGATATGGTCAAATGGACTAATCAATAAAAGTTATGTCACTTCCTATTGTTACAATGCTTTGATATTTTCTGTGTGACTTCCTCCATTCTCCCGACTCCTTATAATCGTTTAATTCTATGCTCTCCTTATATGTCTTTTATTCTTCTCCATATGCGTTAGCCAAAACCCTCCATTGTCACCACCAAGCCCTGTAGATATTCAGTAAGTGGACTCCAGTCTTCCAGAAACTTATTCACTGTTTTGTCCTTTAGTAAGTTTGTCAGTTTATCCATTTCAGCCATTTCGATCAATTTAATTATCCAGTCCTCCTCCGTAGGTAATTCTTCCTTCCATTTCTGCACATATAACAGTCAGGCTGTGGTCACAATACATAATATCTGAATCTTTATGCTATTTAAACTATCATCAATTATTCCCAACAGAAACAATTCTGGTTTATGAGTGTTTTTCCACTGCGCTCCTTTAATCCGGATCTCAGAAGATCCGGATCTAAGGAATGGGTACGTCCCTTAATCTGGATCTAGTAGACCCCATTGTAGACCCCTTTAATGGGGTCTACACGAAATCTGGATTATAGGTCCTCAAGGACCCATAGGATCTGGATTTCCCTAGCTGTGGTGGAAACGTGTCCCTAATGGGGTCCATAGTGGAAATGGGGTCATCCGGCTCTCAGCCAAATGGGTGCTTAATGGGTACTTACTGCCAGTGGAAAAACACCCTAAACCTAATATTACTCTTCAAATTTTGTCTCATCAGTACTTTCTTGCTTTTTCACATATCTACCACATATGTGGACATGTGGTGGATCTTTATTTCTCTTTTTATGCACATTTCTTTGGGGTATGGTTACATAGGAAGGCAGTGAGTGGAATCGTGAACTGCTGTAGCTGAGGAGAAATAGCAGAGGAGTCTCAGCCCCTCTACTGATTATACCACACACAAGTTGTGTTCACACTTACATTTTAATCCAACTTCAGTCCACTTTCAGAGTGAAAAGTCACATCAACGTGGCAAACGAGTTCTTTCAGCACCACTGAAAAATCAGAAAATCAACCTTTGGGTGAGACAATGCAAAGAGAAAAGGACTGTTTCCTTTGCTGATGTGTTCTTCTGGTCTGAAAGCGGACAGAAGCTGGATTAAAACAGCTGTGAATGCAGCCACAGTGAATTTTGTTTACAACAAAACACAGACTGCATTGAACCAGGGAAATGGCAATAACCTGGATTTACATTAGGTACCACCAACCCCCTACTGAGTACCATCTAGTCCATTTATATTCACTCACCCTAGAAACAAGAAGTGCACCTGCTTATGAGTGGGGGAAATCCAAAGACAGGTTGCACAAAGCTCTGTTTATTCAAACGACTCTCAAAATCCTGTTTTTGAATAAGATGAGTGCATTATGCTTATGAATAATAATACTGAAGTATCTTAGGATGCTGCAGTTCTATGAATTTCTAAAACACAGCCTTCAAACAGGCAAATGTGCAAAGACAGCTGTTTGTCAGGAAAACTTGCCTTTCTTTCTTGCCTTGTAAAGTCTGCTCTTCAGATGTTACCCAGCTGAAAGAATGTGAATTCATTTGTTGCTATTTGGATTCACAATGTCTTTATTGTCGCATACAATAACCGCACCAGGGACCAGCCAGGGATATCCAGCATGCCTTCCAGTTCTAAATAATGATGTTCTGAATTTTCTATACGTGTGTGTGTGTGTTAACAAAAGCTTGCAATTCTTCCTGCGGCTGTTTACCGAACTGAGTAGTAAAAGTCAAGCTTATTTTGTGCTTGGATCCAGGTTAGTGTACCAAAACTGTATATTTTCTGTGTACATTTTTCAAGTTAGGTGCAATACTAGCAGAAGTATACCTGTTTTAATTGCAGCTTTGTGCCCCATTTCACTTTAAGTATTTAGCAACAAAAATCCTTACAAGATTCAATTAATGCACATGAACAATCATCATTTATGGATTTTTTTTAAAGACCAAAGGCTTCACATAATAGCTATCCTGACATTCAAGTCTTCTTGTCATTTGAAAAGCCACTCAGTGGGTGCTTCAGAGGCACAGAAGGCTACAGGAACTGTGGCACACATATTGCTCCTTTTATAACCAAATACTTCTGCATGCTTAGCTCTTTGTTTAGCCCTGAGTTCCCTACTCGGCTTCTACTCAAACTTGTTATTAACTCACCAGTGTTATTAGTAGGTTTAAGATTAGGGTTCAGGAAAAGGTGTTAAAGGGTGGTTTTTCCACTGTCACTAGAAGTACCCATTAAGTACCCATTAATGGGTACTTAATGGGTACTTCTAGTGACAGTGGAAAAACACCCAAATTGGGCATAAGTACAAGTACCTTGTGTAACAGTACTTACACTGCAGTAAGTACAACTGATTTCAAATACATATATTTGTTTGCTGCACCAACAACAAACAAGAAATTTACACATGTATATAACATGTCAACACAGTCTGCATTTTGTAGGTGGACTTGTATGTGCTGTTGTACAGAAGCATACCCATCATTGATCACATATAGGCCGTGGTCACACCTTCACTTTAAACCTTCGGTCTATCTTCAGGTCTGACTGCTCACATCTTTTCATTTCTGTCCGTTTTATTATTAGACTTTAAAGTGAAGGTGGCATTTTTTTTGCTGCAGTTCAAGAAACAAAAACAGGCCCTCTTAGAGTGTTTGGCTGGCTGCTGAGTTTGGCATGTATTACTGTGATTTGAGCATATTTTTCCCACTACAATCTTCTACACCAGTGATGGCTAACCTTTTGAGCTCGGTGTGTCAAAATTCGCAAGAAAACCTAGCTTAACTTGGGTGCAGTGTCACATCTAGAAATATCCATAATTTTGTGATATTTGTGGCTCTAGTAAAAAAGTTATATTTTTGATATATGTATTTTATTAAAAGCAAAAACAAATAATTCTTTACACTTGCTAAATCTTCAGTTGAAAGGTGGTATTTCGTACACTTCAAGAACAAGCAAGCACTACACGCCCAGGTGCCAGGGTGACCAGGTGTGTCACCTAAAAGGGCTTGGTGTGTCACTTGTGACACGCGTGTCATAGGTTGGCCATCACCGTTCTACACTGTGTGAGAAGCCCAGTTTGCTTTCTTTCCCAGGGCCCATTAGGCCCCAGCAATACTCCTGCTGGTGTTTGTAACAAAGTATCTTTGTGCCACTGGTTTTCACTACATCTCTTAAATACAAAGCAACACTAACAGTGCTGCTGTAAAATTTGACTTTAATTAGCTAGAATGTTGGTGTGTCTCAGCTGCTATAGAGTGAGACATCTGCTTGCAGAATGGGTTAGAAATACAAATGAATACATAAATACATTCCCCCAGTACATAAGGGGCTTCATGTGATCTACTGGTGACAGATCTAGTATGAGAAGAGCCTACTTTCTCTTGCTAGAGGTTTGTGAGGTCTTGCATACCATTGTTTAGGTCAGTGATGGCCAACCTATGGCACATTGTTTAGGTCAGTGATGACCAACCTATAGTAACTTTTTTACTAGAGCTACAGATATCACAACACTATGGATATTTCTAGATGTGACACATCACCCGAATTAAGCTAGGTTTTCTTGCGAATTTTGACACAACGAGCTCAAAAGGTTCACCATCACTGGTTTAGGTTAATCCTGGTCTTGCTAGCTTACTTGCCATCTCCACAATCTTCCCATTCTCAGAGTTAGGACTGCATTCCATTAGATACTACTACATTACTTCAAGATTACTTAAGAAACTTTCAGACCTACTTTAAGGCAAATCAAGCATTGGGGGATCTCACTAATAGAAAGTTGTCCAAAATGCTTCCAAGAGGTGGAAGAATCACCTCTTCTGAAGCCGTTTCACCAAAGTATTTTGAAAACACTTCCAAAATAAAAGTACTGCAAGGAGCACAGTGAGGTTATCCTATAAGTAAGAATCTCCACCACAGCTCTCTGAACACGGCCCCCTACCAGGGCTGTTATGAAAAGAGTTGAAAGTCTGCCATTTTTGTATTGCATTTTAAGACATTTTACCACCGGTAGAAGGAGGACTCTCAGGAGCTGATTCCACCTTCAAGATGGACTGCCAGGTGGGTGTGGTCCTATTCCCGGTGATGTGGCCATGTGCATCTTGCCATAGATACATCTAGAGTCCATTATTATTTAGTGACTAACCACTGTGATACTACCAATCAACTAAAAGCTACAGCACAGGCAGAGTTTTGTGAAACAAGCTTGAATGTTCCTTCCAGTTCTGTAGCTTTAAAAAGTTATTGTTAACAGAGAACAGACTTTAGCAGATTCCTTGATTTTTACCACAGCCCAGCATGAGCTGGGGTACCTAGTATAACTCTGGATAAACCATGTTGTGTCCGAAGAAACTTGCACATATGCCTTTCAGGTCTCCATTGACAGATGTTCCCTGAGTTTTCAGCAGGTTTTTGTAAATCATAAATGTTTAATATTTCATTAACTGTACTACAAGTTTGAAAACATTATACAGAAAGTTTAATTTTACATTCTCTGTATCTGGACAGAATAATTAAAATAAGAATGTGAAGTGATTAAGTCCTAATGGGCATATGAAAGATCCAACACTAAATCTTTAAGCCTCTTTGTAGCTGCTTGTTTCAAAGAAAATCTGCAAGGGATGTGAAAATACCACTGGGAATTTAAGAAGCCCTTTGATTCCCCCACCCCCCTCCACCCAAAGGGTACTTAAATGTGCAAGAAACATTTGCAGTATTAGTAGTAATGTTTTAGCACAGCTTGAAGAAATTCTGAGTCTTTGATTTGGCTCCAACAATAAAAATTAATGTAATGAAGTCAGGAAGTTTCAGAATTTTGACAACTTCTCATGCTAATATTTATAACATTCTGAGAGTCACTGTGAATTAATGGTCTCTGTCTTGAGAAACAATTGTAGTGGCATGGAGAAGCAGTAATTTTTAAAGGATTTGAAATAAGACCCTAGTAAGAAGTTACTGCACACCCTGTTAAAATGAGGTCATTGTACAGCTCACCTTTTTCGTGGGGAAAAGTAGTAAGCAAAACATTCTATTAAGCTCCATCTTATTGCAATTTTGTGAGCATAGCTTCTCCAAGAATGCCATTCTAATCACAACTGAGTCTAGCTTCAGACAGAGTGAGGCAGATGCCACCTGGCAATTGCTTTTTGAGTATCATGAAGGGACAGCAAATCATTATTTGACTTATTATTATTACAATTTTATTCCCTCTGGAGGAGATGTTTTGAGTCGCAAGGGCCAAAATAACTTGGTTGTCATTAGGGATAATGCAATATTGGATATCCAGACTCACATAACTTGCATATAGGAGCCAGCCCAACTGAGAAACAGGAAAAATATCTCTCTCTCTCGTGGAAGGATACCCATCATGTAGATTCTTCCGTTGATGTCCATTCATTCATTCATTCATTCATTCATTCATTCATTCATTCATTCATTCATTCATTCCCTTTCTATCCCGCCCTATACCCGAAGGTCTCAGGGCGGGTAACAACCTTTAAAATCCTACATATCAAAAAACAATATATATTAAAACAGTAAAAACCACAACAACATTTAAAATCCAACATGTTAAAAACAGAACCATGTCAATTAAAAATGACGTTCACAGTGGGGGAAACATGACCAACATTTTAGCCAAAGACCTGGGCAAAGAGGTGCGTCTCCATGTCCTTCCTGAACACAGACAGAGAAGGAGCCCAACACACCTCGAGGGTGAGATTATCAGAGACCTCAAGTTGTTTAAGAGACAGCATGACACATTCATATATGATGCTCACTTAGATTTGTCCAGTATAGTTGGACTAACTCCCATGTAAGAGGGAATGCAGTCCTCACCCTCACCTTCCCTGCATGCACATGAGGTGGGAAGGATATTGAGAGCTCCTAAAGAAACCCCTATTCTTTATTATGTAGGTATCAAAGGAATACCTACAAATTACTGATCTTCCATGTGCAGCCACTGTTAGTCAACAAGTCATGTTAGGACATAGCCAGTGGAACAACAGAGCAGCCGGCTGCCCCCTTAAACCTGTTTGGACTTGAAATAAATTGAGTCACTGGCAAAACCCCTTGCATTAGCAAACATTGCCTCTCTGTTCCCAGTTACTGTCACTCTACTTGTTCTCAGTATTGTGCACTAAGAACTTGCTATAGGTGGAAAGAAAAAGAAAGATGAACTGTGCTCTGAAGCCAGGACAGTACAGTGCTGGAAGATTAATACAATCCTAGTGATCCCATTCTTCCAAAAAAGAGATGCACCACGCCAAAGCCTAAGCGTGATAAGGGACACTTCACAGCCAGCATTTTGCAAATAGTCTTGAAGGTTATGAGTAATAGCATGGACAGAAATATATGCAGTCTGTATTTATGCTCAAGTACACAATCTTCAAAATAAATAAATGTACAGTTGTGATAACCATGTATTTTATGCCACTTTCAGAAAGGAAGAAACTTTTCCAGAAAAAAAAAGGTCCACTGTGGTCTTGTTTGTGTGGAAGTGACAGTGGTGTTCACAAAAGGTTGCTAAAGCCTTTCAAAGATCAACGGTTGGAGGGAGAACTTATTCCTAACAAAATAGGCTTAAAGGTGACAAGTCTGTTACGTGCTTGGAGCATGGATGTGTAGGAGGGCTGCATGCACACCTAAGTCCACTTTCAGAGCGAGAGAACACATCAGTAAACAGAATCTGTTTTCCTCTGGCATTATCTGACTCAGAAAATCCACCTTTGGGATAGGTAATGAGAGAAAAAAAATGACTGGTCATGTTGCTGATGTGTTCTCTTGCTCTGAAAGTGGACTAAAGCTGAATTAAACCTTACATGTGAATGCAGCCATAATGAATTTTTAAAATTTCCTCCAAGGAATGTTAAACTTGATAACTATAAACAATAATACTCCATCAAGACCAGCAGGGAGGTGGGGGCTCTGTGATCTATATTAATATGTAGATATGGATGGCCAGACTGTGCACTGTATGGACCCTTAATGCAGATTAAGAATTCACGCCAAAAGGAATTTGTCATATGAAGAGTTAAGCAATTTAAAAAACACAAATTTAGCTGTTAGTGGAAATAAGCCATGTCTTCATAAAATACAGAAAAATGTTAAGTTTTCTTTGTTTCTTTTCTTTTTTTTGTTAAGGGCATGTTGTTCTACAAGGATACTGACATTTCTTTGATATCTATTGGACTGGCTGAACACAGTTGTCGTGTGCTATAAAACAGCTTCCTGCTCCACACAACCAGTGTAATTTTGAGAGGGGACAGGAGATGATGATCAAAGGATCAATTTAGGAGTCGGAAAATGGAACACTCTATTCTAAAAAAAGTCATTAGGAAATATTTATTCAAATCTGGCTCTGGCTGAATAATATTGTTGTTGAAAAGATACTTAGCAGCTGCCAATGGTTTGTCTGTTACTTATTTTATGCACTTTAGAGTCTCAACGTACCTTGTGAGGACAGTGTGGTGTGAAAAGTATATTGTTTAAAAATACAACATGAAAGTCTTTAAATAAAAGAAATAATTAATTTTTAGCCTTAAAACACCTCCATATATTTTCATTTTTTAAAAAATGGTTACTGCAATATTGCATAATGCAAAGCTTCGTTACAAAGGTTCTGAAGAAAGAAAACACTATCTTGCTAGAAAAGAGAGAATCTTTAGTTGCTTAATGAAATAATTTATATCACAAGCAGCATCAAACAAATCGCAGTCAGTCTGGAAGGAAAAAAGCTTGTTTTTCTTAACAGTTCAGTACTTAAACCTACAACAAATAAATACTGTAAGGCTTCTGTTTACATTAAAGAAAGATCAGTTTCTAGCAAATGGCTACCCACTGGGTCCAAATATTTAAATCCAACCATGTTTCATATCAGATTCAGTGAACCCTAACTCATCCCTACAAGTTGATTACAGAAACCATGGATTCCAAGAATAAACAGAGTTCCTGTTAATGGGTGCTAAACATAAGCTCAGGATAGAAGGAATTGTAATGATAGATGTGCTTTGGTTTAGGAAGTTTGAATCTGGTAAAGTTTAATTAATATGCCAGCCATTTATTGTTCTCCTGATATATTATTTCACCTGCTGAAATGTGAAAGAGACAAAAAAATAGCACTGGGAAGAATTCCATGTGCTGCACATTAGTGGCACTTTAAATGCATTTAATAAGCCTATACTCTGCCAGTTGTTACTGGACTGGACTGCAGTCCTTATCAGCTCTAGCCAGCACTGACATTCATCAAGGATGCTGGAGTTGTAGCTTACTGGTGTGCGGATAGCTGTTTTGCTCTCCACATCAGATTTAGATGAACCTCAAAATTCAAACTTGCCCCAACAGTGCAGAACTTATCCATAAAAAAAACTGCAACGGGAATGATTTTGAATATATTTAAAGGACATATATTTATTTATTATTTACATTTCTATCCCACCCCATACCCAAAGGTCTCTGGATGGGTAAAAACCATTAAAACAACAGATATGTTCCAAAAGGGGTTAAAGAAGAACCCATTGCTGTATTTATGAACAAAAAGGAACCTTTAAAAATATAAGTAACAGCAATTTGTTCTAAGGAACGTTTCTCTGGTTCAAGAGGCTCGTGGGACACCAAGGGTCAGATGACAAACCCTTCCCCCCCTTATTGCTGCATCTTTACCTGTCAAACTGAGGCGATCAGATCTTTTATGTTTGCCCAGCAATTGGATCATGGAGAGAAGAGGTTTGTTTTTTTATTACTGTTTAAAAATGGCCAGTAGTTGCAATCACCAATGCACAGGACAGGAACAGCAGCACAGGATGTAAAACCCGCCTGCTAACCCTAACTCCTCCCCAAATAGCCCGGGAGTGTCCCCATGCGCAGACCCATCCTCCAAAATAATGTGGGCTTGCCTCTCAAACTGTAGTGAGAACAGTTTTCAAGAGGACTAAATATAGCTCAGATTTGGGTGATTTGGTCCACACGTAGCTTGGTTTGAAGGGTTTGCATGGAGACACTCCTTGCTGAATTCGGATTTGATTTGGACTATTTGGTGCATGAGGACACAACCTCTGGGTTTCATGGAGTGCATTTCAACTCCATCCACCCCATAAGCCCCTGAGTAGTGAAGCCTGGTTTAAAGATAGCACTCCCTGCTGCAAATGGGGGGGGGGGGCTCATGGACATGGTGTGCTCTTAGAGGCTTATGAAATGTAATGGATTTCTGAAAGTTGTGGGGGATTTTCCACAGGCCAGAGTCAACAATCCTGTTGAGATCCTTATAGATTATGAAATACTCAAACACAACAGGCTATTGACAAGATTGATCCAAGTGACTTCTCCAAAACTATGGGAGCCCAAAGTCCTCCTTGGTTTTCTGAGGAGCGTCACGTGATGAAACAGATCAGGAGAGACCTAGAGCGCAATGCAGAGATGTGAATACTAACTAACTCTTAACAGCTGATACCATTCTTGGGGACAAGATTCTGAAGAAAGTGGTGGCTGTGCAGTGCAGGCATTCTTGGATGAAATTAATTTTGACTCCTTCCAGTATGGATTCAGGCCTAGCTTTGGGATGGAATCAGTCTTGGTCAACTTTAAAGATGATCTCTTGTGGAACAGAAACAGAGGGACTCTGGTGGTCCTGCTTGATCTCATAAGAACATATAAGAGGAGCTGTTCTAGATCAGGCCACAGCTCATCTAGTCCAGCATTCTGTCACACACAGTGGCCCACCAATTGCCCATGGGCATCTCAAGTAGAGACAAGGGCAAACCTTCTCCTCTCAAATCCCAGCAAATGGCCTTAGAAGCATCCTACTTGAGCCTTTTGATACTGTAAACTACTTTTATCCTCCTGAATAGTCTATGAGGGGTGGGAATGAGAGGCACTCTGAGCTGTGGGTTCCTCTCCTACTTACAGGAGGTATTGCTGCACAATGGTGTTTTGGCAGTCTGAAAGCTAAGTTGCAAGGTCCCACAAGTAGTACACATCAGACTTCACATTGTGGTGATTTCCATACATTGGAAACTGATTCAATGCACAGTAAAACTTCTGCCTTCAATAATGCATAGTTAAGACCTTTGTATAGTGGGAAAATGTTAAGTATATCAAAGACAACGGTTATCTGCCAGGGGCCATTTTCCTACCCCCAAAATATCAAGAGACTAAGCTACTTTCCAGAAACTATTTAGCTTTACACACCATCATTCCTATGCTTTATCTTCTGTTTCTTGAACACATCAAAATCAGGTACAGAGAGAAGGTAATTGTCTATTTGCCTGTGTCCTGGTCACTCCCATATATTTATTTCCCAATCAGCTTTGTGAAGCACCACGGATATTGTGAATAACTGGAACATGCTGGGTGTGGGATGATTTTTTTAAAAGACCAAACCGGTTCTTCTTAATACCTCATCCTTCAAGTGACACACCTCAGGTAAGAATCTAATATACACGCATTTTTTTACCATCTTGAAGAGATCTGCAGCAGATTGCTGTACAACTGCAGAAGCACAGATGCTCAAATACAGGAACTACAGTAATTGCCTAATACTGAATTTTATTTTTTATAATAGTAGCAGTATATCCTGGGATGGATTCCAGGAGTCTTTCTGTGAAATGTCAAGTCATTTCCCTGTTTGTGCAATCAGGCATTTCTTCTTCTTTCTCTTTTTAAATACAGAGCAATGAACAGCCTGTTACTTTTGTAAGTATCTTCCAGATAAATGAACATGAAGGCTGCAATCACCCACATTTGAATTTGGTATCAGAGTGAGAGACCCCATCAGCGAAGTAGCTAGTCATCTTCTTTCCATTTTATCCAACTCAGAAAATCCACCTTGACCAGTGAAAATGACTGGTCACTTTGTTGGTGTGCTCTCTCACTCTGAAAGTGACTAAAACCGAATTAAAACTTAGGTGTGAAAACAGCCAAAATCTCAAGGTCAAACTTTTCTGAGTCTTGGGGAAAAAAACCCTCAAGGTAGTAAGCATTATCCTCTTCCTTTCTCTTTTGTTTTCCACAATAACCTTATCAGGCTGAGAGGTAACAACTAATTCAAGAGAAAATGAATTCAACCGGTAAACCAGAACAAAATTGCAAGCAGGAAGGAAATGACAAAACATGTCTCTGGCTGCACAGTAGTGAAAAAAGCCTGTTTCTCAGCCAGAGAAAATGGTCCAGCCCAGGATGTGGGATGCACACCATACCCAAACACCAAAGCTGTGGAGTAAAAGTTTCCTGGCTTTGGAATTTCTGCTTGGAATCATAAAGGCATGGACAGGAAATGAGCATAGAATTCAGCCATTTTATTCTGTCCATTTGTGGCGACTCAGCCCAACCCCTCCCAACTTGCCCTCTACAGAGCTGTGCAGTAAGGAAGCAGCTGCCAAGCACCACGGCCCAACTGCCTGCAATGGGGTGGTGTCAATATATGGACTGAACGCTATGCCCCACAGGCGTCCTGCTTTATCAGTCTATGAACAGACTTCCCCTTTAAAGAAGCACCCAAACACTAGTGTGTACCAAACACTTAAATAAATAAATAGTAGAAGCAAAATATAGATAAGCTCAATAGTCCTTGAGTTGCTTGAAAGAATGGTTGCAGTAAATAAAGTTCAGTTCTTAGGAAGAAGTTCCACTGAAAGCAACTAATACAAATAAACCCTGCTTCCAGCTCCGCTCACTCCTCCTGCCCCTGAATGATCCCACTACCATTCAGTGTGAAGTATCTTCCTATAATAAAGCTTGCCTACTGTCAATACAGACTGCCGTCCAGGACCCTGTCTCACTCAGCCCCGAGTTCAACAGTCCCTGCCTATTTCCAGTTATGCGCCAAGATCTTCCCCTGCGAAAGAGGAGAGACCTCTCTTCTATCCGCTGACCCTCTGGTCTGAGAGCATGAGGCCTAGAGGTCGGGAGAGTCAAGCCAAACCCTCCGTAATCCTTCTCCTGCTGAAACTGCACAAAAGAGACCCTCAGAGCGCTAGGCTACTGGCTTAAATATCCCAAGATCCAGCTGCTCCTATTGGTGGGTTTTGGCAGTTTCTAACACGGCTCCACCCCACCTGTCAATCATGTTGCTGCAAAAGCCCGGGAAATAAGCCCACAGCTGCAGCCTGCACCTGAAAATGTCATACTATGCTTAATGGCACTAAGCAAAAGGTAACACAGGTAAGTCCCTCTTCCTGTCACCTTCCCTCTGCACAGTGTCAGCAAGGGAAGAAAAGGGAGATAAGCACCCCAGGATTATTCACACTTTCTACGAAAGATACATCGAAGAGGATTTCTGTCCCTCTGAGGTGCACAGGAGATCCATGAAGAGATTGGACTTGAAGGTGATATGCATGTTGAACTAGGAGTTTGAGACAATGGTGGTGATAAGGAAGTTGCTATCATTCATTCATCTGAATTTTTTATCCTGCCCTATACCCAAAGGTCTCAGGGCAGGTTACAACATATAAAATGCAGATCAAAACAATAACATATTAAACTTATTAAAACCATAACAATGCCTAGATGTAGGGATGAAAAGCTGTTCCTTTACTTAGCCAAAGGCTAGGGTAAAGAGGTACATCTTCACAGCATTTGTGAACACATAGAGTGAAGGTGCCTGATGCACCTCAGGTGGGAGACTATCCCACAGTCTGGGAGCCATCACTGAAAAGGCCCTATCCCGAGTGCCCACCTCTTTTGCTGCTGAGAGTGCTGGTACAAGCACCAGAGCCTCCCCTGCAGATCTTAGGGCACAGGCAGGTCAATATGGAATAAGGCATTCCTTTAGATATTTGGGGCCCAAGTCATTTAGGGTCTTATCAGTTAAAGTTAGCACCTTGAATTGGGCTCAGTAGTGAACTGGCAGCCAATGTGACTCTTTTAAGACCAGCATGATATGCATCCAGCCAGCTGTTTCAGTCAGCAGTCTAGCAGCTGTGTTCTGCACCAGCTGCAGGTTCCGAGCTGTCTTCACAGGCAGCCTCATGTACAGTGCATTAAAGGGTGTTTTTCCACTGTCACTAGAAGTACCCATTAACTACCCATTAATGGGTACAAAAATGCTATTTCGTAGCATAGTCTCTGGCCATTATCACACCAGGCTGATATAGGTCATCCCGTAAAAAACCAAATGGAAGCCGTCTTAATCCTGTCCACACCTGTTCCTGATAATCAGTCCTCGGGTCATCCTCAATTCAGGCTTCTATGCTCACATCTTTGCTTTAACTTCCTGAGTCTCCTTTACACTTTTTCCATCCCTATTATTTACATCAACACCACCTGCATTCCAATAGGGTAAAGTTCTGTCAATCAATAGTGGCAACAAGGTGTGTTTGGAGTTATGTAGCACGAAGGGAAAACTCAGAGTACTGTTGGGGTGAGGGGACTGTGCCCCCAAACAGATGCAGCAGAGGCATATCCCATCCAGCATGCATGTCCACCTCCGCAGCTGTTCCAGTAGAAAAAGGAATGGCTGTAAGCTGCTGTTTTCCCTCAAGCTGCTGAAGCACTTTTCCTTTTGAGTAAAAGTCCCCTTTCACTGAAATGAAACATTGTTTCCCTTGCAGACTGCTGAAGTTAAACAGAAGCTACATTTGTCATGCCCTGTTCAGCCTCATCAGAAGAGGAGAATATGCCTGCAATGCGACCACAGGCTGAGGAGCAGCCACAGCAGGGCATTGCAGGCATGGAAGAGCTAAGGCTGGGTCCAGAGGAGCAGCCAGACAGCTCTGGTGATGAATCCATCAGCTGTGAGCCTAATCAAAAGCTCTCTCATCGCTTGCTTAGGCAGCAGAAGCAGATGAAACAGAGATCAGAGCGATTAGCCCAGCTGCACCATGGGTGTGGCTTTGACTCCTCTATTTAAGAACAAGCTCAGCTTGCCTCAAGTTGCTGCAGACAATGTCTTAGCAGCCTCGTGTTACCTGAGCTTGAAATCCTGGATTCCTTGTGACCTGCTGACCCTTTGGACTGCCTGACCCTTGATGACTTTCTGGACTCCTAGACCCCGGACCGGAACTGACCTCGAGAACGCCTGGAACCCTTGGGACTGAGTAGCTGCGCAAGTGTTTGCCTGTTGCCTAACCAGCCTGCGACATGACAACATTGTCCTTAGAATTATATCATTTCTACTCTTATTCCATGCTGTCCGTCTCCCAACAGTGCTTTTCTGGCCATTGCATTTTTAAATCCCTCCTGTTCTTTGCAAAAATGCATTATCAGTCTAGCGCTAAACAGAATTCTATTTTACAAAATGATGGACAGAGTCTGCAAACTTGCGATCAGAACAAAGGGCAATCAGGGGGAGGCAGGATGGGAGAGGGGGGCTATCCTAGGAATGGTGACAGAAGTGGAAAGGGATGCAAGGAATGAAGATCACGTGTATGCCACCCTCAGCCATGCACTGAGTGGGAGGGAAGGCTGGATCCACCCCTCCCAGGATGGTTCAGTTCCCTCTAGCCCAGTTCTGTGCTCACACAGGAGAAGTGAAAATGGGCTGGCTCCTCAAGATGGCTTGAGTCTTCGGTAAAAAGTGAACTCCAGAGAAACCAGCTTGAGGGACAGCCCACGACCAAGACAATCCCTGCCAAAAAAAAATCTGTGCAAGGCAGGGAGAAGATGGCCAGAAGCCATCTTGAGCAATGACTATGATCACAGCCTTAGTTAAACAGCCACCCCTGGCTTTCTAAAAGAAGAGCTGGCTTTTCTACCCCACTTTTCTCACTTTTTTCAGGGGACTCAAAGTGGCTGACAAAGCTTTTTATCCTTCTCCCCACAACAGAACACCCGGTGAGGTGAGGTGGGTGGGGCTGTGAGAGCTCAGAAGAGAGCTGTGACTAGTCCAAGGTCACCCAGCTGGCTTCATGGGGAAGGGCAGAATCAAACCCAGTATTCCCAGATAAGAGTACAGCTCCCTACCACTAGACCAGTGGTTCTCAACCTGGGGGTCGGGACCCGTTTGGGGGTCGAACTGCCCTTTCAGAGGGGTCGCGGCAAGTCTCCCACCGCCCTTCCCTCCCACCTCCCAGCTGCTCTGCCTCCATGGTTGGGGGTCTCCACAACATGAGGAACTCCATTAAGGGGTCACGGCATTAGGAAGGTTGAGAACCACTGCACTAGACCAAACTGGCTCATCATCCCACTTTCTTCTGCCTTTCTCCATGCATCAACTGAAGAATAGCACATTTCCTCTTAAGGAAGTCCAAATAACTTATGAATTCATGATTTGTATTTTGTTTCCATAAAATGTGCCTTAAAATATGTTGGCCAATTTTATTAGGCCAATGGTTCATCTGCTTGGGCAATTCTGTAATGTCGCCTGGAAATTTCAGCATGAATCTGGGAGTCTAGCATCATTCTGTGGAGCGTTGCCTCTTTTACAAGAGACATAAAATCTTGCTGTGCTGGAAGCCGCTGTGGTCATTAATGCTTGGAATCCTGCCCTTAGTCAATGCACTTTATGCTCCTAAGTGACAGCTCGGTTGCTTATACTTTAGTCCATCTGCTTGCATGGCAATCTGCCATCCATGCAAGGTGATTTGGCTTTAGCAAAGAAAGATTTTCATGCAGAAGCAGCATTCTAAGACTGTGTTCAGATATGACAAAAAGGGACATCCCAGAGGCACCTCAGAGAGCCTATGTGTGGCACTCATGTTCCCAAGCCTTCTCTAATCCATCTTTTCTAACACAGAATGTTTAGGATAAGGGGGAGAGAAAAATTGGTGTGTGAACAATCCCACCTTGAAGTCTTCTCTAGCTGCCTCAGAGGTACCTCAGTGACATGCCTGATCACAGCCTTTGTCTAGCCTAGCCTCTAAAACCAAACCATGAATATTTATTTATTTATATCCTGCTGTGACGGTTTCTGGATACAGGCTGCAAACTGTTTTGCTTTCTGGCTTTGCAGGCTTCTAGTTAGCTGCAATAGCCAGCCTAGATGCAAACAGCCTGTTGCAAGACCTGGGCAGAGGCTGCAAAAATGGCGGGAAATCCCGTGCGAGCCCTGCTGCAATGATTGGTTGAAGCTGCTTTCTGGAAGGAAAAGTTGTCCGGGGATCTGAGTGCTGGAGGGGCTAGAGCAGGAGTTCCCACCAATCAGGAGTTTCCAGCAGCATTTTATGGCAGCAGTTTTCCCCAGGAGGTTACAGCCAATCAGGGTCAGGGATATGGGTATAAATGAACACAGAAGACAGTAGACTAGGTCTTCATGCTGGTACAAGAGCTGAAAGGAGAAGAGAGCTGAATCCTGAGGGAGCTGGAACCAGTAGCTGACCAGGGGTCTTTTGGCTGGAAGATCTTGAAGGAAGACTTCAATAGCAACTGTCCAGGCTGGATGATCGGACAAGCAAGGACGGACTGGGCCTTGTGATCATCTGGAGCCACGTTCTGGTACACTGGCTTGGCTTGAGCTGTGGCAGAGCAAGCCAGAGGGGGAGGAATGTGGGGAGGTTTGTCTTTTAAAAGGGGAACTATTTTCCTTTAGAGAAAGGGGTAGCTCCTAGCCTTAAGAGACTTACTGAGTTAAATCTGAGTTAAACCAACAAATACCTGAACCTTATTTTCCTTCTAGTATTGCTTGTGTATAATAATAAACTTGTTTTAGTTTACTGTTGAAACGCTTGCTACCAGTGTTTTGCGTCCACACTGTAGTATTCACTCAGCCATCGCACGAACTCAGCATCCTAACAGGGCCAAGCTACTCCTCAGAGAGGGCAGGCACTTACAGGATCGCTGGGCATCATGACACCCGCCCTATAGCCAAAGGTCTCAGGGCAGGTAACAATGCTTAAAATTTAGCACATTAAAACAAAACAATATATATTAAAACAGTAATATCTGCAACAACATTTAAAACCCAGGATGTTAAAAAAAAACAAATATATATTGAAAATGGTACTACCTAATACGGCAGCACCTACTTGTTTCATTGGCACTTCTGTTTTTTATCATTCCATAAAGTTTTCACCTTCAGCAATATGAATTGAGAAGTATGGTAGTACAAATTTCAGAGTGCAAAAATCAAGGGACCACAGGCCACCCCAGTATTTTAAGCCCGCCAAATAACCTGTTTGCTAGCGGAAAATCTATGAATATGTAAATTTGTCACCTTTCTTCACTGCAGATTGAAAGAGAGGGTTACAAACCCTCACCCAGGAATGTGCAAAACTCACATTTTAAAGACCTGCAAAACTCAAGGCCTATTCTACTGCACATGTTGAGTGTTTAACAATAGCAAAAGACCAAACAGGGGTAATATATCAGAAATATAAAATAAAATAATTACTAAAAGGGTTGAGATAACCCCACTGGCAGAAAAATATATAAATGTCAAAATACACAGCCAGCAAAAGAAAATCAAGAAAATCCAGCTGCAAACAAAGCAGCGAAGATAACAGATGTAAATACGCCGGGTTAAAAAACACACATCACAGCAAAAATCAAGCTATAAATTTAAATATAAACCAGCAGATACAAATAAAGTGTCAAGTGTTTAACAATGTCATTTTAATGAATTTTCTCTGCTCATGGTCAGAAAATCAGTAATTTATCTCAATTTTGCCTTCATTATGCTAAGAAGAGACTATAACCTCACAGAAGGCTTAATCACCACAAGAACTGGATGGAGTTGAAAACTGGGACATCCCCTGTGAGTATGGGACATAAATACATAGCAGGTGCACTTACCTCACTTCACCATAGCTTCTGGTCTTGGATGAAACTACCTTCAAAGCAGCAATATTTCCACATAGGCTGAGCACTGACAGAAAGCTGCTCTATGGGACTGTTGTCATGATACATGGGTTCGTAGAGGGCAATGGTGTGTGGATGCACTGCCCACAAGGAAGCAAAGTTCATGAGTTTAGACCGACCAAGAGAGACAACAAAAGACAAAAGGGTCTGGTGTGTTGTGGTCCATGGGATCACAAAGTGTCAGATGTGACTGAACAAGGGAAAGAAAATACGCATTTCGTAAATCTGTAGAAGTCCTTTGCTCTTAAAAACTGTGTTTCATCTTGCAGGGTAAATCTGCATTTGCTGAGTAATGGCACAGTGCCCTGCCACAAAAAAGGGAGCAAGCTGAAAACGAGTTAAAAGAGAAACCAGCACGAGAATCTATAATAAGGAGAACAAGAGTGCTTTGCAATTTTTCACTGTTTAGTTGGCCAGTGTTTGATTTTATTTTTAAAAACTTTGTGACAGCAGAGAGACGCTTTAAAACTTATTCCAAAATTGGTGCTTTGGTGTTTCTATAGAAAGCTTGCTCCTTCTGCTTCTATGAATCAAAGGATCATCTTTCTACCTACAAGGCCAGATTTATTTCTATTCAAAGAAGCCCGCTCAGCCTGCTTTGTTCATCTACCAAACTTGTTCTGGAACAGACTCTTGTTACTAGGCAGCACTTTCTTTGTGAAAGTGCCATACAGATGTTTCAATAGAATCTACCTGTACAATAACCGAATGAGAAATGCTGCCATGGGACAGTAAATGGGGTTCCAATACCTTTCATAGCCATAGATCTCTGAATGGCTTTGATCTTCTACTGTTACTTCATCCATTACAACTTCAGGTGCTCTGCTGGCAAAGCAGGAGTAGCATGCAGTGGGAGAAAACCTCCTCCACTTTCTGTTATAGGTTCCCAACATGAAGACTTCTTCTGAGGTCACATTCCAAGGGGATCTGCTAACCACAAAGTGACACTACTGCAACCATAGTAGCTTTTGTCCATACTGATCAAGAACTGAACTGCTAACTTTTTTCTCTGACCAGGGGAAAACAGCCTTTGAATGCTACATGATAGTAAAGACACCTCTAGACAGGATGTAAAACCTGGGGTTAGAAGAAGAGTTGGCTTTTCTACCCTGCTTTTCTCACTCATTTAAGGGGACTCTTTGGGTGTTTTTCCACCGCGCTCCTTAGATCCGGATCTAAGAAGATCCAGATCTAAGGAATGGGTACATTCCTTAATCCAGATCTAGTAGGTCCGGATTAAGGGAAGCACCCAACGTGTTTCCATGGGAGGTGTAGCACCCAATAGCAATGGGTGCTAACCCCCCTGCCATGGGAACACCTTTGCACCCATGTGGGGAATCCGGATCATCCCTCAAGGGTCTGCCTGTCACCCCAGGTGTTTCAGGGGACGGGGGGGGGGGGGCGATCTCTGAAGTCCCTCTGAAGAGACTGGCACAGACTTCAAAGCCGCTCCAGAATCATTTCGGAACACCTCTGCAGTCTGCGCAAAAGAGCCCCGGGCGCCCGCGCTGTCAGTGGGAAAGAGCTCCAAGGTCCCTCCAAAGTCTGCGCTGATCTTCGGAGAGACTGGCAGCGAGATTCCGGAGCCTTTTGCCGATCACTTCGGAGGGATTTTGGAGGGAAGTCCGCATGGTCTGCGCTAATAGTGAACAAACCGTGCTGACAGCTCTGGAGCCTCTCCGAAGAGCCTGTGCCGGTCTCTTCAAAGTGACTTCGCAGTCATTTCGAAATGACTCCGAAATCACTTCAAAGCTGGGATTTTGGGGCTCCCCCCCCATGGGTGCATTCCCTCCCCCTAGCCGCCTCTAGACCCCATTGCCTGTCACTAGTGGAAACAGGCTCCCTTTAATCTGGATTTTCTGGCTGAAGACTCCATTGTAGACCCCATTAATGGGGTCTACAGAAAATCCAGATTAAAGGCCAAAAAGTACCCATATGGTCCGGATTTCCCCAGTGGCAGTGGAAACAATCAGGTCCCAAATGGGTGCCGTGGTGGAAATGGGGTCATCCAGCTCACACCCAAATGGGTCCTTAATGGGTGCAAAAATGGGTACTTTCTACCAGTGGAAAGACACCCAAAGAGGCTGACAACAGACAGCTCTGAGGTAGGTGAGGCTGTGGGAGCTCAGAAGGAATGCTGTGGCTAGCCCAAGGTAACCCTTGCTTTCCTGGGTGGCCTCAAGCAGTAGCCTATATAGGCCTGGTGTTAAATTAATGGCTCCAGCTGCCTTGGACCCAGTCCTTCAAACACTCCCTACTGCTGGAGTCTCTGAAGCAGCTACAGCAGTAGTCCAAGCCTACATGTTGAATCAGGAGTGCTAGCAGCAGCAATAGATAAGACACTCCACCAGATTTAGCCCCAGTCTCTCACACTGGGGTAACTGGGAGTAGATAGTCTCCCTTCTGCAGTAGGGGTTTCTGGCAGAGCAAGGTCTCAAGAGCAGCCTATTTGTTTGAGTACTATACTGCATATATATTTCAAAGTTTGGTTCAGAAGCTGGCCAGAGAATTTTGGTGCCTGTATAAATCCATTTTTTTTAAAAGAAAAAAGTCAGAGATAAATAATTACTGTTTACTTTAGCATAGTAATAAATGAAGGTGGCATCATAGATTCTCATCCATTGTACATGTCCAAGTCACATAAGGAACAGAGCCTAAACTTCAAAAACTCTTGATGAATTTTGCAAAACAAACCATTCCAGAAAGGGACTAAGTGCGGAAAGGGCCACAGACAAATAAAGATTTGCATTTTTTTTTCTTTTCTGGCTATTACTCATCCAAATTCACATAGTTCCAGACAGCTAGGGGGATAGGAATGTTTTCATCTGTTAATTCTGAACATATTGCCTGTGCATAATGTTATAGTGTGTGCTCTTACATTTCAACCCAAAGTAAAGAAACACAGAAGTCTCTCATTTAGTCATGTAACTGTTTAAGCTCATGAAAGAACCTGTTACTTCAACAAAAGAAGTTAGTCACACAAGAAATGGCTTTAGTTTAGCCCTTTCAGCCTTGCCCATCGCAATCTATTGCTCTACACAATCACATTTTATTATATTGTGTGGACAATAATACCCCTTCATTTATTCCCAGTGACTTTACGGGATATCTTTTATTTATGTAACTGTGTGGTTTGTTGCTTCTATCTCTCCTATCCGCTGCCCCATATCTCTTCTTTGCACAGTGCACACAAACTAACACATCCATCTGTTGACTAAGTACAATTTTTCATTTATTATCTCAGGGGAGCGGAATCCATCTCTTCCCTCTTTGATTTTGCTTTACATAACCTTTAGATTTGCTGTCAAGTGCATTGTATTCTGTTCTGGCAGTAGAGTCTTAAGAACACTGTGGGTGTGCTACTGATAGTCTTAATGATTTATGTCTAAAAATAAAGCCCGCTTTGCTTTGTGATTAGGTCTGTTGGCATGACCAGTTGGCCGCTGCAGTTCTAAACGTGTTTTGAAAAAGTAAGTGCCTTAATGTTAGGCAAATATAACCATCCATCCATCCATCCATCCATTCATTTTGTGCCCTATACTGGTCTCTGGGCAAGTTTTTAAAAGTACTAAATGAAACTAAAATGAAAAAAAAATTGCCACATAATAAAACTATAGACACTATGTGAGAGGGAAAGTCAGGCTTCCACCTTAACTAAAGATTTAATGAGGGTGACTAATACACACCAAATGAAGAAGGGGGAGTTCCCATTATAAGCTTAATTTGGTTTCCCTAAACCAAAATAATAGAACCAGATGCAAACGCAAATTTGCCTGATCCCATTACTTTCAACTCGATCCGGATTCTGAGGATCGTAGGTGGCGTACGTGACTCAAGGGGGGGACTGAAGTGGCTACTTTTTAAAAGCTGCTTTTCGAGGCTGCCCTGCCCTCTTCCTCCTGGTGTGAATGCGCCACCCATAACCGACCCCTTCATGGAGCCTGGCTGGGTGGCTGCCGCTTGCCTGGATGGAGGAAAAACGGCAGCGGGCAGCCAGTGATTCTTTCCCCTCCTCTCCCCATTGCCCAGGGCACACAGCAGCAGCGGCAACTCAAGCCCCCTTCACTTGCTCACTCCACAGTCACAGCCTTAAAAACAGAACCTGCAGCTGCTTTCCTTTCCTTTCCCTTTTTTAAAGGTCAGAACTTTCAAAATTGCAGAGAATTGCAACATTGTTATCAGGTGTGAAGTGGGTGGATTGCTACAGTGTAGCGGCTGCTTTAAGGGGTGGATTTTTACAGTAAAATCACTATCTTTGGAAGCAAGCTAATGGAGGAGGGAAACCCTAAACAAGCATTCTCAACCCTTAACACAGTACCATTCCCACAGTAAAAAATGTAAAACGTTTCAAGCGCACGAACCAGAGTGAGACCTGTTGAAATGATTAACATTTACAACGCTTTAGGGCTATTTAACACGCGGAAAGCATGTTAAGCCAACCTGACATGGGAACTGCGAGGACTGAAACGGTTTTGAAACTGAAATAAGCTTATAATGGGAATGCAGCCAAAGAGTTGGCTTTTCTACCCCACTTTTCTCACCCATTTAAAGGGACTCAAAGTGGCTGACAAGGCTTTCTGTTCTTCTACCCACAACAGACACCCTGTGAGGTAGGTGGGGCTGTGAGAGCTCAGAAGAGAGCTGTGCCTAGCCCACCTGGCTTCATGGAGAAGTGTAGAATCAAACCTGATATTCCCAGATGAAAGTCCACCTCCCTAACCACTACACCAAACTGGCTCACAATGAGAGGTGATTCTAAAACCTGGAGCTATCCCAGAGAAGGCTCTCTCATGAGCCCTATACCTTTTTTCAGTGTAAGGACAGATATAAGTGGGATAGGATGCTCTTTTAGAGCACAGATGATTTAGGGCTTATTTAGCCCTTGTTAGTAATATCTGCATAGTGGTGTTCAGTGCAAGTGCGGACTCTGCTCCTTGCTGATCAGGGCAGGGTGAAGTGCACTAACATGCATATGCAAGGCAGCTGCCTCATCCTGGAATGCTGTTCTTAGTTGAGGAGTAACGATGTAGTGTTACAGTATTCATATATTAATGGGTAAGTTGTTTACCTGTATTTTTTCATATACTCATCCATTTAACTCAGCATATCTATGCATATACACTGCAACTATGAAGTAATAAACCTTCCTCTTGGAATGCAATCAAGACTCTGACTTTGCATGTAAACTCCGTACATACATGCTGTCTGCTGTGCATGTGTTAAATTGCACACTTTGCTAACCTTAACGGTTTCAACAACTCTTGCTGTCACTGTGGGTCCATATGGCAGCAGCAGAAATGGTACCCACTCTGGGCCAAATAGGAAACACCTTTATTGTGGTCTTCTCTTGGACCATTCCCACGTAAGGTTTCTACACCTGGGAGTAGGCCAGTACTGCATCTGGGTGGATACCTCATGTCAGGACCAGGGGGACTGTGAAGACATTGCTGCTAAATCTTGATCTCAGTAATACATTGGCAACCAGTGCCATTCCTTTAAGCCCTCTTCCTCCAAACATAGAAGATAGTAAGACTGAGTGATAGAAGAATTAAGATTACCAGTCTTCCCAGTAATTTGTTTTCAGCCAGGCACTGAAAGACCATAGAATGTAGGGACAGCTAAGGTATATGCTGCTTCCTGTGATTTTAGTTCAGTCCTCAGATCAACAGCCTTCCTGTGACTGGTGTCACAAGGCATTATCTCTACACTTGCTGAAGGATTCTTGCCTTCTTCATCTACCCTGGCATGAGATGACAGTTCAAATAGTGTCACACCTGATATGCTTCTCAAGTGTTTTTCAGCTGAGATGCAGGCTATTTGTTCATGTTTAAAAAATCAGAACATTTAACATTAACTCACATCCCCATGTTGTGTGTGTAGAATTTCTAGGATAGGTTGGTGTCACCTTTTCTAGGCACAGGAAGTAACATGTCCTCTATTGCAATTCAAATATTCCAGCTCAGTAGGCTTAAAGAGAGCAGAAGTGGAAGTCCTTCCCCCCAATGCATGCTGTTTGTAGGTATAGTTTAAAGGCAAGCAAGTCCAAACAAAGGAAGGTTTATTGGCACTGTGAAGTGGGGTGGGGTAGGTTGAATAAGACTTGTATTTCATTTTGCTTGAGACAAGAGGATATTACCATTGTGATGAAGAAAAAACTAAAGTCATGAATAGAACACTCTTTTCCCTTTGTCACTAAACAGGTTCAAGACCAAGTCTATAGGCCAGCTTTCCAGATGCTGGTGAGGTCAAAGGGAGGCCACGACCCCTCAATCTGTACTCTGTCAACACATGACAGAGTGTAGACTTGGCATCCTGATCCGATCTACTGATAGACTTCTTTAAAGTAGTGTACCAGACCATGGAGGTGTGCCATCCCAGCCACATGTCACAATGGTCCTGTACTTACTTACTTACTTACTTACTTACTTACTTACTTTTACTTACTTACTTACTTACTTACTTACTTACTTTACTTACTTACTTACTTACTTTACTTACTTACTTACTTACTTACTTACTTACTTATTAGATTTCTATCCCACTCCATATCTGAAGGTCTCTGGGCGGGTAACAACCTTAAAACAGATTAAAACAAAGTATACATTAGAAGACTTAAAAAAAAAATTCAACAAGTATAAAATAATACACAATATGTTTAAAATAATAGTGTCTGTACTGGGGGAGAAACATAAGCAGCTCAGCCAAAGGCCAGGGTAAAGAGGTGCGTCTTCATCGCCTTCCTAAATATATATAAGGAAGGAGCATGATGCACCTCAAAGGGGAGGCTATTCCATAATCTGGGGGCCATCACAGAGAAGGCTGTCTCCCAGGTGCCCGCCAACCTCACTATTGAAGGTGGTGGGACAACCAGGAGGGCCTCACAACTTGATCTTAAGACACGGGCAGGTTGATATGGGAGAAGGCATTCCTTTAGGCGTATGCCACAAGGGACCCATTTTGGGCAGCATAAGAAGATGAAGAGGGTCCCCCAAAACTGTGAAGGCTACGGAGTATTGTTCCTGGCCTTTGGAGCTTTATAACTTGCACATTATTTCGCTCTTTAAACCAGCAGTGCCTCACAGAACATCCATGTGAGGGTGATAAAGGAGACCAAGTCTCTGCCTGGAAACTTCCATTTGATTTGCTGTGAGCCGAAATATGTTTTGTAGGCAATCCAGGGGGAAACTTCCAATCTGGAGTCCTCTCCTTCTCCCATTACTTTCCTGGTCCTAAACTGAAATAACACCAACCCTTTCTGGACTGGACTTTATTCTGGATTTATCCAGGAAAAGGAACTTGCTAGCCACATCCTAGTGCAGACTATGACAGGCCAGGGCCTGCTGTAGTCTGACTAGCATGCAGATAGTACATCCTTATTCCAGAATATAATCCAGAATAAGGTCCAGTACAGAAAGCATCTTTTTGTTGAAAAGGCATAAAACAAAGTTCTTTTTAAAACATATTTAGGCCCAGTTCCCATTCATGCCTCTTAAAATGGTTTAAAAATGAAACAAAGGGTGCGTTCCCATGGTACTAATTTGTATCTCTATTGCCCCTCCACTGAAGCGGATTAAAGAAAAGCGGGTTCAATCCAGAATTAAGCGTTCCCAAGGGGGTAAGCAAAACACGCATTTAAAATGAATGGACCATTCCCAAGGAAGCGTGTTTTGTTTACCCGCATCTTTTTCTCCCTGCCCCTTGCTGTTTCATTGGGTGATCGGGCGGAAGGAATTTACAGCTGCCAAAACGCCTCCCCCCCAGCCAGCGATCTTGCAATCCTTTCGTTCAAAAAGACCAAAAGAAAAATTTAAAACTTCTCTGTTCGTCTCCCCTGCTTGCGAAGACTGCAGCCGGCACTCTTTACAAGATCTCCACCCAGCCAGCTCTTTTACACTTTCACTTTCGCGGAAGCAATTCATCACAATGTATCTTTGCTGTTTCTCTTTGGGATTGGAAAGAGAAACAGCAAAGAGAAAATGCCTGCCTAGATCGCTGTTTGCCTAGATCGCTGGCTGGATGACAGGCAAAAGAGAGACAGAGAGAGATGATCTCCCCGGCCGGCAATTCCCACCTAGAAGAGAATCCCCGCCCCTTTTGCCACGGAGCGATCCCATGGAAAATGTTGCGCTGAAAACCCACGTCTTCCAGAAAGTACTGCTTTAAACAGGTATTTTTTTAAAGCGGGTTTTCCCCATTAGCGGCGCTGGAAACCCGGATTAAAGCTGTGCATGGGACCGCTCCGTGGCAAAAGAAGATTTTCAGCAGACTTATTATTGCATGGGAACGCAGCCAAACAGACAAAAAAAAAATTCAAACACGGATTCTGGCACTTCAGTGGCTTTAAATTGCTTTAAATTGCTATCAGCCCTTCTGCTGTCCCCACCCAAAATGATTCAGAATCGCATTAGGGAAAGGGAATCTTTTCTTCAACCCCTCTTGCCAGCCGGGGACCCACCCCCTGCCTGCCAATTGGATCCCGCAATGACGTGGCAGAGGGTGGAGAATTGCAGCTCCTCTCCTCTCCCCTCATGTTTTTGCAAAAGACGTCCTGCCAGTCCTGTGCATCCACAGGCACACACAAATACACACAACGCTTCCTCCCCTTCAGTCACTCCCCCCCCCCCCCCATCTACAGCAGCACCGTCTGGTATACACACACACACACAAACTCAGGACTGGTGCTTTTTCACTTTTCCACAAATGCAGAAAAGTGAAAAAGCAGCAGAGAGAGAAAGCTTCGTATCACCCATGGGGCATGGTGTGTGTGTGCGTCTCTCCTTCCCAGGGCTCAGCAAGGCAAAAGAGGCACCTCCAGTGTGTGCTTCCCAGCAAGGAGAAAGCAGGGAAGTGAAAAGTGAAACTTTGTTATCTTATCAGTGTGAAGTGTGGAGTGGGTGAATTGCTACATCTTAATTGTTGCTTCTCTGCTGAATATGGATCTGGCAGAGAGAGGGGGGAATGCTTTGAACAAGCTTGTCAGGATGCAGCATGGATAAAGAAAGTTTCCTTCTTTTTAGCTGCTACAACATAAGAGCAGCTAACAGAGAAGGAAACTTTCTTTCCCTCATTCAAAACTCTTCCCTCTCTCTTCCAGCTGCTTGCGGGTGAGCACAAGCGGAAAAAGGCCAGAGCCGTTGCACTTCCAGTCAGGGAGAGGATCAAAGGGCAAGGGGCTATTTTCATTACTTTTTAAAAAGGAAATCACATGGGGGGGGTTGAAAGGAGAAGGGGGTCTGGTGTGCAAGGGGGGAAGGCTTTAGCTTTGCAGGGATGGATGTGAAAGGGAGGCAGCAGACCTTGCCAGCTGTGAAATCTCACCTCGATCTGACCATCATAGGGCAGACGGATAGATGTCCGCCCTTAATAGTCCCATAGCGTTCCCACTGGGGAGGAAAAAAAAGCGGGCTAGTGGTAAAAACAGGAGCACTGAGATTTCCAGCAATCTTTTTAGTGCTTTTAGGGGAGGGTATATAGCAGGGCTAGAGTGGAATTGCCACAGATAACATGTAGTGACCCCATAGCAGAGCTGTAATATCCAGCTTCTACCCAAGCTTCTACGGATACTGGATTATCCAATCCGTGGACGGATAAGGCCCTTCGAATAGGGCCCTATCTGATCTGTCCACGAATCTTGGAATCTGGACATATTTTTCCGGATTCCAAATGTACGAATTATTTGTGCACATCCCTACTCTGCACCTCAGCTGCAGACCAACCCTGCCTGTTGGGTTACAGTTAGTCTGGTAGCTTATAAACAATGCTGGACACATACGATAAGCTATCAGTGAGGAAGTTTTTTTAAAAGACAGCATGTTGAGAATAGCGAGATCATGGGAACTCTGTGCCTCCTATGACCTACCCTGAAATAGCCACCTCAATATCTGTATCAGCAGCATACAGAGTGATGTGAGCCTTCTGAAAACTCTTGTCTGCTTGTTTCATATCTTTCTTACTCTGGCACAGTGCTGGTTGTGGGTTTTCCAGCAGAAGTGTGTCCAAAACATTCGTATATATGTCCGAAACATTTGTATTAATGTTAATGCATGAATGCCATGGCATACAATTCATGGACAAATGTCCAAATTCAGATGAATAACAAATGTTACAAATATTTGTGCACATCCCAAGTTGCAACTGCTTGTATAATTTCTAGCCAGTTTGGTCTAGTGGTTAGGGAGCCAGACTCTTATCTGGGAATACCAGGTTCGATTCCACCCTCCCCCATGAAGCCAGCTGGGTGACCTTGGGCTAGTCACAGCTCTCTTCTGAGCTCTCATAGCCCCACCTACCTCACAGGGTGTCTGTTGTGGGGAGAAGAACAGAAGGCTTTGCGAGCAGCTTTGAATCCCCTTAAATGGGAGAGAAAAGCGGGATAGAAAAGCCAACTCTTCTTCTCCAGCGTGAGAATTCAGCAGAAGGCCTTCCACGCACAGCAAATTTGTCAGCACTTGGGGGAAGCTTGCAGCAGAGATGACAATGGACTACTATAAATTATTTCTCTTTTAGGCTTTTTATTCCAAATATTAGAAAATCTTATTTTTTTTCGTGCTTTGTTCAAATGCCTGCAACGCAGTTCAGCTTTCACGGTTGGCAATCTGTGCTCTCTCTATCATGTCCAGCCCCTGCCAAGCAAGGCTGATTCTGACATTATGCAGATAAGGCGGCTGCCCCAGAGAGCAGATGCTAGGCAACAGGAAGGTGTCGGATGACTGAGCCCTTTGTGACTTGCAAAACTCCCTTAAGTGGCTTTGCTTGTCCCAGGTGCTTTCCTTCTTGCTGCTATGCTGAATGTAAGACTCAATAGCCATTTCAGATAGATCCTCTAAATGTAATTTAGAGAACGTTGTCTTTGTCTTTGTGTCAAGCAATAAAATACTTTGTGCCAGACCTGCTGCAAAAGAAGAGCTGCCACGTAGTACAATTGCATTAAGCGCTTGCTTACTCAGAAGTAAGCCCATCTGATTTTACTCTAAGTTGCACAAGGCGAGAAGAAAACTCAATAGGAACACGAGAGGAACTCTACTGGATCAGGCCACAGCCCATCTAGTCCAGCATCCTGCCATTCACACTGGCCCATCAATTGCTTCTGGGCCTCTCAAGTAGAAGATAAAAGCAAAACATCCATAATTGCCTGCAAATGGCCTTTAGAGCCATCCTGCCTGGCTCCCCAACAAGAAGAAGATACCTAGGCATCCATTCTGGTAACCATTGATACAGCTCCCCTCCATGAAATTATCTAATCCTTTCTTGATTTACCTATACTATAGTTCTATCTGTATTATTATTCTGAACTTTCAGATGAGAAAGAAAACCAGTTTGAACATTAGGTGGAACGTATATGACGGCGTGTACCTACCATGGCTGCTAGGACAGAGGCCAAGGCAGCTAAAATGAAGTGGTACCAAGTTCAAAATAGTTAGGTCTTATGGTAGATGAGATTCTATACAGCTGAAATTCTGTAGAAACCACACACATAGTTGTTTATAGATACATTAGCCAACTCTGAGTTGAAATAGGTGTAGAAGAGAAAAGGAGAACAAACTCATGTTCTGAGTGGCTAGGACGGCCCCATGGTGTCTAACTTTGTCTTTACCAGCCTTTTAAAATAAGTTGGCATAGGACTCAACTATGCAATGAAGTTCGTTGCCCTACAGGGCCTTGGAAAGGTTTTACTGGCGATAGATCTCCCCACTCCAGGCTTGTGGATTACACAAGCTGTTTTAAAGCAGTTTGCAGAGGTCGTGCGAGCCTGCTTCTCAATTTTGTTTGCTTTAAATCAGATGATCAGGTAACCAAACAGAGTGACACAATACAACCATATACAAAAAAAGTAAAATTTGAATCTTATAATCCATTCTTACAGATTACTGACATAATTTAGGTACTGCAAATGATACCTTGAGGTTTGCATTAGCTAAGGGAAAGCAGTGGAAGGGACCAGGATAATTTTTCATAATCCATTCATCATGTGTAAGGGATCTGCATGAACGTTTTTTTTTTTGTATTCGATTTGTATAGAATCAAATGCAAGAGAATTTGTATTCATTCAAATAGATCCGCTTCAAATGTGGTAGTTCATATTCGATACGGATGATCAATATCATATGAATCCCATATGAATAGCATACAAATCCCATACGAATCCGATGGAAATCCCATACGAAGCTTCATCCAAATGCATCAAAACATTCTATTCAAATTCAAATGTCAATCTTTCAATGTGCCAACATTCGATTTGAATTCAAATTTGGACAATTTGGCCACATTTGTACGAGTTTCAAATGTTATGAATATTCATGCACATCCCTAGTCGTGTGGATCCCAGCAAAAGGAGCAATTAAGTAGTATGTTGAAGGTGAAATAATCCATTTTTCATTGATTTTGAAAGGCTTCATTCACATCAAAAGGACATTTTCTCAATTAAATATGCATTGGATAGCAGCACCTGAGTAGCTCGTTAGGTTCCATTTTATCTGCCTTTATAGTATTTTCACTTAATATCTGACACTCTCTGCGGTCTCAGATCAATTGTCATTAAGCGTGCGGCACTAAGAAAAGAAAGAGCACGTAAAGATAACGTGTCCAACATTTTCTTTGGAAACAGCAAAACATCTCAGTCTACCAACAAGTTTTAAAATAAGAATATCTCCTATCACCAGGAGTGATCATTCCATTCATCTAGGTATACATGGTATGTTCTCTCTCAATCCTCTTCTTCCATGCATAAGGAATTAAGCTCTGCTGCCATCCTGGGAATGATGTAGAAGACAGTCAGATGATAAGTAATTAAGAATCATTACGAGTCACTCTGACAGGCATGGAAAATTATTTTCAAATAATCCTTTGAATTATTAATATATGCTCAGTTCAAGCCTCATGGGGCCTGTTTAAAAAGAACCTTACATGGTAGTTTCTTGATTGTTTTGAATTGCAGTGACCTCCTAACCACATCTATTGCCAAATGGGTCATAGTCATTACTTAACTGAAACTGTTAGGAGTGCCCCTTGCAGCCTAGTAAGCAATGAATGCAATAGAAAGTGATACTATATACATAAAAGTGCAATGAACCAGTCTGCTAAAATTAATGCTCTCTTCATTTTGCACTGTGTGAGAAGGTTGTGGCGAAGATCAAAGGCAGATTAAGAAAGGGGGGATCACATCCTCTTCTCTAAGCAAATTGTTGCTAATTATTCTTTTGACTATTCTTCTGCACAAATCTGATCTATGCAACAGGAAGATATGAAATGCCTATGAACAAATATAAAAAAAGAAGAGGTCGTTTGATAACGGCGTCGCTGGGTTTCAAAGATACGTGCATTTTCAGAATGACTTAGGGGGATCAGATGAAGGCGAATGGCTGAAAACCCAACTGTGGCTAGGTCCACACTTAGTTGCCAAAATGGAGTCACTTGCCTAGGTTGATGTGCTGTACTGACCCAAATGGTACTGCAACATATGTGTGTGACAATCATGAGGAGAGTATGAGCCTTCTTCCTCTTGCTGGATGGTGTGAACTGGTTGGCAGCACAGTGGAAGCCTCCTAGTGGCCACCATGGTTATATTAAGGGTGCATCCCTATGGAAGCCAGTTGCTTCGCTTGTGACGCGTGTCATAAAAATCCATGTTGTAACTCGCAATAAAGTGTCCCCATGTGGTTTCAGGCAACGTGGATTCAAATTGTACATGCTTGTCCCCATGGAAGCAGACCCCTCATGGGTAAATCCGGATTTCCAAATGGGTGCTCCTGTGATTCCACAGCAGGGAGACTAGCACCCATTGCTATTGGGTGCCAGACCACCCACGGAACACATTGGGTACTTCCCTTAATCTGGATCTACTAGATCCGGATTGAGGAATGTACTCATTCCTTAGATCTGGATCTTCTTAGATCCGGATTAAAGGAGCGTGGTGGAAAAACACCCAAAATGTTCACATAGTTTGTTCTCATGTTAGGAAGCTTCTGTCTTTGTGCCTATTTTATTTATTTTTAAAAAGAGACACCCTTGAAACACACTCTCATCCTTTCAAATTCCAATTTGTGGATGTGAAGAGCAGGAGCTTTAACATGAATATTAGATGGAATGAAATTTCATATGAGTCAGTAAAATTAAATGCGTGGAGTTTTAAGTAGAAATGGAAGAAGTCTACTGAGCCTCAGGCTTAAAAGGGGTTCAATATAATTATTTTTTGGCAAAGGTATGTAGAGACAAGAATATGAAACTAGAGAAACAAGTGTGAATGACTATGTAAGTTGTCAGGAAACCACAGGAACGACAACATTTCCTCTCTGGGGATTCACTAGTGTGGCCATTTCTCCCATACTGTTATTTATTCAAATATGTTTGTTTGTTGTTGGTAGAGACACATTTATATACTCATTTATATACTGGCACTTTCCATTTGTCTTTATCTTCAAAGCCTGGCTTTGTTTACTATGTTTACAAAAGGCTGTTTACTATGACACAATAATATACAAATCATTTAGAAAACAGCCATTTAAAAATGGACATTAAAATAACAGTCAGTGAAGAGAACTACAGAATTTCCTGAATGAGAACTGTAATACAATTTTTAAAAAAGCATTTTATAAGACCACATGCTTTTGAGGTGGGGAATATTAAAAGAAATTTGGGGCAAACATGGGAAAGATCATCCTCAAAGCTCATTAACCTGACAACTCTCTCAAAGTGGTCACCCCTAAGGTTTAATCCAGCTTCAGTCCACATGCAGAGCGGGAGAACACATCAGTGACCAGTAAGGTGAATTTTCTGAGTTATTTAACACTGAAAGTAAACAGTTTGTCACTTTGCTTATATATTCTCTAACTCTGAAAGTGGAGTGAAGCTGGATTAAGCCTTAAGCGTAAACACAGGCAAAGATCAGAACCTCAGTTTTTAAAGGCAGGTTTATACTTGCAGGTGTCTGAAACTATGAAAAGCTTAAAGATTAATACTAGCCAGGATGGGCTTGAAACACACCCTAAAATCCAAAATATTTTGTCAGAATAGTCAGCTGAACCAGCTGCTTTAACAGAACTAAAAAAAAAAAAAGACAAGTGGGTTGGGTGGTAGAGTATGATGGGTGCTCCTACAAACAAAACGGTCAGCAGCAATTGGATTAAATGTAAAAACACTGGCTTGGGAAACTTACCCAAGCCAAACCGAGCTGAAGAGAGGATGTAGTCATGGCTGGAATTTGAGGCTATGTTCAGTCATAGGACACAAAGGCTGCCTCAGAGAAACAGTGGGTGTGTCCAGACTGGGGGATACTGCGCATTCTGACGTGCAGTCGTTGCATGGGCATCACACCTGATGCCTGATACTTTGTAGCAGTGGCACATTATGCCGCCGCTATTGCGGATTTACCTGGTGCGGGACAATCAACACTCACTCTGCAGTATCAGGTAAATTTGGAGTTTCCCAAAGTCCTGACAGGACGGCGAGAAACCGCCAATGAGAGCTGAGCCTGCAACTCAGGTCCCTTTGGCCGTCCCATCCCACATAATGTGTGCCTCACCCCGCACACCACGGAAGTCTCACAGCTGCCGAGGAGGAAGCTGCGGACCTCTGTTTGGAGTGAGGACAATGGGTAATCACTTCACAGCCAGGTAAGCGGTGGATTTTTATATAACTGCAGATTTTTATCTGCTAATCCGGAAGGGATGGTGCTTATCAGGCCCTCACCTTCCTGTGATCCAGATTGGTAGAATGGGTGGATCTAATATTCAAAAAAAAGGTTTGCAACACTGAAATCCAAGGGACTGCATTTTGCTTTCTTTGGTAAAAAAATTTTTTTAATGTGCCTTATTCTGTAGTGGTTAATGTTGGATATAAAGTGTAACAAATGTTTATTAAGGGTAACCACACTGAGGAATGCAGAAATAAAATGCATCATCCTCTTACACCTAGTCTTCATCTACAATCAGGGCAACTGAATTTTAGGAGAATGCATTCTTCTGATCAATGTTATTCAGGAGGAGATAAATTATTCAGGAATTCAGCCTAATTATCAAAGTGGGCCAAAAGAGATAGGCAGAGGGAGGAGGGGAATCCCACATCAATACATAAGTAGATAACACATAACGAATGTCAGCACCTGCCTTACAGCTCTTTTCCTAGTAATTAATGTATTCTACAGTATTCATATCCCTCTATATTTCTGAAGAGCTTGTGACAGTGTATGTAATTCTGTTCCCCACCATTTTGTTTTTTCAACGATCCCTTGGCAGACCCAAGATCATCCAATGTGCTACCATTGCTGAATCAAGAGTCAAACCTAAGCCTTTGGGTAGAAACCTGGGATTTTCTCAGGACTGTATTGGGATTGCCACCCATGTTCATGTCAATCCCAATATAGTTTCAAGTTAGTTGATTGAAAATTCAATATCACTATTGTGGGAAATCCAGCACTGATGCTGGATTTTTCAAAACAGTGATTCCATACCACTTGTTGGCCATCTCTTTGCACTGTGTCTGCTCTTCAGAAATTACCCAGATGCTAGCAAGCATGGGGGGGGGAGGGAGTGGGTTGACTGCTAACATACAGGTATTTTTCAACAAGAACCTCTTTACATAGTTCTTGTCATGCCTCATGTCCTCTCCAACTCCTTAGAGGAAGGCCCCGCCCCTGCCAGCCAAAATGAGGGAGGTGTACCCCAGAGTTTTGTCCCCCTGGAAGTGAAGGGCTCAGATTCAAGATGCTGTGATCTGCCCAGAACTGAGTTCTCTCCAGAGACGAGACCACCTGTGCCGCTCAACACACTTCCATGCAAAACAGCTCTGCTGGCAGGAGCATGACTCTCTGAGTCCTACTTAAGGGATGCCCAGTCCAGCAACCTCCTTCGCAAACAAAGAATCTTCTCAGAAACCCCCAACTTGTGTGAACTCTGATTCCTGACTCCTGACTGACTTCTCAACTTATGACGACTCTCTGGTAATGCGACTCTTGGCCTGCTTGACTACGCATGCGCAATATCCCCAAGAACTCTGAAAACTGACTTGGTTTCTTCCTGTGCATGTGCTTGCTGCTGCTGCCCCTCTGGACCCGACAGTTCTATACACCACAGGTCGTTGCAATCCGTAGTTCAAGTGTCCTCCACAGACAGAGGAACTGACTATAACTCAATCTAATGAGAGAGGGGAAAAGAGGAAGGAAAATACCTGAAAGCCTACCTAAGGCCCTGTCCCCATGCAATTGAAAGTCTGCTGGAACTCTTCTTTTGCCTCTGAGCGGCCCCATTCCAGGCTTTACAAGGCGCTTAGGGAGCTTAGGAAAGTGAGACACCCGCGATAAAATACGTGCACTTTAAAGAAGAGTTCCAGCGCTCTTTCGGTGATTCACAGGTTTTGCTCGCTATATCTGCCCTGAGGATGCTCCGTGGCAAAAGGGGCGGGGATTGCTTGCCTGCACACACAGCCAAAAAGCATTCACACATCTGAGAAATGCAGCAGGTTCGCTTCCTTTCCTTTGTAAAAAGAGCCAGAATTGCTCAGAATTGCAACATTGTTATCAGTGATCTGTGAAAGCCTTAAAAGAGAATGAGCGAAGGATCGCGCTGCCGATGGCTGCAGCCGCTGACTTTGCCGGGGCAGAAAGCCTTTTCTAACAGAGAACTGAGTGAAAGTAAGTGCTGAAAGTGAATGAATGAGCGATCATCTGCCTTTGCTAGGGGCGGGAAGCCGTTTCAGGAGACGGAGATCTGGCTATTTTTTCTTTTAACAAGAGAGGGGGCGGGGGAAAAAGATGCCCAGAAAGAGAAGACGGTTACCATGGGGATGGAAAGTCCGTTTAGATCGCGGCCACCATGGGGACGCTTATTCCGGAAGTGGAGGGAACTTTTAAAGTCAGCTATAACAGAGTGACGGCAGAGGAAGCCGAGAGGGGCTAATAAGTCTTTTGGGGACAGGGCCTAAGGTCTAAAAAAGGAACCTCTTTGTCTAACCTTTGGCTAAATAAGGAGCACTTTTTCCTCCCCTCTTTCAGGCACTGTTATTGTTTTAGTACATTCGTTTTACATTTGGTTTTTAATGTTGTAACCTGCCCCAAGACCTCCAGGTATAGGGTGGAATAAAAATGCAAATAAATAATGATGCAATGATGCCTTAGGAATTGCCTATCACTGTCTGGCAGTGGTGGTGGGTGGCTATTGTGGGATCCCACAATTTCCTCTTGCCATATGGAGGCACCCTTAGTTTAATATTTGAGCCACTACACTCTTCTAGTGGCTTCTTCAAGGAGGTTGCAGAGTAAAAGCAAAACCATGAAGATAATAAAAGCATCAAGACTATTTTGATGGCTTTTGATTCTTTTATGAGCTGATGTCACTAGTTTTCTGCCTTTCCCTCTTCTGCTTTACCACCTGGCATTTCTGGAAGTGGGATGACTTGGAGTATGAGGTTATCATATACTTTATTTTACTCCACGGTGTGTAAGCACAGGGGGAGGAGGAGGGAATAAGAGAGCTGTTGCTTTTCCCGGAAACCACATAGCTCCCTTCCCCGTCTTGTTTTGCCTTATTCAGCTGTTCATTGCTATTTACAAAGCATTTGCTTACCCCAAAGTCCTTGTCGTTTAAAACAAACGTATTTAATACTGCTCCAAAAGCCACAGGCAAAGTGTAGCAGCAATATGAATTGATAAATGTTTTCAATTATTTAGACATTATACTTGCCTCTTGAGAATCCAGGTGATGAGCTATTTGCAAGAGAGAGAAAAGACTCTCTATATGCACTTATTTTTGTTATAAGCAACCTGTCCCAAGCTGGGGCTGATTGCTCCTGGTGCAGAACAAGGCCATCCACATTGGGATGGCCCGTTCTGCACCAATCCCAGCGCTGACTCCGAAACGTGTGCCAGCTTTGGAGCCAGAATGGGGGTGGGGTGGTCTCTAAATGCTCTGAACGAAAGAACTGAAAGATCCACCTCTCCCAGCATGGTTCAGCCCCCTCTAGTCCACTTCCCCACTCATAATGGAGAAGTGAAAATGGACTGACTCCCCAAGACAGACTGTGTCCCGTGCAAAAGCAGACTCTGGATAAGTTGAACAGTCCATTTATAAGACAAACTGAGGGAGGGAGAAGTGTGGGCTGTGCAACTAGATGGCCTGTGTACGTCTTCAACTATAGGTGTGCAAAGGCCCTAAGGTCACCAACTGTTTCCTGATAGCAGTTGACAGATATTCATCATTAAGAAACCAACAAAAAGTACTGTTTTTAAACTGTTTTGTTTTGTTTGCCTGTAGTCTATGATTTATGACTGCGAAGGGGGGGGGGGGAGGAATGACTAACATCTACCTTGAGATACTCCTTAAAATCATAAACATTATACCTCCTTTATATTGCTTCAGTAGTCATGGCAGCTGCTTTTTAATTCAGTACTGTAAAAGATAAAGCAGGAGCAGAGACTTGATTCTGTAGAAAGGAATGCAAATATTGTGTTTAAAAGCCAGGTGCACGTCCTGACGCCACAGTCATCTTAAAGAGATCAGTAGCAAAATAGAATAACTTGAATTTCTGCTTAACACACCAGGAAAAACTGTCACTCTTAAAGCTGTATGTCTAACATCTAAGGCAACTGAGCACTTAAGCTGCCTGTCTGGTTTTTATATGGAGATTTTAAAAACCTTAAGGCACAAATCACAGAACTTTTATCAAATGTTAAATCAATGAAAAGGGCAATTGGAATAAAATTCCAGATGGTTTCAAAACCTGGTAATTGGCTGAGATAAGATTAATTTCTCATTTGTAAGGCAGATATTGTGCCCATCTGCATTTATGTATGATTGTGATTTGTTTTATTCTTAATTATTTTTAGGTACACATAAATGCCACTCACCAAAACATTTTACAGCAGCCTATAGACAGAAAGACACTTTTTAACTTTAAGGCACTCCCCTCACATCATTAACCCTCATGTTTTCATCACTATCACCATCTACTTCCCTCCATATCTTGTCATCTGCCTTCATCTTCTCCCTGGGACTATCTGTAGCTCACTGTTAAAGCAAGCTACTTGGAAAGCGGAGGGTTGCTAGTTCTCCCCAGAAGTAGGCAATGGCAAACCACTCCTATTTATGTCAGGAAAATTGCACAGGTTAATTTTTCTCTTCACCCCACCTGCCTTTTCTAGGCTGCCCAACAACACACCTGCACAGGCGGAAAGAGTAGCATTTTAAAGTTTATCTGTTCCTTTCTTGTAGCAGATACCCCCAAGATCCAGTTTATATGAGGAGAAACTTCAACTAGAAGAGCATGCAGTTCCCTGCAGCAGATGATCACTTAGGGTGCGTTCCCATGGTACTAATTTGTATCTTTATTGCCCCTCTACTGAAGTGGATTAAAGAAAAGCGGGTTCAATCCGGATTTAAGCGTTCCCAAGGGGGTAAGCAAAACACGCATTTAAAATGAACGGACCGTACCCAAGGAAGCGTGTTTTGTTTACCCGCATCTTTTTCTCCCTGCCCCTCGCTGTTTCATTGGGTGATTGGGCATAAGAAATTTCCAGCTGCCGAAACGCCTCCCCCCCAGCCAGCGATCCTGCGAGCCTTTCCTTCAAAAAGACCAAAAGAAAAATTTAAAACTTCTCTGTTCATCTCCCCTGTTTGCAAAGACTGCAGCCGGCACTCTTTACAAGATCTCCACCCAGCCAGCTCTTTTACACTTTCACTTTTGCGGAAGCAATTCATCACAATGTATCTTTGCTGTTTCTCTTTGGGATTGGAAAGAGAAACAGCAAAGAGAAAATGCCCGCCTAGATCGCTGTTTGCCTAGATCGCTGGCTGGATGACAGGCAAAAGAGAGACAGAGAGAGAGAGAGAGATGATCTCTCCGGCCGGCAATTCCCACCTGGGAGAGAATCTCCGCCCCTTTTGCCACGGAGCGATCCCATGGAAAATGTTGCGCTGAAAACCCGGGTCTTCCAGAAAGTACTGCTTTAAACAGGTATTTTTTTAAAGCGGGTTTTCCCCATTAGCGGCGCTGGAAACCCGGATTAAAGCTGTGCGTGGGACCGCTCCATGGCAAAGGAAGATTTTCAGCAGACTTATTATTGCATGGGAACGCAGCCTTAATGGTGCTCATTTCTACAATCAGTGCCTCTCCATTCCCGCGTGAACTGGAGCCCAGGTGGGGCTGGCTATGCTAGAGGTTAAAAGAAATGTGTGTCCCCTACATGTTGGATGTTATATGAGCAATCCGGAACCCAGGCACAAAATGTGGGTGGAAGCTTTCCTCTCACCAAATTCATCATGTCTCACTGAGTTGCAACCTATGTTTATTCAGAAATAAGTCTTATTCAGTCACCCGAAGTTCCTCATCTATTGTGACTTATAACGGCTTCATCTCTCTACACCTTCCCAACCACTTTACTGAAACAATCTTTACAATCATTTCTCAAACTAGTTGTTTTTTTAGCTATCTGTTTGCTCTTTCAATTAATTACCTTTTCCCCACACTCCATTACTTTTCCTGCAATTTAATATGTTGCTTAAAATAAGCTTTTGTGAACACAATGTTTTAAAAACAGAAATAGGACTTCTTCTTTATTCATTTTAAAGAATGAGCTTGAGGTAGAATTACACAGGAATGAGAGCTGCTACATAGACAGGTGCATCAATATGGCCAAAAATAGGTTGCAATAGAAAATGGGTTACTGCAGGGTATCTGAGCCAGCATTCTCCCTCCTCCTTTAGTTTGCAAGATGTCCAGGGTGGGGATAGCATATATGTATTTTCCACTACATTGGTACAGGATTACGGGCTCTTTGATCTTACTGGATATGTATGTAGCGAAAAAAGAGTGAAAAATGTTGCGTTATTACTCAGTGCACATAAAACCAGAACTGAGAAGAAATGCTTAGTCCAGACACTGGTTTCTAAAAAGCAGCAGAGAAACTCACCACATCGTATGGAATAGCAACCAGGAAACATAGGGCAGGCAGGGAATCTACAGTGAAGCACTGACACCAGCCACATCACAAACAGCCTTACAGACCATTTAGCTGGCAGTGCACAAAGGACAGCGTGCAATTTTTTGATTAAATCACAGAAAACAAAACACTTGCCTTTGAAAAGGAAGGTAAAAAATAGAACACAGGGAGTGGTAGGATGACACAGCTCATCTAGATTCCCCAAGAGAGTTCAATTATTGTGAGCCAGTAAGAAATGAGGTTTTATCAGACAATAAGGAATGTATAACAACATGAAAGAAACTGAACACTCATATCATTTGCAACAACCAAGGTGGAAAAGGTGCAGAAAGGGGCAACCAGAATGATTAAGGGGCTGGAACACCTTCCTTACGAAATCAGGTTGCAGTGTCTAGGCCTCCTCAGCCCAGAAAGACAGCATTTAAGAGACGACCTGATTGAAGTATATAAAATCATGCAAGGTATAGAAAAGGTGGATAGAGAAAATTTCTTTTCTCTATCACACTCTATGAAGCTGATGGGTAGGAGAGTCAGATCAGATCAGACAATGGGAAGTCTTTCTTCACCCAGAGGGTCATCAGTCTGTGGAATTTGCTGCCAGAAGAGGTGGTAAAAGCAACCAGCCTAGATGGCTTTAAGGTAGGGTTAGACAAATTTATGGACAACAGATGTACGGATGGCTACTAGAACGGATGCCTAGGTACATCTTTCAGGCTGTGAGGACAAGCAGGATGCTTCTAAGGCCATTTTCTGGGACACAAGAGCAGGAGAAGGTTTGCCTTTGTCTCTGCTTGAGATGCCCGTGGGCCACTGTGTGAGACAGGATGCTGGACTACATGGACTGTGGCCTAATCCAGCAGGGATCCTCTTATGTCCTTAACCATTTGCAGCTTGAAATCTGCATCTTCCTATTCAAAAATAGCCACAATGGCTTCAGGCATTTTCCCTGGCTTTAGTTAAATCCAACACACCCAAATATTTTGATAAGCACTTCTTCCTAGCATCACTCTAAGCCTACCATGTGATAAAAGCTTCATAGGCTACAGCTATGGTGATTTTGGCACTTTGGGAAACAGAGCCATCTTGTGGCTAAAATCAATATAACATGCATTAGCTTTTATTGACACATTTACAGATCCCATGACCAAAACTGCACGACAGGCATATCTCTGTGATATATCTGTCTGGTAGGGCCAATTTGCTGCCCAGTGTTTCAAAGACTACACTAATGGGCAACAACCAGGAAAGGACCAAGAGCCAGGGGAGAAACAACCCAATTTACACAACCATCAACCTAATCAACCATCAACCAAAACATCTATAAGAAGAAGAAAAGAGTTCTACCCTGCTTTTCTCATCCATTTAAGAGGACTCAAAGTGGCTGACAAAGCTTTTCTATTCTTCTCCCCACAACAGGACACCCTGTGAGGTAGGAGGGGCTGTGAGAGCTCAGAAGAGAGCTGTGACTAGCCCAAGGTCACCCAGTTGGCTTTATGGGGGATGGCGGAATTGAACCTGGTATTCCCAGATAAGAGTCCGGCTCCTGGACCACTAGACCAAACTGGCTTCCAAGACCAAACTCCCTAGACCAAACTGGCTCACAGGGTGATAAGATCCATGAGATCAGTTGCATTTGACTCTTCTAGCAGCCCAATGCTCTGAAGACGGACATCATAGCCATATCCAAATGCTGGCCATATTGCCCTAGTAGTCTTTAGGAGCAGGCTCCACAACATCACACAGATGAAAAAGAGACATACAGTTATTTCCTGTAATTATAAGAGCAGAGTAAATTAGTGATTTTATGAGCCCACCACTTGGTACAGAATGATGGAAGATATAGTTCAGGACCATTCGGAGGGCTGCAACTGAGTACTTGTGTGCTAATGGAATGAGAGAAACTTCTATTTTTTATCGAAATCTCCCACAATTCAGTAAAGGCAAAGAAGCCCCGAAGTTGAACTCAATCCCTAGCAAAAGCGGCCACTTCTCCAAGGGACACAGATGTCACCTTAGGGTTTTTTTTTCCCACTAGCACTAAAGTACCCATTAAGGACCCTTTAAGGACCCTTAATGGGTATTCTAGTGGCTAGTGGAAAAAAACACCCTTAGAAAGGCACCAAAGTCATTGTGCCCTCACAGTAACTCACACTGAAGGAGCAAAACTTCAATGCCTCTTAAAGTCACAGAAAATTCAGTGGTAAAGAAAAGCTGGCTTGTCCCACGGCCAAAATGAACTCAAGACTTTTCTCTCATTAAGCAACACCTTGCACATTTATTTATTATCTCTATTTCTATCCCACCCTATACCAAGGCTCTCAAGGTGGGTAACAACACTTAAAACCAAACCTATTAAAACAATATCTATTAAAACCAAACCTCTTTAAACAATATCTATTAAAACAACAGTGCCTGCAAGTAGGAAAGGAAAGTGTATCCCCATTTAACCGAAGGCCAGGGCAAAGAGGTGCGTCTTCACCGCCTTCCTAAACTTATACAGTGAAGGTGATAGATGCACCTCGAGGGGGAGGCTATTGCACAGCTTCGGGGCCATCACCGAGAAGACCCTCTCCTGGGTGCCCACCGCTTTTGCTGCTGAGGAGGGTCTCCCTTCCGGCTCTTAAAGCAGGGGCAACACAGGCACATACTCTCTCTGTTGGGTTTCTTTCCTCTGAGGCTTGCACAGGGCAGGAGGCAGCTCCCTCCCTAAAGCGCCCAGCCGAAGAAGAGGAGAACGATTGGGTCACGCCTGGAGCAGCTGAGGCAGCCGCAAACCTGCTCGGACTGGCGGGCCCCGTGACTGCAAATTCCCCTTCCCTTCCTTCCCTTCCCCTCCCCGCCACTGTCCAGGATGTGAGCTCACAACGCGCCTCCTCCTTCCTCCTGTGCGCAATGCGCACCGGTTCCGTGTAGCGCAGTAGCGGCCGAGACTCCTGGGCGATCCTGGCCCTGCCTGGTCCTTCAGGCCGGGCTTCCCTCTTGCCCGAAGACGAGGGGTGAGTTGCTGCGCTGATAGTAGTAGCAGCAGTAGTAGTGCTTGCTCTCGCTAGGAATGCTGCTGAAGGGAGGACCTGTTGTTGTGCATGTTTTAGCGGGGGGCTGAGCTTCTGGATGTGGGGCTCCCCGTGGTCCTCCTGGGGAGGGATGCCCGAAGCCGTTAAGTCACCATAGAAGAAATCCACTTCATGGGGTGCCTCGGGTCCTTAATTCGCCTCCGCCGCAAAACTGCTGTTGCAAAGGCGGGGCAAACACGGGAGGGCTGTGTTCACACCGAACGTTTAATCCAGCCTCAGTCCACTTTCAGAGCGAGAGAACGCATCAGCAAAGTGGCTAACAATTTTCTTTGCACATTGTCTGTCTGTCTGTCTGTCTGTATCTATCTATCTAGTGTTCACACTGAACGTTTAATCCAGCCTCAGTCCACATTTGGAGCGAGAGAACACATCAGCAAAGTGACCAGCAACTTTCTTTGGACATTGTCTGTCTGTGTGTCTACATTTATATCCTGCCCTGTACCCTAGGGTCTCAGGGCGGGTAACAGCATACTTAAAAGACAAAAATATTTAAAATAAAACCATATATATAAAACAGTATAAAACAATAATGTGTGCAGTGTGGGAACATTGAGCCAAAGGCTAAATCTATCCCTCCCTCCCAATGGTGAATTTTCTGAGTTATTTAACACTGGAAGAAAACAGCTTGTCACTTTGCTGATGCATTCTTTTGCTCTGAAAGTGGACTGAAGCTGGATTAAACCTTAAGTGTGACCACAGCTGAAGAGAGGAGGAATCTGCCTTTCTGTAAAGGTGAGGGAGAACTTGGGGCAAACCTCTATGACTCCTCGTGAAAGATCATTTTGCCCTTAGCTGCTGGTGTGGTAGGTTGAAGTGCAGCAGAAGCAAGTTTTTTCCACGAGATGATGCAGTTGTGGCGTTATTTGTTAGATCAGAACTGCAGAATGCTTGTCAGTGTTGTGTTTGCTATAGGTAGTGAAATCATTACATATTGTTTACAAAAACCTCTGACGTTTTTGTTTACTATAGAAGAGGAGACTACTGAAAGCTAATATTTAATATTTAGTGTCTTGCTTTGTAAAAATGGTGGCCCTATATCTGTATCAGATGAGCGGCTTTGTGAAAACAAGGGAAGAATAATCTGAGTGTGCAGTTATAATGCAGTGTTTAAATATGTTGTTTCTCTAAAATCTACCTAGTTCTACCACTATTAGGTGAACTGAAACACTTGTGGCATTTGGTAAAAAGATGCTGGTACGCTCTTTTTTCCAACTTAGATGGCTTATTGATGGAACTAGTGGGAACACTGGATTTGCCCAGCTCACCTGCATAAATGCTTCTTCTGGAATTATTGAATCTATCCTTATCTAACATTTTAACTAGTAGTTGCAGTGGATCTTAGAAAATCACTCCAGTAGAGAGTTTTATTACAGTGTACTCAGCAGTGGCCCACAGATCAGGAACAAGGGGCAGGGAAGCAGCCAGCTTGGATAGCTTTAAGAAAGGGTTGGACAGGTTCATGGAGGTCAGGTGTATCAATGGCTGCTAGATTAAATGCCTAGAGCAGTGGTTGGCAAACTCATTAGCCAAAAGAGCCAAATATCAACAATACAAAAATTGAATTTCTTTTGAGAGCCAAATTTTTAAAACTTAAGCTATATAGGTAGATACATTGTTATTAACTTAATTAGGGAACCCCTAAGCTGGAAGAGCCACACTTAAGGGGCCAAAGAGCCACATGTGGCTCTTGAACCGTGGTTTGCCTACCCCTGGCCTAGAGAGTGCCTCTAGGTTGGAGAGAGAGGTCGGATGCTTTTAAATGCCATTTTCAGAGAGCCAAGAGCTGGTGAAGGTATTTTTCTTGTCTTCTGCTTTAGAATACCCAGAAGACTGCAGTTGATGGGCCACTGTGTGAAACAAGACGGATATTGTGTCCTGATCCAGCAGGGCTCCTCTTATGGTCTTATGAAGGCAGGGCAAAAATAGAATTGAAAAATTCATTTTTGCTTGCCAAATTGGGAACTGTTCTGCTGTGTAGTCAGTAAGGTGCCTTTGGTGGGTAAAAGTAGGAATGTCAATAGTATTTGGCCCCTCCACCCTCACCCCACAGTCTCTTTCCATGGGTTACAACTGAATGTAAGTAACCATGGCTATTATTTTATTGAGGTGTTTTAGCGTCAGAAGGTTAAGAGATTTAAAAGTTAAAATCAACCCTTTGATAATTTGTTCCATGGATGAGTTTGTAGCTAATTTTTTTAACTGGTTGACGTGAACATTTGACTGTCAGAAATATGAATTTTGAGTTCCAGTGTTCAGTATAAAACAAGATGATGATACCAGGGTCTTTCTTAAAAATAGATTTCTGAAACTGGGCTTCTGTGATGACCACGGGTTTATTTATAAGTGTTCTGAAGTACAAATGAAGAGCATTGCACGCTACTTTTGTGGGTCACAAGAATTTATACAAACAAAATGTGTGTAGGATTTGGCTACATAGGTTCATATTTTAGATAGGGCGAGTTTCATGTTATTGCTAACAAAACCACGGATGAGCAGAACACTATTTTGAATGCTTAATAAAACATTTGAACCAGCCTTTTTTAATAGGTGAAACAAATAGCAAACATGTCCCCAAGATAAGTGCTTGCTGGGAGGGAGCAAGACCAGTGTCGCAGCCTTAGGCTGTCTGATGGCATCATCACGTCATTCCATGCAATCTGGAGCCTTCTGGGCCTCCCCCAGCCCAAGTTTAGAGGTCTTATTGGAGCTGAGGAGAGGCTTTCAGGGCCTAAAGTCACATTGGGCTATATGATAGTATCACTGTGTGACCTGACACAACAACAGGTGTCCCTGCTCCCTCCAGATTCCAAGAAGGGCAGCAAGAAGAGCTGAAGCAAGTGTCTCCAACAGCTTGCCTCACTCTGTTCTTTATGAAACAAGAGGGAAGTGCACAGATCAGGGGTCCTCAAACTTTTTAAACGGGGCCAGTTCACTGTCCCTCACACCAATGGAGGGCCAGAATATAGTTTTAAAAAAATGAATAAATTCATAGCAGGACAGGCAGCGGTGTCAAAAATACCCGGCGGACCAGGTAAATGTCCTCAGAGGGCCGCATGTGGCCCGCGGGCCGTAGTTTGAGGACCCCTGGCACAGATATTCAAAATATTCATTATTCGTACAAATTTGTATGAATTTGGACATTTGTATACAAATTGAATGTCCGGATATTTGGATTTCCGAATTCAAGTACAAATATTTTGAGTTATTTGTACGAATGATTTGGACATTCATATCTGTGCGGTTCCATATGCATCTCACACATACCTGTATGTATCCCGTACACATCCCAAATTATTCAAATGAATACATACAAAAGTATTTGAATGTCTGGACATTCATTTTTCCTTCTTCGTATGGACTCGGATTTTCAAGTATTTGATTTGTAACTAATTGGATGTTGAAAATTGTGTTTGTGCACAACACTGTGATACTGCAATCAGTAGCTAGTGTTTCTAATGAAAAGTCATGCCATGTACCATTTGTAAATATTGGTCATTTATAACTATTTTGAGAGGAACCATGGTTTTGGGATGTCCACATTATCTTCTTGTTATCTTTTAGGTGGAGTTTTAACTTCAAAGAAAAGTGCTGCCATGGGGAACCAGCTGGCCGGTATAGCCCCCTCACAGATCCTTTCTGTTGACAGCTATTTTTCAGACATCCATGACTTTGAATATGACAAAAGCCTGGGCAGTACTCGTTTTTTTAAAGTTGCCAGGGCAAAGCACCGGGAAGGCCTGGTGGTTGTCAAGGTGTTTGCCATTCAAGATCCGACTTTACCATTAACTAGTTACAAACAAGAACTGGAGGAGCTGAAGATAAGGTTACATTCAGCACAAAACTGTCTTCCCTTTCAGAAGGCTACATTGACTGAAAAAGCAGCCATGCTTTTCAGGCAGTACGTGCGTGATAACCTCTACGACCGTATCAGCACTCGGCCCTTTCTAAATAACATCGAGAAGCGATGGATAGCCTTTCAGATTTTGACTGCAGTGGATCAAGCACACAGGTCTGGGGTCCGTCACGGGGACATCAAAACTGAAAATATCATGGTGACCAGCTGGAACTGGGTCCTTCTAACAGATTTTGCAAGCTTTAAGCCAACCTACCTCCCTGAAGACAATCCTGCTGATTTCAATTACTTCTTTGACACATCACGAAGGAGGACGTGTTACATTGCTCCGGAGCGCTTTGTGGATGGGAGCATGTTTGCCACTGAACTGGAGAACATGCGAGATCCTTCCACTCCCCTGGTGGACTTGGCCAACAGTAATCAACGAAGCAGAGGGGAACTGAAACGTGCAATGGACATCTTTTCTGCAGGTACTTTAGAGGAACCAATTAAAGGCCATGTCAGGTCTCCACTTTCATGAAAATTATTGTTTTCTCAGTGGGCATGGGTAAGTGGGCTATTTTAAAAATGTGTTTTTAATGAGGTTGGAGTTGCCCCAAAGTGTTCCTTTATTATAGATTTGGAAGCTGTTCTAATACTGTGACATTCTCATTCCGTGTTGATTTAGACTACAGTCCCAAAATAGCAGGAAAGGGATAGAGATACTTAAATAACAGGGAATACTACTCATCCATTATGTTTTTTGGGGTGAGTACGGTACTGCTGCTGTTTCCAGAGGGGAAAAGAAGTTAAAATGAGTTTGAAGATAGTCATGTACACCATTTTAGTTGGATCAAGTTCTTCGGTGATGACAGCCTTTTTCTTTGGTGGATATTATGATATTTGGATTGGGTAGGATGGCTTCTCTACCCAGAATTCTATGCTACATTGTCATTGCTCAGGAATAATGCTTAGGAGCTATGAAGTACTCATACCACCTATGTAATTCAGAACTCTGAACTATGTCCTAATCTGGACTTCCTTTTAGTCTGTCCCTTCATATCAGCCCAGGTATGTTTAGAATTGCATTTTTAGGAATTTGGTTAGTAACTTTTGCATTACTTCTGTCTGGCTAATTGGCAAAAAAATAAAAAAAATTAGGTGAATTATGCATTAAGTAACAATAAAATATGTCTTCACCTGATAGATCTCATGGGAGGTATACAACCACACAGCCTCTCAAAGGATCCCTGTATTTAACTGTGCTCTCCATCTGAACCTCTTTCACCCAGAAAAGGTACATTTGGAGCATGGAGGACTTTCCCAGCTAGTGACCAAGTAAGTTGTGGAGAATGAAAATATGCTCCACAGTTATTCTAGGCACAGGACAGTCTGGCATGCATAGATTCTTCTTATAGAAATATTTCTGTGCACAGATTTTGCTCCATCTGAGAGCATACCTGGAGTGTCCCTTTTTTCCAAGCACGAAAAGGTTATTAGTCATGAACCCACAAAAACGTGTAATTAGTTGGCTGGTCCTTGGTTGCTTCTGTTTCAGGAAACCACATCTTGCCAATATTGAGAAATCCAACAACTAAAGCACAGAGGGAGACGAACACTCCAGCATAACCCGAGAAGAACTGTGTTGCTTTTGTGGTGCACTGCTTTTTCAGCCATTACCACATGCTGTGAATTCATCTCATATTCTGAGTGTTGGTAACTGGTGATGTCTTGAAACAAGCTCAGAGGCGTTTTAAACTGGCAGGTGTCATGTGACATGCATATCCCTAACAAAGGGGTCAAATGCTGGGCTAAAATAATTAAAGAGTGCCAGACCTCCCAGAGAAGAGGGAGGGGATATATAATTCCAGATGGGTATATCCAGCCTTGCTACATATTTTCGTTTTTGAAATAAGAAAAATGTGTGAATGGCATGCTGCCTTCCACTTCCTCTGTTGCTTAGGGTTTCCTGTTTTTTTTAAAAGCTATTTTTCAAAAAATATAAGTTTGAGGCTGAAGTCCACTATCCATGCTGTCTTTTATCACATTTTGACTGTGGCATCATGATTCTGAAGGCAGGAAATGGGAGCATCTTCTTAAATTTTGGACTTTTTGATTTTTTTAGAATAATTTTTCTGTTACTGGTTATACAGAAATTAATTGATATAATTTAATTGACAAATTTTACCCAGAAACCTTTATATATATTTTCCCCTGGTTTCCACCCTCCCCCACCAGTCTGTTCTCCAGTGATTTCATTTGATGAACTCATTTTCTCTTCTTTTTCCTCTTGATTGGTCTCTATACCATTTAGTAGCCAGGTCTCCCAAGTTTGACCAAGTTCCTTCTTTACCCTGTTTCTTTCCATGTTATTTTCTCTCTTATCATAAAAGGGCTGATCTGGCATGTATAACTGAAACCTGGATGGATGAACTGGGTGGGCCTGGTCTGACCCAGCTTTGTCCTCCAGGTTACTCGGTGCAACACTGTTATAGACTAGGGGAGAGGGGATGGGTATCTTGTCTCTTTAGATTGTAAGCCTGAGGGCAGGGACCTGTCTTAAGATTTTTATAATATTGTAATCAGCCTGAGACCTCCAGGTACAGGGCGGGATAGAAATACAAATAAATAAATATCAACTATAAACAATATGCAATTTTTCCTTCTCTCCCTCATCCATTTACCTTTGTCTTTCCATCAATACACTGTGGTTTGCTTAAACTTTAAAATGTTTAACTAGTAAGATTATGACCACTCAGGTCCCAAGATCAAAAAGTAAACCGATTCATTAATCTGAGGTCTTTGTTTTCTGTTTTCCAGGCTGCGTCATAGCCGAGCTCTTTACAGAAGGTGTTCCTTTGTTTGATTTATCACAACTTTTGGCCTATAGAAATGACCTTTTTGCTCCTGATCAAGTCCTGAATAAAATTGAAGATCACAGCATCAGAGAATTGGTAAATAATTCTCCTCTGTTTGTAACAGTTTCTTCTGTTGTCCTTACCTACTTAACAATAAACATCATTTTTTTCCTTTGTTGTTTTTGCCTTCTTCTGTCCGAAGGTCACTCAAATGATTCAGTGCGATCCTGAGAAACGGTTAGCGGCTGAAGACTACCTGAAGCAGCAGCGTAACAATGCCTTTCCTGAAATATTTTACACTTTCCTTCAGCCTTACATGGCCCAGTTTGCCAAGGAAACATTTGTGTCTGCTGACGAGCGCATCCTTGTGATTCGTAAAGATCTGGACAACATCATTCACAATCTCTGTGGGCATGACCAGACTGAAAAAACAGAGGGAGAGATAAAGGAAAATGGGCTGGTCATTTTGGTTTCGGTGATCACATCATGCCTACAGACGCTCAAATACTGTGATTCAAAGCTAGCTGCCTTGGAGTTGATTCTCCAGTTGGCACCCAGGTTAAGTGTGGAAATCCTACTGGACCGTATCACACCGTATCTCTTGCATTTCAGCAACGACTCTGTGCCCCGGGTAAGGGCAGAAGCTGTGAGGACACTCACTAAAGTTCTTGCTCTGGTCAAAGAAGTTCCACGTAACGATACCAATATCTATCCAGAATACATCTTGCCAGGTATTGCACACCTGGCCCAAGATGAAGCCACCATTGTCCGCCTGGCTTATGCAGGTAAGTAGGAAGGAAGTTAAGGGGGCTGGAACAAGAGGGAGTATGAACCACAGCTATATTTTATTTTGATTTTACTTCCATTGGCATTTGAGATTTGTTTCTTTTTTAAAAAGTCTAGAATGAGAAGTTGCTTGAATTCAGTAGCTCAGACTGCATTGAATGAGCCAATTTGATCTAGTGGTTAGGGACTCTTATCTGGGAGTACTGAGTTTAATTCTGCCCTTCCCCACAAAGCCAGCTGGGTGACCTTGGGCTAGTCACAGCTCTCTTCTGAGCTCTCACAGCCCCACCTGCCTCACAAGAGTGTTCTGTTGTGGGGAGAAGAACAGAAGGTTTGTCAGCTTCCTGGAGTCCCCTTAAAAGGGCGAGAAAAGTGGGGTAGAAAAGCCAACTCTTCTTCTTTTTCACATCTAGGTAAGTATCCACTGTATTTTAATAATTGTTGATGATTACTGTTTTCAGTTTACATGAAGATATTCTTTTTTCTTCCCCAAAAATCTTTTTAGAGAACATAGCACTTTTGGCTGAAACTGCTCTGAGGTTCTTGGAACTAGTCCAGTTAAAAAGCTTAAACATGGATAATGAACCAAACAGTGAAGAAATGGATGATGCAACCCAGCCTAACGAAAACTATGACACTGGTGATGTATCTCTCCCTTTCCTTAAGTCTAGGAACAAACATGCCTATCTTTGCTTAGGAGACACTGAATATTATAGGGTTCTCTTCCAAGTAGTCATGCATAGGACTGGATGGTAGGTTTCAGTGAACGATTTGTGAGTGAGACTTCTGGAAATTACAATAAGAATTCTTGACAATCTTCAAATGTTTAATGAAAAGGGAACACAGCAAAGGACAAAGTCTCTAGTGATATAATGAAGCAGGGGTAGTATTAACTAATATTTCAAGAAATTGGAGATCATCTTAGTAAAAACTTCATATTTTAAAGGTAGACATTTAAGTAGAATAATGTTCTAACAACCTACTGGGACACAGTAGACTATGAGGAACTCCAGACAGCTAAAAGCAGTGCAGCAGCTCCCGGCGTCGCTGCACAGAGGCTTCTGGTCGACCAGAATGGCAGATTGAAAACTTTGCAGTGAGGCTGAATTGTATCCCGGTGGAGCAGCTTCCTGTACGCCAGATGGGGAGCTCCATCACCAGCCGGGGCGGTAGAGCATTTCACAGTATGGCCACATTAAAAAGTTGCTGATAAATGAGCATCTTTTTAATGCTGGTGTGTGTGTGTTGAATGTTCCACTAATACTTCAGGGGATGAAAGCAGCGAAGTCCTTTCACTGCTTTCATCCCAGTCTGGTGGCCCTCTCCATAAGTAAGGCCCTCCCCATTTGTTTTCTATCTGCCACGTGTGCTTGTTGTGATGTGCAATGGGCCATAAGTATCTGTGATCCCTAGAAGTGAAAGTCCTTAGCATTGTGAGATACTGCATCATAGTTTTCAAAATACAGTTATGTAAATCTTACAGAATTCAAAAATAATCAGAAATCAAAGGAAAAGATACACTAGGACTAAGTATCTAGGAGGAAAACTTTTCATACATGCGAAATATCCTTTGGTGTTTTGCCTTGTTGTTTTTTTCCTGATTTTGTTTCTGTCATTTGCAGAGCTTCAAGCTTTGCATGAAATGGTCCAGCAGAAAGTTGTAACTTTGCTGAGCGATCCAGAAAATATTGTGAAACAGACCCTGATGGAAAATGGAATCACTCGCCTGTGTGTCTTTTTTGGACGTCAGAAAGCCAACGATGTTCTCCTGTCCCATATGATCACCTTCCTCAATGATAAGAATGACTGGCATCTTCGTGGAGCATTTTTTGACAGCATAGTGGGTATGTGTCGAGTATTTCTTGTTATTTATTTACTTTTATATCCTGCCCTACTCTACACGTACTCAGGGCAAGTTACAACTGTAGAAGAGCAGGAATTTGAACCGAGGGACTCACAGGTTCTTAACCACTCTGAGAAGCTTTATTTTTAATCAAAGAATCAAAGGGTTTTAAGTGGCAGATACAAATTGACTCCTGTGTTTGAATCCTTAATGTAAAGTCCTTTGCAGTCTACCTCAAGTGGGCACTAGGCCTTCTCTTTTACCCTGTTGTTGTCACAGTTTTAACAACAGATTAGAGCCAGATGCAGTGTTAGGGAGTAACAGGACGACCTGGGCTCAAGTTTCCATTTGGTCCTGGAAGCTTTTCAGGTGACCGGCAGCCAATGCCTATCTTTCAGGCAATGTTTTTTGTAGGAATTTTATGACAATACATTTACTACCTCTAAAAATCTTGAATAAAAAAACAATTAAAAAGGATTTTAAACACTGGAAATATACAGTTAGTTAAAAGCACATTAAAAGTTGGATAGGGTAAGGAAAAAACAACCATTCCCTCGGTGCCTGAGTGAAGAGATATATTTTCGGTAGAGATCGGTGCTATCATGGAGAAGGCCTGAAAGTAGGCCATTATGAGATTGTATTTTGTGGAGCCCACCATAGAGGGGGGAAATGGAGGGAAGTAAGGTGGAATGTAAATGCAAATATACCCTGGTGGATAAGACTAAGATGCCATCCCATATTGTTTGTCATGAACTATTACGTTTCAGTATATAAGTCTTATAACCAATAACAAATAATGGATCTATTCTCCATGAATGTTGAGGTCCTTCTAAAGTTATCACTGTTATTAACTTGTGGGCTTCTAGCAGTGATGTGAGATACATTTTTTAAGCAAATCCAGCTGTTCAGAATAAGTGATAGCACTCACCTGTTATTCAGATTAAACCCATTTTGTTTACTGTGTTTTACCTGCCACTATCAGATGGACTTTGTGGACTGTGTTGCGTTAGCTTCAAGGAATCATAACTGTCTTTTTTGTTCTTATGTTTATACTGTAGGTGTTGCTGCTTATGTTGGCTGGCAAAGCTCATCCATCCTAAAGCCTCTGCTCCAGCAAGGACTCAGTGATGCTGAAGAATTTGTTATATATAAAGCTCTTAATGCCCTTACCTGTATGTGTCAGTTAGGGCTTTTGCAGAAGCCACATATCTATGAGTTTGCTTGTGATATTGGTAAGATAACATTCCAGGAAGCAATTCTAACTCAGGGGTATAATTTTACTACTAGTTTAGTTATCCAGCTTATTTACATTTATATTCTAACTAGAGTGGTTTAAGGACTGCATCTGATACTCATTTTCCATTAATGGATAAGATATTTGGTCTTATCTCCTATGCATTTCCCTTTAGAGCAGTGGGATTTATTTCAAAGTGACAGTTTAGGACTGCAGCCTGAGTGAGCCAAAAGAACTTCATAGTTGGACAGTTATATTTGCCATTTTTGCTTCTTTATCCCCATTGTCTACCCCATATTTCTCATTTGGTCAAGACCAATAGGACCTTGCAAATGTGGGGATAGCTTTGTGCCTCTTCCACTAGCTCAGCAGTAGGCATTTCTGGCTGGTGTTAGGTGGCACTAAATTCAGGCAGCAGAACTGGGGATTGCCAGGCCAGTGCAATAACTATTTATTTATAATAACTATGAATTGTTATTTAATGTTTTAGCTCTACTTTTTCTTCATTAATGTTCTCCTAGTGAAAGCCTGTTACTCAGTCTTCAGAATCTGTGGTTATTAGCCAGTTCTTCCTGGAACGTTAACAGGCACGTCAGTTTGTCTGTCTCAGCTAACTACCATTTTATAACCCACTCCGGTGAGCCATTTTGGTCTACTGGTTAGGGAGCCAGACTCTTATCTGGGAATACTGGGTCTAATTCCGCCCTCCCCCATAAAGCCAGCTGGGTGACCTTCGGCCAGTCACAGCTCTGTTCTGAGCTCTCACAACCCCACCTACCTGACAGGGTGTTCTGTTGTGGGGAGAAGAATAGAAAATCTTTGTCAGCCGCATTGAGTCCCCTTAAATGGGTGAGAAAAGCGGGGTAGAAAAGCCAACTCTTCTTCTTCTTCCTTAGTAGTTGGTATTTTTGTCATTTTCCATAGTTGAACCTACACAGTTCTTGGTGCAGGAATTATATGTTGCAGTAATATTACTTCAAATTTTTTTTTGTCAGTCAAACCCAGTGATAACATTTTTGGTTTCCATTGTATCTGTATTTCCAGAATCCTTTATACAATCAAATATATTTCACTCCAGAACTGTTTTCCTTTGGAACAAGTCCCAACTGTGCCATTTTTTAACTTGCCTCATATCTTTGTGTATTGCCCCAATGTATCATGACTAGACTTGTTTGTTATCCTGCAGTACTATAAGCAGTATTTGTTTTCTTCTTCCACTTCCCATTAAAGGTAAAATTCTCACGGTATCATACTTTTGTTTTCTCTTTATCTCAGTAAACATAAGCATGTTTTTCCTGGAACATAAATTGTTGTCATCCTTACAGAGTTCTCCTGCTTTAGCAAAAACTTCTAGCATATCTAAAAAAGTATTGGAAAGCGAGATTGTGATCGCAGTCTATGCCCCAGAGAGGCATCACTTATAGCCATTGGGGTTAGATGCTTTACTCCCATGGTGCAAAGTTCTCTCCCCCCCCCAACATGATCTATCAAAGGGTGTTTTTCCACTGTCACTAAAAGTACTATTAAGTACCCATTAATGGGTACATAATGGCATTTTTGTACCCATTAATGGGTACTTCTAGTGACAGAGGAAAAACACCCAAAGAGTTCCCTGCGACTTTTCATTGGAACTGCTTGTCTTTCTACACCAAAATGGGCAATCCCACATTTTCTCATTTACTTGAAAAAGAAATCACAGTCGGGGCTGGATTCCCCTGTGCATATGTTGTTCCTGTGGGTTTTTTTGGAGAAACTGAAGGCAGATCAGCCTACTTTTGCATTTTCAGGGCTTGCTGCAGCACCAAACTCCTGCCAAACTAGGGGAGGTTCAGGACTCAGTTTTCCTGCATACCACTTACTGGACAATTTTGTTTAAACAGATTCAAATTCATTGTTCAAAACAATAAAATGTCCATTGTAATTGTTTTCTGTGGGGCACAGTCTGAAGATAATGCTCGACAGGGTTTTTATTCTACTATTGGAAGTTTGAACTGAAATGTGTGTGTGTTATTCTGTGTGTTACTCTGTGTGTGTAAGGGAGAGAAGCCGTGCTTGTCAAATATTTTACTTGTCAGATATTTCAGTTGTGTGATATATATTAAGCAAACTCTGTTCTTTCCTTTGCATTTCTTTTGTCTTCCAGCACCATTTCTGTGTCATCCTAATCTCTGGATACGCTATGGAGCAGTAGGATTTATAACTGTCGTAGCACAGCACTTGAATATTGCTGATGTTTATTGCAAACTTATGCCTTATTTACATGCTTTTATTACCCAGCCAATAATACAGGTAATAAGTCTACTGTGGTTATGACTTGTTTAGAAATCCAGCATGTTTTTTGATATATATTCTTTATTAAAAGTTTTTCTTTAACAACACACAACAGCTACATTAATCTCCAACCATATTCTTCTTGCTCTTGCTGTTGTCTTGTTTTGTGACTTCCTCCTTCGTCCATCCAGCATCTCTTTTTTGCACTCTTCGTCTACTCCTTTTAGTTTCTTTTTGTTAGCCAGCTGACCCCCTTTCCCACAAATCCTGTCTTAATTTTACATCAAGTTTTTGAAAGACTACCCCTTTGCTGAAATCTTATCTATACTTCTACCTATTACATTACTAAAAATGTTAAAAGTAAGAAACATATCCATTTCAGCTTGTATACCCCTATAGTATTGCATTTACTCATCTTTACAGTTCTTAACCAGTTGTATTTATTTTATTCCCCAGCATGTTAAAGGACTAATTTTTTCATGGACATTTGTGTGAAAGCAACGTGTAAACTGGAATCCATTAGTCATGATATATACCTATTTCAGAGAAACAATTTATTCTTATAGTTGCTCTTTTTGTCGTCAGGAAAATGTATAATGCAGTTATAGAAATGGCTAATAATTTGCAATACCACTTTATATAAATCTCTGCCAGCGATAGACATGTCAGCTAGGCAGTTGTTTACAATCACTGTTTGCCCAATTCAGTTTTGTGTAATGCGATGATTTTGTGGAATAGAACCACCATATTATATGAGGGGCTGTTCTAAACCCATTTTAATATGAAAATTACTGTAGGAGTAACAGTTATCAGATGGGTGTTAAACCCTTATTTCAGTGTGGCCTAACTTGAAAGAAAATCTGTACAGCACTTTTTGAGTAAAACTGTATTTGTTAGCAGGTGTAAAAGGGTTTTGCCGAACTGAAACCAAACTGATGTGAAGAAAGTAAATTGATGCTCACTGTCTTTTGAAGATTTCTAGATTTTGTTTGACCGTCGATTGCTTCTTTATTCCCTGTTCTGAATTACAGATAGATAAAGAAATAGTTCTGCTGAGCGTCCTCAAGGAACCCATAAGCCGTTCTATATTTGATTATGCTCTACGATCAAAGGACATAGGAAGCCTTTTCAGAACTTTGCAGCTTCGTCAGAAGAAAAGGAATGGGATTCTTCCCGATTTCCCACCTCCCGAAGACCCTGCAATTGCACAGCTGTTAAAGAAGCTTCTTTCCCAAGTAATTGTTTACTGCTATAATGGAGGGGCTGAGTATCCATAATCACAGAGTAAAATATGTGCTGATCCTTGCAAACCACCCTGGGACCTTCATGTGAAGGGCAGCATAGAATTTTTTAAATAAATAATCTGGATAGCTTCAAAGTACAGCTTTGGTATCGTCCTGTGTGCAAGGCTCATTAAAATAAATATGAGCTCTCTATCTGCCAACAAGAACGCAGTTATTACTGGTATATATCTCATGGCGTTGACACTTGGGGTATTCCTCTGCTTTCCTCCCTTTTGTTCTGATACAACAATTTTAAAAGTCCTAGAACTGTTTAAGGAAATTGTGTTAAAATCCAGGATGCAAAGATAGATCCTTTGTGGGTGACAGTGTCATTCTGTTATGCCTTATCCTGGTCATATGCACCTTCCTGTCTAATGCTTAACAAGTTTCTTAGAACCGCGCTGTGGTCAAAGGGTTGTTTGTGTAGGACCAGAAATATGGGTGCTGGGTGCTGTCCTGCCAGGGAGCATGGGTGGGAGGGGGAGAGAGGGAGGCTTATATTTTAAATACGCTTTAATGTTTTTTATATTATATTTTTTATTGCTGTGATTTGCGGAAGGAAGGGAGGGAGGGAGGGTAAATTGTCCAAAATGTCTACTCCCTCCGGAGTGTTTCAGTTTTAATGATACTTTGGGGGAAAGAATTGACCTAGATCTTGATCTTTTCATATATAGAATTTCTTTTTTTTTAAGCTAGTTTAATTACCACTGCAGTGAGAATTAATGGCCCTGTAGTGAATTTTTGTCAGTGTATGCCAACTACATCAGAATACCCATTGTGGGGTATGGCCTTTGTATGGCAAACTTTTTTAAAGAATTAAAGACATTCTTAGCAAGGGAAAGGAATCTTTCTCTGGGGCCTTCTACTGTGTGATATGGGTGGGCACAGTGAATTTCTGTACGGTGTTCATGGTAGAGTTATAATCTTCCTGAGGGCAGAAATGTGCTTTGCTATCAGAGAAAGAAAGGATAAAAATCTACCAATGGATTAAAAATTTCTGATTGATTTCCATTATCTGAAGTAAATGAGCAACTTTCCTTAAGAAAGAAGCAAATTAAATTATTCCTGTAGGACTTTCTTTTTAAACAAATCTGTTACTGTTACAGAAACATGCCAGAGCAATTATGGCTTCAACAAGTGCCAGAATTGTCACTTCATTTGAACACAGCTGCCTGACATTTTCTTTCTTTCTTTCTTTCTTTCTTTCTTTCTTTCTTTCTTTCTTTCTTTCTTTCTTTCTTTCTTTCTTTCTTTCTTTCTTTCTTTCTTTCTTTCTTTCTTTCTTTCTTTCTTTCTTTCTTCCTTGCTTTTTTGAGGCAGGATGGGGGTGGATGGAGAATAATTACCCTGAAATGTAAAATATCAGATTCTTTACATACCAATCTTTGGATTTATTTTCTATCCCTTTGGCATAGATACAAAGGAACTGGCATCTGAATATTTTAATAACATTTCCATGTTTTATTCATGATGGCGTTGCTTCGTCTGGGATTAAATGTTTTAATGAATACTGAGTTTTCATGCCTAAAAAATATTATTGGAATTTACATAAGGGCATTTCCAGAGAAGATTATATATTAAATGCTTTACGTGCACAACACAGGAATGAAAGAGATTTTAGCAATTTATACTTAACAAATCACTTTGCCTTGCTTATTTATTTTTATTTATTATCCCAAACTCTTGACCATGGATAATTGTTATATAACTTCATTGGCAACCACTGTGAATGATGCAGCAGTTGGGCGGAAAAGCCATTTGCCTTTGATGTTTTTGGATGAAGACGTGCTTTCCCCTGCCACTGTAGCCTACTTGCCAGCCACTGCTGTGTATTTTTTAATACCAGATTATTCTGATTACTGATGGCCACATTCCTTATGCTTGTCACTTTGATAAAGTTCTTTGCGCATGAAAATGATTCACTCATTTAAGTTTTATTTCCAAACAGTATTATTTCTGGATGACCCAGAAGGCATCAAGTGATATGGTTGTCCCGCCACCCCAGTAGTAAAAGGGGTGGGCACCCAGGAGAAGACCTTCTCAGTGATGGCCCCTAGGCTTTGGAAGAGTCTTCCCCTTGAAGGGCATCAGGCTTCCTCACCGTATATGTTTAGGAAGGTGGTGAAGATGCACCTCTTTGCCCTGGCCTTTGGTTGAATAGGAATATACTGCCTCTTCCCATTTCACAGACACTTTTACTGTTTTAATATCCAGTATACTGTTGTTTTAATATATATCTGATTCTAAATGTTGTTACCCACCCTGAGATCTTCAGGTATCGAGGGGATAGGAATACAATTAATTAATTAATTGATTTAAAAAATGTTAAACTGATGTATTTGCAATACAATGTAACACTTTACACCTTGATTCAACTTTACCCACATGTGGGTTTTACTTCTCTTGATGAATGTGCAATTTCAACTATTCTTTCTTGTTTCGTTTTGGGATAGGGGATGACTGAGGAAGAGGAAGACAAGCTATTAGCGTTAAAAGATTTCATGCTAAAATCCAACAAAGCTAAAGCCAACATAATAGACCAGAGCCATCTCCACGACAGCACCCAGAAAGGAGTGATTGACTTGGCAGCTCTGGGTATAACCGGGAGGCAAGTTGATCTTGTGAAAGTTAAGCAGGAGCCCGATGACAAACGAGGTTAGTATAGCCAGTGCTTTGTGTCTGCTTTGTTAGTTAGAAGGTCTTACATGTCTGTAAATTTGAAAGATTTCTGCAACTGTGCAATATTTCAACAGATTTTGTACAAGTGTTAAAATCTAGCATCTTGAAATTTTAAAGCAACAGCTTACACATGGCGCTCTTCTAAACTAGACTTTCATGGAGTACATTTGAGATATAGTTTCTGTAGCAAACGTGATGTCAGGGTTCTTCCTTAATCTTCAAGCCATTCTTTCAATGTGCATAAATTTTGGCTACAACATATGAATGAAATGCCTTAACATGACATTGTTAAGGGATGAAAATTTGGCACAGTAAAAGTTTCTGTGTATATTAGCTCATGTAGTCACATTTACTTTTTGGAAACCAGCTTATGGCTATAATTGACTCAGTATCTTCTAACTTCTGGATTTCTTTCTTTAATGGCCTGGGGTATACCAGTAGGATGAATGTGTTCATGGGTGTTTTTCCACTGTCACTAGAAGTACCCATTAAGTACCCATTAATGGGAACAAAAATGCCATTAATGGGTACGAAATGGGTACTTTTAGTGACAGTGGAAAAACACCCCATATTTCATGCCAGGAGATGCCTGTCTTGTGTTAAATGATTTGTCAGTTTCTTCTTCAGTCATAGGACGATTTAGTCTTAAACACAAAATACGGAGCATATTTGGTTATCCATGTAAATGCTTCTTTGTGGTTTAGATACTTTAGAAGGTGAACATTGGGTGTAGAAATTAAACTATTTTAAGTTAATTGAATGATTTTTTTCTTTAACTTTAATTAACTATAATTAAATGTATTATAATCATATTGAATGGTATAATCATTCCTCTTTTGGATTCTAGCTAGGAAACATGTCAAACAAGATTCAAATGTCAATGAAGAATGGAAAAGTATGTTTGGCTCTCTGGAACCTTCTACCATGCCTCAACCAATAAGCAAAGGCCACAACCAAGCCACAGACCAAGAAGCAATCCAGAGTGGGAAACCTCTTCGCTCGGAGTCCTCCGCTGGCATTTGCGGTCCTTTATCAACCTCTCCACAGGTATTTCTGGGTATTTTTATTGTAATTTTTCTCAGATTCTTAGCTTTTAAATATTATTGCAGATTTTTTATTTTTATTTTTTACTTCTGTGCCCATCTTGCTGGATAAAACAAAAGAGGGTCTATTTTTCTCCTTTTAAATGATTAACTTACTTTTCAACTTGTATCAACATTTGGATATTAAAACAGATTAGAAGCAGAAGCAGAAACTCTTGGCATGGTACAGAACTGTTGGTTCAAAAGAAGGGACAATACTGGCTCTGGTGCCACTTCTTAAACCAAAGGTTGTGAGCACCACCTAACAAGTAAAATTGCTCTGTTGCTTCACTGTACTTTAAGACGTTTCTCTTTCCCATGCAAGCACTGTTACTATCTTAGCTAACCTCCCCCTATCCCCCATATTTACAGTGATTATAGTGTGACCCTCCCTGAAACGTTCACATGTAGGATGGGATAGAAACACTGATAGATTTTACACACATGCATATACAAAGTTTTGCTTCTCTTCACTAAAAAATAACTGATGTAAATGGGTTTTGGATGCACAACAAAAGTTTTGCAAGATAACAAGGGAGAATTCCTTCTTCTTTAAACATAAGATCTTGACCAAATGATTTCCAAGCCACATCGTGCAACACTGATTTATGACTTTTAGTCAGCAGATGGAACTGTTGTCCCAGTCAGAAAGCCAACCATTCAAGTTTTAAGCAGCGTTGCTTCACCTTCAACGTACCAGCTGCGCATCACTTCCTGTAAGACAGAACTTCAGCAGCTGATTCAGCAGAAGCGAGAGCAGTGCAATGCAGAAAGAATTGCCAAGCAGATGATGGAGAATGCTGAATGGGAGAGCAAGCCACCACCTCCAGGTGTTGTTACAGAGAGTAGCATCAAAATGTTGACTTTGACTCTGTAATTAATAATAATAATAATGACTTTGGTGTGTATGTTTGGGAGCAGTGTTCTATTTATGCTATCTTCCTAATCAGCTATGGATTTGAATAATACAACAAGGGACTGAGGGAAGTAGCTTGACCGAAAGACTTGGCAAAAAATAGGCTTCCTTTTTTTCTCCATGATGTAATAGGCCAAGTAGGAACCTTGTAATGCTGTATGACTAAGCATTTCTGGACCCCAGTGTATTGCAGGTGTGGCTTAGAAAAAGATCAGGCTGCCTGGCCACACAAGAGCCCTTTGGCCCAGAGATTCTCAAGTAGAGAGGTTTCTTTAATTACAGCCTCCCATTGGCCTCTCTTTTGCCTGGTGAACGCCTAATCCTAAGGGGGAATCTTCATTCTTTGAGGTCAAATTTTAAATCAAACTTTTGCATCTCTGTCCATCAGATGTCGTATTCTTGGTGTTAGCAAAACTTCTTTTCCAGGGTTTTCATTTTACCTTAAGGGTGCTTCTGCACCCCTGTCCTTTGGAGTTTCTACTACTTTTTAAACTGTTCTTGTATCTTTTTTTAAAATATTATCATTATGCTGGATTTTTAAACCTTGTACTGGTTTTAGCATTGTCTTATACAGTTTTGATATGTGTTTTTAAATGTTGTGAGCCGCCCAGAGACCCTTGGGTATGGGGCAGGATATAAATATAAATATAAATAGGCTGTTTTGGAGGCAGACCTGCTTCCAGCAGCATTTGCTGGAGCATGGCTGAAGAGGTCCCCTGCAGTATACCAGACTTTAGGGGGGGAGGGTGCTGTCTGCCCATTTCTAGGGTCCAGTGTCTACAACCAGGGCTGGTTGAGGATTTTGAGGACTATAGCTTTTCTGGGTCCCTAGTCCAACCCACACTTCATCCAGTGCACACAAAGTGTGATTGGGAGGGTGGGGCCTGCCAAATTCCATATTAGCATGCAAACAGTGCCATCCATCCATCCATCCATCCATCCATCCATCCATCCATCCATCCATCCATCCATCCATCCATCCATCCATCCATCCATCCATCCATCCAGTTTATTTGTATACTGCCTTTCTAAAAAATTACTCAAGGCGGTTTACAGCAACCATGAAGAATGCAATACAAAGTAACACATCATACATTAAATAGATAATATAAAATTATATATAAACAAAGTAATACTCTATGAAATTACACAAAACATTAGGAGAGGGGGAAAAGAGGCAACAATGCCAGTTCCTCCTCCTTTCCCCTCTCCAAGCTGAGTGCTGCTGGAGTTGTTAATGTGTTGACTCTTCAACTCCTTCTGTGCCAGTTCTTAAACCGTGGGAGGGCTGGAACACAATCAGATTACGTGAATTAAATCAGGGTGGAGCAGCAAGAGATTCACGCTGACATGGGCTGGCAGTGGTGTACTTGCTCTTCTGCTTGGCTTTATACCTTGCAGGTGGAGTAAGCCCTGAGTTCTGGCACAGAAAGGTCCTGAAATGATTTTGATCTGCTTGTGTATTTATAATTCCTTATACTGTCTTGTCAACTAGAGGGGGGAAAATGTTATAACTTACCTGTGGCTTTTCTCTAGTGGTTTTTAGATTGGTGACAGGTGATACATGAGTTTGAACTGTACATTGATATTTTGTGTTATTGCTTATACAGAAAGAGGATTTCTATAGATTGCTGGATAAAGAAGTTTTCATTGCTTTCTTTAGGATGGCGACCTAAAGGGCTTCTTGTTGCTCACCTCCATGAACATAAGTCGGCAGTGAATCGCATTAGAGTTTCTGATGAGCATTCAATTTTTGCCACATGTTCAAATGATGGCACAGTGAAAATATGGAACAGTCAGAAAATGGAAGGCAAAACTACAACCACTAGGTAATGCACAATACTAGGAAATGGGCAGTTTCTGCAGCAATGGAACTAAATAGGGTAGATTGGAGGAGGGTTGGGAACCATGATCAATACCCACAGTCTCTCTGAGGCGCCTCTGAGGCACCCTTTTTGTTATGACGGAATACAGCCCGAGCGTCAAGCAGAGATAATGATTTCTATCCCAAAAAATAGTTCCTCATTTTTGTTCTGCAAAATCTCTCTATTAGTAGATCTGAAAAAAAGGACCAGGAGCTTTTTTAATAATGAATGTTTGTTCTGTAACAGTGGTTCTGAAGCATGGTTGACTGACTCAGAATGCTGGAAGTTGTTCAGGAACATCTGGAGAACCATAGTTCAAGAACCACAGTTCTAACCAAACTACTGTATTTTCTGGCGTATAAGACTACTTTTTAACCCAGGAATATCTTCTCAAAAGTCGGGGGTCGTCTTATACACCGGGTGTTGTTTCTTATATGGCGAGTATATTCCAAACTCTATATTTTAACTGGAAAGTTGGGGGTCGTCTTATACGCCCAGTCGTCTTATACGCTGGAAAATACGGTATACATTCCTAGGATTCTGTAGAAGGCATAATGGATAGACCTGTTCACAGGATAAGTTAATAATATGTGATTGCTTCAAAATAAATGCTGACAATATTGCTGTATGTTTCCTACAACAGATCAATTTTAACTTATTCCCGGATTGGAGGGCGTGTCACAACGCTTACTTTTTGCCATGGTTCTCACTATTTGGCTATCGCCTCTGATAATGGAACTATCCAACTTCTCAGTATCGAAGCTTCAAAACTACCAAAGTCTCCAAAGATCCATCCAATCCAAAGCAGGTATTTGCATCCTATTACATAGTAGTTTATTGGCAAGCTTGTTTCTTTTCTTACTCAGGTAAGATAATTTAAATCTGTGTTATGGGAATGTCAAGAGAAAAGTCAAACCTTTATCTAGGTGGCATAACCTAATATGGTTACTTCCAATTTCTGCTCTGAATTCACTCCTTTGTTTAAAAAAAGTGCTTGAAAATAAAATAAAAAACTAGCTAGTAGGTTTGCTGCCTTTCTCTCCTCCACATTTTCCTCTTGCTAACCAATAAAAAAATAAAGTCGGAGAGCACAAAGGTTGCTGCCCACCACCTCTTCATGTACAAGACCTTTAGCTTTGGCAGGTGGACACACTTCTTAAGACCTTAATTATTCCCAGCAATAAGTGACAAATCAGGAGCTTGGAGAAATAGGAGTAGAGCAGCAAGGTTGAAATACTGGGTTGAGGCCCTGGGGATTGCTTAGTTGAGAGTATGGATGTGCATGAATTATTTGTGCATTCTGAATCCAGATGAATACGTCCGGATTCCGAGATTCATGGACTGATCGGATAGGGCCCTATTCGAAGGGCCCTATCCGTCCCCGAATCAGATAATCCAGTATCCGTAGAAGCTTTGATAGAATCTTCTAAAAATATTGGATTACCCTGGGGCCTCACACACACACATACCCGGCCCAGCCTCCCACAGACCTCCCCCCGGGGCTCACTTCCCTGCTCCGACAGCGCTCCTGGCCTCTTCCCGGGGCTTCTGGAAAGCCAAACAGGCTTTTCAAAAGCTGGAGACAGGGTCTTCTAGATATGTATGTAATGTGCGTGCATCCATACACATATGAATGTCCAAATAATTCATACGAATAATTTGAAACATTTGAATTTGTTTGAATTTTAAAAAACTAATGTATTCAAATTTGAATGTCCTAATTCGAATGAATTTGATTGGATTTTGAATGTTTCGAATATTCTTGCACATCCCTACCAAGCATCACTGCAGAAAAAAAAAGAAAGAAAGATAGAAGGCCATACAAAGGCCAGTGACGGGGGTGGGTGGGTGTCAGATCAGGAACAAAACCCAGGACTTTAGGCTTGTGAAATATCAATGAAGTAGTTGAATTCCATTTCTTGTTTTACTTTCCCAGGTTTTTGGATCAGAAGGATGATGGCTGTGTGGTTGATATGCATCATTTCAATTCAGGAGCCCAGTCAGTGTTAGCTTATGCCACTGTGCATGGTTCTTTGGTGGGATGGGACCTGAGGTCCTCTAATAATGCCTGGACATTAAAGCATGATTTACGTTTGGGACTCATCACTTCATTTGCTGTGGATATACATCAGTGTTGGCTCTGCATTGGTAAGACATGTTTTGATGATCTGCAAGCAGTGATGCATATTTAGAAATATTATTCAAATAAAATCCCTCTTTGAGCTCAGCATCAACAAGCTTGCCTTCAGGTGGCAAATCTAGTGGAGGGCTCAGCAGCCATATGTTCAGATCATGGACAGGAGTAACGTAAGAACATAAGAGGAGTCCTACTGGATCAGGCCACAGCCTATTACACACATGGTCCACCAATTGCCCATGAGCATCTCAGGCAGAGACAAGGGGAAACCTCCTGCCTTAGAGGCATCCTGTTTGTCCCCAGAGCCTGAAGGAGGTACTTAGGCATCCATTCTAGTAGCCATTGATAAATCTGTCATCCGTAAATTTGTCTAAAGCCATCCAGGCTGGTAGCTGTTACCACCATCTCTGACAGCAAATTCCATAGACTGATGACCCTCTGACTGAAGAAATACTTCCCTTTCTCTGATCTGACTCTCCTACCCATCAACTTCATAGGATGCCCACTGGTTCTAGTGTTGTGTGACAGAGAAAGGAATTTTTCTTTAACTACCTTCTCTATACCATACATGATTTTATATACTTCAATCAGGTCCCCTCTTAAATGCGGTCTCCAGACTGAAGAGGCCCAGACGTTGCATTCTGATTTCGTGAGGGAGCTGTTCCGGCCCCTTAATCATTCTGTTTGCCCTTTTCTGCACCTTTTTCATTTGCAGTTGATGAAATTACAGTATTTCCGTTCTCATGGCTGTTCATAGTAACTACTACTTTTTCTTAAGGTACAAGCAGCGGTACCATGGCCTGCTGGGATATGAGGTTCCAGTTACCTATATCCAGCCATTCTCCTCCTTCAAGGGCACGCATCAGACGGCTGCTAATGCATCCTCTTTCCCAGTCATGGGTGATTGCAGGTACACCTTACTGTCTTTTTGTCAGAAGCCTTACAAAATATGCAACTTTTGTAAATGGCTGCCATCTTTTTTCAGTTGCCTTTTCCTAATGCATGGACAGTGAAGGAAAACCATGTTTTCTGGTCCTCCCCCCCAACGCCATTGTATTACAGTTATTAGGTACCGTTAACTCCTGATTGAATGCATGCATGCCTCCATGATGTTTTCTTGGCAGAGGTAACATAAGTGATTTGCATAATGAAACATAAATAAATGATGAGTAAATGGGGAAAAAATCGCAGGCTTATAAGGTTGTGACTTAACATCAGACTCCCCACTAAAAGACACACTGGATGCATCCAGATGTTGGTTATTTATTCCACTGTATTTGGATATTCTGGAATAAAGTATGGAGATTATGGAATGCCTGGAGTCAGCCACTGTTGTGCAGGCAGCTGGAGAGAACCAGCTGCATAATCTCCAGCTGCTTTGGAGGATTTTGACAGCGAATTAGTGAATATACAATGATTGAGGCCTGAATATGGTTAGGCGATGTTAGGATGCACTTTGCATAGTTTTGTCAAGACAAGAACATCTACTCCCATATCAACCTGGTCGTGCCTTAAGATCTGAAGGGGAGGCCCTCCTGGTTGTCCCACCACCTTCAGCAGCAATAGAAGTGGGCGCCAGGGAGAGGGCCTTCTCAGTGATGGCCCTAGGCTATAAAATAGTCTCCCCCTTGAGGGATATGTCTATCACCTTCATTGCATACATTTAGGAAGGTGGTAAAGATACACCTCTTTGCCCTGGCCTTTGGTTAAATGGGGATATATTTTTCTCTTCCCACTGGCAAAAGCTGTTATTGTTTTAATGATGATAAATGATGTTTGATTTTAGATGTTGTTACCTGCCCTGACACCTCCAGGTATAGGGTGGGATGGATGGATGGATGGATCAATAAATAAATATGGATTTTAATTATCAAACTAAAGAATCATATAACCTACCAGCCTGTTCCTTCATTATCCAATCAGATTCTCATAGGAAGCCCTCAAGTGTAAAGTTCTTAATAAACCAGAACTCAGTTGCCGTTCTCCCAGTACCAGAATGTTTTTGGCAAGAGAAGAAACTTGCTTGTCCGCTAAGAAAGGGGTCCCCCCCCTAAGAATGTGGTTCTTCCTTCTCAAAGTTATACCCTCTTTCTCAAAGTCCCTTGTTATCTGTATTACCTTATGTTCTGTATTACCAGAACTGTCAGTCTGGGAATGAGACTCTGTTTCACTAAGGATTTCATCATTAGCCTCCTTGTGAACCAGTTTGGTATAGTGGTTAGGGAGCTGGACTCTTATCTGGGGATACCAGGTTTGATTCCACACTCCTCCACAAAGCCCCTGCTTCCTTTTGACTTCTGTAACTGCCTTTTTTGTTTCTGGAATTGTATGTGGATGATGCATGTGTGGTAATCTTCCATTGTATGAGGGCTCACACAGGGGTGTAACACGGCTGACTGGGCGCTGTCCCTGAGACTCAAATGGACTCATTTACTAGGCTGCTTTGAATGTCTATCCCTGAGTAGCTCCTTCCAGAACAAACGCAAGAGTGAACATGAAGATGTGTGTGTGACCTCCCATCACCTCACCCCATACACTGGCATTTAGTTTGTAACTTGTTTTTTTGTCAATGGCTTTTCCGTAGCTGTTCAAGGCAATAATGAGGTCTCCATGTGGGATATGGAAACAGGTGACAGGCGCTTCACGTTATGGGCCAGTAGTGCCCCTCCACTTTCAGAATCACAGGTTTGATTTTCAGATTTTGAATTTGGGGTAGAATGTTACAATCGTATGTATAGGGCAAAAGCAGTGTTAACCGGCATTTGTGAGGAAACAGTGGCTAATGGTTAATTGGGGTATGCTGGTGCTAAAGAAGTTACTAGCATTTTCCCTATAAACACAATACCGCACTTCTCTCCTTACTTGCCCTCTACTGTTGCTTCCAGCTTATGAGGCAAATGTGGTCTTTTGTTGGTCTGCACCTATGCCCAGTCCTGGAATGATTCCATTTGGAGAGGTGGAAATATGGGATGCTGGTGGACAAGATTTCTCTCTCACATTCCAGTTGCTACAGTAGCAGATAATACAGTGTTTTACTGCAGTTTATTTTGAATAAAGGACATTTTCTAATGTGTGTAAGCTTCAGGCTTTAGTAAAACAACAATACAATTTGGAAGGTACCTTAGAAGTCATCTGATACTCCTCTCTGCTCAGTACTAAAGTCTGTTAAGCTGCCCCCGAGAAATGACTTTCTAGCTGTGGCTGAAGAACTTACTGTTAGGAGGGAACACTGTGGGATTCAGAGTGTTCTACTGTTTAACATCCCTAAAGTTTAGGCTTAAATTCCCTTATAATTTCTACCCACAGATCCTTGTTCTTCGATTAGGAGCAACATTGGACAAAAAAATCAGCCCTCTTGTTTGTGATGGACTTTCAGGCGTTTAAAGGCTGCTTTAATGATTCCCTTCTGTATTCTCTCTCATTTTTAACTGAATATACCGATCTCCTTGAACTGTTTCTCACAGGGCTTCCTCTGTAGACCTTTGCACTCCTGGTTGCAATTCTGGGAATCCACTACAGTTTATCATTTCCCCTTGCATAACAGTTTTTTTAAAAAAAAATCTGGTTTGCTGGTTCTGAAAGAGCTTCATTGGGCTCTTGGATACATGAGAAAGCCATGAAAAATTCATATTGTTTGTGTGACTTTAGAAAACTCTCTAACTTGGAACCAGTAGGCCGTAATTGTTGCTGTGGAGCACCACTGAGTTGTGACCAACTTCTGGTTGACTTCGTGGGGCAATTCTAGACAGTTTTCTCAGCAGAAACACAGAAGTAGTTTGTCATTGCCTACTTCAGGAGGAAGGCTGGGGACTGAACCAACAACCCTCTGCTTTCTAGGCAATTTGCTCCACTGCCAAGCAATGGTACATCCTACTCTTTATTGAGATAACCTGAAAAGGACATCTGAATTTCCTTGGTTGCCCAGGATCAAGCCATTTCAGCAGCGCTTTTTCTTAATAGAACGATCCTTTCACTGTCTAATCCATATGTCTGGACCACTTCTCTTTTGACAGTTTAGGCTAAAAAAAAAAAAGCTACCCCCACCTGGTCCTTTAACTCACTCTTCTGTTTGAATAATTCCTGCTCTCATCAAAATGATGCAGGATACATTGTGAGCATTTGTTATCACAATAGCTTTACATACAGGACAATATTTTATGAAGAAGCTGTGGGACAGAGGATGAAGGCGAACAGGATGAAAATGGGGAATAGACAAGATCTTGGAGATTTGGGATCAGAAAATGGGGGTGGGGGTTGAATACCGAATTAATTTCTGGTAGGCTACCTCTTGTGGGCAACTTCTCCGCCCCACAGATAGGAAGAAGCAACGGCTAATCCCCATTTCTAAACACATAAATGCAGCCGGGCTTAAATCTGTCTTGATGTCTTCAATGGGATGTACCCCTGAGTAACTGCATTCCTGGGCGTAGAAGTTCAGCCCTGTGAATAATACGCAAAAGTAAGCCCACTGCGTTCAGTGGAACTTGCTCTCAGATGCATCAAAGACTGCAGGCTTTTCAAAGCCTGGTGCTCTTTAAAATTAACTTTCATTTAACCCAGAACTAGTATTTTTATTTCCTTCTTGATTTGTTCTATCTTGATGTCCTTTTGTGAACATTTTGCCCTATCAGTTTCTTTTAAAAACTGGGACAAGTATAAATATTTAGCATAGATTAAGTATCAAGTATAAATATTTGCACAGAGAAATTTCAAGCGCTGCTCTGTTGCTTACTTATAAATATTGTAAAGTAACTTGATCTCTTAATTTTACCATGTGGGTTTGCTCAGGATAATTAAAGCCGGTAGTAGGGTTTTTTCAGTTCACACATGTTTAACTCTAGGGTATAATATTTAAAATGTGTTGCTTGCCTCTCAGCCTTCACCTCATAGTGTTCATGGCATATACTGCAGCCCAGCAGATGGAAACCCTATTTTACTGACAGCCGGTTCGGACATGAAAATAAGGTAAAATCAGTGGTTTTAATATATCAGTGTACATAGAATCACTTGGAAAACTTTAAAAAATGACTAACCTCTCTTGTAAGGTGCAGAGACCTTTACCAAGTTGTACCATCTGACTGGTTAGTGAGAGGTAAAGTGGCAGGGAAGGGGGAATTTGGTTGATTTATAGATAGGGAATAAACATAAACCTAACTGTATGGCTTGAAACTACCTGTATGAATGGCAGCTCATGTGTATATAGCTGCATCCAGACATTGATTACTTATTCTGCTGCAGTTGGATATTCCAGGATATCTATGCTTTATTTCAGAATATATAAATATAGTGGAATAAGGAACCAAATGCCTGGATGCAGACATGTTTAGTGACACCATTACTGGCACAAATATACAAAATCCAGGTTTTGTGGTACTTGTGAGCATTCTGGCTGAGATTTGTGAATTAGACGGTAAAGGGAAAGTCCAAATGTTTTCCCCTGCAATGTATAAGTAGCCATGAAATCACTCACTTGCCTTCCATTAATGTGGCAGGTGCTTAGAATGTCAAAGCTGATTCCTTAATCCTTAGCAATACGTTCTTGCAATAGATATATAAAGAACATGTGTCTCATTACAGAGAATACCAGTTCCACAGTTCATGCTTGGGTTGAAGATGCTCAGTAGCAGTGAAAATAACTCTTTACTGCTTCTGAGTACT